>JBBBDQ010001712.1:2747500-3357500 GCA_037127315.1 Ascarosepion bandense
ACTCCAAAATTTTCACTAGGTATTTGATCAAAGATCTGTGAAGCAGAGTTGGCTCCTTTGGGTTAATTTTTCAACCCAGTACTATCCACCCACACAGAAGAACAGCCATTAAGTTCAACAGGATGTGTGCTTCTTTCAGGATAAAAAAAAAAGAATAATGGCTTCTTTCTCCTGAAAAGGTGTTAGACATTTGAGCAGATCTTTGTTAATAGTTCATATAATTTATGGTACACCAGAGATTTTATGTGTATATTAATTGGAATTTTGAGATTTTTTTAAATCTCTATTTGACAATCAATCTTCATGCTTCTTTTTACCACAAATGGAAATGAACTTGGAAAATAGAATGCAAATTCAACAATTTTATTCATAATGACTTTGTTAATTGCTAAAAATATTTTAACATCATGTGGATGTAAAAATTGACACTGTACAAGGACTGACAGTTTCATGCCTTGAGTAATTATTAAACCATGTGGTGCTCTTCTTTGTGTAGTCTTTGTTTCTCTCTCCCTCTCTCATATAAAAACTATTTTACAAAAAAAGCTGAGGGTAAACTAGAGTATTTCTGCAAGATATGTTCTTAAGGCAGGCAATCTTTTTAATTATAATGCACTCCCCCTCTCTCTCTCTCTCTCTCTCTCTCTCTCTATATATATATATATATATATATAATGTGTGTGTGTGAAAAGTGTATGTATATAATTATAAATATCAATATATATATATATATATATATATAAATATGCAATTTGTTATATATATTATATTGTTTACATATTATATATGCGTGGTACTTATTTAAAAGTGCTCAATATCAGTGATATATCAGGTGATTGAAAAGTAACTCTGTATTTTATGTATGAAGGACTCTCCTGTCTAGCTATGATTTTTACAAGACCAGAAAATCCATCATACATAAAATAGGGATTACTTTTCAATTATATACAGGGCGCGATAGATAAATTGTCTAAATTATGCAAAAATGAAAATAACACTGACATCTCATTTTAACAAAAATATCTTGAAATACTAAAGAGTAAATTTATCCAATTGCCATTGGCTTCAGCAGCCACCCTCTTGACCCAGAGCAGCACTACTTCCTCAGCAAACTTGTTATAGTCCTCCATGTTTTGTCTGAGGCCCTTGCCAACAAAATCAGTTCTTTTCTTTTCAGAACAATCAGTTTCCGAGCTGCTGTACCTTCATAATCACCATTAGACTCTTCCAACTCCTTCTGAATCTTCAGCACTGTCCTCAGATTGACACCCAAACACTCTCAAATATTCATGTTGGATCATCTGTTGAGAATGCCAAGCAGTACAGTATGCCTTTTCCAAATTTCTGACCAAGTGAATTCCATCTTCAAAGTTTTCTGAGGACACTATGATGTCTTCACTCATTGGCACTGTTTTGTTTGTTTTATTTTTTTTTTAGCTAGGATTAAAACCCAATCAAATGCTTAACCGTATTGATGAGCTGTGATACAGTGAAACAGATATGTCTGCGGATATATATATATATGTATATATATAGCATATTTGGGCAACAATCTCTTTTTTTTTTTATGCAGGTTTCATTAAAAATGACAGACGTGGTATTATCCTCTTTTTATATAATTTTTCATGTGTTATGATTTTTTATTTTTTTATTTTATTTTTTTTTTCAGAACTCAAATTATATAAGAATTATCCCAAGGTTTTGTATTTTCAAGTGCTTTTTGGCTACACTTTTAGCCATTATCAAGAATCAATTTTGCTTTACTTGTAAATAAATGTGTAAAGTTTATCTATATAGAGTCATGTGTATATTAAGTTCTGAACATGGTAAGCACATTCTTACCATGTTCATAATTGATGTTATTAAGTGTAGAGTTTCTCTTTTTTATTAGTAATACCTCCATTTTTAATTTTCTTTTGCATGTGGATGATGCTATTATGTATGTATTGTCAACAAGTATATTACGGATAGGTCCTGGAAGATCTTGATGTTTCTTTAAATGAGATCAGATGGAACTGTTGTAGGAAAGGTGCAATGCCAATCTTGTCAATTTTGTGATGGTGTGGCCAGTGTAATTGTTGACCAATTTGGATTGTTAAGGAACACAGCTTTTCAAAGGACATATAAATTCCTGGCTCTCTGCAATCTAGATTTTGCCGGTGAATTATTATTGACGATTAGGGTGGCAGTTTTGAATTTTTTGTTATAGATAATTTCATTTTCTTGTTTGAGTTTGTCAGTGTTGCATAATTTTGGATGATTTTGTGAAGATTCGTCCTGTCTGTAATTACTGTGCATTTGGTTTTTGTAACCAAATATTAAAGTTATTGTTTTTGCCCACGTCTTTGTAGTAGCTTTGGTTAAGTTACCAAGAAAAAGTTTGATATGGTAGTCAAGTAAATCATTTGGAAAGCCATTGTTGACAAGTGTTAGTTTCAAATTGTGTAGTTGCAGAAGAAAAAACGAGTGGATGACCGAAGAGATCCTCCACGAAAAATAACGCCAAGACACGGAGCAGAGTACAAAAAACTTCACAGGGAGATAAGGAACAAATGCAGACAAGCCAAAGAGGAATGGCTCAACAACAAATGTGCAGGAGTAGAGAGACTGAGCAGGAACAACAAAGCAGAGATGCATAAAGAGATAAGAGAACTGACAGGACAAAAAACCTGCTCCTCAACAGGATGCATAAAATCCAAGGAAGGGACAATCATATTAGAGAAAGAGGAAATACTCCAGCGATGGGAAGAATACTTAAAGGATCTCTTTTGCGACAAGAGAGAACAACCGAGAATACACAAGGAGATGGATGGACCGGAAATACTAAAATCCGAAGTGGAAGCTGCAATTCGCCAAAATGAACAGAAACAAAGCACCTGGACCAGATGGCATAGTGATAGAGCTGCTGACAGCCTTAGAAGAATATGGCATAGAAAAGATTACCGGCATAATAAACAAAATTTATAGCAGCAGAATAATACCAGACGACCTATGCAAATCGATATTTATAGCGCTGCCGAAGAAACCTGGTGCAAACGAGTGCGAACTACACAGAACTATCAGCTTAATGAGTCACATTACAAAACTGATTGTCAGAATCTTGATGAATAGAGCGAGAAGCAGAATCAGGCCAGAGATAGGGCAGGAACAGTGCGGGTTCGTCAAGGACACTGGAACAAGGAATGCCATATTCATGATTAGGATGCTCTCTGAAAGGGCATTACAAATGAAGAAAGACTTGTACCTCTGCTTCATTGATTACGCGAAAGCATTCGACAAAATACGACACAAAGTATTGATGGAGATGCTAGCCAACCTCGACATTTTCAGCAAAGACATAAGAATAATCAAGAATCTCTACTGGCAGCAAACGGCCTGCATACGGACAGGTAACGACCTCAGTAGATACACAGATAGAAAAAGGCATAAGACAAGGATGTGTCTTTTCACCGGATTTGTTCAACCTATACAGCGAGAATATTTTGAGGACCCTAGATGACACGCCAGGATTTGTTATTGGAGGCCACAACCTGAACAACATAAGATATGCGGACGATACAGTGCTGATTGCGGACATGGAAAGGAAACTACAAGACCTCATACAGAAAGTAGCAGTGGAGAGTGACAAGAAGGGACTACAAATAAACTTTAAGAAAACTGAGTGCATGGTCATCAGCAAAAGATACAACCCAAAATGCCAAATACAGGTGGGGGATAACAGAATCAAACAAGTACAAGAATTTAAGTGCCTAGGAAGTGTTCTAACAGGAGATGGAAAGTGCGACACGGAGATCCGAAGGCGAATTGGCATGGCAAAGGATGTGTTCCAGAAGATGAGCAAAATACTAACACACAGGAAAATCTCAATAGAAACGAAGAAAAGAGTGCTAGACTGCTACGTGATGTCAGTTCTTCAATACGGCTGTGAATGCTGGACAATATCATCGAAAATGATGACAAAACTGGAAGCGGCCGAAATGTGGTTCTACAGAAGGATGCTACGGATATCGTGGACTGAGCATACAAGCAACGACGAGGTGTTAGAAAGAATGGCAACAAAAAGGAAATTGATGCTGAGCATCAGGAAGAGACAACTGAAGTTCCTGGGACATGTAATGAGGAAGGAGAGCCTGGAGAACCTGATACTGACTGGACAGATAGAAGGAAAGAGAGACAGAGGAAGGCAGCGGATATTTGCAGTGTCTGATCAGGTGGATGACGGAACGGGAGTTGCCAGGAGCAACAGGAGCAAACATACTAAGAGCCACAAGGGATAGGGAGACGTGGAGAGCCATGATCGCCTACGTCCTGAAGGGACAGGGCACATAGAAGAAGAAGTTCTTTGAGGAAAAGCAGTTGAGAAGATAAATTCTTGTATGCTCTTGTGAGGAAATTTTTTAATAACACCATTTTTGTATTTAAAAGAACATTGACTAATAAAATGAAGATGGCAAGAATTTTTGCTGGTGGGTTTTTATTTACTAAAGTAGTGAAAGTATTAAAATCCACAAGAACATCCAAAAATAAGAGTTTGTTTTATCATCTAAGCTCATATGTTTTTCAAAAGTAATTTTAAGATTATGAATTTTGTTTTTGTCAGCTAAAATGAAAATATCATCAATGTATCAAACATATTTTTGGTTTGGTAACTTTTTAAAAAAACCATGTTTTCAACATATAAAAGTTTGAGAAGCACAGACCAAGAGGGTTTCCCATACTTACACTATTAGTTTGCATATAAACATTGACATGATGATCATAAAAATACTTTAGTGGTGCAGGCAAGTAAGTTTTTTTAAGAATATTGGAAGAGATAGAGATGGGATTGAATTATGCTTATATACAGAGTTAATTTTTATGTAAATAGTTTCAGCAACAGGTACATTAGTAAATAGATTTTCGACATCAAGTCATGCGAGGGTACCTTGGTTTTTGGTGCTTGTGTTGTAGATTTAAGAATTTGAAGGAATTCATAGGGTGACTTAATACTATAATAAGTAGATCAGTATGGGGTAATAATATCATTAAGGAATTTTGATAATTGATATACAGGTGTCAGAATCTGAGAAATTATAGGTTGTAAGGGCTAAACAGGTTTGTGTATTTTGATATATACATGTGCTACGAGCCATAATTATTAGGCTACCCCAGTGTTTTAAAAAAATGATGTATTTCATACTATTTTTTAGTATTTATTACCAAGTGAATAATTGTAAATGAAAATAGAATGTTTTTTTGTTAATACTGCACAATAACATGTGCATCAAATGAATTTATAAATATTTAATAATTACCTATATTACAGTTTCATCAATGAAAAAATTAGGAAAATTTAGGGTGATTCGGACGAGTTCATCTTGTAAAATTTTGAAAAGTAATAATAACAAAAGAACCATTCTATTTTCACTTAGAATTATCCACTTAAAAATAGTATGAAATACATCATTTAGCAGGCCTGAAGGAGGCTACCACCATCTTTAAATTTATTGTTTTACTTTCTTCTTCTTCTTTTTTTTTTTTTTTTTTTTTTTTTTTTAGTGCAATCTTATTGATTACACCCTAAACTTTCCAATTGACAAAAAAATTTTGAAAAATTTCAATATTTAAACAATTTTGGTGGGGGCTCAATTTTTCCATGCAACCTTATAGTAAATCAATCATGTGCAAGTAACTTTTTTGCTTGCACATATTCAACAACTGAATTCTTTGCAAAATTTTTGAATAAAGCCATTCTTGGGGTTTCCCAGGAAGATGCCATCGTAAGAACTAAAGAAAACTTGAAAAAGACAAAACAAGGGCAACAACTCGTCCTCAAAAAAAACACAAAGCACCCCAACGTAAGTGATTCCAAAATGGAGGATCGAATTACTATAACATTGTATGAGAAATTGAGCCCCACACCAATTATTTTAAATATTAACAGTTTTCCAAATTTTTTTGGATAATCGGAAACCTTATGTAATAACTGATTAGACTTCACTGAAAAAAGTAAAAAAAAAAAAACCCCCTGGAAAACAACAAATTTAAAGGTGGTGGTAGTCTCCTTCAGGTCTGCCCATCATTTCTTTTAAAAAAATTGAGGTGGCCTAATAATTATGGCCGGTTGTGTATATATGAGATATCTGTATCAAAGTGGAAAAAGTTTACTTATGGTGTGTTTCATCCTTCAGAATTTCATCAGTCTAAATTTGTTATATTGGTATGAATAAACACACATGACTGAGGAGAGTGTTGAGAATTTTAGAAAAAAAAATTTTTTTTTTATCTAACCAAATTCATTTATTGAATTATTCTTTCATCTTGTTTTTTTTTTTTTTTTTTTTTTTTTTTTTTTTTTTTTCATCATTTTTGTTAGTAGGTATCCCGATCAGCCAGGAATGGTGAAATGTTGTAAGAGCCAGGGTGTAAAAGCACACTCTAAACATATCTGTGGTAGTAAATTGTTTTCTCCTTTGGTCAGTGTAGCATTTTTTATGTCAAAATTTTAGTCGGTTACATTACAATGCATTTGATTTATTATTTTGTAAAATCTCCCTTTTTTGTTTATATAATGTTTTATTTAAATTACGTGAGGTTTCTTCCATGTACTTTTTGTGACAATTATTACAGGTGATGGAGTAAACTTCTCATTATAAACAGAGTAGTTTTAAAACATCTGATGGTCATCCACTTCTCAAATTTATTACAAAGAACATGTCATTATCCTTATGCTTTAACCAATTTTGGTTAGTATGGTCAATTATTGTTTCATTTCTGACTTCTTCCCAAATTTTCTGAACAGCTTCTTTGGTCTTAAGGTTTATTGTAAAAGAACACTTCAAAGTTACTAAAATCTCAATTGTATTCACTATTACCACATTTGATTTAAGAACTACAACTAATTAGATATGACAATGCAATATAATAATGATAATGACAACAACAACAACAACCATCACATATTTGATTGTCAATTGCTTGACCATAACTATGTCTCTTAGAGACTGCCACACTGCGTGTCTTCACCTCTGTTTTAGTTAAGGAGCATCATTTTTGGAATATTGATAATTTTTTTTTAAGTTTGAAGGATGTAGCAAGTAAAATGACTTGGCAGTACAACTCAACATTTGAAAACACACTCAAGTAAAGACCTGTTTAAGGAGATTTGGTTATCCTATATTGACATGCTGCTTGTTCAATAATAGTGAAATCATAGTTTTTAGATATGTTCATGAAGTGAGCTTTGACATCAAAGTCTGTATAAAAAATGATACAACCTAGTAAAACTCAGACAAATTAGTAAAAATATAGTTGATGTCAACGGAAAATATTTACTGTCTGAATTTCTGAAATGAGGAGTTATTATTTACACTATTTATATTTGAAATATTGTTCTCATCTTAATTGTTGTTATCAAGAAAATGATGAGGACAATAGTCTAAATGTAAATAGTGTATATTTAGCATGTAACTTTTTAAAGTTGATATATTTTGAGAGTGCCATACGTGATATATGCTTGAGTTATCATGTCTCTTTCAAGACATGACTGACTGGGTAGAAGATTTTCCTGCAGTAGGTTGCCATTACTTTCTGTGGCACCATCTCTCCTGCTATTTAATCCAGAGATGTATTAATACTCTCCCAAGGTTATTTGCGTAAAAGTAAATGCAATGAACTCAACTGGAATTCAAACTTAGCTCTCCGATTTCTCGTTCTAAGCCTATATCCACTGCTCCACAATGCACATCAGATTATATTTCCAGAATTTATTTTTTGTGGGGAGACATGTTGGCAACCATTTTCACCTGTGGAGATAATGACTTTCCTTTTACTTCTTATTTTAAGGAAGGTTTTTGGTTAGAGTATAAATCAGCTTAAGATTTTAATATTTGGTATTTTGGTATTATCCAACAGGATTGTAGCTTTCTCATTTTGACTCTGGAATGAGCTGTCTATGGGATTAAGCATTTGAAATTATGTATAATAATGATTACCAATCAAATTGTGTAATCATATGAGGTTTTTTATTTTTGGTGCAGTTAGCCAACTGGCAGAAAGGAGTGTTTAACGGATGGACTACTGGAATAAATAATATGGTTGGCTTTTTAAAATGAGTCATAACATTTTTCTCAGGAAATATTCTGAAAGCTAAAAATAAAATAACTAAGATTTCATCAAAATAGTTATTAGATTTTTGTAGCTTTCAAGAAAAGTGATAGAAAAGAGAAATATGTATAAACTTGTTCAAACATATATGATAGCTAGCTATTCTAGTTTTCAGAGCACACAAGTTTGCTTGGGTGGTTAGCCAATCCCTGTCACAGATGCCTGCTGAGACATATTTGTTTTTGTTTACGATGCTGAGCTGACCTTTTTACAGTTTCTGGTAAAGAGCACATACTCTAGAATGCTCAACAGTTTGAACAACATAGCTATGATCAAACCCTCAGCTATGATGACTTGTGATTTTCAAACATGTTCATCTACCCAATCTCACTCACAAGCCTTGGGTCAGCCCATGGTATGGTTTTCAGGTATTTTCTAATGGTATTGCGTACTGGGATCATTTCCCCAGACAAAGACATCCTGATAAATCAACCATGGTGTGATTTGAACACAGGTCTCATGGTAAGGAAATAAACATTCTGATTACTCAGCCACTTGCCTATATATATATATATATATTAAAAAAAGAAATAGGGTTGTTCCAATGAGAGAAATTGGTATAGAATAAAAAGTGTGAGAGGCTGTGAAGGTTTTATTTAAAGTGTATATTTATTGTTGTTTAAAAATATTATACATGTTATGATTTTTTAAGTGTCCATAATGATATTTGTGACGCTACGCATGTTTCGAGCATCACAAATATCATTACGGACTCTTAAAAAAGGAAGTTAGATTATATCTTAGAACTCATCAATATATAATAACTTTGCATTATTGTAACACTATGGATACCCATGATGAGTCGGGGAAGATGGGGTTTTTCACTTGATCTCAAGTGTTTCTGTTTTATAACCAGAAAATGGGCCCTTTTGAAATTTTCTATGTCGGATCTACTTTGACGGAAGGAAAGGATGAAGGCTTTTGGAGACCAAGTGACAACAAACTTAACATTGATATTTATTAGTGCTCGTCTATATTAGCAGTCATTCTTGTAATTACGAAGTCAGTTTTGTTCTGCTTTTGGAAGGAGACAGGCTTATCTGTCATGTTGTTCCAAAGTCACCCATTTGTATTGCCAACCACAGTTCATGTAGATGGGTGAAGAGTTAGAAGGAAGAAGTGATTTATGAGATCAGCATATATTACCAAGTTTTACCTATCTATTAATCCAGATATATCCCTAAATGGAATATGCAAATATAATGTTGGAAACGGGGTTTGTGTTCCCATTTCTTGAGTGGCATTTTTTTTCCATCTTGTTATCTTATGAATATACTTTCAGTGCACACTGAATTGAACAATAATGAAATGCTATGTAGTGAAATTATTGGCCAGTTATTGGAAAGCATAGGTGAAGATCTCATTGTAGTAGTAGTAGCAGCAGCAGCAATGTGGAAGACTGTGAAGCCAGAATTGTTGACAGTCAGTAGAATACTGATAGAAAGGCATTTAAGACAAGCAGACTTTGTAATATTGTGCTTGATATCAATGATTAATAGAATTAGGCATGTATATATGTATGTGTGCATGTATATACAAGCAGTCAACATTCTAACATTAAAAAATGGTGGTTCCAATTCGTGATGGACTGGGGTAAGAAATGGCTTGTGAATTTTAATGCTTCCAAAACGAAGCTGCTATCTATTAACCATCACAGACAATCACTCCTACTCCCAATTAGCACGGATCAGGCTAGTCTCCCTGAAAGCAAAACACTGCGCCGCCTTGGGTTAATTCTCACAACAGACCTCAAGTGGAATGACTATATAGAATCCATAGCTAAATCCACTGCTAAGAAAGCCAGTTCTCTGTGTAGGGCCAGGAAGTTTTTTCCGTCTGAAACCATCCTGCACATATATAAATCTACCATCCGCCCGTGCATTGAATACTGCTGCCATATCTGATCGGGTGCTCCTGTTATCCACCGAGGTGTCCTTGACAAAATCCAACAGAAAATCTGTAATGTTATTGATCCCAACTTGGCAGCTCATATACAGTCACTTTCTCACAGGCACAATGTGGCTTCCCTGTGTCTCTTCTACAAATACTTTCACGGCTTCTAATCCAGTGTACTTAGCTCAGTGGTACCCCCTATATATGAATTTACTTGAGCCACAAGATTAGCAACAAGGTCCCACCCTTTTACTGTGAAACCAATAAAATGTAAACACAAATTCTACCCCAGCAGCTTCTTTTCTCGCATTTCCCGCCTGTGGAATTCTTTTTCGTTTCCTTGCTTCCCCAACAGCTACAATCTCCAAGAATTTAAATGAAAAGTCAATAGTCATCTTCTATCTCACTAACTTGCACCCTCTCTCTCATGCTTCTTTTTCCATCCACTACGCTCTCATCAGTATTCTCATCCTTCTCTTACCCACTTCCTGACACTCCCTATAACCTGTCACTCTTTCTCATAACTTTCTTCCTATGTAACCCCTGCAAAACAGTGGCAGCAAAATGCCTTGCTTGGGGTATTATTTTTTTTTTTTAAAAAAAAAGAAAAAAAAAGACATATTTATTTCAAAAAACAAAACGAAAAAGACAACTAAAAAAAAGTAAGAAAGATAAAGATTTTTAGAATGTATTCCTGACTTGAATGCTTGCCTGTTATATTACAGATTATGTTATATATATTTTTGGTGTTGGGTATAATTTTGCCCAGAAGTGTATTTGCATTGTAATGTCAGAGAGTGTAACAAATCTTGGTGCAGGCTGTGTTTTGTTTTGATGAACAAATTGGTTGAGATCAGAAAGTATGAGTACTCAAGACATAAACAAAATGTTGCAGAAGTACTACGTGTCGAGCGAGGCTCATTTAATATATCAGAGAGATCAGACCGCCTTTCAGTTCTAATCAGAGAGAGACAGAGAAGAGAATGCAGTTAGTCAACTGTCCCTCGTGTGTGCACATGCCTACCTCCAACCAAACCCCTATTCCACACCACTGTCACTGAAGAAAAAGAATAAAAGTGTAATTGTACATTTTTATATATGGTGCCCATCATGCTATCAGTGAAAAGATTGTCATTTTGGTTCAAGTGTTATTCTTGTCAAATTGATGTGCAAGAATTACTGATGTTTGCACAAAGAGTAGTAATACCTATCATATTACAAAATCAGGTATTAAATGAATTTTATAGCAGACATCTGGGAATTTCATGGATCAAGATATTGAAAAATTAGTAAAAGTCTACAGATGTTGTGCTTTGGCAGCCAAATCATCTACCACAAAATTTTAACCTTGGCCAAAGATAGATAGTCTATGGTCAAGATTGCACATAGATTTTGCAGGTCTAATAAATGAATCACATTACGTTGTGGTAGTGGATATCTTTACTAAGTGGTCTTAAATTTTTAAGTGCAAAAAACCAACTTCCTTGGTTACAGTGAGTTTTTTTTACATGAACTGTTTGCAAGATATGGCATGCCGGATGCCATAGTCTTGGATAATGGTACATAATTCACTGCTTACAAATTTAAAGTATTTTGTAGAATGTTCTTGACTGAACTACTCCACTGGATCACCCAAGCTCAAACAGACAAGCTAAATGTTTTGTGGCTACTTTTAAGAGTTTTGAAAAAAAGCAAGTAATGAAATGTGAGCTAAGAAGCTCTACAAAAAATCCTTGAGAGTATACTGGATGTTGATTCCCAATACACTGGAAGGCATGTCACTGACAGAATTGGTGTTCACAAGAAAAATTAAATCTCTGTTTAACAAGTTGTTACCAGGTCAAAAAAGAATAAGAGGCAAAAGGACACAAAATATTTTAAAATTGGAGAAGAGTGTTTTTCAGTGTATATAAAAAGGAAATATGGGAAGATGGCATTATAATGTCATGAATTGGAAAATAATATATATGGTGAAAGGAAAAAATAGGAACACAAAAGGCATTGGAATCAGTTAAAGAAAAGTTTTACTGAAGAAATGCTTACAAGAAAGGAAGAATCTATGCAATTAAGTACTGTATGATATTTTTGACATACCAAGACCATAAGAATTTGTTGAATATACAAGTATGATGACCAGTAAAATGAAATGTATGGAAAAACTAGAGGTTGACCCAAAACAAAAGAAATACAAAGTTTAGTATGTGGAGAACTATCCATAAAGGGGTAGGGTGAATACTAAGAAATAAAATAAAGTATTTACAAGAAAAAAAAGTCTCAAAAGAGGGAATGTTGTGGAGTAAATAAGACACTTGCGGTAACGCAAAAGGAACTAGGCAAGACGCCTTAAATAAAAATCTTAAAGTGAGTCAGGGAAAAATTTCTTGGAGTCAGTCAAGGAGAATTTCTGATGACATTATGGTGAGCAGTGTAAGCAAAACATAATATTATAACCACTAGGAATGAGTTTGTAACAATAAATGATTTGAAAAAGATTAATTAAATCTGATTAATGATTATATACAAGAATCAAGTAAGAAAACAATCATAAATTTGACTTATTGCTTTATTGCAGTTTCATCAGAAATACTTTTGGGAATCCCCAGAAATTTTTTAATGAAGCCTTAGTGAAGTTAGCAAAATATGTCAAATTTATAAACATTTCTCTATTCGTTCCTTATTTAATTATGCATTCATACAGTGGCAATTCTATGGGAGAAGGGGGGCCAAGAACCCCCCACCCCCACCTCCAAATTTTGGCTGGCTCCTTGCTACCACCAGCACTTTTATAAGCTTCAAAAATTTATGAAACTTATCAGTCTCTGATTTTTGTAAGATTTAATGTTCAGCAGTTTTTCTTTGCCATTTTCTTTTTCATTTAGCTTTTTACGGGCACATATAGAAACCAATTTAAAGGAAAAACATACAAACAAAATAAAACAACCAGATAGATAGATACATAGAAACAGACCTGTTGTTAGGGAGGCAAAGAGACTTAATAGTCATATTTTCATATCTGAAGGTTAATTAGAAATAATGTCCCCAATTTGATATGTAGATACATAGGCAGTCACTTAATTTAGTGAAGTAACGTATTATACCCAAACTCATTCTTAAGTTGTGTATATGATAGTGGTATAGTATGAAATGAAGATGTTCCTTGAGTTTGCCACCCTCCTCAGAAAAATCTTGGCTCCTGACTGCTCCCCCCACACTTTCAAAGTTCTACAAATGCCACTATATATATATATATATATATATATATATATATATATCCATTCTAGTGTTTTTCAGCTAAGTTAATAACTTAGCTGAAAATTTTATACAAATTAGATAAAAATAGCTAGTTTGAAAATGATTTACTGTCAAGATTTTGTTTTACCTCATATTAATATTGCATGAATTAAAGAGGTTAAATCTTTACTACATTGTAAGGGGGTTAAAATGACTTAGTTTCTATTTACTGATTGATATTTCTCAAGTTTTTAGCAGAACTTACTGTGCCTAATATTAATGTGATGAAGTAGATACCTGTTACTAAGATTCATCTTATTAAAACTGATCTTCTATTAGTAAAATATATTTAAGCCTCTTCATGCTTGCTTGTTTTACTTGTTTGAGATGAATCAAAAGTATTTTGAATTTAGGTTATCACCTTGCAGACTGGCTTGTCTTTTATCCAGGATTTTTTTTTTTTAGTCAGAGTAACCTTTCGAATTCCAGCTGAATCCATTGTATTCACTTACGCGCAAATACCCTTGGGAAAGGTATTAATCCGTCTCTTCCCTCCAGTTATGGGTTAAATAGCAGGACAGATTGGGTTCTATAGCCTTGGTCGGCAACCAGTCTACCGCAGAAAGCAATGGCAACCTACTGCGGGATAATCTGCCCAGTCAGTCATGTCTCTTAGAGACATGATCGCCCAAGTGTGTATCACGTATGGCACTTAACTGACCGAACCTGTTCTTAAAAGGATTTGCCCTTCAGCGATGAACTGCTCTATCTGCTTGACTTGCAGATAAATCACTGACTTATATTAGGAGAGATTAATTCATACCATTCCTTAGATCATGTCATGAGTATGAAATGAATCCAGTTTGTGTTGGAATATGAATTTGGTTTACCAATTCCATTAACTGTTAGGCCATTCTGCTTCTGTTTCTTATGAAAAGTACAAATAAAATATAAGCAAGTCAAATCAAGATTTTGGCTTGAAAGACTTTTTAATTTAAAAATTAAATTCTTTCTAACATTTTAAAAAGTAATGCTTTAAAATGTTAATCTGGATTTTTTTCTCCCCCCCCCCCCCAAACTGATAAAGTATGAAGTGTGTTGAAACCCATTCTTTTCATACATCTAATCATCTACATAGCTGCCCTTTTGGGCACATTTACAAGACAATGAGCAGTCTTAGAAGTTCTGATTTTAGAAAAAGAAAGTGTGGCAAACATTCACATGGGTTAGTGAATGTTTATGAGGAGCCTCCGTAGAAGTATAGCATTCTTAGAGAGACAGTTCTGTGACAGGCCATACAGTGTCAGATTAACAACTGCAGTGAATAATAAGGCCAAACAGGCTGATGTTCTGATTTCAGCTGTTAAAACAATGACTTGCAAAATTCTAAGAAAGCCTTCAAGTGAGCTATGGTAACCTGCAGTTTAAGTGAATCCAGTCAAATTCATTGCAATCACTTGTATGCAAAAATACCCTTGTGAAATGTTTAATCCATCTGTTCTTCCTCCAGCTATGGGTTAAATAGCAGGACAGATCAGATTCTATAACCTTGGTTGACTAACAGTCTACTGCAGAAAGTAATGGCAATCTACTGCAAGAAATATTCTGCCTAGTCAGTCATGTCTCTTTTGAGACATGATCACCCATGGCTCTTAACTGATTGACGTGATCATTCAAAAGTCTGTTCAACGTGTGTTTCCAGAATATTTACTTTATTCAGGAGCAGAAGATTGTTGCTGCTCAATAGTTTTTGTAGATGTACGAAATTAATAGAACAATAAGAACTGCAATTTTTTAATGTTGAAGTGAAAAAGGTAATTTCCATATGTCTAAGAAAGCAGTCAATAAAATTTTACAAAGCCCTCTTTTAAAGGGTAAAATCACAAGTGAAAAGAGAGGACCAAATTTAGAATGTAGAAACTTTTGTATTTATTTTGGTATGTGTTGTGTTCTTCTGGTAAAGCTGTTGTAATAAAAAGAAAAAATTACTTTTTTACTGATCTTCAAAAAATACAGAGGATGAATTTATAAAACTATGATTAACATTTTTTTAATTGTTTCCTATCTCTTGTAGCTACAACATATCAGTTCGTATTTTTGTATATACATATATACTTATATGGGTCAGAATTTCAAGTTTTCTTAAGGGCATTAACACTAAGCAAAACTTCACCTGATTGGCAGATAAGTTTAATGATTCATCCCTATTTCCAAATACAAATGTCTTACCTTGAGGCCATTGTACTTTTGTTATTATGATACACACATTTGCTAATTATAAATCTGCTATTGTTGCTGTTTAAATTGTTTAGTGCTCAAGTGGTTTCAATGAAAACCACTAGGTGGCAGTATTGGTGGCAGCCATATTGGTACACAGTAGTTCCAGCATAAAATCACATAAAATAAGCAGCCATATTGGAAGAGTTGCTGACCAGAGTGATTACCTCTAATGGCTTCTATTCAAGAATACTAAGGGCATATATTATGCACTGGTAGATGAAAAAATTAGAAAAAAATGAAGTGAAGCAGTTGGTCAGAGAATTAGCCACACCTGATTCTGTTGTTGTGAGGGTGGATATCTGGTTGTATATCAAAATGTCCATTCTTTTTTTAGTTCAGCTTTTTGGTGTTGGTTTGAAACTGTTGATAGATTCCAGCTGGCTTTCTTACAGATTGTCTTAATCAAGAATGACTTCAGATATATTAGAATCACACACACACACACACACACACACACACACACGATAGCTAAACAATTATCTTTATTTCTGACAAGGTTTTTGTTCTTTCTTGCAGCATTCAAATCATATTACATTCTATAACAGCAATGCAGGCATCAACAACTGAAAATAATTGATTTGTTTTTAACTACTTATCAACTCTTTATGGGATATTTAAAGCCATTTTTTTTCCCCAAGAAAATATTGCATTAACAATTTTTTGGCGACAACAATACCCTATTATTTGAGCTATAGCTGGGGAGAGAAGAGATGGATTCATGCCTTTCCCAAGGGTATTTGTACCTATGTGAATGTAACAAGGTCTATTGGAATTCAGACTTAGATCTCTGATTTCTCATTCCCAGTCACTATTACATCACCCACACATCCTTTCACAATTGAGAATAAAGATTTGAACTTATATCCTGTATCTGTAGGTGCCTATTTTACAGGGATGATGCCTTAAACAATTTGACTACAAAAACTCTCAGCAAGGAAAATTTAGTTTTAGTCATATTCTTTGAATTATTTGCTTAAGAAATGTTTTCTAAAGTGTGAAGATGACATTTTAGATATCATGAGAAAGGCTTTTTTTTATTTTTTTATTTAATGGCTTCTTTTTTAAGTACTTTAAATTTTTTGTATCCTTAAATTTATTCTTTTAGTTGCCATATTGAAGATACAATACAAAAATCACAGATGAAATGTTAGTGATCCCAGAAATTAAGTTAATGTTTACTCGGATGCTGTAGACCAACAGTGGTTTTAGCTAACCTTATACCATGCAGCTATAATACTAGATGTTTAAAAAGCCTTTATCTTTGACTACAAAAACTCTCAGCAAGGAAAATTTAGTTTTAGTCATATTCTTTGATTTATCTGCTTAAATGTTTTTTAAAGTGTGAAAATGACATTTTAGATATCATAAGAATGGCGTCTTCTTTTTTTTTTTTAAGTACTTTAAATTTCTTTTTATCCTTAAATTTATTCCTTCAGTTGTCACATTGAAGATACAAAAATCACAGATAAAATGTTAGTGATCCCAGAAATTTTTCAGCCAAGTTGTCTTGCTAGATTTAATTTTTTTTTTATTCATTATTTTTTGTTCTGATATTAACTCCTGTTAGTCTCTTCTTCAATACTTTAACAATTATATTAACTCACCCGCTCTTTCACCCTTCCCCTTGGTTTTTCTAATGCATGCTTCAATCATTATATATGTTGGCAGACATAAGAGGGTAATCTTTACCCTAAAGATATAAAGACATACAGAACGGAACTAAGGAGTAAGAAAGCAAGAAGAGAATTTTGGGGATTGTCTTGTAATGTAAGATTGATGAGCCAAGCAGCTAGCAATTTGGCATTCCTGTCAGGTGTTGCCTAATCAGGTTTCTTTGCTCCCTCTGTTACAGAACTGTCGCTATATTTAGAAACTCAGAAAAAACAGATGGTAGGAAGAGTGTTAAGGCACTTAAAAAGGGTCTCACTCCAGGCTGTCAGTTTTACTGAGAAAAACCAGGTAGTTTGGAATGAGAAGGGTGCACCTACCTTGGGAATGTTATTTAAAGTTGTTTACTTTAAGAATGACAATATTTCATTTTTTTTTCTTCCTCCAAACAATGCTTCTCTGTTAAGTTTATTTGCTACCAGATTAAGTTAATGTTTACTCGGATGCTGTAGACCACTAGTAGTTTTAGCCTTATACCATACTATAATACTAGATGTTTAAAAAAGTCTTTATCTTTGACTACAAAATTTCTCAGCAAGGAAAATTTAGTTTTAGTCATATTCTTTGATTTATTAATGCTTAAGGAATGTTTTAAAGTGTGAAAATGACATTTTAGATATCATGAAAATGTTGTTTTTTTTTTTTAAGTACTTTAATTTTTTTTTTATCTTTTAAATTTATTCCTTTAGTTGCCACATTGAAGATACAATACAAAAATCACAGATGAAATGTTAGTGATCACAGAAATTAAGTTAATGTTTACTCAGATGCTGTAGACCAACAGTGGTTTTAGCTAACCTTATACCATGCAACTATAATACTAGATGTTTAAAAAAGGCATTATATACAAATTTAGTATATCTGGTAGACTGATATTGACCCAGATGCTATCGACACCAGTACTTGTACCTAATCTAAAGGTATGATATTGTAATATTAAATATAAAGGGTAGAATCTTAGTTGCCATCAATCAAATTAGATACATGTTTAACTTGTTTCAGAAATAGTTACCCTTTTCTTAAATTTTTGATTAATAAATAGCGAGTGGTTAAATTATTTTGATTTTTTTTTTTTTTTTTTTTTTTTTTTATGAAAACAAGCTAATTATGACTAATTTTTTTAATATCATTTCTTTCATCTTGTATCTCTTAATTTTTATTCCAGCTAATAGACTGATGCATGCTAAGAACAGTTACAAATTCTACCTAAATTCAGAACTATTATATCACTTCATGTTTATAGAATTTATAATAGTTTTTTGTAATTTATAAACATTTTCGTAACAAAAATTTATCGTAAATAATCAGGTCAGTAGATATAAATATATAATACTGTTTAATTAAAAAACAGAATATTTACTTAAATATGAGTATTGATCAAAAATAATGTTCAAACAGATTATTTCATATAGTTATATACACTAAACATACACTGTTAAATATAATAGACAATGAGTGTCTATTATGTTTAATCATGAGCCGTTCTAAACATCATATTTTGGCTTTAATTTCAGGTGAAAATAAAGACAAAAATTCTTCGACATTTGGATAATTTTTTATTAAGTCGGTTCTAAGCTTTCAGCTCATGTGAGCCATCTTCAGAGAGGTTACAAGGACATTAACACAAAAACATCCATCATCAGCAACAATTTTATCTTGTGTTGACATAGAACTCTGCTAAGCAACGGCAACAGTTACCAAAAATTAGCTAATGCAGTTCTGACATCACACCGCATGATAGCTCGAAATGATAACAGAACCATATACTTAAATGTAATGTAATGTGTTATGACCAGATTTAAATGTGATTTTATTAAGTATGGGTTGTTTGGATTTAATGTAGATGGCCTCCAATATCTGAAGGTTCTTTTTACTGTGTGTATGTGTGAGGATTATTGTATTGTTGACTAAAATCTGTCTGATATACCTATATGGTTATGTTTTTCTAAGAAATGTTATTTAATTATACTTAATTTTGTGAGCCGAAAGATTAGAACCAACTTAATAAAAAAATTATCCAAATATTGGAGAATTTTTGTCTTTATTTTCACCTGAAATTAAAGCCAAAATACGCTGTTTAGAACAGCTCATGATTAAACATAATAGACACTCATTATCTATTATATTTAACAGTATATGTTTAGAAAATTATCTGCTGCCTCAATACACTATATATATATATATATATATATATACACACACACACTATTTATATAATTTGAACTGTTGTCCTCATTATATTGATGTATTCATGATTTGGCTGTTGTGCTCTCTTGTCTTTTTTAGCTTTTATCCACTGGGTAATAAGATAAAAGGACTTAAGTAATCTAAAAGAGTGACTTGACCCAAAGAGTTGTGAGTTCAATACCTGGCCACAGCAGAGAGAACAAAAACTTGGAAATTTGAATTACTACAGGAAATTAACTGAGACTGAGATAGCCAAAAAATGGCATTGCATGTGGAATTAGAACAATCCACGCCAGTGAATTAAACAAAGGGTTCAGTTCGAAATGTATATGACCTGAAGAAGGCTGGAGTGTACAACAGCCGAAACATTGTGAATATGGCAATAACGATGAGCACAACAGCTCAAATGATGTAAACAGTTATAATAACTTTTCTCAGAAATATCGATTCACACAAACATATATATAAAATATCAGTGTGATATACATTTGTTATGAATGGGGTCTTTGTTAATGTTTAAAAGAAATTATCTCTAATGGAAGTTTGATTTTAAATAGGTAAAGAATAGAAAATATAAATTGTTTCCCTTTCACAAGAACAAGGGACCACACATGACTGTCCCTTGCCTGTGGAAAAAATAATTAAAAAAATAATCACTGATGAATTCATGGATAATAAGGTAACATTTTGGCAGCAGGATTATTATTTCGGAAGGATGCAAAGAGTATTATGAACATGGTAGTTATAAAATTGATTCAATTTCATATATATGTAATCTCCTGTGTAAGAACGATTTTGATTTTGATCAATGTATTTGTTTCTCCTTTCCTACTTGAATGCATTTAAGACTCTTTTGTTGTAGTCTTAAAAGAAAATAAGCTGAAGACAATTCAATCTTATTTTAGAGAATTTATAATGCAACCACCAAAAAGCTACTATCCAATCAAAATAATTGTGAAGCAATATTTATAGAAAATAAAACACAATTTAGAAAAAATAGAATGCAATAAGACAGAATAAGAAGTGTACCACATACGAAAACGCAGACAGTGAAGTGTCAGTCAGTTAAGTGCTATACGTGATACACACTTGGGCGATCATGTCTCAAAAGAGACATGACTGACTAAGCAGAAGATTATCCTGCAGTAGGTTGCCATTACTTTCTGTGGTAGACTGGTTGCTGACCAAAGCTATAGAACCTAATCTGTCTTAACCCATAAGTCGAGGGAAAAAATGGATGAATACCTTTCCCAAAGGTATTTGCACGTAAATGAAGGCAAGTGTGAGTGAAGTGTACCTTGTATAAAATGTAGGCACTGACAATTTAACCATATCCCCATGTAAGAATGGATATAACATTTGTATGGGATATAGAATATGCAAAATAATTGTTTAAAACTATATCATTGTGTATGCATTAGTCTATAATTTTTTTTCTTTTAAGTTCATAGGATTTAAGCCATGCTAAGGTAACCATCTTTCAAGCATTTCTCTATAGAATGTAACCCACAGACAGAACTACATCTTGCACAAACAGATAATTAGGTGGCAATGTTAGGCCCATTAAAAATACATTTCAATGATATGACTCTTATTCTGTCTGTTCACACAAGATAAATTATAGATATACATTGCTTCTCCACTGGGGACTAATGGAATGAAAGGTAGTTTACAAATTTTTTTTTCTCCAAATCTCTGAGCGAGAAAAGACTGTTGCTATAAAGTTGCTGCTTGCAGCTGTCACTGACTCTTGTTTCTTTGCACCCTAACAAATCTCTTCCTTGCATGTGTTTACCTTTTGTCTACTTTCTTTTTTCCTTTTTTATTAATTTACCTCATTTGATTCTGCATTCTGAATAGCAGAATCATTAATGTACAATATGTCTTCCTGATTATGAAATCGAGGCCACAGACTGAGTTTAATCTAACTTCTTTTTTTTTTTTTTAATATGTGTTCTTGTAGGACGTATAATTGTTTCATCTTTACTGTTTCAGATACTAATTAGAAGACTTTCAATAAAGACTCTTTTTACTGGATAAAAGTTTATATTCTCTTTGGCATCATCAGTTTAACTAAAAGAAGAAAAACAAAACTATATAAGTCAGCACCTTAACAACATGCAATACAAATTCTCTCTCGGCCCTAGAGAATCCCTCCCCTCTGACTATATTGATGCCTAACTCTTCTGAACAGCTGTTATCACCTGTACAGCCAACCTCATGAAATGGGGATATGCCACAGATGTTGATCCCAACTACTAATACAGGCAATCACAAACTAGGGATCATCTTCTAGTTTACCCCAATCTTGAAAATTAGATCCGAATTGTCTAGCCCTTCTGGTCCTGCTTGAATTACCCCTGAACAGCTGTTGGTCACTGTAGAGCCAACCTCGTGAAGTGAGGATATGCCACTGATGTTGATTCCAACTGCCAATGCAGACAATCACAGATTATGGAACATCTAGTTTTCCCTAATATTAAAGATACATGCACATTTAATGACATTGAAACCTAACACTACAGGCACGGCTCTGTGTGCAACAACACTGGATGGGTGTGGTGTAGCGACTCGGTAAGAATGCTAGAAATCATTCTTTGCTGCTGGTACCATACCATATAACCTAATACAAACTGTTGCATGTTATTGGAGAGGAGATGAGCACTTCCAAGTAAGCTTCAAGAAATACCATGAATGACCAATCATGGGTTTCAGAGACAATTTACTATGTCACATTAGGTATAATTTTAATTCCAGAATTACAATGTAAATAACACTCTTTACATTCCATCAAAACACACTGACCCTGATGCCAAAAAGATACCTTACTATTCCCAGGTCCATCAGTGATTATTTTATTTAAAAAAATCTATTAATACTCAATAATAATTAAAGTGATTATTTTATAAAAAAAAATCTATTAATACTCAATAATAATTAAGAGAGTTCTAAGATAATCTTTCAAAAACATTGAAATACTTTTACTTAGCAATGGACCATTTTATTTCTTTTCCTACAGTCAAGGGACAACACCTATAAAAATATATTTCATGGGAAATTTTGGGATGTTATTGAAAATTAGTAAGAATGTATATATGTATTGATAAACCACTGTTTAAAAAGATAATACAGTTTTCACTTGTATAAATATATACCAGCATAGTACCTGTCAAAAATGACTGGGTTATGTATTAGTGCTTGAATTTTTGACTGATTTGTTTTTTTACAGCTTATTAATCTTTTGCAGGTTAATAATTTTTTTGAGATGATAATGATTTATTGATACAAGTCCTATTATTTATCCCATAGCTGGTATTTATCCAAGGATATTTGTACATAAGTTAATATAATGAACCTGCCTGGAATTGGAACTCAGCTCCCCGGTTTCCAACTCCAAGCCATTATCCAAGTCACCACCTATCCATCCAAGCTTACAGCATTTGGTATTCTCCAATGGTCATCCATTTAGGTACTTACCAGGCTCGATATTACTTAACTTCAGTACTTCAGTAATTGGATGAGAATGGTGTTTCAATCTAACATGGCTGTAAGCAATTATTTTGTGTGTGTGTGTGTGTGTGTGTGTGTGTGTGTGTGTGTGTGTGTGTTCCAATTTATTCCAATTTTATAATTACATTTTTAGCCTATTTTTTGATAGTGGTTAGATTTTAAATTTGGATACTCTTATGTTTATTCCTGTCAGCTACCCCTTGACCTCTTCCGTAGATTGCTACCTTCCACTCCCAAAAGAAGTGTGCTATTATTATATCTCTCTCTCCTCTTCTTGGCCTTTTCCTGACCAACCTTACCTACCCCTTTCTTTGCTTTACTAACTTTTATTTCCATCTATTAGAATTTCTTCATTTTTTTTGTCAGACTGGGGTTGAACATTACATGTCTCTAGTAGACATGTTGAAATAACTATTCCCCAAATGTAAAATGTTAATTCACACACACACACAGGCATGTAGTTGAGTGGTTAGAACATTCATTTTCTGATCATGAGATCTGGGTTTGAATCTCACTATAGTTGATTTATCAGGAAGGTCACTTGTTGTTATTTGTCTGGGGGAGGCTAACTCAGTGTATGGCACCTTTGGGAAGTGCCTGAAAATCATACTATGGGTTGACCCAAGCCTTAAGAGTGAAACTGGGTAGACAGAACTCCTTGGAAGGCGTCAATGGTTGTGATAGAACAAAATCACAAATCAACATGACTGAGGGTTTGAGTGTGCTGGCCTTGTTCAGACTGTTGATCACACTAGCGTATGCACCCTCTCCCAGAAATTGTAACTAAGGTCTACTCAGCATAATTACAGTATAAACTGTTAATTGTTAAACAAACACAAATGTGCCTGAGTAGGTGTTTGCAACAGGGACTGACTAGCTGCCCTAGTAGAGAGGCATGCTTGGATATGAGTGGCCAACCATTATATATATATATATATATATATATATTATACGCGGTACTTATTTGAAAGCACTCAATATCAGTGATAGAGCTGACATATTCATTTAGATAGATGTGAGTTTGTGACCCTGGGTTTCACGCTCTTGTGATCGTCAGACAAACTAATTAAAAACAAAAAATTTTAAATTAACCAGTTTGTCTGATGATCGCAAGAGCATGAAATCCAGGATTACAAACTCACACCTATATATATATATATATATATATATATATATATATATATATATATAAAGGTAAGAATTTTATAGTGTTTGCTTTTCCCAAGGATTAGTAGGTATGAAAGTTTTAATCCATTAATACTCACTAGCATGTTTTTAGGATGGTAGGCTTTAATGAGTTATGGACAGAAACCTATAATTAATACTGGATTTTGATTTTTATAATGAATACCAGCTTTTACAGTGAGCATTAAAAGGTTAAAACTGTACTATGAGCAAAAAAAAAATGTGTATAATGTTTGCACTTTGTGTTCACAGCATTCAATGTTCACTTCATGTTCCACATTTGCAAAACTTTCTTAAACATTCAATCAGTATTTCATAAGGCAACCACCAATGCTTATGATTTTCTGTTATTGAATTGTTTCTTTTTCTAAAGTATAATGATTTCATTATTAAATTTTCATTTAAGAATAAATTTCTCTGTGTATGAAAAGCAATAAAGAACATCTAGAAGGATTATTATCAGATATTCTTAACCTCTTCAAATTAAGGAAGCAATCACTATCTATCCTGATTATCCTCATAATTCTAGCACCTCTTAAATTCATGTCAGTATCTCTCTACCTAGAATGACTCTTTTGGCTTATATTAGATAGGTTTTCAGATTTTTAAAAAATTGCCTTCATCTTGTTTTGCTGTTTTTTGATCTTTACTATCAATTTTGGTAAAATAGGTTCCCAAGAATAAAGCATGAGGGTTCAAATCTTTCCAAAAGCTTATCATTTATTTCTGACTAGCAGTATAGCCCAGCGTTGCTCGGGTGTAATGAAAGCTTTAAAACTAATCCATGGTCCTGGAGCTCAGATTCAGCCCAAAGAATATTTGTGTGAAGTTTGGTAAGAATCAGATAAAAATTGTGAATTTGTATAAAGGACATACAGACAGATAAACAGACACACACACAAACATCTTGCCTTTTTATATATATATATATATATATATATAATTGATTTTCTGCACTATTGTAAGAACTGCAACCTTGAAACTTCTGAGTATCGTTTCTTATGTCTTTGTCTATGAGTGTATCAAATTTGATTAAAATCGGACCACTCCGTCTATAATCCAATTTCTTTGATTATTGATTTTCGATATTTATCAGCGGTACCTCGACACAAAACCTAGCTAAGAAACACTCGCAGACGCTTATAGTACGACTGTGTAAATTTTCAAGAAAATTGGTCCAGCCATTTCAGAATCTATAGGTAACACACACACACACACACACACACACACACACACACAAAGTTCCATTTATAAATAAGTTTAGATTTAAATTTGTGCTGTTTAACAGTTGCAGAATAAACTTTTAAAAAAATTAAACCCTAATAATTTTGATTTAAAACAAAAGGCAAGATGTCCTGGACAATTTGATAGAAATATATGTCAAAAATGAAAAAAAAAGACATTCAAACAACTTAAAACTATTATGAATGTTACTATTTGGGGTACACAAGCAATGTGAAAGAAAAACTAATCAAAAATGAATAACAGTGCCTAATTGAAGACATTTGAACAACTAAGACAAATGTGTTTTCATCTGTCAACTACGTTCTCTGTTTTGTTTATTCATCTTAATTGTTGTTTAATTTTATGTCCTCTGGAAATTAACTTCTGACCATTTTATTTTCTTATGAAATTTTATGAAAGACTTTATATTACAAACAATTTGAAAATAATTTCATGATTAAACTATTGACAAAAAACCCATATTTCCCAAGAAGTAAGTTTCCTTCTGAAAACAATAGAAATGTAATTCATGCTTCATTTATTCAATCCTGTATCTAAAGTGAAATTTTCAGTACATGCTAATTAGGCAAATTATAAAAACTACCTTAATTATAAATGAAAGCTAAGAAAAATCCATGTATTAATTGTATAATCTGTATAAAAGTAGGCTTTCTGTTTATCATTAAAATTACATTTATATGTTTAAGAATAATTTTCTGCTTTTATTATTCTTTATGGACAGACAATTTTTCTTAGAGGAGCTGCACACAGTGTATATGTTCATATTTGGTCAGTGCTTACCAGTCTTTTTGTAAGTTTAGTTTACTGTAATTTAGTTTGGGAGGGGCTATAGCCTAATGAGTCAGGCAGGCTCATGGGAAAAGGATTAGTATCTTTTTGTGTGCACTCACACACACACACACACACACTGTTAAATCTGTTCTTTTGTTGTTAGATGGCTTTTGTTCAGTTTTAAGTAACTTGATTCTTAAAGATCACTTTTGAATGGGCTGTTAGAATTGTTATATTAGTGTATAGATTTTTTTTTTTAAATGTGTCAAAATTAGTATGTCTTTGTTAACTGGTTCTAACATTGAAGAGGAAAGAAAATTAATCAACATTTTCAGTAAAATATGCGTTTTTTTATTTTAAGAATGGTAACTTGAATACAAAAAACGTTCACTTTATAAAGAAAGGATTGTGAATGATGGAATATACCAAGTGCTCTATAAAATTTCCCCCAATTAATGTAGACCAGATGGATCTGATAGCAAACAAATAAACTTCTGTGTGCAATATCCTTTCAGGACGTGAGTTGTTGTGGTTCTCCACAACTTCCTATCTCCATAGCTCTTAGCAATGTTTGTCATTTTAAGTATATTACTCATTATTACCCTTTGATCATTTTGCCTTCAGTATGTCCTGTGAGTGCAAAATTTTTCAGACTTTATCTTTTTTTACATGTTTCAGAAATTTCAACTCTTTCTGATTTTATGTATTCTTTTAGTTTCTATTTTAATACTTCCTTATTACTCACATGTTTTGTCTATGGTATTCTCAACATCCTTCTGTAGAATCACATTTCTGTTAACTTAAGTATTCTCTTTATTGTCTAACATTCACTGCTATATTGAAGGATTGATATTTTGTAACAGTTCATAAGAATAATCAATTTTTTGTGATGGAGAAGATACCTATAGAAAATATCCAAATCAAGTTTGAAATTCTTATTATATATTTGATTTTGCTGTGGCCAGAGATAAGACACAAAGATGAAATAGTTAAACAAATATATTAACAGTGAACAGTAGTACAAACAGATATAACATGAGATCACCACCAGTGTGACTGTATTGATCCAGCTGTCAGAACTATCTGCTAGAATAGACCTCTGTTCGCTCAGCACAAAACAGAAACTGCTGCTTATTTATAGTTTGGAAGAGTTCAATTGGGCATGGGTAAATTATCATAACACCCTTCCTAAGTATCAACTCCACAGGAGTCTTAATGTATTTTTCTTTTTGGATTAACAATAAGAAAGTCTGTCATGTTTTTTTTTTTTTTTTTTTTTTTTTTTTAAACCAACACTGTTTTGAAACCGCTTGTGGTATTGGCATGTCAAAAGTATCATAAATGACAGCCATTACTTCTTTCTCTTCAGGAGGACTGCTGTCTGCATTATTTGACAGGCATTTCCTGATTTGATTTAAATATCTTTTGTGAATAAACCGAGGACCAATAATTATGTAGACCATATTTCTCACTCTTTTCTTAATTGTACTCATTTTCTAGAAAGACTTATTATCCTGAAACATCCAGAAAAAAATCTCTCCAGGTTAGTTGCATTATGTAGGTACTGTGCTTGTTTGTCCAGGTTTTGTGTTTGTGAAGTAGCGTGTCAAACACAGACTAGTTGGAGGTAACGATGCTAATGTGTGTTGTTGTTGGGCATGATTCTATGCACCTGAAGTAACTGTTGTAGGGCATTTTCTGTGAGTGTGCCTCTAACTTTCTTCAGAGCTCTTTTCAGAGTGTCAATGAAGCGCTTGGCCTGTCTATTGGACCTTGGGTAATATGGAGTGATTGTAATATGATTTTGTGAGATCTAGAAGGTCTCACAAAAATTCTTAAAATCACCAGGTGCAAACTGTGTTCCATTGCCTGACACTAAACAACCTACTACCCTAAATGTGGCAACAGTTCATCTAGGAAATTGTCACTTCTGTAGTGGGATTTCTACAGCAAAGAACTTTGGGCCACTTAGAAAAAATATCTGCTACTATAAAATAGTAGAATCCATCTAGAGGGCCTGCAAAATCCACATGAATTCGAGACCATGGTTGGTCCATTTTGGGCCAAGGACTATATTTGATTGGAGGTGCCTTAGCTGCCAAGGTACAGCCTTTACAGGATTTTATGTTTCTGATATCCTTATCCATGTTCGGCCAATATACATAACTGTGCATAAGGCTTTTCATCCTTGTAATCCCTGGCTGATTGGCATGGAAATGTTTCAGAAGTTTTCTTTGTAGGGTTGTGAGAATGGAAACTTGCTCACTATATAGCAGTACTTCATCACATAAAGAAAAAATATCTGAAGTCTGTTGATCCTTTTCACAAATTTTAGTTTTGGTTTGCCTGATAAACTCATCATTTAGAGCTTCTCATTTGATTTGGTCAAGAGTTACATGAAGTTCATAAATGTGTTGCATAATGTGATTTTACATTCTCCTTCTGTCCAAAGAGAAGCAATCACAGTATCTTGAAAAGATCTTCTCTGTGTTTCAGGATTAATCTGAGTTTTTAGATGGTAGGGATTCCATTTTAAAGTTATACTTTAAAAGGATTGTTCTCCATCTCTGCAGTCTGTTTGCTGTATGCACAGGCAGACCTTTTTCAGAACTGAAGATGGTCGGTAACAGTTTATGGTCCGTCTGCAACATAAAGTGTCTACCGTGAATGTACCGGTGAAACTTTGTTACTGTAAAAATAATCCCTAACAACTTCTTCTCAATTTGCAAGTAATTCTTTTCTGCAGGAAAAAGCGTTCTGGATGCATGAGCTGTTGGTTTGTGAGATCCATCTGGCATCTTTTACATAATGCATGCTCCGATGGCATATGAGCTCGCAGCACTGGCAAAGGTCTGGGTTATAACACATCACTCAATAAGTCCCGTGCTTAACTAATAAAACAACAACTTTTAGGCAAAATTTGACTTTATTCATCAACATACTCTCTTTCTAGGGTGATACACTGATTCCAACGCTTCTCTAACAATGTCTTTCTCTGAAGCATTCTTTTGAGGTCTGTAAACAGCCAGTAGTCACCACTAGGGGACAGATCTGGAGAATAGGGTGGATGTGGAAGCAATTCAAAGTGCAATTTACTTAGTTTGGCCATTGTTGCAATCAACTTGTGACACAGTGTGATGTCTTGGTATGCAATCACTTTTTTCTTCTTCCTTTGTGGCCATTTTTTGTCGATTTCATCCTTCAAATGCACCAATAATGCTATATAATATTGGTTATTGATGGTTCTTCCTTTCTCAAAGTAATAAATGAACAAAATGACTTGTGCATCCCAAAATATGGAGACCAAAACCTAGCTGTAGTCTGCATCTTTGGTCACTTTGGATGGCTTTCATCTGCTGCTGTCCACTCAGTTGACTGCTGATTTGACTCCAGAGTGAAGTGGTGGATCCATGTTTCATCCATTGTCACATATTTATGCAAAAACTCCTTCTTGTTACATTGAAGCAGTTGTAAACAATGCTCTGAATCATCGGCACATTGTTGTTTTTAATCGACTGTGAGCAAATGAGGCACCAACTTTGAAAACAGCTTTCTCATTGACAAATGTTTCATGCAAAATGATGAATACACTGCCTTCTGATATGTTCAACTCCTCTGCTATCTCACGCAACTTCAATTTATAATTGGCAAAACTGAATTTGTGGATTTTTTTGGTGTTTTTCAGGACAACTGCCAATTTTAAGCGGCCTGAGCATTAAGCAGTATTTGTGTCTGTACGACCACATTTAAAGTCAGCATACCACCTCTTAACTCTTGTTTTTGACAGAGCAGAGTTCAAATAACTTATCAAGTCATTGCTTTGCTTAAACAGTATCAGAAAGCAATGCTTTATCAACACACAAAATTCAGGTTTTTCTATTGATTTGAAAATTTGCAATTGTAGCCTCACTTAAATAACTGTAAACTAATAATCCAATTGGGCCCAAATTTTGTCAAGTGCCATTTGAAGGTTAGTACTTAATAAAAATCATATGACTTTTTTATTAGTGCTGACATCTATATGTCAGGCCCGGGATTTATTGAGTGATCTGTAAGTGGGTGAGAAACAAGTCCAATGCCAAGACTTTCTTTATTTTGACAAATGCTTCTTGGCATTCAGGTGTCCACTCTCTGTTCTTCTCTTTTTTTCAAAATTTCATTTAACAGAGCAGGTAAGTTGTACATATTTGGTATAAATACCTGGTAATAGTTTTCCAATCCTAAGAAACTTTATAAGGTAGAGACATTTTTGGGAGCTGTCATGTCCTTGATTGCTGTAACCTATTCTGGATCTGGTCTTACGCCCTCTTTATTGATAACGTGTCCCAAGTATTTAATCCTCCATAAAAAAGTCACATTTGGATTCTTTCAATTTGAACCCATACTCCCGAATTCTTGAAGACTTTATGAACATGTTCCTTATGCTGTTTTACATTTTGACTGATCATTAATATTTCATTCAAATATGCAACTGCAAAGTCAGCCACTCAGCATAGTATCCATCACTTGTCGGCACCGCCTTTACCCTGAACAGTAGATGTTCAACTTGTACAACCCATGATAGGTGTTGATACAGAGCAACTTAGAACATTCTTCCTCCACCAGTATTTGAAGATAGGCATCACTGAGGTCAATTTTTTAAAAAATGTTCCCTTCATTTAGTCTCATGAAAATTTTTTCCAGTCTAGGTAAAGAATAATGGTAGTTAAGAAATCGGTGCAGACCCAGATCTCATTTTGACTTCTTTACATAGATGGTCAGTGAAGCCAATTGATTGTACACAATTTTTTATAACACCGATTATTTTTAGTCTGTTGAATTCTTCATTTATTTATTTTTCATAAATAGGCCAAAGGGACATTTTGTTTTGTTTTTTTGTTTTTTTAAACACTGGCTGGATATCATCTTTTAACTCGAATTTTGCCATCATCTTATTACATCGATCAAGGACCCCAGAAAAGATTCTTTTAATTTTTTTATTATTTGCCTCAGTGGTCAGGTTTTCGAGTTTTTGACAAAATGAATTAATTGGCATGACCCACAACTTAAACTTTTCTATCCAATCAGTGCCAAATAAATTTTGTTTTCTTTAATCTGAACATTTTTAGTTTTAACATCCTTAGTTGAAAAGTTATATTAGTGATAAGTTCTCCCATAAACTTCATTTCCTCCCCTGTCATGAACCTGGCCATTTTATTAGTTCTTAACAAGGTTGGTTTTCCCAACTTTTCCCAAGTGTAGATTTATGATTGTTAAATCTGAACTAGATCTAACTCTAGTTTAATACTTTTATTTAGGATTTGTACTTGCTCGTATTTCCTAATGTTTAACCATCTTGTTCATCTGATTTTGTGTTTTTTATGCAGCTGTTAACTTTTTTTCTTGCTCGACAATGGGAGCTCTTGTGCTTGAGACGGCTACAATTTAAGCACTTCTTATTCTGGTAAGGGCTGTCCTGATACCAATGTAGTGACCCACAACTATAACATGGGTTAAGAAGTAATTTGTTTTGATTCTTTTTTGATTGCTTTGGTTTATAGGGAGTATTAAATTGTTTTTTTCTTTTGGTGTACTTTTCTTATGTGATCTATGCCAGATTCCTTGATATTTTTTTTAATTTTGGCATGTGCTTACGAATTTCAGACAGTCTACTGCTATTTGTTGGAGAGTAAGGTTCGGTTCATTTTCCAATTTATTCAGAACTTTGTCTGATTTCAGTGTCTTTAGCTGAAATGATTCCCTGAACAAATATCAAACACTTGAAATTATTTGCGCTCAATTCTGACAGTTTGAAATTGTCACAATGCTTGTTCATGACCAATGCAAATATTGTGTTGGCTTCACTATCCTTTCTGGTTAAATTCATATACTTCCATCTCTTATGAAAGAGTGAAGTTTTAGGACTAAAAAGTTTTGTAAGAAGTTTAACCATTTCAGTCAATGTCAGTTTGCTTGTTTTAAGGGGTAAAATATATTTCTCAAATTTGGTGTGTTCTCTGTGGTGCCTAGTTTTCAAAGACGGTGGCAAACTTTCTTAGAGTCTAACCAATTTATGCAATCTGTAGCGTATAAATCCTCAAATCTTCTAAAATAGGAGGTGAAAGTTATATCCTCATACAGAAAATAGGTAAAAGTGTCTATTGCACCCAAGACCCTGTTTTGTGAGAACACATTTTCGTTTTCACTAATTTGTCCCCTGTTTGCCAGTTCAAGCAAGTTTCTCTGCTGTTGAGTTTAAAGTAGAATTTCTTCAGGTTTTTGATGTCTAATTTCTACTTGTTCTACTTGTTTTTGAAATTTCAGCCATTCTTTTTCAGCTTGCTCTAAACTTTCAAGTTGTTTCTCTTGCCATTTAAGTTCCGGATGGTTTTGCTGTTCAAGTTGGAACTCAAGAATTTCGAGCATGATCAATTTAAATTCATCCATGATTTACCATGTCTTTTTTATCTTTTTTTCTTTAGTATTAAACCAAATACAATTACAAAGAAAACTTTAAAAAACTGAAATAAAAAAACTAATTGAAGTTAATAAAAAAAGACTTTAATTTCTTACTCACTCAGGGAATCACAATTGCATTTTTTTCTTTCGAAAAACATGAATTCTTGCAGTTTAGCAGCTTGCATTCAAGTTTAGTGTAAGTTAGTTACACTTTTTATTTAACATTCGATTTCCTTTTGAGCAGAACAAGGTGAGACGAAAATAGAATTTTTTTTTCTGGATTGCAAAGTACTATTGAATCAAACAAAGTGTGACGTAGATCCGTGCGTCCACTGTTGAAACAATATTGACAATTTTCACGCAGTCCTTTTGAGGTCCTCAAGGGTCCTTGTTGCCAAGTTGTAGTGGCCTGGTTAGGGGCCAGAAATAAAAAATACAAAGATGGAATAGAGTTAAGCAAATATATTAACAGGGAACAGTAGTACAATCAGATACAACATGAGAAGATCACCAGTGTGACTGTATTGGTCTGGCTGTCGAAGGTATCTGCTGAAACAGACCTCTGTCTGCTCAGCACAAAGCAGAAACTGCTGCTTATTTATAGTTTGGAAGAGTTCATTTGTGCATGGGTAAATTACCATAACAGATTTCATGTCTGCTTTCTGGATAAATATGTGTAAAAATGTTTTTAGGATGCCAAACTCACAGTTGAAAATTGAGAACTTTCTTATACACTTCATAAGGAAAAAAAAAACAAAGCTATAGGACCATATTTCCATGTATTATTTGTTACTTAACAAATGTAACATTTCACTTTGTAAAACTTGCTATAATTGTAACAGAAGAGTGCTTAATATCAGAGATAGAGAATTTATAAATACAAACAGCGTGAACATAGGAACCAACACTGCATTCTTCAATTTTATATTTAGACCAACATCTAATCTAAATGTGATGTTGAGGTTTATGATTATATTAAGTTATATATATATATATATATATATATATATATATATATATATTGGAAAAACTACTAAAAAGTTGTAAGTTTAAAAATGTATTTTTTTTTTTGCAGTATTTATTTATTTCTATTATTATTATTATATATATATATATATTTGATCTTTCAGACCGGCCTTGGCCTTTCATCAGAAACAAATGATTTTAAAATTTAAACCATAAAATTTAAAATCATTTGTTTCTGATGAAAGGCCGAGGCCGGTCTGAAATATCAAATATATATATATATATATATATATATATATATATATATATATACTGTAAAAAAAAAATACATTTTTAAACTTACAACTTTTTAGTAGTTTTTCCTATACATATTAAGACAGTATACGTGGATCATCATTTTATATATATATATATATATACACACACACACACACACACACTTAGGTAGCAACCTTTCTTTCAAGCATCTTTCATTGAATATGTCTCTCTTTCCACTATTAAATAATGTAAGGTTGATGGTAGGAGAGAATTATTTGATATATAGTGCCTCTCTAATAGTGAGATGTTTTTGATATTGTGATTTATATAGAATTCTTGTGTTTTCAATCAGAATTTTCCTTAAAGGTTCTTGTAAATTATTTAAAAAACAAACATTTATTTTGGACAATTTTTATATTACTTATTGCCAACAAAACAGAAAAATGTTAGGATGTTAGAAAAATTTAATAAAAATTAATCAAATCTTCCTTGTCAACCTGATTCAATGATATATATAACTCATTTAAAAATGGAAAATATTCAAAAGTTCTACAATATAATTGTATCAAACACTTTTTAATACAAATGTGTACTGGTCTAACCCTATTAGGACCAAAAACTAAGTATTAAACAATAGTTACCTAATAAAAGAGGTTCTTAATTGGGGCAACCAGAATATTTATCAGTATGTAATAAATGGATGCCTTAATAGAAGGGGATTTGAAAATCAATTAAAATATCAAATAGTGAGATACCATTAGAAACCTAAAAATAGACTTTAAGTTTGGAGAATACAGTGATTTTGGTTTATTTAACCCTCTAGGGCCATTCATATCATATTTGATACAGTATGAAAACAAGCCTTGAAAGAAATATTTTCCTGAAAAATTTTTTAAGAGAAATATTTTATAAATTTCAAATGAAAGCAGTACTGACTGCTCAGTCAATGAATACCAAATGTTTCCTTAGAGGGAAATACCAAATGTTTCCTTAGAGGGAAATACCAAATGTTTCCTTATAGGGAAATGCCAAATGTTTCCTTATAGGGAAATACTGTATCAAATATGATACGAATGGCCCTAGAGGGTTAATACCTTGCTTAAACATTAAAAAATGGGGCGGGGGTTTATTCTGATAGTTTTGGGCATTTATAATCTGTCCTTATAGGAATATATTCCAACATTCATTAAATAAAACAGTGTTTACTAAGCTTAGTACAGTCCAGTACCACGATAGAATCAACTCTATTAGCATGTCAGAAAAAGGATTTCTTTAATCATTTCACTTCCAACAGGGAAATAAAGCCACTAATATACAAGGGGGTTATTGAGTGTGGGAGAATATGAGAAAAAGAAATAATTATTAAGACAAAAGAACAAGAATTAAGAAGACAAGATAGTAATTGACATTGCATTTAAATTTTTCGAAGACCAAAGTTGACTGAAAAACAAGAAATCAGAAGAGTTCTACAAGGAAGAAGTGCAAGAAAAGAAACTTAGTATAGAATTTATAGTTACATTTAAGCCATTTCAAATGTAAACTGATGAGACTTTGCTGTCAATCTAGTTAGTCAGTTAAATGCTATACTTAATACATCTTTGGGTAATGAATCTCAAAAGATTCATGACTGACAAGGCAGAAGATTTTGCTGCAGTAAGTTGCCATTTTTCTGTGCTAGACTAGTTGCCAACCAAGGCTATAGGACCCAGTCTGTTCTGCTATTCAATCCATAGCCAGGATGAGAAGAGATGGCTTCATACTTTTCCCAGGGGTATTTGTGTATAAGTAAATGTAATGAACTTGATCAGAATTCAAAGTACTGCACTTAAATTTAATAAGTCTAAATACCAAAGAGGAAAACTCATCAGAACAATTTTCATGAAAATATTTATAGAAAAGGCAAAGGGAAGCTACATTACAGTGGTGGGAAAGTGACTGAAACTGAGATGCCAGATCAGGACTAATAGCATTACAGATTCTTCTTTGTATTTTTTCTGGAATCTCTAAATATGTAGCAGAACCACCAGACTAAATTTTGGCAGCAATATTCAATGCCTAGATAAATGATTCAACAAATGGTTGCTCATAATTGATCTATCAGATGGCCAGTTTGTTCATTTAGTATATTTTATAGATGTACAAATATCAGCATTCATGTACGCATTATTCTCTGACATGCACTACCACATTGAAGATTTATGAAATCTGGAACGTTGAATAAGCTTTCCAATCATTGTCAGGTTCCTGGACATTATTGTAGAATTTGGGCATTGCAAGCATTTAATATTCATGTAGGTTGAGAAATTAATTAGTTTTTTTTTTTTTTTATGATAATAATGGGAGATGGCTGAAAGTACTCAAGCAAAAAGACTGAAATTTGGACATTTTTTTTTTCTAAAAATAAGCTCAAACTGCAAAAATGCTTTCCCAGCTTCAGTCAGTTAAGTGCCATGCAGGATACACGCTTTGGGCGATCATGTCTCGAAAGAGACATGACTAACTGAGCAGAAAATTATCCCGCAGTAGGTTGCCATTGTTTCTACGGTAGACTGGTTGCCAACCAAGGCTATAGAACCCAATCTGTCCTATTATTTAACCCATAACTGGAGGGAGGATATGGATTAATAGCTTTCCCAAGGGTATTTGTGCGCAAGTGAAAGCAAGGAATTCAACTGGAATTCAAACTCAGCTCCCCGATTTGTTGTTCCGAGTCGATATCAGCAACACACAACCCAGCTTAGAGAATCATAAAGGGAGGGGGATGCAGATTTTCAAAGTAGGAAGAGTCTGTCTGTAAGCCTTGAAAATCAGCATCTTTGCTTTCACCTAACAGCTTAAACACTGGCATAAAATATGCAAGTACTTCAGACACCTAGCAAGTTCTTATCACATTTAAACATTGTTATATTATTTTTATTTTTGATTGTCTGCTGCTCAATGTCCTGTAAACAATTTAAAAACAAACGTATGGATATACATTCTGTTAGTTTTGATTTTCTCTCTCTCGCTCTACTTCAATATTCACTCGTGCAAATATACTCCTTTAATAGACATACATGCACACACACTTCTGATTTGTGATATCATTTGGGTGTGTGCACATGAATTGGTTAGACTTAATCATCCAATGAGACAAATGCGTTTGGCTTCTGGAGAGGCTGTTAAAATTGAGTGGGAGTAGTTCTCTTCAAATGATTAAGTAAATCATTTTATGTTTGTTTTTTTGAAGTGTTTTTTTTTTGTTTTTTGTTTTATAATATATAAAAAAACTCTTCTACAAGAATTAATTAGTTTGTCAGCATTGTCTTCCCCCACAACTTTTCTGAATGTTTGCTTTCTACCCTTTTTTCTTTAGTTTGCTTGTTATCTTCAACTCTGAGCATATCTAAGGCTGACAAAAATGCTAACCTTTTTGAAAATACTACTACTAGTAATATAATAACAAGTAGTGTTTTAATACTAAGCTTGACTATGTCAAGCTGACAATGCTCTGAGTATCTAATAACATACAACTATAATAAATGAAAATTTAGTTTCTATAATTATGACAGAACTAGCAGTATAGCCCGGTGTTGCTCGGGTGTAATGAAAGCTTTAAAATTAATCCATGGTCCTGGAGCTCAGACTCAGCCTAAAGAATATTTGTGTGAAGTTTGGTGAGAATCGGATAAAAATCATGGATTTGTATAAAGGACATACAGACAGATAAACACACACACACACACACAAACATCTTGCCTTTTTATATATATATATATATATATATATATATTATCGATTTTCTGCACTATTGTAAGAACTGCAACCTTGAAACTTCTGAATATTGTTTCTTATGTCTTTGTCTATGAGTGTATCAAATTTGATTAAAATCGGACCATTCCTTCTATAACCCGATTTTTTTTTTTTTTGATTATCGATTTTCGATATTTATCGGGGGTACCTCGACACAAAGCCTAGCTAAGAACACTCGCAGATGCTTATAGTACAACTGTGTAAATTTTCAAGAAAATCGGTTCAGCCGTTTCGGAGTCTATAGGTAATGGATACACACACACACACACACAAAGTTCCATTTATAAATAAGTTTAGATATTGTCTGTCTCCTGATGATGTTTTAACTTTGGAAATATACTTTTACTGTTATCATGTTTTGTATTTTTTTTTACCATCCATATTTCAGCTTAAATTTATGCAGGTCCTTCATCAAATTTGAGGAAGGGAAGCTAAGAATATAGTATGCCATATTTTGTACATTATAAACATTATTTTTAGTAGATATTCATATTTAAATATTTAAGTAGATGCTTCATTTATTTATTAAGCAATATATTTATTTTTATCTATTGGCCTGAATATTTGAGACATCTTATTAAAGAAAAGATGCACCCTCCAGCAAGATTTGAACCTGCATCCCTTATAGTAGGAGAAACCATCATTAGATCAGATGTGCTTCAGACCAACTTGACCACAAAGGGTCTTGTCAATTGATCAAAGCCAAATAGTGCATTTAAGTGGAAATTCTTCAAAGATTCTCAAAACATTTATATCTGCTCAGTAAGAAGAAATAGATTTTTATTTATTAATGCAACATATTTTATCACTTATTTTTAGTAGACACTACATGTGTATGTGTGTGCAAACATAAAAATCAACAGGCAGTTTTGTGTTGAAACTATTTTATGTACATACACTCAAGGCTTATAGACATATCACACTGCCATACCAGTTCTTGTACAATCACCCAAGTTAAGCAATGTCAAGCCTGGTTAGAACCTTGATGGGTGACCACTTGGATGTGTGAAATGTGTTTATAGATAACGACTTAGAATTGGAAATTGGAGAGACATATACTAATTCTTGTTATATTCAGTTAGTTAAGTACCATATATGCTACATGTGTGAGCAATCATGTCTCGAAAAAGACATGACTAATTAGGTAGAGGATTTTCCTGCTGTAGATTGTCATTACTTTCTGTGGTAAACTGGTTGCCAGCCAAGGCTATTCCACTCTGTCCTGCTATTTAACCCATAGTTGGAGAGAGAAGTGACAGATTCATACCTTTCCTAAGAGTACTTGCTCATGAATGAATACAATGAATTCAAGTGGAATTTGAACTCTGCTCTCTAAATTCTCATTCCAAACCAATATCCACTGCACCACAACACATATGTTATATTTACTAAATCATAAATACTCTCGGGAAAGGGGTATGAATTCACCACTCCCTTCTCCCAGGCTGTGGATTAATTAGGACTTGTATCAGTAAATCCTTATTATCTTTCAAAAATTCTTACAATCCAAGAATATTTTTTGACTTTAAATAACATATTAAAGGTTGGTTAACCATAAAAACATCTGAACCAATCACTACACACTCAGTTTTAAAATATATATGTTGTTGATGACAGCTTGATGATTAAGGTGTGGAACTGACAGTCATCATACAACATTGATTTCTATATCAATGTTGTTATAACAAATGCACAGGCCAGTAGACAGTAATTTATAATGTTAAAAAAAGATGATCATGGCCACATCACTGGTTATGTTGCTGTAGGAGTATTAGGAGTTTTAGGTTTATCCAACATCAGATTCCTTCACTTGGGTTATCCTGCCAGTGGTGATCAAATGCCAACATATGATGCCAACATGAGGAGCCATGTGAAAATTATTACAGAATGCAATGGATTTTAAAAAAATTTTGGAACCCTGAAAAATCACAAATCCGTTTTCCTCCAAACCAATTTATGTGGAATGTTTTCAGACTTTGAAGGGATAAATATCACCATTTTTATTTTATTTTTTACAGTCTCTCATTGCCTGTCATCTTGTCTTTCGTATAACAGATAGTAAAGAGAATCTGATCTGTCTTTCAATATACAACTTCAGCAACCCTTGTTGTTTATTCACTAAAAAATAGTTAATTTTAAATTGTTTTTAATTTTAAACTAAGCAACAAAAAGAGAAAAATAACCTTCCTTTTTGCTAATGATGCTACATCTTAATTGATTTGGTCAATCCCAAGTCTATACTCAGAATTATCGTATCCTATCAGCTTTTTTACATATTCAGGCTCAGAAGTAAATATTGCATTAATAGTAGGAGAGGGAGCTGACAAGTTCTTGGCTTGACTTTCAAACATCAGAGGGAGGGATTTTTGGTCAGGCCAATAACTTTTCAACACACTTGTTGGTTGGTTGTTTTGTTTTTATGGCATATCAACCTCGACGGGTCATTTATTGCCAACTAAATTTTATTTATTTACTGCTGGTAATACCTTTTTCTATCAACAATTGTTGTTTTTTTATATAAGTTTTGTGTCTCGTAATACTTTTTTCTTTTCGAGTATCAAGATTCATTGGGATTTGTTTTTAAGGACAGGGCCTCTTAGTCCTACCCTTGTTATTTAACCCATAACTGGAAGGAAGGGACGGATTAATACCTTTCCCAAGTGTACCAGTGCTTAAGTGAATGCAGGGTATAACCAAACAAGAAATAACCAAACAAATATGAAATATTTTATTTCTTCAGAAATGTTTAAGACTTTTTACCCTTCTGCTTGTGTAATGACAGTAAAGTTATAAATCATGTTTGGCTTGAACTGACCTTAAGACTTTAATTTCATCTCCGAAAGATTCCACCAGGAATCTGTGCTTATTAATTCTGACACCCATTTAGGAAAAATACAGATGGGAATACAAAAAGTGCATTTTAAGAGAAATTCCAGCAACTGACTTGTTGATTCACTATTAGCATGTTGTTTATGCCTATAAAAGTGACATGCTTATACACAGAAAAATAAAATTTACAAAATGCTGGTGGTCACTAAATTGTAGTAAACTTTTCTGTTTATGATTTGCAAATATAGTTTTTACTTAATAACAATATCACTTAACTGGTACAAATAAAGAATTTTAAAAGATTTCAAATTTTATAAATTATTATAATTAAAATTTAGAAAAAATCCAAACAGTTCTTGTAAAAATTCATTTTTTATCAGAAAAATTATTTTTCTTAAGACAAGTGTCCATAATATATTTTATTCATAAATGCAATTAAGATTCTCTTAATTAATAATGTCTTATTTTTATTGCATTTTTATTTTATGATTCAAAGCAGTCCTGTTTTCAAGAAATAAAAAAAATGATTTAAATTCTCCAAGGAGTTCTGTAAATAACTAATATAAACTTGGAGCAAAAATTAATTTTTCTAAATTTTATAAAATTGAATAAGTGGGAGCTAACAAATGTTAAAAAAAAAAAAAAATTTTTTTTTAAATAATTTCATTTGTTTGTGAATAAGTCCTGAAAATTTTAAAATCTGACAATTATTTCATTTTTGCTAGAATTTCCAAATCAATTAGTCTTTTTTTACCACAAAAGACACTAAAAATTTCTATATTAATTTATAGTCCTCCCCGCCCCCCATTATGCAGGAAAAACAAATTTTAACTAGAATTTCAAACATTTTAAAAGGATAAAAAATATAATTTAATAACCAAAAAATCCTTTGGGCTTTCTTTTAAATCATAACAGATTTTGATGATAAAACTTTATTTTTATTTAGTTTGGGACATGTTTTCATCATGTATGCTCATTTTTTAGTGAATCTGTGGAGGTACACACAGACACACACATGAAAGAAATCTCCTGAATTATGTAGATTATGCAAAATCTTGACATAACTAATTCTGATTATGGATTTGGAATCAGCAAATATAGTTTAGTCTGAAACAAATATTTTTATCCTCAAATTAAAATCTTTATCTTGTATAACAGACTAATTGCTTTTCATAACTTTATATGAAAATTAAAAAATTTTCAGTGTCTGAAACCTTTTTAGTGGGTAGGGGTTTATTACCAAAGAGTTTGAAAGCTGAAAACCTGATAGAAATTTTTATTAATAATTTTATTTTTATTCTGAATACTCTCAACCCCTATTGATTTAGTTTAAAATTGCCACAACCAATCACTGTCAATGCTGATTGATTGATTTGGCTTTTACACTTTATCAAGTCTTTAAGAATTATTTCAAGTGAAACATATTTTGAATTATAAGAATAATTTTTTTTTTTTTTGTGAATGAATATGGTATTAACAATTTTTTGAGAATAAGTGATTTTCCCAGATACAGGTCCTACTCTTTAACCCATAGTAGAAAGAAGGAGATAGACTTGTACCTTTCCTAAGTCCTACTCTTTAACCCATAGTGGAAAGGAGGAGATAGACTTGTACCTTTCCTAATGGTATTTGCATGTAAGTGACTATAACTCTGCTAGAAATCGAACTCTGCTCTTCAATTTCTCATTATGAACAACTGACCATTACACCACCCACATACACCACAACATCAAAATCAAATAAAGAAAAGTGACATAAATAAACTTAAAGCAGGCAAGATAAAAATAGCCTGGTTGAATGTTAATGATTTAAGACATTGAGAATGTAACAATAAATATGGTTAGTTTGTTCTTTAATGTTTTGAACAGGTCTTTAAATTGAATTACTATGATCGTAATATATATTAATGAAAGTGGGACAAGTTCCTTGCAAATGAAGAATACATAAAGTAGCCAAGACATGGTTGATGAAAGCTGAGGTTATAAATGGCATATACAGCATATGGTGATATTTTAAGAAGAATAGGAAAAAAGAAATTTTCTAACAGTCAGAAAGCGTTAATATTTTGGGAGCACATAACAAGGAAAGAAACCTTAGGGAAATTAACACAAACGCATACATGCAGCATGCAATGAAACCAAGAAAAACAGCAGGTGACCTTGATAAAGTTGAGGATATTGATGTAGGAACAAATGCTACAAAGAAGGCTCATAAAAGTGTATGTCTTGCTGAGAGCAAAAACAAAAAAAAAAAAAAGGAAACTATAGAGAAACATGATCACCCATGTTCTGATGAGACGGACCTACATAGATTAAAGAATGAACCTACTGTGGATAAAAAAAAAAAAAAAAGATTAATCTAAATTATGGAAATTCAGAAAGTAGGTTCCAATTAGATGCAAAATTATATCCTGTTTCTGTAGGAATGTCCTTTTTCATGTTGGAACATCTTACCATTTAGGCTATTTTAACTGATTTTAATCTTAATGTAATCTCTTTATGTGCCATGTCTCTTTCGGGATGTTGGCAGTCCTGACTCTCCATAATTTTCTATCCTTAGCTCGATGCAACATTTGTTCCCTGACAGTCCCTCCCAGTCCCTGTTCTGACATCTATTTACACAAGCTTGTTAGGTATATTATTTGCTGTTTCCCCTCTTGCTTTCAATATATCTTGTGAGTGTCAAATTCTTCTAGCCCTCTTTCCTCATTATGTGCCCTAAAATGGAATAAGGGTCCTAAAAAAAACATGGCATGCTCAGATGCAGAAAAAGCACTGAATCACATGTATTGGCAAGAGGAAAAGGAAAAAAAGGAAAAAAAAAATTTATTTTAAATTAGAAATGTGATGTCAGTTTTGAAACCTGTTTACATCCAGTCTTCTGTTGGTAAGGTTTCCAACTGGGCTCTTCCCCCAAATCACTCCTTAATAAATAATAAAATTTTTAAAATTAGTGCCCGTGTTAGTTAACATTACCTTCAAGTGTTTGTACCGGGTGCTAGTTAATTTTCTTTTGGTGAAAGTGTCATCTGCCTAATTAACCCCATATTGTGTTAGCCCCACACACATAGACACCAACACCACTACCTCAATGAAAATGTCACCTAACAATTGTCCTTGGGTTTATTTGTATCAGACTCCTCATTATCAAACCTACAAAAAAAATCTACAAAATTCATTATGTTCACTGAAGATATTGATCAATGGCCTGAAATTGAAGAGACTATCATTTAACTGATTATAATGAAGATTGAAGAAAAACTAGTCATTTTTATTTTTCAAACTTGAAATGAGTGTGATTTTCTTTTTCCATATTTGATTAAAACCTATCAAGAAACTTAAAATCTGTTTGGCTACTTTCAGTAATTTATCTCCTCAGTAGTGTAAATGGGGAAAAAAAAAAACAATTTCTGTTGATGGGTCAAAAACTAAAGATGTTACTATTCGGCTGTTGGTGAAGAATAGTCGACTGTTGTTGTAATATCAGCTGATGTCTAATACAGCAGGAATGTTGTGTGAGTTAGCATTTTGGTTTGCAATGATTTTGTATATACAAAACTAGGAAGATGCCCAATTATGTTATATATATATATATATATATATATATAATGTGCTCTTTAATGAATAGCAGAGGTAAAATCAGGAATAGAATGAGAACAGAAGGTGTGAATTTGGCATTTTGCCAAAGTGACGTGAATACCAGCTAGGAGTATCCCTTTTTATTATTTTTTTTAATTTTAACTTGCACATTTAGTTGTCTGCTTTTTTGTTTCTTTTGTTCTCTTGCATTATGCAAAAAACAGGGGATTATAATATGACAGATTGTTAAATTTGTGTTGAGCATTGAAATCCTGTGAAAAGTACCTCTTTTTCACCTTTTTGATTTATTTTGTGTGCACTTCCAGATATTAATTTGCACATTTGATAAGATGTGCCAAAGAGAACCATTTATGCATGAGGCAATAGGAAAACATTTAACAATTTCTATTTTTTTTTACATTTTCAGCCATTTATCTTTTCAATCAGTCTTTTTTTTCTTCAGTTATTTTTTCACTTTTTCAGTCATTTTTTTTACTTTTCAGTCATTTTTTTTTAACTTTTCAGTCTTTTTTTTTTTTACTTTTTCAATCATTTTTTTTACATTTTCAGTCATTTTTTTTTACTTTTTCAGTCATTTTTTTTACTTTTTCAGCCATCATTTTTTTACTTTTTCAGCCATCATTTTTTTTTACTTTTTCAGCCATCATTTTTTTTACTTTTTCAGCCATCATTTTTTTTTTACTTTTTCAGCCATCATTTTTTTTTTTACTTTTTCAGCCATCATTTTTTTTTTACTTTTTCAGCCATCATTTTTTTTTTTACTTTTTCAGCCATCATTTTTTTTTTACTTTTTCAACCATCTTTTTTTTTCTTTTTTTTTTACTTTTTCAGACGTTTTATTAATTTTACCCGAAAGTTTTATCAATTCAGATTTATATTTCTGTTCAAATTCGCCATGCAAGATTATAACTTATTTATAGAAAAATATATCAAACAAGAAGGTAGCAATGTTGTGAGTAGGAGTAAACTTGAGAATATTCTTTTTAATTTATAAAAGAATTTCTTTTTTTTTCTAAATTTTTATGCCCTCCCATAAAAAAGGAATTTGTTTCAGAGTTGAAGGATCATTAGTGTTAAGCATTTCTAATGAATATTTTAGTTTCTACAGTCTTTCTGCATATAAAAACTAATGGGCAATTTTATATAATGCTGATACAGTAAATATTTAATCCAAAAAGTTTTTTGTTTCTCTTTGCATCATGGTGATCCTTATATGGATTGGCTTGCTTTGTATAAATATATAGGAGTATATACCTAGTGTGTATATCACTAGGTATACAAAAATATATACATACATGTGTATATGCAACCCTTTACATGCACACACATGAGCTTGTGAATTAGTAATTGTAGATGCATAGATAATTTTGTGTGCTTAATTGTGATAATGTTTAGCGCTAAATTTTTTTTCCAGTGGTTTTACTGATAAAATGTATTTTGGCCAGCAGATTTTTTTTATTGTGAAGTGCTCAATATCAAATAGCCCTGATGAGTAAACACCATAAGTGTCCTCATTAGTTTCAATGTCAGCATGAATCTGCTCAGTTTAAGAGACAAACTCTTTCTACTTGTATATATGAGTAAAGTGTCCCTTACTTTGTACTATACAAAACATGTCATGCTATATTTTAATACATATCAAAGCGTTAATGGCAGAAAAATATTTCATATTTTGCATGTATAACCCAAAAAGATAGTCGATATCAAATTATATAATTTCTATGAATCATCTCAGTTTAGTAGGTATCAATAATTGTAGCCTTTTTGATTTAAAAAAAAAAATTCAGACACATTGCAGTAATTTAAATATTATCTTTGAAGTTTTGTTTTAATTTCAAGGAGTTGGTTCAAAGGTTGTTCTAAATTCAATGAAACTATTTTTGCAGATTTGAGATTTTAAAATTCAGTTTTTCTCAGCCAAAATTCAATTACGTGATTGATGTCTCAAACAAAAAATCAAGCCATGTAATTAAAAACCTTCCTAAAAATAAAAGGTTTCCATTACAGAATTATAATGGTAATAGTGTAGTTTAGTCTTACACAAGGCTAGAATTGTAAAACAACCAACTAAAATCAAATTTGTTGCACATGTAAATTGATTTGCAAGCTAAGCTTTCTATCTTTTTCATAATGGAGACACACACACACACACACAAGAATTAATAACGCAAACTCTGTATCCTATATTATATGTATGCTTTGCCTGCTCATCCAAGTTGGTAGATAGATAGATGATCAGTCAGTTAAGGGCCATACGTGATACACGCTTGGGCAATCATGTCTCAAAAGAGACATGACTGTGCAGAATATTATCCCGCAGTAGGTTGACATTGCTTTCTGCGTTATACTGGTTGCTAGTCAAGGCTATAAAATCCAATATGTCCTATTACTTAACCCATAACTGGAGGGAAGAGATGGATTATTACCTTTCCCAAGGGTATTTGTGCATAAGTGAATGCAAGGGATATACCCTAGATCTGATTTTGTTGCTACTTGATCTCTGAAAATTAATTTACTTCCCATTCGATCTCGGTTAAAGTGGATGCTACTTAGAAGACTGCATTTTCAAAGGAACCATCTGCTGGTCTATCAAACAAACATTTGAGATTGAGAGAAAAACTGCTACTTCTCTTCCTGCATGAGTGCTTATAGTATATATATATATATATATATATATATATATATCATACACACTTTCATACAATTCTTTGCACTAAACCTATATATATTTGCAATTTGCACATGTTCTAAAGTAATAATTTATAATAAATATTCATTGCTGTATTTTTATACTGAACATTGTTTTAAATTGATGTTTTGAACGTTGCAATTATTTTCTTTGTTATTATTCATTTGCATATATACACTACTGGCCATAATTATTAGGCCACCCCAGTGTTTTAAAAAGATGTATTTCATACTAGTTTTTAGTATTTATTGCCAAGTGAATAATTGTAAATGAAAATAGAATGGTTCTTTTGTTAATACTGCACAATAACATGTGCATCAAATTAATTTATAAATATTTAATAATTACCTATATTGCAGTTTCATCAATGAAAGAATGAAGAAAATTTAGGGTGATTTGAACGAGTTCATCTTTGCAAAATTTTACAAGGCAAGGAAGCAAAGTAATAATGACAAAAGAACCATTTTATTTTCATTTGGGGTTATCCACTTGGCAATAGTATGAAATATATCATTTCTTTTAAAAAACTGGGGTGGCCTCATAATTATGGCCAGTTGCGTGTGTATGTATGTGTGCTTCATTAAAAATGACTGACATAGTATTATAGTATGGTTGACAATACAAATATCATCGTATCATCCTCAAGCAAAAAGAAAGGTTAAAAGTAATGGAAACATTATTAATAAAATAGAAAAACCCCAACCCTCAATAATATCAACTACAAACACGCTAACAACGTTGCTTACTGTGTTCAGAACAAAAAGCATACACACAACTCTACAAACATACATAGCATTACATATATTCAGTTACATGAAAAATAAAATCCATCCTTGATAATGGCTAAAAGTATAGCTGAAAGCGCCCAGAAAAACAAAATGTTTGAACAATTTTTATATAATTTACGTTCCAAATAGAAAAAAAAAATCGTAAGTCATTTTTGCATGAAAAAGGACATAAAAAAACTTAACCATTGTACTTTCTCTGTCATTTTTAATGAAACCTGTATAAAAGAGAGATTGCTGCCCAAATATATTATACATATATATATTTTCCATTTGTAAATGAGTTATTACATGTAATATTATTACGCACAATATTATTAAGTGTAATAACTCATTTACAAATGGAAAATACAAAATATTCAAAAGTTCTACAATATAATTGTATTGAACACTTTAATACAAATGTGCACTAGTCTGTTATTATGACCAAAAACTAAGTAATTAAATTATATATATATATATATATATATATATAATTAAAAGTTTGTGTATTTAGGCAGCAAATTTTCTTTATAAACATGTCAGATTAAATAAATTGCAGACAATATGTTTGCTCATTTTTAATAAAATCTGTTCATACTCATGGATAATCTTTCACGTATTCCAATCAAACAGTGTCAGAAATGAGCTGTAATAGTTGACAGATGCTATTTTTATGTTATTTTTAAGTGTGAGTTATGGTTACATTTGTTACCATAAGTCACACCCCTAAAGATGACTTCGGAAAGAGGTTAAAAGTACTTGGGTACCTTAAGAAATGAATGAAAATAACATGTCAATGTTACAGTTCATTTATGACATCTTTTGATTGTAATAAGCGAAAGTATGAACAGATTTTATTTTTATGCATATGAACAGATTTTATTAAAAATATTGTTTGCAATTTATTTAATCTGATATACACGCATACATACATACATATATATATATATGTTATAAATTATACTTTAGAACATGTACAAACTACAATTTTGTAGTATATTGTAGTTTGTACATGTTCTAAAATATAATTTATAATAAATATTCATTGCTCTATTTTTATATTGAGCACTGTTTTAAATTAATGTTTTGAACATTGCAAATATTTTCTTACTTCGTTATTCATTTGGATATATATATATATATATATATATATATATATATATGTTTACATTCTCATCGATATACATGCATTTTGTCAACTCTTAAATACATGTGCTGTTAAACCTTACAACAACTTTTTTTCTCTATTGCTTCTGATTATCAATAAATGAGCTGTATATAAAATAAAGATGTTTGAAATAATCATTGGAATTTGTCTTAAAATATTAACCCTTTAATTTTTTCACCATAACCCCACTGATAAAATAACTTCTCCCTTTTTGTTCACCTGTTAGCATCCTTATAATTTTTTTAGATGTTTTGCACTTTTATGAACATTATAATTATTTTTCAGCAATAGCCATAATGAAACTACTAATTGCTTTAATATTATTAATAATTGCCCTTATAATAAATTCTTTAATTTCTCTGTTAATTATCGAATGAATGTTACAAATTATAATAAGCTGCAAATCTTATTCTTGTCAGTATATCTGTACACAAATAGTGACATCATCTCTAATTCTGTGCCTTTTTTGTTGGCAGCGTCAGATTTTCAAAGTAGTAAAGACTGGAAACCTGAGATTTTTTTAAAATAACAGATACAGAAATTAAAACTTGTTCAACTTTGTGTTTAAAATTGTTATGCATACTTTATGGACTAAATGTAACAGCTATTATACTTTCAGTATAATTTCAATCTAAACTTATTTATAAATGGAACTTTGTGTGTGTGTGTATCTGTTACCTATAGACTCCGAAACGACTGAACTGATTTTCTTGAAAATTTATACAGTTGTACCATAAGCATCTGCGAGTGTTCTTAGCTAGGTTTTGTGTTGAGGTACCCCCAATAAATATCGAAAATCAATCAAAAAAGTCGGGTTATAGAAGGAGTGGTCCTATTTTAATCAAATTTGATACACTCATAGACAAAGACATAAGATACGATAATTCAGAAGTTTCAAGGTTGCAGTTCTTACAATAGTGCAGAAAATTTGATATCAATAACAGGAAATCAAAATTTGACTTACATCCATTCATTTTTCTTTCAGTCTACGGTTTTGCTTTAACTGGAAACAACTATTGCTTTTTAGTCTTTCATGTCAATGTCCAAAGAGTCTGAGTTCCAGGACCATGGATTAGTTTTAAAACTTTCATTACACCCAAGCAACGCCAGGCTATACTGCTAGTCCTAAAATAAAACTATGTTAAAGATAAGTTTTTAAAAGGTTTTTACTCAGAACACAGTAGATATGCTTCTCTAAATGCTAGCAAATGTCTTGTCAGCCTAGCCATAAGGATTTAATATAAAAAAAAAAACTGATTGTCAATTGATCAAATTAGTGGCATAGTCTACCCTCTTATTTAATTCATGGCTAAAGAGAGAAGAGATGAATTAGTACTTTTCCTGAGGACATTAGCACAAAAGTAAATGTAACACTGAAAATTTGAACTTAGCATACTGAGTTCACTTTTCATAACATTAACCATTATGCTACCTTCACAGCCTTTCATATCCTGTTAGGGTAAAAAAACTTAAAGTATAGATTTAAAAAAAATAAATAAATAAATAAATTATCAGCAAGATTTTTGTAAAAAGAAAAAAATTACTCAAGCTCCCAAGAAAATTAAATGACCCATAAGTTGATCTGCCTTTAAATAAACACTGCTTTTGAAGAGTGAAATTAATAAAATATTATCATATTAAGCCAACCTAAAAGGTCTATAATAAATTACTTAAAAAAATACCAAAAGTGATGCTATCAGCACATTTTCTAGTCATAAAATTTATAAGTGGCATTGGATTTGTGAAAAATGATAGGATCATTTATGTTTAAGTAAATTATATAAATGTTACAAACAAAAAGTTAATAGCTTTTATTTTCTGGTGATTTTCTACACTTCATATTTTCTATTTCTTAATGATTTTAAAACAATATGGTAAATAAACTGAGACAGCAGTAGTGTTGATATTACCAGTAGCAGTTGCTTAGTGTTATCAAACACACAAACACAGTAGAGCTCATTTTGTGTGTTAGTAGTAACAGTGCTCCCTTCCTCTCTTTTTGTTACCTTTTAGCATGATAACAAACAGCCAAGAAATTGAAAAATCCAACACCATAAAATAGGCAAATCGAGATCACAGTAACTGTGGAACCAATTTTCATTGGCTGAATTCCAAAAAGAATCAAATCAATATTAGCTCTGGATTCAAACTAAGAGAGAAGCTGGGAAACTGACCAGGAAGTGAGTGCTCCTAGTTGGGCAATGGGGCCTGATAATTTTATCATCGTGAAATTCCCAATGACACTAGGTTGGTTGTTTCGTTTTATGGCATATTAACCTTGGCAGCATTCACCAACTTAAACAAGGAGAATATCCAAAAGAATTGCTGGAGATTCCAAGGTCATCTAGAGACTGTGGTTGAAGCCAATGGCAATTTTATTAAATAAACTTACTCTTTAGTATTTCAAGATAATTTTGTATAATTTTGGTAAGTATATCTGTTAAAATGATTTGGTTTGGTTGTTTTGTTTTTATGGCATATCAACCTCGACGGGTCATTTATTGCCAACTAAATTTTTATTTATTTATTGCTGGTAATACCTTTTTCTTTCAACAATTGTTGTTTATATAAGTTTTGTATCTAGCAATACTTTTTTCTTTTCGAGTATCAAGATTCATTGGGATTTGTTTTTAATGGCAGTGTCCCCAAGTCCTACCCTGTTATTTAACCCATAACTGGAGGGAAGGGAAGGATTAATACCTTTCCCAAGGGTACCAGGGCTTAAATGAATACAAGGTATTCAACTGGAATTCGAACTCAGCTCACCGATTTCTCTTTCCAAGCCGATATCCACTGCACCACAATTCACATTCGTCACTAAATGCTTACAGCACCTGGTATTCTCAAGCGATCACCCATCTAAGTACTGACTGGGCTCAACATTGCTTAACTTCGGTGATCGAGCGAGAACCGGTGATGACACTAGGAATAAACAAAACTGATGCAATGATGTTTGAGGTATGCAAAAACATATTTTCTCTAAAATAATTTGAAATTAATGCTAATTTTGTGGCTCTATGGGTACTGTGGGAATTGTGAGATGTACATAGATGCGTGAAAAGAATCAATAATTATGTTAGTTGCTGATTTTATAAGAACATAAAATGACCGATAGAATAAAAATGCATACTACACAGTGTCAGTATATTGGGTATGTGATTTTTTTTATCAATACTTGACATACATAATTAAAAGCGAATATTTGAAGAACATGTAACCTGTTGACAACCCTGTATCTATGTCTCTCTGCTAAAGAAATTTATCAGAATTATAGATTCGTTTATAAATCAATGAAGCACAATATAAAAAATCCTAGTCTAACTGCATTTAAGATTTTAATTTACCTTTACCTGTGCTTCTTCTAATTTAAATCCATTCCAAAATCAATTGAATTTCTATAGATCTGAATAACATAAGCAAGCCATTGATCTTTTCCATAAAGAATAGTAAATATCATAGCTTCATGTGAAACGATTTTAGGATAATACATTTCAGTAGTTCTCAATTTAACTGTTAAAATTGCTTGTTGTAACCATAAATTCTGTAGTAATAACCTCTTGTTTGTAGAACTTTCAGATGAAAGTTCTACAAACTATATTCAGTAGGTCTCATACTATATTCAGTAGGGCTCATAATTTCACTGTTGAGATTGCTTGTTGTAACCGTAAATTCTGTAGTAATAACCTCTTGTTTCTAGATTTCATGCATTTTTCTGTCAACTGTTATCTTCCAAATTTCAGAAAAATGAATTTGGATGGACATAGTACTTGTATAGTAGCTTAGAATCCTACCATATTTCTCAGTGTTAAGAATGCAATTTGATTTGGATTTGCCAGGTTTTGAAAAAGAAAATAATGTAAATTTAGTAAAATATGAAAAATAACTTACAGCTTGTTGGATACAGGGAAAAAAAATGTTTTCAATGTTACTATATTCAGTAGGTCTCATAATTTCACTGTTGAAATTGCTTGTTGTAACCGTAAATTCTGTAGTAATAACCTCTTGTTTCTAGAACTCTCATCTCATTTCCTGCATTTTTCTGTCAACTGTTATCTTCAAAAATTCAAATGCAATGTCAGTGGTCATATCTGTCTCCTTGAACCCTGTTCTTTTGTCTTCTGTATTTTTTTCACTCTCAACAACCCTTTAGTGGCTTTTATCACTTTGCTTTGGGTGAAATGATTAAAAAAATGGCCCAGGTGGTTGAAGTAAAATCTATTGAATAAATTCTATTACCTTTTCACATGTTTATTATTAACAAAATATATTTTCTTTATAAATTATTTTTCTTGCGTTAAAATTTAAAAGTTATAGCTTTGGTTTTTACAATAATTTGTTTGGACTAGTATCTTCATGTTATCAGAAAAAAATTGGGCTTAAGCCTTGTTCAGAGATGTTTTTGATAGTAATTTTCTGGAAATTTAAAACTAAACCCTTTATTCAATTAACAGGGATAGATTATTCTCATTCACTGTTCATGCTAGAGAATATTCATACCAGTTAATTCTGTCAAGTTAATTCACTCTTGTACTATGATTTCTCTCTTCCCTTGAACTTTTCACATAACCCAACCCTAAAAACATTTATTTTGTTTTTGTTGTATTTAAAGTTTTTTTTTTTGTTTTAATACTAGGAATAAGCAGTATATCTTTTTAAGTAGAATATTTGAAGTGATCTGGACTATAGAGAAAAAGGGTTCAGTTCAAATATAAACTAAAACAGGTTCAAATTTTAAAAAAAACAAAAAAAGACAATGTGTTCAATTCCTTCATCACTTCAACAACTAGACTAGAATAACATGATCCTTTGGTATTGTAAAAAGCAATGAAGATGATAAGATACAAATAAAAGTTAATAATGTTAAATATCTCCTTCCTGTAGGTTTTTCCTGTGTGGTAGGAGAAATTCAAAGCTCGCACGTGACATGTATTTCCTGGCTCTATGGGTACTGTGGGAATTGTGAGATGTACATAGATGCGTGAAAAGAATCAATAATTATGTTAGTTGCTGATTTTATAAGAACATAAAATGACCGATAGAATAAAAATGCATACTACACTGTGTCAATATACTGGACATGTAATTTTTATCAATACTTGACATACATAATTAAAAGTGAACATTTGAAGAATTATCAACTTCGAAAACATGTAACCTGTTAACAACACTGGATATATGCTTCTGGTAAAGAAATTTACCATTATTATAGATTTACTAAGAAATTAGTATGAGGAGTTATATATATATATATATATATATATATATATATATATATATTGTATAAATTTAAGTTGGAATGGAATTTGTCATTATTGAGTTAGGCTAATAGAGCAGGAGGGGGTGGCAATTATTTTTATTTAATTGTTAGCTTGTTTTTCATTTGTTTTTTTATTAGATTCTCCATCCTCCTCCCCATCCTAGCTTATTAAGAGTTCTCTGCATTAGTTTTTTTTTTTTTTTTTTTTTTTTTTTTCCCTTAAATGATTTTCTGACTCTTTTTGTTAAGCCCTCCAATCCTAGTTTGTTGCCAATTGTGAAGAAAAGAATTTTTGTAAAATTTTTCATAAACAAAATTTCTTGATGAGGAATTCTCTTGAACATATTGTCAGAAATACAAGTTTTTCATTTTCTTAAAATGTAGAAATCCTAAATTAATTGAAGAAAAAAAAAACAGGATACAGAGTTAGTTTTTTTTTTTTTTGTACAATATTAGAGAAATTTTATAAGTCTCTTTTGAAGTTTTTTGACTTTTGTTGTTTCTCTCTTATGTGTGCAAATCATTTCTTTGCAGAAAAGTGATAATTTTGCTTAATTTTGCTGAAAATCATAGTCAAGAATATAAAAATGCACATTTGGCATGATAACAGAATCTAAGTAACGGATCACTGAAGCTTATGGTAATGATACAGTAAGTTCAAGCATGTGCTTGGTATGCTTTGCAAAATTTAAAAAAAGATTTTGAGTTCAAGGACAAAGTTCAGTATAAACAAGAGGTAACTTTTGAGAAATTGTAGACAACTAAGCCAACTCATTTTAATGATATATTAGAAAAGAAAATTTAAGTCAGTTGATGATTTTATTGTATTCCAGCACTTTGTCTTTCAAATGTTCTACAACAATCAATCACAGAGCTGAGATGGGAAATTCGTCTACACTTGTCTCTTTCAGAATGTCATTTATTTAATGCAACACACATTTTCTATTCCATTGTTGCAGCAAGTTCAAGAAGAAAAAAAAATTCACTTAGTTTTGTCATCTGTCAGTCCAGAAGCACCTTCACATATCACGGTCTTCTGTTAGAATGAGTACCAAGTTTGTATTCATTGCTGACTTATTAGGCTTGTCAGTCAGTCAGTTAAGTGCCATATGTGATACACACTTGGGCAATCATGTCTCGAAAGAGACATGACTGACTGGGCAGAAGATTATCCCGCAGTAGGTTGCCATTGCTTTCTGTGGTAGACTGGTTGCCGACCAAGGCTATAGAACCCAATCTGTCCTGTTATTTAACCCATAACTGGAAGGAATAGACAGATTAATACCTTTCCCAAGGGTATTTGCACGTAAGTGAATGCAATGAATTCAGCTGGAATTCGAACTCCTGATATTCCTTAGCTATCACCCACCTGAATACTGACAGTGCGAAGTATTGCTTAACTTCGTGAACAAATGAGATTCAGTAGTTCAGGGTGATATGGCAATAACCAGTTTCAATGCATTGACCTCCCCAGCACAACTTTATTCTGTGATATTTTACACTACTTTTCAGTTGTCCATCACAAAATTCAAATCTTAAAGAAATTTTTGCAAGTTCAGGCCATCAATCACTTCCTTAAAATTTGACTTTTATGTCTGACAACCTGAAAGTTATAGAAAATACTTTGATGAATGTATAATATTGCTTTGAATTTAGATATAAGATTGTAACAAAAAATGCTAAAAAATATTAACTTGTTAAATAGGTTAATTGATGTATCCTTCTGCCCATGTCTTCAATATATCTTGTGAGTGTAAATTCTCCAAGCCCTCATCCCTCATTGTATCTGAAATTTCAACAGATTCTTACTAATTAGAAGAATAAGTGAGCTTAACTTTTTGATCTTCTGCCCCTCCTCCTCCACCTTCATCCATCTCCTCCTCCAGTTGTCGTCTCCTTCTCCTGCCTCCTCCAGTCCCCCCCTTGTATCCATCATTCTATCTGATTTCTCCTCATATCTACCATCCTCTCTGACCTCCTCTTGTATCTGCCACGCATTCTGGTCTCTCATCCAGTGTCCTCCACGCTTTCTGGTCTCTCTCCCCAGTGTCCGCCACGCTTTCCGGTCTCTCTCCCCAGTGTCCGTCACGCTTTCTGGTCTCTCTCCCCAGTATCCGTCACGCTTTCCGGTCTCTCTCCCCAGTGTCCTCGACGCTTTCCGGTCTCTCTCCCCAGTGTCCTCGACGCTTTCCGGTCTCTCTCCCCATTGTCCGCCACGCTTTCCGGTCTCTCTCCCCAGTGTCCGCCACGCTTTCCGGTCTCTCTCCCCAGTGTCCGCCACGCTTTCCGGTCTCTCTCCCCAGTATCCTCCACGCTTTCCGGTCTCTCTCCCCAGTGTCCGCCACCGGCCCCTTTCCGGTTTCCTCTCTCTCCCCAGTGTCCGCCACGCTTTCCGGTCTCTCTCCCCAGTGTCCGCCACGCTTTCCGGTCTCTCTCCCCAGTGTCCGCCACGCTTTCCGGTCTCTCTCCCCAGTGTCCGCCACGCTTTCCGGTCTCTCTCCCCAGTGTCCGCCACGCTTTCCGGTCTCTCTCCCCAGTGTCTGCCACCCAGTCTCTGTTCATTTCTGTTGCCCTCTACAGTTTCCTCTTGTGTCTGCTGTGCGCTACGGTCATTACTCTCTCTCTCTCTCCTTACTGCCACCACTCTCTCTCTCTCTCTCCTTACTGCCACCACTCTCTCTCTCTCTCCTTACTGCCACCATTCTCTCTCTCTCTCTCTCCTTACTGCCACCATTCTCTCTCTCTCTCTCTCCTTACTGCCACCATTCTCTCTCTCTCTCTCTCCTTACTGCCACCATCTCTCTCTCTCTCCTTACCGGCATTGTTTTCTTTCTCTCTCTCTCCTTACCGCCATCACTCTCCACACACTTTCCTTGCTGTCTCTTTCTCTCTCTCTTTGCCACCAACTCTCTTCTTATTGATATCACTCTCTCTCTCTTTTTACCACCACCACCACTCTTTCTCTTCTTCTTACTCCCATAACTCTCTCTCCCCCTCCTTTCTTGCATGACTCTCTCTCTCCTTTCTGACATGAGTCTCTCTTTTTCTCTCTTTTTTAACACCATCTCTCTGCTTTGTTTTTTTTCTCTGTTTCTCTCTCTCTCTTTCTATCTCTCTCTCTCCACTTATTTTTTTTTCCTTTCGCAAATACCACCCTTCTTGTCTTCCTTATCTTTCTCTTTCTCTTCTTGGCAACCTCCCTTTCTACCTGCTTGCCTAAATGCCTGATTCATCCAACTCTTGCCTTACCTACCCACCTCTTGACTATTTTACTTACCAGTGCCAACCAATGCTAATTCCAACTTGCTCTTGTGGGGGTGAGGGTTTCTGGTTTACTTAGGCTAGCCTAGTTCCCTACCCTTCTGTAGTTCAGTTTTATTCTAGCAGTTTTTGGGGGGGCCCTGAGAAGGCTAGCTAAAAACATAGTTCCTTTCACTGGAGCATGGCGTGGAGGTTACCTCAAACTTATGAATATCACAAATCTCAATCTCAAAAAAAAATACTTAAGCCTGGAAGTAACTACCACACAAGTAGCCAACATAAATACAACCTGAAACCACCAGAGGATAAATATCAGAGTTGTGGACGTTGCAATGTTAGCGCCGGCAACATTAGCAGAAATGGATATAGCAAGAATAAAGTTTCGGCTGTCAAGCCCCAGAAACAACCAAAACCCCGACAGAAAAAGATTAACAAGAACGATATTATTTTGAACAATGTCATACCAAATAAAGTGCATCCTTTGCTCTTGGCCCTGCGTTTTTACTGCAAAAGGCCGGTAAGTTCTTTTTTCAATAATTCTGAAGAAAAGAAGTGTTTGGGAACTGGGGAATATCCTACTCTTCAATGTTAAAACAATTGTTTGCTTTTACACTTTGGATGTGCATGTGGATATTTGTATACATTTGTGAATAGAATATACAAAGTGAATTGATAATACATATGCATATGCAAGAATTTATATGCACACACATTTTAATTCATTCAGATTTGTGTGTGCGTTTTGAATTCTTCTTTATTTGATGAAAATACATTACAAAAAAAATGTGTGTATGGTCAGATTTTGGGAAGTGGATTCGAACAAGAATTTCTCAGCTTCTTTCTTTACACACACACACACACAGAGGGTGCGATGGATAAATGGTCGTAATTAAGGGGGTTAGTGTCAGGGGGCTAGGTGGCCAGATGTAAGGGGTGATGTAGTTGCAGTAATTGTTCGACAGCTATGGTTGGGTTCTCTTGCTTGTGTGGCATAATGCCAGACATGGTCATCCAGCAGCTGCCTCTTTGACTCTGAGCAGCACTTGATATAAGCCTTAGCATTGAGTGATCACTCCAAATACTCTGCACTGTCCTTAGACGGTGCCCAACTGACCCTACTATACTGTGCAGTTGAAAAAATAAAAAAACAATCAAGGCACATGCATGAAATGAAAAATATAAAATGGCGACAATTTACCCATCGCACCATGTATATATTACACACACTCACACTTGTTCATATTCACTTTATACACAGAAATCCCACACAGTTAAGTAAGCTCAATATCTTCAAATACAATTACACATCATATTTTACTATAAAGTACACTTGTCTCTTTCTCTTACATTTATTTATACACACATACCTCACTCTAATGTTTTTCTTTATATACACTTATGTCTATATACACTTTCATTACACTCAGTTGTTTCAGCTTCTGCATGTGCGTATAAAACATTAAAATAATAGACACTTCTCATTTTGCTCTGGTAAACCATCACTGATATTGTCATAAATCTCTAATTCATGAGATTGTCAAAAAGCATTGAATAAATTTCTCACAATGATTAGATGTTTATTTTATTAGCATAAAAATGTCAACAGTGAATTTCCTTACACTTTCATTGGAAGCAGGAAAGGACAATTTTTGTTTAACAATCACGTATTGAAAAGAGACTGATAATAAAAAAACCCTGATACTTAATGATCTACCAGTAACTTTTATGATTAAATTAAGTTGATTATTGGATAATTTACTCAGAAAACTGATTAAAAATAATCAACTTGAAATTAAACAAAAATTTTCTATTAATTCTTAAAGAAAAATAATGAAAGTTACACAAAAATTATGCATTGAAAATTCCTTCTACTTTAGTCAAGACTTCAGTTTAAGTATATTTATTCATATTTAATAAAAGTTAAGGTGAAATTATGTTGTCATATATATATATATATATATATATATGCTCTTTCTTTTTTTTTAACTTCAAAATTTTTATTCAGCTGTGCTTTGTGATTTATTCAAAGCCGTTTGTCTGTTACTTAGCATGCCGGCTGTTCTTATGCATCCCACTACCTGACTGACAGCTTTACCTGTCAGTATCTTCCAACTTACTATTCTAGTACACCATTTATGGTATAGTATAGCAGATAGTAGTCCTACAACTTACAAAAGTATCTGTTTTCAATAAAGATTGTTGACACTCTATCACAATCACCCCTTTTTCGTTTCTTTTTTATGGTGATTTGTAAATTTAGTTTTTCTACTTGTCTTAATTAAAAATTAATTTAATGGTCACAATTTGTTGTATGGATCATGTTTTTCTTGTAAATAGCTGACACTTGAATATTTTAGTACTTAAAATGTCCTTTCTAGCCTATGGACAAATTACAGGTGCAATTTTTCAGATTCTATTGTATTGTGTCTACAGGGATGTGTGGGTGGTGTAAGGGTTAGTGACTCAGAAAGAGAAATTGTTGAACTGAGTTCGAATTCTGGCTAATCTCATATTCACTTTCACACAAATAGCCTTGGGTAAAGTCTTTTCTCTCCCAGCTATGGGTTAAATAGAAGGGTCAATTTAGCTATCTTACTTTGAGGTGGTAGCCAATCTAAGAGAAGGAAAACTCTGAATTCAAAACCAGTCTAAAGCGAGATGAGGTTTGTCAGACTGTTTTTCTTTAGATACACCACTGCAGCAATAGCAGTAGTGCATGTAATGACCCTTATGAATTACAGGATTTTTGTCATATTAACTGCATCATAAGGCTTGTTCTATTCAATTCACTGGAGCAAGTTTCATACAAATCAGATATTCCATTGCTTGAACATGAGACTATATACAGTACTGTGCAAAAATATTAGGACAAGAACTATTTTATCTTTTATGAGGCATATTGACAGAAAATAAACAATTTAATTAAAGAAATTTTATTTGATTTACTCAACAAATGCTTTAACAAGAAAAAATATTTGTTAGAAAATAAATTTGATATTTAGTATAATAGCCTTTTGCTTTGATTACAGCCTTTATTCTGTCAGCCATTGACATCACAAGATTCTTCAATGTATCTAATGGTATCTCCTGCCAAGCAGCTTGTATTTGTTCCCAAGGTGTGTCGTGCAAAGTAACATTAGATTTATTAATTTTTTTATCCAAAATATCTCTTAGATGTTCAATAGAGTAGTTTCAAAATAACTTGTTTAATAGAAAATAGGAAAAATTAAATATAACTTCTTTTTAATACATTTCTTTTACACCTAGTTTTAAATAATCAATATTTATTAGCAATTTACTTGGCTTTTCAGCCTGTATTCGAATTTCAGAGAGGTTTTTAGGAAAATCACCCCTGTCCTAATACTTTTGCACACTACCGGTAATGTACAAAAGTGTTAGAACAGGGGTGATTTTAATCTTTATTTTGATGCCTCATAAAAGATAAAATAGTTCTTGTTCTAATACTTTTGCACAGTACTATATATATATATATATATATATATATATATATAAAAATTAAGACAGATACGTTATTTCATGATGAATCAGAAGTATAGGCCTATTTCAGGCGAACCATCGTCAGCTTTCGTCTTCATGTAAAATCTTTTGTAAAATAAAGATGGAAGCTGATGATGGTTCGCCTGAAATAGGCCTATACTTCCAATTCATCATGAAATAATGTCTGTCTTAATTTTTCTTATATTTGCTCTATATGTATTTATCTATATATATATTTAGAGCTCTCTTAGAGAGTTATCCTACCATTGTATGTACAGGATACTCCTTTGGATTCTTCTATACCCACACTGCATGCTGATATATATATATATATATATATATATATATCTCATGATATACATGATTATATATATCATGTATATTCTTCTTCATATATAAAATAGATAGGCCATTTGCTGACAGTATGAAATATATCCTCTATCTCTTAAATACACAAATCAGATTATAAAATTCATATGCATTATGAAACGAAGTTATCTCCTTCATCCAGATAGCCAAGAATCTATCTAATTTTATTGACATCAAAATTAATATACATCTTTTACCCTTTTTCTTAAAAATGTTTTAGTCATTGCAAGATTACAGCTTCAAGATATTATCACCATTGTGAGGTATTTGGAAATGGGATTATCAACTTCACCAGGCAACACAGTTATACCTTAACCACAGCCTATATTATTACAGGGTTTTTTTTTTCTGCCATCTTTGATCTGAATTTCAGTCTTCACATATCACGTGTGAGTGTCCATAAACATGGGAGTTACTTTTTTATTTTATATTTTTCTTCCCCAAGATCCCTTTTAGTAAAATGATTATAAATTCTAATGAATAATATCAAAACTTTTCATTTACATTATTTATATTGTTCAGACAGTTGTTGCCATATTTATGATGTTTTGTCCATTGTACGCTCTGACCAAGGGATTGGAATTTTGAACTGAATCCTTTATTTCATTAGTTTTTTGTTTACCACTGCTGTTGCTAGGTATTGAACTCACAACTCTTTTGGTCAAGTTACTGGATTCAACCAACACTTTTATCCATTGGACTTACAGCAGTGGTGAACAAAAACACTTAGTTGAGTTAAATGAAGATGACTAAGACATCTGGAAGTGACATGACTCATGGAACAAGAACAATCTCCTCCAGGGAAGAAAATAGTTCAGTTCAAAATTTCAATCACCTAAAGAAGGTCAGGGTGTACAATGGCCAAAACCTTGTGAATGTGGTAACAAAGATTAGGACAACAATGTGAAAAATGTAAATAATTACATTACCTTATCACAGACATATAGACAAAACTTTTCATTAATTCATGTATAAGGTCTTCTATTAAAAGATTTAATCTTATCAAAACTCTCTTGTATCCATCAAAGTACTTGAAAATTAAATAAACGTTATTTCTCTATGATTTATAGGTAATCGATATTTATTTATTGTGGGTAATCAATATACAATTGGTTTTATATTTATTGACATTATTCTCAGAATATCATGAATGTCCAGGACATAATTTTAAGTTTGTCTTAAAATAGCTACATTTTCCTGATAAAAATTGTTGAAAATAATGTTGGATTAATGATGGATTTTACTTTTCATATTAAAATTATAATCTTTATTTTTGTTCAAAACCTCAAAGAGTGGGGAGTTTAAGATTGATTTAAATTGACTTTTTTTAATATGCCATATCCTTTCAGAACATGGTTGATCATAGCTCCTCAAGATTTTCTGTCCTTTGTAACTTTAAGTAATGTTTTTGTTTTTCCTTTACCATCCCTTCCACTCTTTTCTCTGCCATTTATTTGCATAAACTTGTGAGGCAATTTATCTGTTTTCCTCTGCCACTTTTACCGTCGATATGTCTTGTGAGTGTTCAATTCTCCAAACTCTCCCTCCTTCATTGTTCCCAAAAAATTTCAACTATTTCTTTCTGATTGTAAATATAAATGTTGTTTTTCTTAAAACTTTCTCCTTGTCTGCATAAAAAATTACTTCATTGTTAATAAAATTATTTTGTCTACAATATTAGTATTATTACTACGGTAATTACTGGCATTTTTAAAACATTCTTGACTTTTTCTTATCAAATTGTTTAAATTGGAACATTTTTATTTTAATGTTTTTAAATTGCTTGTAGTTGTTGTTAATATTTTGCTGACGTATTTTCATTTTTATGATGAGAAAGCTCTCCACCCATCATTTTCATTATATTTATCTCTATACTTATACATATTTGTATGTATGCATGTAGGTATATTCTTTTTATGCAAGTAGATTTATATGTGTGTGCATATATAGACTACTGGCCGTAATTATTAGGCAACTCCAGTGTTTTAAAAATTTGATGGATTTCATACTATTTTTTAGTTATTTAGTGCCAAGTGAATAATTGTAAATGAAAATAGAATGGTTCTTTTGTTAATATTGCACAATAACATGTGCGTCAAATGAATTTATAAATATTTAATAATTACCTATATTGCAAGTTTATCAATGAAGAAAATTAAGGGTGATTTGGACGAGTTCATCTTTGTTTCCTTGAATTGTAAAATTTTGTAAAATAGTAATAACAAAAGAACCATTCTATTTTTATTTGGCAATAAATACTAAAAATAGTATGAAATACATCATTTCTTTAAAAAAAAAAACTGGGGTGGCTTAATAATTATGGGCAGTAGTATATGTGTATATATATATATATATATATATATATATATAGTTTGTATTTTGCAAGCATATACTCACTTGTTTATATAGATTCCATTTGTTTCTGGTAGGTTTCCACAAAAGAAATCTAAAAAATAGAAGCTATTTATGGAGAAAATTGTTCTGTGGGATTTGTTTTTTTTTTTTTTTGCAAAACCTAAATATTTGTCTTTCCAGTCATAAATAATAAAAAAGAACTTATCTGCCCACTTGGAAACTCTGACCACACTGTAGTGTCCGTCAATATTTCACTCCACTCCCGCCCGACCCATGAAACACAGACAAGTAGAATATCCTACTGCTATCAAAGAGCAGACTGGGATTCGTTCCGAGACTTCCTCTGTGACATCCCTTGGAACAACGTCTTTAGTCTTCCCATCGAAGAATGTGCATCCGAGGTCTCCTCCTGGGTTAAGGCTGGCATCGATGCCTTCATCCCTGCTAGGAAATTCCAGCTTAAATCTCATTCGTCTCCATGGTTCTCACCTGCTTGCTCGGCTGCCATTGCCCACCGGAATCATTTCTTCCGACTCTATCGTAACTATGCGTCGGAACAAAACAGGCGCCTTTTCACTTCAGCTCGTAATAAGTGTAAAAGGATACTTAATGAAGCTAAGATGTTGTTTGCTGCCAGAATGAAGCAACGCATAGCATGCTCTAAATTCGGCTCTAAAGACTACTGGCGACTCTGTAAAAGAGTACTTAACAAGAGCAAGTCCACAATACCCCCGCTAATCAACAAATTTGAGGTCCTCACCTCCCCAGCAGATAAGGCTGAATGTTTTGCCTGCAGATTCTCGAACAATTCGAGTCTGGACTCATCTGGAGTTTTTATACCCGACTTCTCACCTAGAACCGAGGCACAACTGAATGATGTCCACATTACACCTTCGCTTGTCTCTAAGATAATCTTAAAACTTGACCCTCACAAAGCGAGCGGTGGTGACGGAATCCCAACCATAGTCTTAAAGAAATGTGCCCCTGAACTCTCCTCTATCCTTTCTAAGCTCTACAACCTCTGCCTATCTGCTTCCTGCTTTCCTGCCTGTTGGAAATCTTCCTCTATAGTTCCTATATTTAAAAACACTGGAGAACCCTCTGACCCTGCAAATTACCGCCCTATCAGCCTTCTTCCGATCTTTGGTAAAGTGTTCGAAGCCATTATCAACGCCGAGGTGATTCAGCATCTCACAGCACACAGGCTCCTCTCGGACAAGCAATATGGTTTCCGCTTCACCAGGTCTACTGCTGATATGCTAACGACCATCACCGAGTACATATACCAGGCACTCGACAGGAATGGCGAAGCCCGAACTGTTGCATTGGATATATCTAAGGCGTTCGACAGAGTTTGGCATGCTGGCCTTCTATGTAAACTGCGGAGCTATGGTATAACTGGACATTTATTTGAACTAATCCAGTCATTCCTCTCTAACCGCACAATGAAAGTGGTATTAAACGGACATGCCTCTCAGAACTACCATACAAACGCAGGTGTCCCCCAAGGCTCCATCTTAGGTCCTACACTCTTCCTGATATATATTAATGATCTCCCTGATTCCATAAGAACCCAAATAGGTTTGTACGCCGATGACACCACAGTTTACTCTCGCCTCCAACAAAAATCTGGTGTAGGCGTCAAAGCTAAACTCGCAGCTGAGATTGAAAAAGACCTCCAATCCATATTGGACTGGGGTAAGAAATGGCTAGTAAATTTTAATGCTTCTAAAACGAAGCTACTGTCAATTAACCATCATCGACAATCTCACCTACCTCCCATTAGCATGGACCAGGCTTGCCTCCCAGAGAGTAAAACACTACGCCTCCTTGGTCTCACACTTTCAGCGGACCTCAAATGGAATGACTATATCGAATCCATTGCTAAATCCGCTGCTATGAAAGTCGGTTCTCTGTGTAGGGCCCGGAAGTTTTTTCCGTCTAAATCTATCCTGCACATTTACAAATCTACCATCCGCCCGTGCATTGAATACTGCTGCCATATCTGGTCGGGTGCCCCTGCTGTTCTCCTCGGGCTTCTCGATAAGGTTCAGAGGAGGGTCTTTAATGTGATAGATACTGACTTGGCAGACCGCCTGCAGTCTCTCTCCCACCGGCGAGACGTGGCTTCCCTGTGTCTCTTCTATAAATACTTTCACGGCTTCTGCTCCGATGAACTTAGATCACTGGTGCCCCCTAAATACGAATTTGCACGAGATACTAGATTAGCAACTAGATCCCACCCTTTTATAGTGAAACCGATAAAATGCAGCCGTAACTTCTACTCCAACAGTTTCTTTCCTTGCACTTCCCGACTGTGGAATTCTCTTCCAAACGATTGCTTCCCCGACAGCTACAATCTCCAGGAGTTTAAATGTAAGGTCAATACACACCTCCTAACACACTAACCTGCTCCCATTCTATCAAGCACTCTTCCCATCTGCCCGACCCTCATCCTCGCTATCCTTACTCATCTGTCACCTTTCTCCTGACATTCCCTATGTCTATCCACTCCTTCTCTTTACCTTCCCCTATGTAGCCCCATGCGCAATAGTGGCAGTGTAATGCCTTGCTTGGGGTGAGATGATTAAAAAAAAAAAAAAAAAAAAATCTTTTCCTGAAAGAATTGTTACTCTTAAGATCATGACATAAGAGGTAGACATTGCTTATTCCAAAAAAGTTCTTATAACCTTCCATTGGTTCTAATAAGTATGCATACTAAAGTTGAGGTCTGTTTGTGAATAAACTTCTTTCAATAGATGTTCAATACTCATCTATGTGAGGAGTGCAGAGAAATTCTCAATCAGACCAAGAAGCCAAAAAATAAAACAAAAAAAATTTGGTATGATTTTATGGAAGTGGGTTTGGCCGAAAAATTCACAGTACACCCTTATAAATACACACTCACCCTATCTTATGTTAGGAAGTAAAGTAAGCATAAATATTTCTAATCACGTAATATTTGATTAATTAAAATATTTTAACATTTTTAACATTGATTTTCTGTTGAAAGTTGAAACCAAAGGAAAAAAGTATTCAATTATTTTCTTCTATGATTGAGAAATGTTAAATTGTCTACTTTATTTTGTAACAGTCAAAAACCCAACTGTTTAATATAATAAAAATACAATGTTTTGTTCTTTGTGTTCTTCTCCTGAGAAGCATTTTTAAGAATGTTTTTTCACTTTTTTTTTTTTCATCTCTTATAGTGTTTTAATATCTACCTTGTAACATTAAAAAAAAAATAATCTGCTTATGTTGTCAAAGATTCTGATGTAGGTATTTTCAAAATACATTATGTATAAAAAATAAAATTCATCTTTTTAAATTCACACCTCCAAAAAGTAAAATAAAACCTTTTTAGAAATGTCATTATTATACTGGCTGTCAAGATTCTATTAAGATACAAGAAAAACATTTTTGTTTGATTGAGTAGATATGTATACAAAATATGCCTTCAGTATTTTATAATAAAGTCAATGCTTTATAATTCTGATATCATTTTTATTCTTACTCTCAAAATATTTATTTCTTTAAAAAAAATTCATCAATATATTTCAGAAAGTCTTTTTTTAGTGTTCACACAAATGACAAAAAAGGTGATGGTTTCAAGTGTAAAAACTTATTTCTTTATTTTTCTTTTATATGTATCAACTTAATTTTATGCATGAATTTTTTAGTTTTATTGAGGCTGTTTAAAACTGAAGGGAGGTAACTCAAAATTTAGTTTTACATAATTGTCATCCATTTGTCATCTACTCATTAAAGCGTTTGGTTTTCAGATATTTTTTTTTTAATCATATCACCCCGGGCAAGGCGGTAAGGCCACTGGTGTGCAGGGGGCTACGTAAGAGTGAAAAGATTGGAAAAGAGAAAGCCGGAAACCACATCCTAAATAGGGAACAAGGGATGAGCCTCTACACCTGTTCAATAGACATGGGTGGAGTGTGAACCGAGTGATAGATCAGTCTATCTACTCCAATTGAAAAAAAAAAAAAAGGAAAAGTGAAAAGATTGGAAAAGAGAAAGCCGGAAACCACGACTGAAGTCGAAGGAATGTGTACCGGAAACCGCTTCCTAAGCAAGAAACAAGGCGATCACCTCCACTCCTGCTCAATAGAAGAGGGTGGAGTGTAAAACCGGGTGATGGAGGGTACTATCTTCTCCAATAATAATTATAATAATAATAAAAATTTAAGTTTTAACTTAGTATAAGTCGAAACGAGATTTAAACGTAAAAATTATTTACGATAGCAAAATACTACCCCTGTTAAAAAATGTTTTTGTCAGTAATTACATGAAAATAGGGTTTGAAATTTATTTTGGTTGTTTCAGTATCGACATAAGGAAAGGAATCCTCTTGATAATTATCAATATATACTTACACTTTTACATTTTCTTTTGGTTATTTTTACTATACTCAATGGTATTTATCTGAACATTTTTTACTATTAACTTTGTCATCAGAGTAGTAACAAAACTTGGTAATTTAGATAAAATATACAGGGTGTGTGGTGCAATGGATATCGGCTTGGAACAAGAAACCAGAGCTGAGTTTGAATTTGGATTGAATTCATTGCATTCACTTACAAGCAAATACCATTGGGCAAAGTATCACTCCATCTCGTCTACCTCAAGCTATGGGTTAAATAACGGGACAGATTGGGTTTTATAGCCTTGGTTGGCAACCAGTCTACTGCAGAAAGTTATGGCAACCTACAGTGGGAAAATTTTCTACCCAATCAGTCATGTCTCTTTTGAGACATGATCGCCCAAGCGAGCATCAAGTATGACACTTAACTGACTGCTACAGGGTACAGCAAGATTAATGCCCCCATTTTTTTATTTGTTGACTTTTATAGAAAAAATAAATTACAGTAGTTTAAGAAAATTTATAAGTATTGGCACATCAAAACATGACTTATGGTCAACAACTATTTAACAATTTCTTAAACTATTGTAATTTACCTTTGTTTAGTAAAAGGTAATAAATAAGTGTGTTACTTTTGCCGGACTCTATATATACAAATTGTACACATAAATGATGTGAAGGATGAATTGTCATCTAAATTGCGCAAGAATGAAAATAATACTGGCATCTCATTGTAACAGGGCTTACAGCCATATCACGTTGAATAACCGGTTCTCACTCAATCACCGAAGTTAAGCAACGTTGAACCCGGTCAGTACTTAGATGGGTGACTGCTTGGAAATACCAGGTGCTGTAAGCGTTTAGTGATGGATGTGCGTGTTTACGGCTATATCACGTTGAATACACTGGTTCTCACTCGATCACCAAAGTTAAGCAACATTGAGCCTGGTCAGTACTTAGATGGGTAATCGCTTGGGAATATCAGGTGCTGTAAGCATTTAGTAACGGATGCGCGTTGTGGTGCAGTGGATATCAGCTCGGAAAGAGAAATCGGTGAGCCGAGTTCAAATTCCAGTAGAATACCATGCATTCACTTAACCGCTGGTACCCTTGGGAAAGGTATTAATCCATTCCGTCCCTCCAGTTATGGGTTAAATAACAAGGGTAGGACTTGGGGCCCCTGCCCTTAAAAACAAATCCCAATGAACCTTGATACTCAAAAAGAAAAAAGTATTACTAGACACAAAACTTACATAAAAGAACAACAATAAATTGTTGAAAGAAAAAAAGGTATTACTAGCAATAAATAAATAAAATTTAGTTGGCAATAAATGATATGCCATAAAAACAAAACAACCAAACCAAATCATTTTAACAGATATACTTACCAAAATTATCTTGAAAATACAAAAATATCTTGAAATACTAAAGAGTAAGTTTATTTTATAAAATTGCCATTGGCTTCAACCACAGCCTCTAGATGACCTTGGAATCTCCAGCAACTCTTTTGGATATTCTCCTTGTTTAAGTTGGTGAATGCTGCCATAATGCTTGCCTTCAGTTCATCTTTGATGTTAGTTGGCCAGATGTAAAGGGTGGTGTAGTCACAGAAGTTGTCTGATAGCCATGATTAGGTTTTCCTGCTTGTGTGGCATGGTGCAGAGACCTGTTGCCAGATATAGGGGTATCGAGCAGCCACCCTCTTGACCCAGGGCAGCACTACCTCTTCAAGGCACTCCATGTTATGTCTGAGGCACTGTGAGAATGAATGAATGGAAGCATAATGTTGCCACCACTAGTGATCTCTCCAAACACTTTCATAATCACCATTACACTCATCCAACTCTTTCTAAATCCTCTGCACTGTCCTCAGATTGATGTTCAAACACTTTGAAATGTTTATATTGTAGCTTTCGGCACAAATACTAAGTAGTACAGCATGCCATTTCCAAATTTCTGGTGGAGGGAATTGCATCATGGTGCTCTTTTTTTCTCACAGATGGTGTCCAACTGACCCTACTATACTGTGCATTTCACAAAATTGAAAATAAACAATGCGTATATGTTAAATTTTGCATATTCACAAATTTTAAAAGAGCAGCAATCTCTTAATGTATCAGATTTATTTTTATTAACTCATTTGCTGATTTCAAGAGCTTTTATAATCCTTAATTTAATTTCAACTTAATTCCATTCTGAAGTCTATTTAACCATAGATGAAGTTTTTAACTGGAATATACAATAATTGACTCATTAACTATAAATGATTGAAATCTCTGTCATTGCAGTTCTATGACTCAATTGCAAATTACGGCAATTTCTGCTGTAATTAATGGGTTAAATTTTAAACACAGCATTGACAACTGATTTTGTTCTGAACATTGACAGTATTTGGTTGTAATTTTTAGATTAAAGATTGTTTTTTGCAAAAATGTGCATTTTGTTGTGAGAAAGGTTACATTTCAAGATAGCGACTTAAAACCAACTTGGTTCATTTTCCCATCATCGTTAATTTCTTTTCATCTCTTTCCAAATCTCTAATACACTCTCTTGTGCCAACACTTTAGAAAACCTTGACTCCACCCTATATACTTATGCCATCAGTGTTTGAGATAATTCCTAGTGTAAACAATATGGGCATAACTCCAAAACTTTTTTCTTTGTCTTTGTTTTTTGTTTTATAAATGTGTCACCCCAAGCAAGGCATTTTACTGCTACTGTTGTGCAGGGGGTTACATAGGAGGAATGTTAAGAGAAAGAGTGACAGGTTACAGGAGGTGTCAGGAAGTGGGTAAGAGAAGGATGAGAATACTGATGAGAGTGGGGTGGACAGAGAAAAGAGCATGAGAGGATGCAAGTAAGCGAGACAGGAGATGACTATTGACTTAACATTTGAATTCTTAATGATTGTAGCTGTCAGGAAAGCAAGTAAGCGGAAGGGAATTCCACAGGCGAGAAGTGCAAGAAAAATTTAAGAAAAAAAACAATCACAACCTTTCATTCTCTAAACAGAAAATACTTGAACAGCACTACACTATCCACAAACGTATGGCATCTAAAAGACAAATATTTCACCGAAAATAAGCTGGAAAATACTGACAAAAGCACCTGCCTACAGCAACATTACAAAAAAATGCCTACTTTGCCTACATGAAAAAGTAGCAATTATAATATCTCATACCTCACAGAAGAACTTACTAAACATAAGATCAGAAATAATTTCCAAATGCAGACATGAAAATAAATACCTATTATCACAATTTATACCAAACGGATAAAAAAAAAAGAACCGCTGATACCATAATCCTATCAATTATTCTCTAGTTTAAACTACCACCATAATAATTGCATTTATTGTTTTAAATATCATTACACCACCATTACCAATCACTACTACCGCTTTACAATAACTATTTGCTACCGCAACTGTTATCATCAAATATTACTATCACCATATTAGTCCGCAATCGTTATTAACATAAATTACTCCTCTCTGCCGTAGTAAAATTAATACCACCATATAAAAACTAACAAGCATTACAAATTAGAATTTCTACCATTTAAATATGTGCAACCACAAAAAAACAAGCTAATAATTGACTTAAAAATAACAATATAGCCTTTAATAAAATAATAGCAATTTTTGCCTATCATAGTTTCACACAGACCCTATCATACATTCATATGTACGTACGAGAAATCAACAACTGTCCACGCGTTGACATTGCTACACTATTCAAATACACCAACCAAATGTGTATGTATGTGTACAACGGCACACATATACATATATGTGCCGAGTCCCATACGGTGCCATGTTATGGGTTTGTGTGAGCCCCGGTGGGCGAATGCGTGTGTCTCTGCGCATGTCAATGGGTGTACAAATGTGTATATATGTCTGCGTCTGTCATGACGAATTTTCCTCCCACTTCCACAAAAATACACAAATATATGCAGCCCTACATATAGCCAATTTTTTTAAAAAAATTAATCAGTTTGTCTGACAATTGCAAGAGCATGAAACCCAGGGTTACAAACTCAGACATATATATATATATATATATATATATATATATATATATATATACACACACACACTATCCTACCACTACTTTGTCTCCGAATATTTATTATGGTAGCTTTTTGGCAATTTCTCTTGCTGTGAATGTCAAAATGACACAGCCCACATATTGGTGTTGCTTGCTTGATTTTGAACTTATGTATTTTTTTTTCCCTTTTGATACTTTATTAAATTTTTTTTTCAATAATTATTCTCTTTCATTATATTTGCCTCTGCTTCAATTATGTCTTTAATTCTATTTTTTTGTTTCAACAAATTTAAACTTTCTACTTCCTTTAATATTCCATTTGTATCTCATTTGACAGTTTTGTATATTGCCATCTTTTATTATTATTGTTCTTTACATATGGGCTAATCATAATAAAATACGAATTGAAAATATTGAAAAATGATATTGAATAATAATTAAAGAACATTGAAGATTGATATTGAGGTATATTATAGAATAACTTTGAAGAATATCGAAGGATGTTATTGAAGAAAGATAACTGAAGAATGTCAAAGAATATCGAAAAATAATGGGCTAACATGTACGACCGGCACCCTCTTGTAATTTTTTTGCTTTTCATTTCTTTTTTTTTTTTTTTTAATAACTTTTTTCAGTGCATTCTTTCAGATTAGCTTTCAGATTAGCAAAGACATTTGAAAAAAAATCAATATTTAAAGATTTTTAGGGGGTGCTCACTTTCTCCTACAACGTCCTAGTAGATCGATCCCCCAAAACGGTCTTTTTCATTAATTTCCTACAAGTTTTGGGGAAAAAAAGGGGGCAACAACTCATCATTGTCTTTTACTTGGGCCCCAAAGTGAACACTTCGAATATAGGGGATTGATTTACTATAACGTTGTGTGAGAAACTGAGCACCCCCTAAAAATCTTTACTGAATTTTTCCAAATTTTTTTGCTAATCTGAAAGTTTAGGGTCTAATCAATAAGAATGAATAAAAGAAATTAAAAAAAAAAAAAAAAAACTACGGGGGGGGGGGGGTCATACATGTCCGCTGAATAACGTTATGTGAATTATTGTTACATTTTTCTTGATAGCTTTATATTCTGATCTTTCGGCTATGAATAACTAAACTATGCATTGACAATCAGAAAGAAAAGGGATTGTCATGGTCATGAATTAATGCATACATTACAAGCATTATTTATCTTCAGTCATATTTTTAACAGAAGTAGCTGATATTTTTTAGGTTCCAAATATCATAAAATTCTGATATTGCTATCATATAGCTGCATCTGACTGGTAGAAAATAGCCCTAACTCTTTGGTAGTGCTTAGAGAGACTGTTCTGATCAACAATCACATGATATCGGGGTATTTATAGTGCCATGTCATGCATGAGTAGGTGTCCATCCTTATATTTCCAGGTTTTAGAGTTTCTATTACAATTGATGACAGTGATAATTATTTTGGTCTTGTTTTTTATCTAAAAAGAAATTCATCCTATGATAGATGCAATGAAATGATATATAAGAAAACCAGTAAACAAATTAGCACCTCCCCACTCAACTTTTCTTTCTCCCATGTTTGTGGTATCCATGCCAATTTCTACAGTTTGGAATCTTTTCTCTTGAAACAGTTTCCAGATATTTTTACACTTTTTGAAGCTAATTTATATTCTTCCATTGCTATCAATGAATTCCCAGTGGTAAACTAGCTTTTTCTTTGCTGAAAAGATTCTAAGATACATGTGCATGGCCTTGGTGTTTATATCCAGGAAAATCTGCCAATGGCACAGGGATTGTCCATTGAGTCCCCAGATTATTTTTTTTCATGTGCTTTTGTCTTTCATTATTACACTCTATTAGCTATCTCTCCCCCCCCCTTTATACCTCTCGCTCTTAAGACTGAAATATATTAGACAAAAATGTTTATATAGAAATGGTTCTCTCTCTACATTCATCTGTGAACATTATTGTGTTTGGTGATTTTTAATGCTCATCATGAGCTTAAGTTAATGTTACTGATGTAGCTAGTATTCAGCTGTTCAATTTTTCCTTACTTGTCCCTTATCACCTTTTCTATTTCTTGTTGAGCATCACAACTCTGTTCACTTGGCAATTTAGATGATGCTGCAGTATCTATTGATCACCATTTTCACTTGTCTGTTACACAGGAATCTCCTATTCATAAGACTTCTTTCTGTTACCATTATGCTGATTGGAATGCATTTTGTGACTTTCTTCGTAACGTCCCTTGGATTGATATTCTTGACCTTTCTCTTGAGAAATGTAACACAGAGGTTATTTTTCTTCTTTAAAGCTTGCATCAACACTTTTGTACCTTCTCAAAAATACCAGAGGAAACCACAATCTATTCAGCTGCTATAGCCTACAGGAATCTCTCTTTCAGCTATAATAGCATGACGATCATAACAAACACCTACTTGGGCCTGCATGTTAAGGTGTTCATATCTTCTACTGATAAAGCAGAATGTTTAGCTTATAAAATAAATTCTCTTCCAATTCTACTCTTGACTCATCTGGGGTAACTTTGCCTGACTCTATCCATAGTTTCTCCTATCATCTCTACACGGGATCCACACAAAGTATGTGAACCTGGTGGCATCCTTGCAATTGTCCTTAAGAAATGGGCTCCTGGAGTAGGTTCTGTTCACTCTAAACTCTACAATAAATACCTGGCTGTTTCATGCTTTCTGACTTGTCAGGTGCCCCTGCTACTCTCCTTGGGCTTCTTGACAAAATACAAAGGAGAATCTGTAACATGGTTGATACTGACTTGGCAGACCGGCTGCAACCACTCTCTCACCGACGTGATGTGGCTTCCCTGTGCCTCTGCTACAAGTACTTTCATGGCTTCTGCTCCGATGAACTTAGATCACTGGTGCCACCTAAGCACGAATTTACATGAGATACTAGATTAGCAACTAGGTCTCACCCTTTTAGAGTTAAACAGATAAGATGTAACCGTAATTTCTACTCCAACAGCTTCTTTTCTCGCGCTTCCCACCTGTGGAATTCCCTTCCACATGTCTGCTTTCCCGACAGCTACAATCTCCAGACGTTTAAATGTAGGGTCAATAGACACCTCCTATCACACTAACTTCCAATTATTCTCCCAACACTCTCATCTACCCAACCCTCATTCTCGGTATCCTTACCCACCTATCACCCACCCTCTGACGTTTCCTATATTTAACCATTCTCGGTATCCCTACCCACCTATCACCCACCCTCTGACATTTCCTATATTTAACCATTCTCGGTATCCTTACCCGCCTAACACTCACCCTCTGACATTTCCTATATTTAACCATCCTTTCTCCACTCTATGTAGCCCCCTGCACAGTAGTGGCAGTGAAACGCTTATAAAAAAAATTTAAAAAATCCTCCTCTGTAGTTCCAGTCTGTAAGAACTCAAGGGAACTAAATGATCCTTCCAACTACCACCCTATTAGCCTTCTACCTCTGTTTTTAAAAATACTAGAGGTCTTTTAATCAACTCTTAATTGGTTAAGCATTTCACCTTGCAAGGTTTTATTTCAAATAAGCAATATGGTTTTTGCCTCTAGGTAAACTGCTGAGGTTTTAATGATTATTGCTAAAAGGGTTTAGTTAAGAATAGTGAAGCTTGGACCATTACTTTGAACATCTTGAAAGTATTCAGCAGGGTTTGGCGGACTGACCTTCTTCAAAGGTTGAAAGGTTATGGTATTTTCTAGAGAAATTTTTTAACTAATTCAACTTCTTTTATGAAATTTCAAATGAAAATTATCTTGAATGGCCACTCCTCTAGATATTTCTGCAGTAATGCATGTATCCCCAAGACACTATTCTTAAATCTACACTGTTTTTAACTCTCATTAATAACCTTCCTGATGGCATCAGTTCCCAACTTAGTATCTATGCTGATGATGCAACTATTGTCTTATTAGTAACTATGATCATTTCAATAAGGTCAAATTGGCAGTCAGTTAAGTACCATATGTGATACACGCTTTGGGCAATCATGTCTCAAAAGAGACATGACTGACTGGGCAGAAGATTAACCCGCAGTAGGTGGCCATTGCTTTCTGCGGTAGACTAGTTGCCAGCCAAGGCTATAGAACCCAATCTATCCTATTTAACCCAAAACTGGAGGGAAGAGACAGATTAGTACCTTTCCCAAGGGTATTTGCATGTAAGTGAAGGCAACAAATTTGTGATGCAATGGATATCGATTCGGAACGACAAATCGAGGAGCCAAGTTCGAATTCCAGTTGAACTCCTTGCATTCACTTCCTCACAAATATTCTTGGGAAAGGTATTAATCTGTCTCTTCCATCTATTTATGGATTAAATAACAGGACAGATTGGGTTCTATAGCCTTGGCTGGCAACCAGTCTACCACAGAAAGCAATGGCAACCTACTGTGGGATAATCTTCTGCCCAGTCAGTGTCTCATTCGAGACCTGATTGCCCAAAGCGTGTATCACATATGGCACTTAACTGACAAATTGGTAACTATTCTCAAAAATGACCTTCATTAAGCTTTTAACTGAGGTAAGGAATGGCCTCCAAAATGAAACCGCTAACAATCATCTCAGAAAACCCTTTCTTCCTTCCATCTGCATAATTTTGAGATGTAAAATGTAAAGATACAAAATAAGTACCATTCAGTTTTTTATCATATAAGGCACCAAATTTGAAAAAAAATCTATGTCCATGATATTCAGACCCTTGTCGCTTTGTAACTGAATGACACGTTTATAAGTCTGCTATTCATCCATGCTTTGAATATTGCTGCTGTATATGGTCTGATGCTCCTTCTATACTTTTAGAGATTCTTTATATGAACCAAAGCATCTGCAATCTTATTTGATTTTGACTTGATATCTCAACTTCAGTCACTTCCCCACCATTGTAAGCTTTCTACTATTATACCTAGACTTTACTAATTTAGGGACAGTACTAGGTTGGTGGAAAGGTCTCATCATCTTACAGTTTGAATTGACTAGATGTAACCGTAAGTTCTATGCTAAGAGTTTCTTCTATCGCACTCTTCACCTGGGGAGTTTTCTTCCAGTTTCTTGCTTTCTAGTTAACTTTGATCTTTAAAAATTTAAATGCATTGTCAATCTTTAACTTCTCTCTTAATTCTTGTTCTTTTATTGGTATTTCTCCTTATTTGTATTTTTCTTATTCTCACATTCAGTAATGCCTTGCATCTTAGTGGCTTTATTGCTTTGCTTAAGGTGAAACAATTATATATACGTGCTTAGATAAATATTTAAGAAAATATTCTCCCTGATCTAATTAATATCTTATTGAATTTTAGAAATTTGGGCTTATATTTACTAATAGTCATTTTCTTTTATTTTCTGATAATGTTGTGTCTGGTTGCCTATACTTAGAAAAATGGGCATGTTTTTAAACTAATAAAAAAATATTCAAAATTATTTTCAAAATATTACTGCTTGATTATTTGTATTAAGCTTTTCTGCTTGTGATTAGTAAATATAGTTTATTCACTTAATATCAAAACTGCTGAAATTAATTCAGACTTTTAAAATATTTAAACCTTACTATTCTAATTAAAATTTAGAAATAAATGAAAATAATTCTTGTAAACATTTATTATTCATCAAATAAAATGTTTTAAATAATTGTTTCCTTAATATATTTTATTTATAAAAACATTTAAAAGGTTAAGTGGGTTTAACAGATTAAAAAAAGAAATTTTAATAATTTCATTCTTAAGTCCTGAAAATTTTATTAAAATCTGAAAATTATTTGATTTTTGCAAGTATTTCCAAAACTGTATTTTTTATTGTAAAAAAAAATGCTAAATTTCCCATATTAATATTTGGTTTGCTGTTGATGCAAGAAAAACAAAATTTAAACCAAAATTTCAAATGTGTTAGAAAGGATTAAAAAAATTTAATAAAACAATAAAAAAAACTTTGGTCTTTCCAACTAGTAACAAATATTTTGACAATAGAATTTTGTTTTTATCAAGTTTGCTGCCTTTTTCATTATACTCTACTCTTTTTTAGAAAATTTTGGAGATTCTTATATATATTTATAATATATATATTATATATATGGACATTGCTCTGTCCAATTATCACTTGTTTCAATTGATGGCACATGGCCTGGCTGAGTAGCACTTTCATTCTTATGAAGATACCAAAAAATGGGTTGACTTGTGATTTGCCTCAAAAGACATTTTTCTGACATGAAAAGATGGGGAAAAAGTAGTGATGGGCAATACTTTAAGTGACGTGTTTCTTACTAATTTTCATTTTCTTACTAATTTTTGTAAATAAAACATTACTTTTCATGAAAAGCTAGCGAGAACTTATTCAAGGTCTCAATAGTTATTGAGTCAGAGAGCCACGCATGAACAAAATGATGTTGGGGTAAAAATATACAAAACCTAATATACGTATGACAGCCAGTCTGATAAAGGTATACCAAGCACATGTATCACAGCCAAATGTGTGCAGTAGGGTGACTGGTTTTGATCAAATTCAGGCATAACATTAAAGGTGTTGTCCAGTTAGAAAGTGTCCAACTGAATTGGGTTACCCAGTTTCCAGTTAAGGGTAGCTCAAGTTTCCCTAACTGCCTCATCCTTCAAAATCAAGCAAAAAAAAAAAAAACAAAAAAAACAATTCTCTTAGCACCCACTTATGATGCTTCCTCATTGCTTCTGTTCATTAAAAAAATGCATTAGTTGTAATAGCCCTTAAGGAACATGTCCAACTGATTATTGTCATGTAACTGACAAGCCAGACTGTGCTAGTGAATGAGATATTTACTGTAACCCATCTTAACTTGCCAGGACAAAATTTGTACATATTAGCATCACCAATCAAGATAGGAAGCCATGATACAGGTCTGGTGTTACATCAGGATATTATTATTACGAGTGTACCCCTGCCGTAAAAAATGATGAAAAGATATTTGAGAGGATTATATATATATATATATATATATATATATATATTTTTTTTTTTTAAATAACTTTAATCCAAACGGAAAAGTAGGAAGGTAAATCCCAAAAACCTGATCCTAATTAATATTAAAATTTTAATATTAAAAAATGATACAGGTGGAGAGCTCAATGTAATTAAAATTACAGAGCTAATTATAAAATAAAATAAATTTCGATGTTCAAAACTGTTGAATGATCATTTCAACATGAAATCCCTAAGAGTTGAACATTGAAATTTATTTTATATACCCACACACTAGTCTTTATTATAATATAAGTCTTATAGAACTCTCCTGTATCCTATTTTAGCTTTTGTCATTTTCATATTTAATTATCTCCATCTTTATTAGTATTGACTATGGGTCAAGGAGGTTGTGTTGCTTCTTTTTAGCAGCAAGGAAAATCTGTTTAGTCCTAAAATGTTAAGATGGATAAATAAGTATTATTAGTAGATTTGTAGGGCTTGGATAAGTCCTGGTAATTTACATTAAAAAAATAATATACATAACTTTTCTGCCAACAACAAAAAAAAAACTATTTTTCCTGGTTCCCTGTCCACATGAATTTAATTTATTTTTAATCATATCACCCCGAGCAAGACGGTAACACCACTGATGTGCAGGGGGCTACGTAAGAGTGAAAAGATTGGAAAAGAGAAAGCCAGAAACCACATCCTAAACAGGGAACAAGGGATGAGCCTCTTCACCTGTTCAATAGACGTGGGTGGAGTGTGAACCAGGTGATAGATTAGACTATCTACTCCAATTGGAGAAAAAAAAAAAGGTAACCGTGGTGAGTTAATTAATTATATTGGTATCAAGGTCCAACCCTTTTACCGTTCAAATATTTAAATGTAACCACCACTTCTACTTAAATTTTCTTCTCCCTTCTGTTACTTGCTTCCCTGAGAGCTACAATCTTCAAAAATTGAAATACAACATCAATTGTATTTGTCTATATTTCTGAGATGAGGTAGTATTTACATTATTCGGACTATTGTCCTCATCTTTGTTGCCTTTTGTACGACATTTCAGCCGTTGTACGCTCCAGCCTTTTTCAGGTGCTAGGAATTTCAAACCGAACCCTTTATTGCAATTACTGGGGTATATCATCCTCATACCAGGTTACAGCAGTGGTGAACAAGTAACTTCCAGGGTTAGAGGGAGATAACTCATGACCTGACATCTATTTGAGGATTTACGCAAGGAATGAGGATGATATACCCCAGTAATTGTAATAAAAGGTTCGGTTTGAAATTTTAGCACCTGAAGAAGGCCAGAGGATACAACAGCCGAAATGTCTTACAAGTGGCAACAAAGATGAGGACAATAGTCTGAATAATGTTAATACGGTAAACCTCAATTGTTATCTTTTTCAATCTCGTTCATCTTTTATCCTTTCTTCAATACCCTTCTTAACCAGTCGGTTCTCTCACTCTAACCCTCTGCAGACTAGTGGCTGTCTCACCTTATTTGGGATGAAATTGTTAAAAAAATAAATATGTATCTGGCTGTAATTTTAATTTCATGTGTGGATATATAAAAGATATGTCAGTCAATCAGTTAAGTGCCATACGTGATACACGCTTGGGCGATCATGTCTCAAAAGAGACATGACTGACTGGGCAGAAGATTATCCCGCAGTAGGTTGCCATTGCTTTCTGTGGTAGACTGGTTCCCGACCAAGGCTATAGAACCCAATCTGTCCTATTATTTAACCCATAACTGGAAGGAATAGACGGATTAATACCTTTCCCAAGGGTATTTGCACGTAAGTGAATGCAATGAATTCGGCTGGAATTCGAACTCAGCTCCCTGATTTCTCGTTCCGAGCCGATAATCAATATAAAAACCAAACCAAAGATTTCAATTGGTGGACATATTAAAACTCTGGATATTTTTTACTTTTTCTTACATCCACTTTGAATCTCTAACAAAACAAATTGGACTCTTTATTCTGCATGTGCATAACTAGAACCACCCACAATGTTTTAAAAGGTAATTTATTTCTTTTCAATATCTGAACAGGTTTCAAACAAATCATGAAGTTAACCAATGTAAGGCTCAAGTTACTTTTAATAAGAAGTAAAACCTTTGAATTATTTTCAGATATAAAAAAGGGAGTAAGAAACAAAGTATCAGTAAAGACTAAACAGTCATTTCATAAAAGATAAAAAACAATAACATGCATTAATGGGAGGTTAAAAATAACGCATGCAAACACAATATATTATCTATAAATTAAGAGAATTTCGACAGCCCACATGAAGTGAATAAAGGATGGACACTTACTACTACGACTTTTTGTTACTGATTTTACTTGTTCACTAAGAGACTACTTCAAAAGAAACTAAAATTCAAACGTGAGAGTAAGTAATATATTTTTTTAAATTTATTTATTTATTTATTTTTTTTTATTTTTTATTTTTTTAACTATCCATTAGTATCATGGAATGTTTAAATATTTCACAAAATTTTCATAAAATTTAGCAAGTGGCAAGATAATTTATCAGGATTGATCAAGTAGCTTCCTTAGTCTAACTCCAATGAGTTTCTGGTTTTAGTCATAATATTAGTGCCAATTACAAGTGCAGTTTTGTTTAGTGAAAATAAAACCTATTTTAGTCAATATCAAATATGAATTATATTTTACTTTTAACTGAATATAAGGATTGTTTTTTTGTATGTATAGGAATGTTTTATTTTCCAAACATAGCAAGCATTTTGTGGCTATGTTCATAAATAATATTGATTCTTTGTGAATTTCTATTTCTGACAATGAGGTTAACAGTTTTAAACTTTAAAAATTACAGAGAACTTTAAGGAACTGTGTTGCTTATCAATCCAAACTGGTAAATAATGATATTGGATATATTACAACATATTTAACAAGAAGATTCACGTTACATCTCTCAGACTACATTTCTATTAGGACACCTGTATATACACATGGAGACCTGCCAAACTCTATCCGTAACATACCTGTCAATAATAAAATATATGTTCAAAAAAATAAGCTAAAAATAATAGCAGCATTATGAAAAGATTTTTTTTAAAAAAGCCAACACTTAATATGAACTATAAATACGGCAACGATGTGATGACTGTTTGTAAAATAAAACGTTTTTGTAACTCTAGATTCATACAGAAAACAATTCATATATTCAGTTAAAAGTAAAATGAAACTAATTCTTGATAATGGCTAAAAGTATAGACGAAAGCACTTGGATAAATAAAACATTCAGACAATTTTTATATAATTTATTTACTGAAAAGAAAAAAAATTATAACACAAAATTATATAAAAAAAAAATTAACCATTGCACCTTGTCTGTCTTTTTTAATGTATATATATATATATATATATATATATATTCAACTAGATAATTCTCATTTCTAAAAAAAAAAAAAAAAAAAAGCTGGCTTCGAAACATGAGAAATTTTTTGTGTAGTGATACTATGAATTTAAAAACATTATAACAACCATTACAGTATATATATATATATATTTCTAAACATATACTGTTAAATATAAAAGACAATGAATGTCTGTTATGTTCCATCATGAGTCGTTCTAAACATCGTATTTTGGGTTTAATTTCAGTTGAAAACAAAACCAAAATACAACGTTTAGAACGGCTCATGATTAAACACAAGAAATTCATCGTCTCTTATATTTAACAGTATATGTTTAGAAAATTATTTGCTGTCTCAATACATTAGACACACACACACACACACACACACACACACACACACACAATCTGTAAATTCAGATAAAATTTAGAGGGGAAATAGCCATTTTCAACATGTCAGTTTAAGACATGCATTATCAACCCCATTTAATCAAAAAATAAGAAAAAATTCTAATGCTGGAGTCAGGTGCTAGTAAAGAAATTTTTGCTATTATAGGGTTAAGTTAGAGGAATCTTTAGTAATTTCTCTTATGGTAGTGGGAGATATCTATCTATCTATCTATCTATATATATATATATATATATATATATATATAGGCAGCATATGTTCATTCAAGCATGTTTCATTGAATAATATTGACATTATGTCTATTTATTTTGATGATCCTTTCTAGTCCACTGATTCTTGATGTTAATTTGAAATTCTTCAAAGAAGGTGCTGTACTTTTTGTTAGCCCAAGTACTTTCGATTTCATCAGGAGTGAATTGCAAAGACAGACTTAATATAATGGTGATCATTGTAAACATGTCTGAACATGCTCTATCATAATTATTTTAAAATTTTTAATATATCTGTTGTAGTTAGGGAGTTTTTGAAAACCAGCCATCACAATATAAGGGAGCTAACCAGAGATGGTAAAAATGAAAAATGGCATTAAATGTTGGTCAAATGCATTTTAAAACATTGCTACTTCACTCGTGATGAATTTTATTTAGTGTTGATTGCTTCTGATGTAGAAACCCTCAAGAATCCAAAGTTTTGTTTATTATTCATATGATGTAGAATGTGTGTATGTGTGTGTGTAATATGAAAACTTGGAGAACCATTTTACTTCTAAAATAGAATTTTTCTAAATTCTCTTATATGAGGAGGGGTTGAAAAGATCTAAGCCAACCAACTTCCCAAAATTCTGTATTTTCATGTTTATCATTGAAATATTGATTTTTTAAAAAAAATTTCGTGGGGGGGGGGGGGGGATCAGGCCAAGAACTTTTCAGTATAGCTTTTGTGTGTTCACATACACATTTGGGTGATCATGTATCTTTTGAGACATGACTGACTAGGCAGAAGATTTTCATGCAGTAGTTTGCCATTACTTTCTGCAGTAGACCAGTTGCTAACCAAGGCTATAGAACCCAATCTGTTCTGCTATTCAACCCATAAGTGGAGGGAGAAGAGAGGGTTTAATACCTTTCCCAAGGGTATTTGTGTAAGTGAATGAAACAAATTTGACTGGAATTAGAACTTGGACCTCCAATTTCTTATTCTGAACCAATATCCATTACACCACAACATACATCTACCTATATATATATATATATATATATATATACACACACACACTTTATATCACAAAAAGAAATCGCTTGTACAAATGTAAGAACAATATAACAAGAAACTTTAATCGTAATGTCTTGTCAGCCATCTTGAATGAAACCTGTATAAAAGAGATATTGCTGCCCAACACGCACACACACAGCCAGCAATTTGATTGACTCTAAATTATTTTGTCATTATCTTGAGTAGATAAGTCTAAATTTTAATTTTTGTTTAAAAATTAAAAAAAAATATTTGATTTACAAAATCTTTTTTGTTTTAACAACGACCAGCACTTTTTTTACTTATTATTTTTATTGTTGGAGTTCATAAAAAATTCTTTGGTAACAAATCACAATGTTTTACAACTCTTTCATGATCTATTGAAATAGATTAAAATTTTCTCTGTTAGAAATCTTTTAAAACTGGGCAATTCTCTTTCTCAACCTTTTAACCTTGAATGTAAAGATCCGTCCTTAATTTGAAACTGTTTTATGTAATGTTTAAAAGAATAAAAGGTCAAAGTGAATTTTGTAGCATTAGTATACTAAATTATGTAATTTTTAGCATTTCTTTTCTTTTTATCTTTTTTTTTTTAATGCTAAAACTGCTGGCTACTTACGTAGAACCTTTGGCTTTCAAATGATTTCTTAATCTGTATCTATAACATTAAGTATTAAATGAAATATTAATATTTTTGATGATGGTAGATTCTTTGTGATACTATATATTAAAATGAAATTATTTTTTCTTTCTTTTTTTTAAATACTGTCTTTTTCTTTTGCTGTATGTAATAATTTGTCAAATATTTGAGTATAAGTGTTTTTGTTTTTGACAGTTGATCATCAGTAGAGTGTCTTGTCAAACAGATTTTTATATTTGAACATTATTTTGATTTGCAATAAGCAACAGTCTATCTATATGTAATCTATAAGAGATCTGGGATGCATAACAACACTACTGAGTAGAGCAAGGTTTTGGCTACTATTTTCACACTTAGTTACTACTAGCAGTATAGCCCGGCGTTACTCGGGTGTATTGAAAGCTTTAATACTAATCCATGGTCCTGGAGCTCAGACTCTTTGGACGTTGGCACAAAAAAACGTAAGTTGTTAAGACTAAGAACTACAATTATACCTACTTAGAGCAAAACCCAAAGCAAAAACCAAAATAAAATGGCTGAAAACCTGATTTTGATCAGACCCGATAGGATATCGGGGTATTGTTTTCCAATATCGGAGTCAAATAAGTCATCCAAGGATAAACTAACCTAAGTAAGTCCATGAAAACTTATCGTACCCATCAGGAGTAAAATTGGAGAAAATGAACCATATTGATGCCTGAATATCAGTTTTTGATCAGATTCGATAGAATATTGGAGGTATCGATTTTCGATATTGGGGAAAATGAATCATCTGAGAAGATCTACTAATATTTGAGACGAAAAACTATCATTTTATCAAATTAGAGCAAATTCTGCAGCAAGAACTACAATAAAATGGCTGAAATCCCGATTTTGATCAGACCTGATAGGATATTGGGGTATTGATTTCCGATATCGGGAGAAAATCAGAAAAAATAATAGCAGTGTGAACTGACTGGAAGCCTAAAGAATATGTGTGAAGTTTGATGAGAATCGGATAAAAATTGTGAGTTTGTATAAAGGCACACACACACACACACACACACACACACACAAACATCTTGCCTTTTATATATATAGATTATTGACTGTTTTTTAGCAGTAACAACAGAGCTTTTCATTTCATAGGCCTTCCATCTTGTTGTGCAGGGCCACCCAACTACTAACTGTGCTTGCATCAACTGTAAATGTTAACAAGTGTTGATTAATGTAATGTTTTCTGTCTGAAAGAATTCAATGTAGTCTCTGCTTTGTACCAATTTCATGTCAGGTGCCATTTTTCCATACTACTGCTCAGCTGCTATCTGTAACAAAGCGAAAACATTTTCTATGAGCATACCACTTACATTACCTTCAACATAAAATAAGGGGCATTTCTTTCAGAGTATTATATTAGATTTATTTTAGATTTGATCTATATTTTTAAATTTATCCTATACATATCACTATGTGCACAACTTTCAAAATACATGTTTTATCAACATTATTAATGTACTGTATGTCATCTTTGGGTTGGAACTCTCTAGCCTAAAGTCTCACCTGCATATGAACATGCAGGTGTTGAATCCTATCCTGTGTTACATTGTTCTATGCCTCTTGCACCTTTTCATGCAATACAATAAGAATTGTCATGAGCTAAATGAATGGAGCACAAGTCATGCCAACCAGAGATGTTGAAAATCTTGCAGAGCATGTTGAGTAATATAGGCATCATGTGGGCAGGCACTATTCTACTGAAACAACACACCACATTCCTGTTTTAGGAATATCAGTATCTCTTCAACAAACAAAAAAGGTGTGTGAAAGTTGTATCTTATAACATCCCTAACTGTAATGTCAGAGGTTTAACCCATATAATACACTAATATAGTAAGAAAGGTTTTATTCCACTCTACACATGCAATCACTCATCGTTATCATGTATCAGAATCCTTGCAATTTTATTTTCTGTTAGTTTGTTTGTGTGCTTATATCTAAACTTATTTATAAATGTTGCTCTATCTGTGTGTGTGTCCATTACCTATAGACTCCGAAACAGCTAGACCAATTTTCTTGAAAATTTACACAGTGTATAAGTGTCTGTGAGTGTTCTTAGCTAGGTTTTGTGTCAAGGTACCTCTGATAATATCAATAATAATAAAAAATCGGGTTATAGGAGTGGTCCAATTTTAATCAAATTTGATACACTCATAGACAAAGACATAAGAAATGATATTCAGAAGTTTCAAAGTTGCAGTTCTTACAATGGTGCAGTATATATATATATATATATATATATATATATATATATATGGCAAGATGTTTGTGTGTGTGTCTGTTTATCTGTCTGTATGTTCTTTATACTAATCCACAATTTTTATCTGATTCTCACCAAACTTCACACAAATGTTCTTTAGTCTGAGCTCCAGGACCATGGAGTAGTTTTAAAGCTTTCACTACACCCGAGCAATGCCAGGCTATACTGCTAGTAGATATTACAAGTGTTAGGCAAAGTTTTATAGAAAACCATTTGCACTGAATTTCCTTAATAAACAAAAATCAAATTTTTTACTATAAACCTGTGTAAATATCATCCTGTCATTTAATGTTTATGAAAAATAAATAACTTATCTGGTACATTTAATTTCCATGAAAATGAGGATGCAAAGAATATCATGATGATATTTGCAAATATCAGCCTTACAAGAGAGGAGTGAGACTTTGGAACCAACCAGAAACCAACTATTTTGGGGGTTTCTGTCCAGTAGAAAAACACCAAAATTAGGAACCCCTCTCTCATGTCATCAAATGAGATTTCCAGCAAAACAGTCTTGTTATGTGTGCAGGGTCAGAGGGACACAAACAACCAGGGTGCATTGCAAGCACCACCACAATCTACATGCCATGTATGTAGGCATCATAGCAAATCATTGTGTTAACTATTAGAAAAAGGGAGACTGAAGGAAGGAGCACCCCACAAGCAGAAAGCAGATTGTCAATGCAAAATGATGATTGGGACATGATTCAACTGGGGAGCAACAGCCATAAAGAACATTAACCACTCCAAAACCTCATTAAAGGCTTGAAAATCAAATTTGAGCCATGACATCTTAGTTCCAGTTGAGATCTCACATGCTTATTCTATTATCCATTTCATTTTTTAGCAGCTGACTAAATCACATTCTCAGGCCCTTTCAGTGGTTAGGGTTAGCTTTGATAAAGCCATAAGATATTCTTCTTCTTTTATATGCCATGTCCTTTCAGGATGTAGGAAATCATGGCTTTCCACATCTCCCTGTCACTGGTGGCTCTTAGGACGCTTTCTCCTGTTGCACCATGCAACCCTCATTCCGTCATCTACCTGATCAGGTCCTTCAAATATGTTATCTGCTACTTTCCCCTGTATCTTTTTCCCTTTATCTGGCCTGTTAGTAACAGGTTCTCCAAGCCCTGCTTCCTCATTGAATGTCCTAGGAACTTTAGTTGTCTTATTTTGATGCTCAGTATTAATTTCCTTTTCGTCTTCATCCTTTCCAAAACCTCGTCATTGCTCACATGCTTGGTCCATGATATCTGCAGCATCCTTCTGTAGAACCACATTTCAGCTGCTTCAAGTTTTTCCTTCATCTTCGAAGATATTGTCCAATATTCACTACCATATTGAAGAACCGAGATCACATAGCAATCCAATACTCTCCTCTTTGTTTCTAGTGAAATTGTCCTGTTTCTTAATACTTTACTCAACTTCTGGAATGCTTCTTTTGCCATGCCAATTCAAATTTTGACTGTATGGCCTGAGGATCATATCTGGATGATGATTTACAAAAAAGAATCTCTGCCCATGATTTAGAGAACGAGTATCTACATTTTATGATGAATACAATAGTCACGTAGTATACAAGCTCACTCAGTGGCATTTCACTTTTGACCAAGTCAAGGGAGAGCATCTATTCAGTAAGGTATTCCTAAATTACTTTCTGATTTATGTCAAGACTTTTCTTACTTGTGGAACTCTCTTCCAGTTTCTTATTTCCCTGCCTTCTACAATCTTCAAAAAGTTTAATGCAATGCCAATCACCATCATCTGTCTTCCTGAATCCTCATCTTTTTTATCCCTTCTCCTTACTAAAGTCTTATTTCCTTTCATTCCGAGTAACTCTTTACATCTCTTTTTTTTTTTTTTTTTTTTTTCAACTGTTTCACCCCAAGCAAGGTGATAACGCCATTGATGCACAGGCACCTACATAGAAAAGATTAGATAGGAGGAGAGTAAAGAAAAAGACGAACCAGTTACAGGGGGTGTCAGAGAAAGGAGCAAGAGAAGGATGGGAATACAGGTGTGATGGCAGTTGCAAAGGTAGAGAGAAAGGAAAAGATATACAGGGCGATGTAGAAAGAACTGGAGTCAAGTGGTTAAGAGATGGGTATTGACATTGCATTTAAATTCCTGAAGGTTGTAGCTGTCATTAAAGCAAGAATATGGAAGAGAGTTCCACAGGTGGGAAGTGCGAGAAAAGAAGCTGCTGGAGTAGAATTGTCGGTTGCATTTGGTTGTTCTGTGAATGGGTGCGACCCAGTTGCCAGTCTGGTTGCACGAATAAACACCTTTTGCAGAGGCACCAGTGATTTAAGTTCGTTGGAGCAGAAGCCATGAAAATATTCATAGAACAGACAGAGGGAAGCCACATCCTGCCTGGTGAGAAAGTGGCTGGAGTCGAGCTGCCATGTCGGTACCTATCACAATACTGATTCTCCTTTGGAGCCTGTCGAGAACACTGAGATGACATCTTAGTGGCATTATCACCATCTTCTGTCTTCCTGAACCCTGTTCTTCTATTGTCCTTTCTCCTCACTGAAGTGTTCTCATTTTCTTTTATTCTCAGTTAACCCCTTGCACCTTAGTGGCATCATTGCCTTGCTTCTTGGGGTGGGAGGGAGAAGATCATTTTTTTTTAAATGACTGGATATTTTCTCATGACATTATATATTCATACTTGGTGCATAAAAACTTATTTTTGCATATTTCATAGCAGAATACACTACTGTTTCTACCAAAATGACAAATTTTGAAATCTTCGTAGCTCGAAATTCAACATTCCCAAATTATTTTCACCTTTGGATTGAGGCTTATTGAATTAGCTTGCTCGTTTCAAGTTTGAAATTAATTTTAGATATACTTTGAGTATTAAATTTTATTATGTCATTGAACTTTGTAATTTGGATTATTGATACCTTTGACAACTACAAATAAACAATTAAAACATGCTTCAAAATAGGCATATGGTTAAACTTCTTCATTCTTTAATAAGTTATTTAAATATTTTAACCTAATTTATAAATGGTATGAAAAAGTTATTTTTCTCTGCACTTGAGATGATATGCACAAAAAAAATGATTTGTCTACCTCTGCTTTATAGCCTTGACCTAAATGAACAATACCTCCAACCAGCTGTTTAAAAATCAAACTATTACTTGAAAAATATGAACTTGGTTAATCAAAATTATAATGAATGGCCATCAGTGAAATTACACTAGTGCAATATTGTTGCCCTTTCTTTATAGCTAGCAAAAAGTTCGATACAGTGGGTAACTGAAAGCCAAGTGGATTTGTGCTTAACTTCTCGACAGTTAAAAGGTAACATAAACTTAATTGGTTGATCATTATAGATTTGATTGCTTGTTTAAGGAGATTATTTCTCCCAGTGTGTGAATTTCCATTATTGGAGTTGGGTGGGACATTGAGTAAAGTGTGTTTGCTTTCAAGATTAAGAAATATTGCTTTCATTGATCAGTATTTATCCTTTGTTGTGGTATCACTTGGTCATTAGACCCTGAAAACTTGGACAATTGCATGAAAAAGAAATACCTACACTGAGTGTACTTTTTCCAAGAATGTTCCAATTTTCAACTGAATTTAGACTAAAATTTCTTTTTTTTCTTTCTTCTTTTTCCTTTTCTTCTTTTTTCCTTTCTCCCCCTTATTAATTTGATGAATATATGAAATTACTTAATTTTTTTTTTTTTTTCAATACAACTCTTCACTCTTGAAAATTTTCAAATAGTAAATGATTACCTAAAATATCAAAACTATTTGGATAGTTGCATTAATAACTGAAATAAGAAACCACTTACAATAAATAAATCCTCAAGAAGTAACCACCTTCCTTAGAGAACAGCAAATTGGATAATCTTCAGATTTAATTCAATTTTCAACAAATTCCACTTCAAATATGATAAAAAGATGTGATAAAGATTTCTATTTTCTTAGAGATTGGATGAAATTTTAAAAATATTTGGAATAATATTTAAAGAATTTTATTATTTTGTAAAAGATCTGATTTCCAAAAAGAAAGAAATATGAGCTTTTAATCCCCCCCCCCCCCGACACACACACACACACACACACACACACACACACTTTGGTCCTTTTTTATCTTCATTAGACTTTTTCCATTGGCATCGCTGACTCACTCTTACTGACCATGTGGATGGCTGTGAAACCAGATAAATATTGTTATAAGCAAATTATATAAAATCTCCACTCCACTGCAAACAAGCTCTACTAAAAACGACCAAGCCACTAAAAGACCCGGGTGGAGATGTTGCAAATTACAGATGACTGCATTTGCAAACTGCCTCTCCATCCATTGCACACAAAATAACCATTGATAAAAAACAGCTCGTGAATTTCTGAACAACAAACACCCATGGTATCATGTACTGACTATTGGAAGCTTTGCGCCGACTTTACTGTCTCAGAGGGTCAGTAGTCATCAAAAAAGTAACCTCGCAGTTGTTGTTCTTGTAGTAGTAGCTGTCGTTCCTGGTGGACGGCTACGAAAAATAATAATAGCCGTCATCATGCTAAGAAGAATGCTCTGTAAGCTTGTAACTTTTTTTTATTAATTATTTGCTTTTCTTGTTCTTTCTTTTCCTATTGTTAAGTTAATTTTTCTTCCGAAATTTTTTTTAACATCTGGTTTTTTGTTTATCTGTATTTCTTGCCTTGTCCTTGTGTGTCGTAGATTTGTTTAATTTTTGATTTGACCATGGAAAAAAACACGACACTTGGATCCAGTATCCAAATCTCTTTCTTTATTTATTTATAAAAAATCCTTTAATACAAAAAAAAATCAACGTTTTATTCACTTCAATAATATCAGTTTGTTTGTCTGATAGAAAAAAAATTGTGTAATTTAAAAAAATAATTAAACTATTTTAACAACTTCTTTGAAACTAGGAAGTTGTAGCCAACAATTTTTGTATCAATTGTCATTGTTTATTCATTGTTTATTCGTTGGTTATTTGTTTTTTAAATGAAGTAAAAAATAAAAAAAATAAGATTTCAGATTACATTACAAATACATTTAAAAAAAAAAGCTACTAGGGTTTTGTTACAGAGAACATAGATATTTCTTTTAAAACTACGTAATTTTAGTTTATGAAATTAAGTGTTTTTTTTTGGTGGGGGGGTTTACAGCTGTTTTGAAATTTTGACATTTCCGTCTTTTTTTTAAGGGTGTGTTTTTGTTTTTTGTTTTTTTTTTGTTTTGTTTTTTACTGTTATAAATCTTAGTTTTCTGACGAATCTTAATTTTTTTTTTATTTAATTTATGTTGCATACGTTATTTTAATAAGAGAATTTGAAATCGTTCGAAGTTTTTTTTTTTGTCTGTAAGGGAAAAGACGGTTTTTTACAGCTTTTAAAAAAAAACTTAACTCACTTTCCATAATTTTTTTTTCACTTACTTTCTTTTTTTAATTCGTGTTTTCTTCTCTCCCACCCTTTATTTATTTTACATCCAGAAAACTGATAAAATATTCTAACACAGTAATTTTTTTTTTTTTTTTTGTTAAAAATTCTATAAGTTTACCCGACCGACACAGTCTCTCTGTACAAACCATCCGAACGAAGAATCTTCAATTTTCAGATAGGATTTAATGATTTTTATCATTTACCAAGTAAAATTTTTAATATACCGCCAAAAAAAAAAAATTACTTCAAGCTCAAAGAAATTTTGGAGAATAGATTTTGAAAATTAACATCCTCCCTCAAAGCTTCAATAAAGCTTTCAGTAAAAAGAAAGTTTTTCTACACTTTGCGCCCCCCCCCCCCATTCATAAAGGCTAGAGTTTTTTGTTTTTTTTTATGTCGACAAAACGAACTGTAGTGTACCTTTTAAAAATGTTTACTCATTCAAATCAAATGAATGAACCTTTAGGCCATAGGCATACCTCATTCATTGTTATTCTGTTTTTAACTTAAACCAAAGTTAAAATCGGAACTGTTTTCTTCAAAACATCACTATTTTAGTGACTTAGTGTAAAAACAATTTTAAATGATCGATGTTATTTCCTCTTGAACTTTGAAGTATCTCAACAACGTGGGTTCTCTATCCCCCTAAGTGTGTATATCACCGAGTACTTCATTCTTATTTTTTTAGCCCCAAACAAACTAACAATTAAGAAAAAGAACTAAAAATGTATAAAAACTGATTTTTAATTTCCGGTGAAATAAAAAAAATAAAAAAAACTTGAGGAAGAATCTCTGAAATTCAATAAAAACTTAGCTGTTATCAAAAAAGTTTGGACACTTTTTTTTTCTTTCTAATAATGAAGGTGTAGTGCTGGTCAAACTGTTTTAGAGTAAAGAAAGAATTGGCAAAAGTCAGAACAGAGTTCAAATTACGGTCGAAATAGTTCGTGTTCCTATTCGTACGGGTACCCAGGGGAATAGTTCGGGCTAGAAGTTACTATTCTGACATGTTATGGTCACCACCTGTCTATATATATATATATATATATATATATATATAAAGCTAAGCTTACGGGAATTTTTTTTAAAAAGGGTTTTAAAATTTAACCAGCCAAATGCTGTTTTGTGTTGTTTGTGTGTGTGTGTGTTTTAAATCTCCGATGCACCCTCAAATTGCAACTAATTAAAAAAAGAATGTTACATTAAACAAAATTATAATGTTTGTATTTTTAATAATAATATTTGTTTGTAATAATTTATTTAAAAAATATTTAAACTTTTCAGTTTTTCACACTGCAACTATAAGTTAAAAACTCATATCAACCTTCTTGTTGAGACCTTAAATTGAATTTGGAATTTTTTTTGAAAATTAAAAACTTTCACTTAAAAATTTACAAAAAAGAAAATAAATCTAAACATTTAAATTAAAAAGACATGTTTCTAAATAGGTAGAGAAAGAATATTTTGGATATTTATTTTTGGGGGTGAAAAAATATATTTTCCCGTGTTATTCACTAATTCAGTTAAATATTTGACTTCTCTCTTTTATTGGGAAATATTGTTAGTGAAATTAACATATGTGAATGATCTTTCCTGAAAATTGAAGTTTATTTTTTAAAATCAATAAACTTAATGAAAATAACACCAGTTAACCAAACAGGAAAATATGTCATTAAAGATAACTTCTTTATGACAATGGAAAACATTTTTTCCTCATCCTATGAGTACTTTTTGTACCTTAAAGATTTTACATGTTATTAGAGTCAAAACAACTTATTAGCTTAATTTTAACATTTAGGACCTACATGTATTGGCTTTAGCCTTGTTTATGTATTTTACAAATATTTTTACTTTTTAAGTAGGTAAACTACACTTACCTTTTCTATTTTGTATTTAACTGACATTTTTACTCTCACACTGATTTCCCTTTTTGGATTTCTGTTAAGTTAACCAGCTTTTTATTCAATTACAATTCTTTCAACAAGAACTATACAAATGTTTAGAAAATAACACCACTGCATTCTAAAGGTTTGTAAAAATGCATAAAAAATGTCTACAAAGGAATCTAGAAAAGTTAGAGAAGTATTTAAAGGCTTAATTTTTTTTATGTTTTTATAACTCTCCCCCGTAAATGTCACATAATGACAGGATTCTAATAAAGTGTAGGATTTATTCATATTGTGACATTACACAAATTTTATATAAGTTTGAGTTATATGTGGGCTCTTAGAAAGATTGCTCAGGCCTTCTCTGCACTCCTTTTGGAATGCCTCATGTGACTAGACCCCATCTGAAAAAAATTTGGAGGGATACTCTGGGAGTGGAGTTGTTCAAGCTAATATTAATTTGAAAACTTTCAAGCTCAATTAAGCCAGGGTCCTAAAGTGATTTAGGTTTTATTCCACAATGTACTCTCCCTGACTAAATCCATACAAGATTAAGTATATCTAATTCCAAATGTTTTTCATTTAACTCTAGACAAAATTATTTATTTTTTAATTTCAATCAGTTTACCAAGATAATGACTAGATATAAATTTTTCAATAAAGATATTTTTTTTTTTTGTCTTGCCATTTTGTTGTTCTCTACCACTCAGTGACTTGTGATTATTCAAATATAATGAAGCAGAAATTGAAATAGTTAATTAAAGATATTTAACAAAATACACTACAAAGAAATGATGAAGATGCTCGGCAGCCTTGACATATTTAACTTGTTTCTGAAGACCCTAGAAGGATTCGTCATCGGAGGCCATGAATTAAACAACATAAGGTACACAGATGATAAAGTGCTGATAGCAGACACGGAAAAGAAACTACATAATCTCCTACAGAAGGTAGCTGAAGAGAGCGACAAGAAAGGACTACAAATAAACTGCAAGAAAACCAAATACATGGTCATCAGCAACAAGGGCAGATCAAAATGCCAAATACAGGTGGGGGGTACTAAAATCAAGCAGGTACAAAAATTTAAATACCTGGGACGTGTTCTAACAGAAGATGGAAAGTGCGACACAGACATCCAAAGGTGACTTGGCATGGTGAAGGAAGCATTCCAGAAGTTGAGTAAAGTATTAAGAAACAGGACAATTTCCCTAGAAACAAAGAGAGTACTGGATTGCTATGTGATGTCAGTTTTTCAATATGGCAGTGAATGCTGGACAAAATCATCAAAGATGAAGGAAAAACTTGAAGCAACTGAAATGTGGTTCTACGACGAGGTTTTGGAAAAGATAGAAATGAAAAGGAAATTAATACTGAGCATCAGGAAGAGACAGTTAAAGTTCCTGGGACATGCAATGAGGAAGGAGGGCTTGGAGAACCTGATACTAACAGGCAGGGAAAGCAGTGGATAATATATTTGAAGGACCTGATCAGGTGGATGACGGAATGAGGGTTGCATGGTGTAACAAGAGTAAGCGTCCTAAGAGCCACCAGAGATAGGGAAATGTGGAAAACCATGATCGCCTACATCCTGAAAGGACAGGTCACATAGAAGAACAAAAGAATACTATTTAGAAAGTCTTTGTATAAATTGAAATAATTCAGTAACTATTATCAAGTTTAAGCCTATTTGTTTGAAGTTTAGACAAAATGAGAAGATTTTACTTGTTTAAACGAGTTCATTTTGTTTTTCAAGTGACTAAATGGTAACAGAATGTAATTGTGTAAACAGTATTTTTGTATTGAAAAGTTTGGCTTTCAACCACTTTCAATATTACGTAAATATTTGGCCAAATTCTCTATATAAGGAATTTCTGAAATATTATATTGACACATGATATAAGTAAAAATTGAACTGTAAACATACAAACACAAATCTGTGAAGTTATTGGTCATCTTGGCTTCTGTCACTTTCTGACTACCATACTGTAGCTTCCCTATCAGTCAGTTAAGTGCCATACGTGAAACACGCTTGGGCGATCATGTCTCGAAAGAGAGATGACTGACTGGGCAGAAGATTATCCCGCAGTAGGTTGCCATTGCTTTCTGAGGTAGACTGGTTGCCGACCAAGGCTATAGAACCCAATCTGTCCTGTTATTTAACCCATAACTGGAAGGAAGAGATGGATTAATACCTTTCCCAAGGGTATTTGCATGTAAGTGAATGCAATGAATTCAACTGGAATTCGAACTCAGCTCCCTGATTTCTCGTTCCGAGCCGATATCCACTGCACCACAACGCGCATCCAGCTTCCCTATACATTTTTTATAAATATCTTCATGACAATTGTTTTAATGAGCTTTCCTCTTTGATAACCTTATACATTTAAGTGTGCTACTAGATTGGCAACTAAGTCTCATCAATTTACTGTTGAAATAGCAAGATTTAACTAAGTCCTACTATTCTACTAATTCCTTTGTATAAACATCTTGTCTGTATAAATCTCTTTTGGATTTTTGCTTTGCTGTCAAATATGATCTTCAAAAGTTTAAGTGCCACATTGATTGCCATTTTCTGTTTTTGTGAATCCTGTTTTTTATTCTTTTCTTTCATTAAAATTTTGTCATTTTCTTTCACTCAGTAACCAACTGCATCTTAGTGGCATTATCACTATTTCTTGGGATCAAATGATTAAAAAACAAATATGAAAACAAAGCAAAAGTCTGGAATACTTTCTGCGATTTGTGTGTACAATTGTTAGATGTCCATGCAAGTAAATAATTATAGTTCTCTGATTTCCGTCTGAATTTCTGGGATAAGAAAGAGTTATCACTATGGTCATTTATTTGTTTTTATCACAATGTTTAATCAACAGAAGTCAGTCAGTTAAGTGCCATACGTGATACATGCTTGGGCGATCATGTCTCTTTCGAGACATGACTGACTGGGCAAAAGATTATCTCGCAGTAGGTTGCCATTGTTTTCTGCAGTAGACTGGTTGCCAACCAAGGCTATAGAACCGATTCTGTCCTGTTATTTAACCCATAACTGGAAGGAATAGATGGATTAATACCTTTCCCAACGGTATTTGTGTGTAAGCGAATGCAATGAATTCAGCTGGAATTTGAACTCGGCTCCTCAATTTCTCATTCCGAGTCGATATCCAATGCACCACAACGCACATCCTGCTTGGATTCATATCAGAAGATATCGAAGAAATCTGGAAGCTTGACTGATTTGTCAAGGAGGTAACTTTGATAATATCTTTCTAAAGAGACGGTTCCAGTGTGTGGTACTGTGGAAGTTCCTGAAAACCTTTGTGAGTGAAATTGGGTAAATGAAACTGTTCAAAAGTCAATATACAAAGTTTGGTAGTGTGAAATCACACATCATTATGACTAAGTGTTTGAATGTAGTGGCCTTGTTCAACCACAGATCACACTAGCTTATCAGTTATCTCCCCAAAATTATAAGGTCTAAACCACAAATTGGTTCTATGTGTATAGAAGAAACAAAAATGTGCCTGAGTAGGCATCTGCAACAGGGATTAGTTATCCAACCTAGTATACGGACACAATCAGAAATGAGCAGCATTATTATTATTATTATTGTTGTTGTTATTGAGAGATCAGAATGCCAACAGTGATACTAGGATACAAGTATACTAAGGGCAATATAATCATGACAACGAGTCTAATAAGGGTATACCAAGCACATGCATCACACTCTGAGATGCACAATATGGCAACGTAGTGCATGACTTTGCAGGTGAGCCCCAGTTAAAAATGTTTTCAGGTCATGTCACCTGATCCTCTCAAATTGTCTGATTGAAAATGTTCCTAAATATCTAGACTTGACACCCAAGTCACCTTGACAGCCTCATCCTTCAAACTTAAAAGAGCAACCTTTTCATACCCAATCATGATTCTCCCAAACTATTCCCATTTAGCAGAAATGTACAGTGTGTCGGCTCCTAAGGAACATGCTTAACTTACTCATAGCCAAATGATCAATCTAAACTTATTTATAAATGGAACTTTGTCTGTGTGTGTATATCCGTTACCTACAGACTCCGAAACGGCTGAACCGATTTTCTTGAAAATTTACACAGTTGTACTATAAGTGTCTGCGAGTGTTCTTAGCTAGGTTTTGTGTCGAGGTACTCCCGATAAATATAAAAAATCGATAATTGAAAAAATTGGGTTATAGAAGGAGTGGTTCAATTTTAATCAAATTTCATACACTCATAGACAAAGACATAAGAAACGTTATTCAGAAGTTTCAAGGTTGCAGTTCTTACAATAGTGCAGAAAATTTGATATCAATATGAGGAAATCAAAATTTGACTTCATTTTTCTTTCGGTCTACAGTTTCGCTTTAACTGGAAACAACCATTACTTTTTAGACTTTCGTGCCAATGTCCAAAGAGTCTGGGCTCCAAGACCATGGATTAGTTTTAAAGCTTCCATTACACCCGAGCAACGCCAGGCTATACTGCTAGTGTATATATAAAAACATGGTTTACACTTTTACCATGTGAATGTTCCTCAACATTATAAACAGTAATTTCATAATCTTTAGAGAAAGTGTACCAATGACCATTAGAACAATTTCGTACACAGTAAATAAGGTTCCTATAAGACCTTTCGTTATCAGTTATTCAAAGCTTTGTATATCTGCTTTAAATTGATGATTAGTCATTTGTAGGAGAGTATGTGCTGGTAACATAATGGTTATGCACATCGAAAGTGGAATAAGCAAATTGAGTTCAATTTCCTGCCTAGTATGTTATGTTCACTTTCACACAAATGCCTTTAGGTATCACATGAATCTGTTTTCTCCTCTCAGATACAGATTAAATCACAGTGTAGCCTGAATTTTGTACCTTTAGTGGACTGCCAGTCTATGAGAAAGACAACACTGTATTCAGAACCAGGAACAAAGCTACTGGGGAAACTACTCCACTATCTTTCCCAAGAAATCATGGCAATTTACAGATAATAAAAAGAAATTCAAGCTATGAAGAACCATAATAATTGGGTACCTTGTCATGCTTATGATCTTGTCAGAATCAAACTTTTTCATAAATGACTACAAATGTTACAGTCAATATGATTATTAGGAAAAGGATTTTTTCTTCAGAAATAAAATAAGTTAATTTGTGTATTTTGACATAATTATTTGGTAAATAAGAATCATTTGTAAAATTACGGAATATATATATATATAATATTTTGCTCTACATTTTCATAGTTGAATGTTGTATTAAAGTGTGTGTGCATGTGTGTTTAAATATATAATGGGTGAGGGGGATATTTAATATTTGTGAGTATGTATAACTTTCAAAAAAATTTTAAAATTCACTAGCAGTATAGCCCAGCGTTGCTCGGGTGTAATGAAAGCTTTAAAACTAATCCATGGTTCTGGAGCTCAGACTCTTTGGATGTTGGCACGTAAAGACTAAAAAGCAATAGTTGTTTCCAGTTAAAGTGAAACCGTAGACTGAAAGAAAAATGAATGGATGTAAGTCTAACTTTGATTTCCTGGTATCGATATCAAATAAGTTTTTTTGCGTCGTAAACTGAATTTTGAAGGCTAAATAAGTCCTCTGAGTAAATGGTATCATGGCTATGACTAAGAACTACAATTATATCTACTTAAAGCCAAACCCAAAGCAAAAACTAAAATAAAAGGGCTGAAAAAATACAGACATACAGGTAGATAAACAGACACACACACAAACATCTTGCTTTTATATATTATCAATTTTCTGCGCTATTGTAAGAACTGCAACGTTGAAACTTTTGAATAATGTTTCTTATGTCTTTGTCTATGAGTGTATGAAATTTGATTAAAATTGGACCACTCCTTCTATGACCCGATTTTTTTCGATTGTTGATTTTCAATGTTTATCATGGGTACCTCAACACAAAACCTAGCTAAGAATACTCGCATACACTTTTAGTACAACTGTGTAAATTTTCAGGAAAATCAGTTCAGCTGTTTCGGAGTCTATAGGTAATGTAAATACACACACACACACACACACACACACACACACACACACACACACACAAAGTTCCATTTATAAATAACTTTAGATCAGATTAGATTCTAGAGAGCAGGATTATTATTTAAAAGAATACGTTTGCACGTAATTAAAGTTTAACCCGCTGAACTATTATGCTAACATATCTAACCCCCCCCCCCCCCAAAAAAAAAACTGCCTGACTTAACACATAAGTAGAATATACCTGTTCATATGAGCAACTTTGTATCGGTCATTTCTGGCTTTTCACTGCTTGATTAAGCAAGGATTTCTGAAATAGGTAATTTGGATTGGAGCTGCTCATTCCCCATTTTCCAGCCTTGATAGATTTTAAAAATCATTTACATTGTCTTATCAGAGAAGACTTACTCTCCGCTCTACAGTCTTTTTCATATAGATATAACATTACAAACCTATTGAACTATTTTCATGGCAGATTTTCATATGAACTCTATTTTTTTAGTTTAACAGTTTAGACCTTTACAGCTAGTACATGACATGCTACTTCAACAGAGGTGAATCACCCTTATTTTCTCCATGTTCTCAAATATAAAGAGAAAGGTCCACTCAGGAAGCTCCCCACTCCCAAACTATTACTTTGTGGAACAGACTCCTACCTGGATTCTTCCCTGAAAACAACAATTCTAATCTCTTTGTGTCAAGGGTCAATTGTTACCTATCCCTGATATCTTCCTAATACTAACTTTTTATCACTTCTTTTGTTCATATGCATCATGTATCTAACATTTTAACAATAATCTTCTATCTTAAGTGGCTCTCAGGCCTTGTTCTAGTTGAACTTTAGTATTTAAAAAAATGTATTTTATTTCTCAAAAAACAAAAAAACAAAATCACTTTGAAGAGCAGAAAATTAAATGACCAAGGACAAGGATTTTAAAAATTTTTTTTTTTTAATCAATTTCATTTGAATTTATTAAAATTTGATGAAATATTAATCATCTCCAAGAAATATCAAGCTGTTCATTGCAATATTTTTCCTGAGATGTCTATTTGCAATTTACTTATTAAAAATAATTGTTTTTATTTTTCTATAAATAATAATTAGAACTATTTGACATGAGTTTGAAAAAGAAAAAAAGCAAAAAAAAAAAAACCAGAAAAAAGTCATTTTATGGAGGTACAAATGTGCTAAAAATTATTCATTTTAACTTTAAAAATTTATATTGTCTTTTCAGGAGTCCATTGACAGCATCTTCAACAAGGAGGAGATGGGCCAGGCCTACTCCCACCATGATCTACCCACAGCGCACTATACTCCAACCGATGGGGTAAGCTTCATCCTTGATCCTTCTAAACGAAGAACAAGCCAAGATACAATTCACATCGAGAAACCAGTTCGCCACAGGAGGCTGGGACCAAATTACCTCTCTAGTAATGCTCACAAGCCTTCTGCTGAAACAACTTGTGCTAGCACCAAAATGGTTTTGTGCGACCAAAGTTTGGAAAGTTCAAATGGTGGGGACTCTCAATCACATGACCTAGCAGATGATAGCAGTACCAGTTCCTATCCAAGATCTGTCACTTCGTCTCTGATGGGGAACTATAGTCCTCGATCATTACGGGAACGTAACCTAGTTCTTGATAGTGGTGCTGACCACTTGAGTGAAAACATCACAAATGTGATGCCGCATGATGGTTCCGAAAAGTCCTTCAAAGACGTCCTGCGTGATAATCTCGAGAATGATGACATCGGTCTGAGCAAAGATCTTAAGGGCAGTAGTGTTTTGCTGACACCCCCCTCAGAAGAGGACTCTCCCTCACTGCCTCACAGGTCACTTCTCCAGCAAAGTTCTTCTGTTGATGACAACTACGATGATGAATATGACTATGAGGTGAAATCAGAGAACTATCGGAATTTGAACCTTCCTCTCACAGACCTGTATGTTGATGAATATTTTGATGCCTTTAGTCCATTGTCTCGAAAAGATTGGAGTTCAGCTGATGAGGACAGCAGGGATTCGTTATCTCCCCTCTCCCCAACCTTACTATCCAGTCCTGACCAGCTTCCGCATGTTTTAAGGCACAGGCTTCGAGAATATAAAAGTGCATCACCAGAGTCGGGCAGATCTGGCACCCAACTCTCGGACTGGACCATGAACCCTGACCCCTGTATGCGTAGCAGCAATGTGGTTCTTGAACGCTGTGATAGTATAGATTCTTCGATTGCAGAGATAATCACCAGTGCTCCTCAGGAAATTGAAGAAATACAAGATCAGAGATTCCATGGCATTGAAGATGAACTGCAAGATCTGACCAGCGAAATGGATGAATTGATGTCAGGTTTGTCGAGCTTAAAATCAAAGTGGGCTCGAGTGGAAAGCAGCCCTGATGATGATGACTTGCAGTTGGATAGCACTACACAGGGCCAGTCACTCCTGTCAAGGCAGACGTTTGATGTGTTGCAGCGGGCCCGCAACCGCTGGGAAAGAAGAGCTTCAAGCCTTACTCCTGAGTCTGGCATTGATGACTTTCATTCCCAGACTTTAGAACCTGCCCTGTCATTGGATATGGCTAGTGACAAACTAGAAGGTTATTCACGCAACAATGAATCGAACCTTTTAAGTTCTTCATGCTTTAAATACGTGCCTTTCTCTGTTGGAGTCGACTCTGACAATAATTACGATCCAAACGGTGATACTCTTTTTCTTAATAATCAAAGACAATATTCCAATCACGAGGGTAAGTAAATCAATTCTTTACTTTTTCTTTTTGTTTACATGCCAGTTACTCACTGTGCTTGACTGTAAATGTTACCCAGTGATCTTCAGTGAATACAATCTTTCGATTATCAAATATCATATATGTTCTTCTGATATGTCATGTAGATTACCTACGTTCTATTGACTTGTAAATTCTAATACACTTATTTCTCCTCAGTTACAAATAATTGTTTAACTGTAGATGAGAAATTGGGGTGCAATTGTAATAAAAAGAAAATCTGTATATAATATGCACTTGATAACTTCAGTAGAATATTACACAAGGCCAGTTTAATGCTGAGCCCTGCATATGGGCAGTGAGAAAATTTGCCCACTTTCCACTTGTGTCAATCCAGGGAATGGTTTTTAATATACTGGGATTATCTTCCCAGAATGGTATTATCAAGAAGTTACATCCCAATCTTTCCTGCTATTCAACCCATAGCTGGAGGGAGAAGAGATAGATTAATATTTTCCACAAGGGTATTTGCATGTAAGTGAATGCAACAAATTCAACTGGAATTTGAATTTGCCTCTTCAATTTCTCGTTCCAAGCCAATATCCACTGCACCAAAAGGATCAGAACTACTGTGTTGTTGACTTAGAAATTATTTTGTCACACTTTCTATAGGAAATTTAATTCAACAATGTTTTGAAACAATGAACACTAGAAAATCAGTATTTTTCTAATACCTGTTGTATTATTTTGTTTATTCTTTCATGGTCGTCATTGAAAATCTTTTATCGGCTCCTGATTTATTTATTTTATTTTTTATTTTTACAATGGCCAAATGGTTAATTGTATGTATCAGACCTTATCTATCTAAAATTGTATATTTCTTTTTTTTTTCTACTTTATAAATTATCTTCCTTAACTCATTAAATTTCTGATATGATTTTTAGAAATCAATGCTGTCAAATATCTTTACAAAAGTCCTTAAAAAGTTTTTTGTTACAGAAAGATTATATTGTAAAAAAAAGTTATAGAAGCTTAGATTTTTTTTTTTATTAAAATAGTTTTAAAATTTCAGTTTAACTTCAACACTTGAACTCTTTTAAAAACCATAGCAAAGAAAGGACAGACAGTCTATGATGAATCTAAAGATCTGTCAGTTATGTGATCTTGAATTTTAATCAATAGACAAAAGCTTTTCCAAAATCCTTCAACAACCATGACTATTCTAGTCTTTGCTATATCTTGCCTACAGAACCCTTTTCTTACTATATTTGCTATCTATTAAATATCAATCAAGCAATCTTTTACTCCATGTTATCTTTCCTTTTTGTGTGTTTTGCCTCCATTTTACCATATTATTCATTTGTATATCCATCTCGATTTCCTGTGATTTATGATTACCACTTTTTATCCCTTAAAGTTCTCTATCACATTCTATTTGTCTTTTCTAAGTTTTTTTTTTCCGTGCAAGTTAATAATTCTACAATAGAATTAACATTAACCAACCAATGTTGGTGACATTTTTCAGGACATATATGGTAAATGTACCATAGGAATATCAGTTCGTAATATCTATTTTTATTAGAAATATTTAAGATACTTTATTAATGGTATGATATTTTATTGCAATATTGTTATAAGATTTCTTAATTTATGTCCATATAAATTAAGTATTGCACACTGAGTACTGGAGGTAAGAAAATAGTGTTTAGTGTGTAGTAAAAAACTATATACTTATATGTATTTGGATGTATATAAGTGTATATAGTCTCCCACCCCTGTAATTAAATGAACAGCTTTACCATTATAACAGTAGGTTATAAATATCAATAGTAAAATTTTACAACAGTTTTCGATCTGTATCTGACAATTGTGATGTACATGAAACTTAGTTTTGGGGAAATGTATATTTATTATTTGTGTGTGTTTGACTGTAGAAAAGTACATAGGATAACAACTTGTGATAAGGATATGTTAATGTGATTTAATATTAGAATTTGCTTTCTGTTTTTATGGTAATGAGCCTGACCAACCCAGCTTGTTATGAATCTTCTCCATTTTCACTAAAACCAAAACTCACAAATATGAAATCAGTTAAAATATGTGACTTTATATTTTTTTTTATAAAATTTAAGTTTGTTTATACATTAAAAACTGCTTCTTTTTTTTTTTTATGTATATCATCAGGTGGTTCAACCTGAAATTCTGGTTTATTTAAAAAAAAATTTTTTTAAATTATTGAAAAATTTATTTGATCAAAATATTTCATTGTTTTAAAATGTTTCAGTTTGGCACTTCCTAAAAAGTTCTTCAAAGAACTGACAAATTCATTAAAGACTTGGTATTGAAAAAAGAAAAACAACTTCTATGAAAGTTGTACAGATTCTTTAATACTTTCTGGAGTAAAAGATGACTTGTTAATTTTAACGCCTCCAAAACTAAGCTTCTCTCCATTAATCATCTAAGAAACCCCTCGCTGCCTTTCATCAGTATGGCTGGTGCTAACCTCCAGGAAAATGGCTCATTGCATCTTCTCTGGCTAATGTTCTCAGCTGACATGAAGTGGAAAGACTATATTGAATTCATTACTAAGTCAGTTCACTGTGTCATGTGAAACAATTTTTCTCTCCAGAATCTATCTTGCATATCTATAAGTCTGTCATTTGTCCATGCTTAGATTATTGCTACCACATATAGTCCAGTGCCCCCACTAGTTACCTTGAGCTTCTTGATAAGATCCAAAGCGGAATTGGCAATATTATTGGTCCTGATCTGGTGGCTCGGCTTCGGTCACTTTCTCGTCACTGTAAAATTGCTTTTCTGTCTTTTCTATAAATAATTTCAAGGTAATTATTCAGATGAGTTCTTCACTATGATATCTAGAGTTTTTTTTAAAATTTAAGCAAAGTACTTGACTGTAAATTCTATGCTAACAGTTTCTTTTCTTATACTTCTTACTTGTGGAATTCACTTCAGACTCCATGCTTTCCAGCTTACTTTAATCTGCAGAAATTTGAATGCAAGGTCAATTGCTATCTACTGTCCTCATGATTACTCTCTTTTCATTCTGCTCATTATGTTATATATCGACAAACAACAAACACGCATATATATAAAAATATAAAGTTATATTTTTATTAATGACGATGAACCGTGTAGAATAGGGAACAGAGAATTGAGAGAGCGCGCTTCTAATGGGTTGACGGGAGTGTAGTCTTATCTGTTGTGTCTCTCTTCACCGGCCGATCTCTGTTGCTTCTCTACTGGCGAATCCGTGTGCCGAGGTCTTTTTATAATCTTCCAGAACCGGGACTTTTTCTTCCGGTTTTGCCTCGCCCACGCACGCCCACGTAATTCTCAGAGACACCTGTTCTGTTTGCCTCTGTAGCCATTTCCGCTGCTGCCGGAAATAAGGTCAAACGACATCCGTTCCTTTCAACGACTGGAAACACCCTCGCTTGCATCAGCCTTCCTCGGGTGGGGCCAGATTGTTATATTACAATTATTATTGGTTCTGTTCCTAATACTTCCATATCTTTTAACAATCCCTTGTGTTTTAGTAGCTTTACTGCCTTGCATGGGATGATACTGATTTAAAAATATTTTTCTCATATATATATTCACTTGATGTAAAAACAAAAACTCTCTCCACAAACGCGTCACGTGATGTAAATAGACTCTTCACTGACACTCTCGCGAAATACGTTACTAATTCAAATGTTAAAATCATTTGTTTCTGATGAAGGACCAAGGGCGGTCTGAAATATAAAATATAATAGTAGAAATAAACAAATACTGTCAAAAAAAACACATTTTTAAACTCAAAATGTTTTAATATTCTTTCATATATATATATATATAATGTGTATTTAGGCGGCATCCTTTCTTTTAAACACATTGTATTAAATGTTAAAGGCAACTTAGTCTTGCAGATTTTCTTTTGTATTTTCTTATATTTTCTAATGAGGCATTTTTATTTCAAAATTATATTTATACAAATATTGTCCATATTTTAACCGAGTACTTTTAAAGGTCATCGTTCATCATCAGGGTCAAATTTTTCGCAACTCTAAATATTCCATATAATCAGATAATTCACACCTCCACATGATCACATTATCACTTCCCTTGAATTGTAAAAAATTTCTTAACATTTATTTAGTTCTTCAAAATGTAGCAACACTATTCTGCTGCAAGGCAATTGTTGATGGCAAAAAGATTGTAAAACTGTAAAAATTTGACCCTGATGATGAACGATGACATTCGAAAGTACTTGGTTAACATATGGACAATATTTGTATAAATATAATTTGGAAATAAAAATCCTCATTTGAAAATATGAGAAAATACAAAAGAAAATCTGCAAGACTAAGTTGTCTTTAACGTTTAATACGTGTTTAATATATATATATATATATATATATGTAACCTTTTTTGTCATTTCCCCCAATATAAAAAGGATTTATATTTACTAAAATTCACACCAAAATTCAGAAATGTTCTTTAAAATTTGTTGAAAAATGTATCCATTGTTATTTTGGCCTTATGCTTCCTAAGAAACTTGCACAAATAAGAGTCTATCATGTAGAAATTAGTTCCAAAACAGACTTATTCTTCATTTTGGCATTCTGCCAGGCACTTTCAATTGTTTGCATGTGAGTTGTAATTTATAGTCACATGAATATAATTAAGATCATCCTTCAAAGAACTATATCCTTTCCAACAATCTGACATACTTGTAGTCCGAGATAAAGCTTTCATCGACATAGGAAGGATAACTCTTTGTAAGAAACTAAACTATCGCCTGGTTCACACTCCAACCATGTCTATTGAACAGGTGAAGAGGCTCATCCCTTGTTCCCTGTTTAGAATGTGGTTTCCGGCATTCTCTTTTCCAATCTTCACTCTTACGTTACCGCCTTGCTCAGGGTGATATGATTGATTTTTAAAAAAAAAAACAAAAAAAAAAACAAACAGCATTTTCTTTATAGTTGTATTCTTGTATTAACTCCAGCAACTTCATGGCAAGCTAAACAAATTTTGATTTTTAAATTTATAATTTCTTGAGGTGAATTAATATTTGTGATAAGTAACTTTATATTATTTGGGGGTGAATTAACAGAATTGTCTCATCCTGATATAGGCAATCAAAGCTTTACACAGATTTCTTCCCTTTATTATCTGGGAGTTGCCCCCACCCTTTTTTTTATAGTCAAGCTAGCTCAAACATTCATGAGTCTATCATGCCAACCATTAAGGTCCTACATCAAGGTCATTAGGGTGGCACTGTGTTATAACATAGTTGATCAATGTAGGTGATTACTGGGTGACCAGGCAGTCTTGCACCATGGCTAGGTGTCCAAAGCAGTTGATCACTCACAAGTTCTTGTTTTTCTCCCTAGCAATGTCCTGCAAAGCATGACTGTCAGCTGTAGATGCCATTATATAATAAACTATGTTTTTTTTTTTTTTTTTTTTTTTTCACCCCTTTACAGAGTATAATATGTATAAGTTGGCACTATTTCTAAGGAAAGATAGTAGAATACTTTCCTGCTGCCTTCCTTATCCTGTACTGGCTGCCACCCAAGGTTAGATAGTGCACTCTACCTTGCTATATAACCCATAGCTGGATAAGAGAAGGATTCACTTCATGCTTTTCTTGAGGGTCGTTTATGTGAAAAATAGTGCATGCACCAGACTTAATTGCCCTGTCTTTTGAGAAACCTCATTTTGTTAACTTCCCTAACAGTCACTTACTTTTGTTTGTCTTTAAATAATAGATGCCAAATAACTTATATAGGTACTAGTTTACCTATCTTGTAAAAAAGGAAAAAAAGTATTTTGTTAAAATTTTACTATTATTAAGGTTTCCAACAAGTCAGTCCTTAATATATATTTTCCCTGTTTTTTCTGGCATTTTTACATATACGTAAGTCACAAATTAACCTTGTAATAGACTTTGCATTTACTAAATATCTGTATGCACACATACTGACAAATGTATAAATAATTGATGTATGTGATGAGGAGAAAAAAATTATATACACAGAAATCAATTTGAAGAAAGGTAATTTATAAAATAGTTACATCCCAGAACTTTTTTTTCAGTCTAAAAATTAGTAATCGAGATTTTTCTTTTGTCAGTAAAGATTTACCTCCCTTTCCAAATCCTTGTTCTAAGAAAGGTTGTTATAACTTGAATGAAATTGTACTAATTTGATTGTCTGGGCTTAACTTTTCTCATTTTACAAATAATATGGAACAACACTTAATTTTATTTGGGGGAGAGAGGAAGCATTAAAGAAAAAAAAATCACAAATCCAGTCATGTCAATAATTACTGCACAATTCTCCTTAGGATTTTTGTCCCTACCTATTGCTTGAAAATGGTGACTCATTCATTCTGACTTGCCAGTTTTGACCGTTTCAAAACTCCTCCTCCTGCCAATTTCTATCCTTTAATACCTCTTCACTCTATTGTTGTTTTTATATTCAAATGTCATGACAATAATAGTTAAAATGTTAATATATGCCTTTTGATACGGTTACATGAAGCGACAGGCATGTACATATTGTATGTATTTTTCTTTATTTTTATATGAAGCAAATTTTAGAGTTTTGTATATAATTGCTTCTGTTCAACAATTTGACATTACAGTCATTGTAATGAGAGTGTTTAATGTTGTCTATTCTCATATTTACTGTCTTGCAAATGTAACTTTTTGCTTTAGTGACAGTGTAAGCAAATCATAAGAGTCAGTAAAGTTATTGAGACAATAAGTTCTCTTATGTGTTTATTCAACTTGGGTTTTATAAATGTGGATGTTTCTATTCTGGTGATTATTCATTAAAAGCAATTGCTTTTTCTGAAAGTTATTTTGAAGTTGGTTAAGAAGTATTGCTCATTATACTAACAATTCACAATGTTTAGATTTTAATTAAAATCTTAAGTTTGATTATTTGACAACTATATTTAGTAATAGTTGACTATCTTTTATTTATTTTACTAAAGTATGCATAAGTCTATTTCTTATTTTTTAAATTTTTAAATAGTTGATCTCTAATATTATTAGATGTGCAAACTAGTATCTTGAATTATCTTTATATTCACATTTGTTTTTGGTAATGGCCATTGAAAGCAACAATAGCCGCTCTATGGATTATGTGTCAATAAACTTTGAAGTGTTCCAATTAATGTAGTTTTCTTACTAGTTATCCCAAAGTCTTTCATTTAATTTCTTGGTTCACTTTAAAATTTAATTCTTTTTTATTTATTTATTTTCAAAGCTAGATTTTGCATTTAAACTATAAGTACCATAGTGGGTCATATAATTGTAAAGTAGTATAGTCATTGACATTTATTTTTTGATTTTGGAAGACTTTCAAAATTATATTAGAATAGCTATTACTCCTGAGAGAGAATTGATGGATTTTAGTTTTGATTTTTTAATCTATAACAAAACAGACATACAGGTTCAAATTCTACCAGAGGGCACATTTTCTTTAAGTTTTTTCAATTATGCAGAGACTAGTAGATGAAATAAATACTACTTCAAATAAATTAAGCATCTACTCATATATGATTATCCACTAAATTAACATTTTGAAGTCATGTATGTGTGCCCATATATATATATATATATATATATATATATACAATACTTGAAGAAAAGTTTAATAAATGTTAAGTATTGTTTCTTTATTTTTTATTATTTTTAACTCTATTGATCACTTAATATAAACCCAAGAGCCACTCAAGGTAGCAGGTTACTGAATGAAAATATGCTGCCTAAATATACATACATTGCAAATGTGCATTGCGGTGCAGTAGAGATCGGCTCAGAATGAGAGATCAGAGAGCTGGGTTCAAATTCCAGTTAAATTCATTGCATTTCCTTATGCGCAAATGCCCTAGAGAAAGGTATTAATCCGTCACTTCTCCCTCCAGCTATGGGATAAATAGCAGAACAGACTGAGTTCTATAGCCTTGGTTGGCAACCAGTCTATTGCAGAAATTAAACCTAAAATCTTCTACCCAGTCTTCAATCCAACCATCTTTACACTTTGTTGCATTACTAGTCACTTTAAACAGTCTCATCACTAATCAAACAAGAGAAAGAATGCTGCAAGTATTTCCTTCAACATAAAAAAAAGTATATATTCAATTGGTCTTTTTTAATGATTTCACCCCAAGCAAGGCATTCTACTGCCACTATTGCACAGGGAGTTACATAAAAGAAAGTGATGAGAAAGTGATTAGATATAGGAAATGTCAGACAGAGGGTGATAGACGGGTAAGGATACCGAGGATGAGGGTTGGGTAGATGGGAAGAGTTTTTGAGAGAATGGATGCGAGTTAGTATGTTAGGAGGTGTCTATTAACCTTACATTTAAACTCCTGGAGATTGTAGTTGTCAGGGAAGCAAGTATGTGGAAGGGAATTCTACAGGCAGGAAGTGTGAGGAAAGAAGCTGTTGGAGTAGAAATTGCGGTTACATTTTATCGGTTTCACTGTAAAAGGGTGGGACGTAGTTGCTAATCTAGTATCTCCTGCAAATTTGTACCTAGGGGGCACCAGTGATCTAAGTTCATCGGAGCAGAAGCTGTGAAAGTATTTATAGAAGAGGCACAGGGAAGCCACTTCACACCAGTGAGAGAATGACTGCAGCCAGTCTGCCAAGTCAGTATCGATCACATTACAGATTCTCTGTTGTATTTTGTCAAGAACCCCAAGGAGAATAGCAGGGACACCCAACCAGATGTGGCAGCAGTATTCAATACACAGGGATTATTATTTTATAAATTAAAATTATTCTTTTAACCCCCACCCCCATAGACACACTTAGAATTAGTCAGTTTGGTATAATTATGGTCAGATTAAGTTTAAACTAATGTGTGAGTATATATTTCTTATGTTTCATGCTTGTAAAATATGTAAAAGTACTCAACCATAAAGGATATAAAATTAATGGTGCTACTATAGTATGAGATCTACTTTAATATATTGTCTACCCAAGTGCATCGTGGAGGTCTACCATGACCCTCTTCTCATGTGGCCACCAAGTCAGGGGAGGTCTAACATATATTTATCAATCTGTCTCACATTTTCTAAACATATTTCCTCGCACTATAACAGTACCAAATTAATTGGATGTGTGTTGTAGTGCAGTGGATATCGACTCGGAATGATAAATTGGGGAGCCGAGTTCAAATTCCAGTTGAATTCCTTGCATTCACTTATGCACAAATACCCTTGGGAAAGGTATTAATCCATCTCTTCCCTCCAATTATGGGTTAAATAATAGGACAGATTGGGTTCTATAGCCTTGGCTGGCAACCAGTCTACTACAGAAAGCAATGGTAGTCTACTGTGGGATAACCTTCTGCCCAGTCAGTCATGTCTCTTTTGAGACATGATTGCCCAAGTGTGTATTACATATGGCACTCAACTGACCGACTTAAAGTCGGACTAATGTTTTCATCTTTGTTACTATCACATTTCAGCCATGATGAAGAAATCAGATTCAAATTTGTTGTGGTTGTAATTAAAGTGTAATTGATAAAGGTAAAAATCTTCTTTGTGAAATTATATTTAAACTTTAAATATCATCATGGCATTGCCTCTGAACATTCAAGTGGTTGTTCCACATTTGAGTGCTTCCAGCATGAGACTTTTTTTTTTCCCCCCGCATGCAACAGGAGGAAGATGGATGACTGGAAGGGACCCCAAATTTTCAGCACTGTTTCTTCTCCTCCAGATTGTACAGATCAGAATGAAAAATCTGAGAGCCAAGTTTGAACTCTAGCCAGTTTCATTAAATTCATTTTCTGAAAATACCCTTTTGAAAGGTATGAATCCATCTCCTCCCAGCTATAGGTTAAATAGTAGGACTTGTAACAAGAAAAATCATTGTTATTATCAAAGATTGCTAATGTAATATTCACTTGCTAAAAAGAATTACTCTTATGTTTGAACTTTAAATAACCTACAAAGGGGGAATAACCCATAAAAATATCAATCTTTCTTTAGGCAGACTGATATGGTGGAGCTGTTTACTTAGAAAAGCAGCCTCTATTATCTATTTCTAATCCAGATAAGAGGTCTTCTTAGGAACTTTGTATCTCTTTTATTGTTTCCCTCTGTTGCACTGACCAGAGGCTTGCTTGTCAAACTATAGATTTTGGAAGTTGCTGATTTTCTATTTTTGATATATGGATAACTTAGCAGGACTCTTATTGAGAATTCTGCAGAAGAAACATAGTTAAACTAGTATATGACCCAAGATTCAGCTCCATAGAATATAAATAAACCTTTTAATTTTTTTTTTTTCTTACAGTTCTAATAGTCTCTCTTGATAATGACAGAATTATTTACTCATAATGAACAAAATATATTTCTTTTTAAATATTTTGTCAACTCTTTACATTGTTTAGACTGTTGTCTTCATCTTTGTCATATTCATGATGTTTTGGCCATTGTATGCTCTGGCCTTCTTCAGGTGATGTACATTGGAATTTCAAATTTAACTCTTTATTTAGTCTACTAGGGTAGATTATTCTAGTTCCATGTAGCATGCCTTTTCTGCATATCTGTTATTTTCTTTTTAGTAACTAAACTCTCAAAGTTTCTGTTCACCTCTGCTAAGTCTCGGTAATGAACTTACAACTCTTTGGTTCAAGTCACTTGATCACTTCAACCAATGCTTTTATCCAATGGGCCAGTGGACTAAATAAAGAGTTTGGTTTGAAATTCCAGTGTATATCACCTGAACAAGGCCAGAGCATACAATGGCCCAAACATTGGAAATATGACATTAAAAATGAGAACAGCAGTCAGAACAATGTATATAGTGTAAATAGTCACAAGAGTTCACATCAGAAATATAGACCAAAACTCTTTATATTTTCTATTTTTTAATAATTTTAAACCTATATTTTAAAACAAAACTGAGACATCAGCAGCAATAGTAGTAGTAGTGATATCAGTAGCAATTACCTCTCTCCAACAATTAACCTCTCCCCAACAAACATACAATATTAGAGATCATTTTCTGTACCCTCTTTGTTTCCTTCAAAAGTGTTCAACAAACATATAAAAGTGACACTTGTTTTGTTTTTTTTTTTCTTTAAGTTTATAAAGGCAATCTAAACTTAGAGAAACGAAACAGCAATTTTACAGGGAAGATGATATGCCTTCTACTAACACTGAATATTTTGTAGCATATGCCATTTGATATAGCCATATTTGTTTGGTGATGTTTTATACAAATACATCTGACCATTTTCCCAGCAACTATATAATTTCTTTTCTGTTTTTTTTTTGTATACTTGCTGCCTTTTCTTCAATGGATCTTTTCTTCAAAACACCAATCTCCATACAGTTCAGTATTGGTATTTATGTACAAAGCTTTCATTCATGTCTCATAATTTTACATTACAATGATTCTTACTCTAACAGATTCTTTGAACATTCTCATATTCTTTCTTTTCTCTAAGTCTCCCCTGCTATTTTTACCCAGTCCTGCTGTATATCCACACCTACCAAATTTTATCTATATATTAATAGTTTATAAGTCAGCAGAGTAATGGTATTTTTTATCTATTAGTCAGTCAGTTAAGTGCCATATGTAATACATGCTTGGGCGATCATGTCTCAAAAGAGAGATGACTGACTGGGCAGAAGATTATCCCGCAGTAGGTTGCCATTACTTTCTGCAGTAGACTGGTTGCTGACCAAGGCTATAGAACCCAATCTGTCCTGTTATTTAGCCCATAAGTGGAGAGGGAGAAGTAAAATATTATTACATAGAAATTAGTGGGGGATCAGTTTATAACTTCATAACAATAGAAAACCGATCTCCCAATTTATGACTAGTAGAAGCCTGAATCATGATTCCAACTATAAAATTCAGTCAGTCAGTTAAGTCCCATACGTGATACACACTTTGGGCAATCATGTCTCGAAAGAGACATGATTGACTGGGCAGAAGATTATCCCGCAGTAGGTAGTCATTACTTTCTACGGTAGACCGATTACCAAATAAGGCTATAGAACCCAATCTGTCCTGTTATTTAACCCATAACTGGAGGGAAGAGACGGATTAATACCTTTCCCAAGGGTCTCATTTAAAATTTCGTTGATGGAGTTTATCGTATATTAACTGTCATGAATCGAAAATGTGTTTGTCTGGGCGAAGGGAACCAAGAAGAATAACTTGGGAAAATGACTTGATAACCGAGGAACCAACAAAATACAGCAATGAAAGAAGCAGCTACTTTTTCTGTCAAAGAATGGAACCGATATACAGAGGAGATTATCAACATAAATTCATAGATCACTGTAACAATGGCAAGTAGAATGAAATTTAGTTTTATATAAGGTGTTAAGGTATCATAACTCTAACCCTGGCACAGTTAATTTCGTCAGGGTTCAGTTTTCGTATTTGTTACATGTTTTCTTTGTCCAGAACTTCATGTAATTGTTTCCAGTCTTAAAAAAAAAAAGGAAAAACCTTTTATCAATTACTTTTTCAATAAGTATTCATTCATTTTTGTCTCTCAGTTTGTGGGTATAGTAATTAAGTTCAATCTCTGGACTGGGTAGTAAGTTCAAAATCAGACTTAGTGAAAATAAGGTCAGTAATAATTAAGCAATATTAAATATAAGCAAGACAAGATATGCCGAGACATGAACAGCAGAATGAAACCAATGTACCCTTGTAAATTAAAGTTTTCCATTTTAAATTTCCCAAACGTTACCTGGATTGACAAATACCTGAAGAAGGCCAGAGAGCATTATATCCGAAATATTGTGATGGTAACAAAGATGACATTAGTCTGACTGTAAATAATTAATGTAAATAATTCGTTTAATTTTATATCCCTTTCAGTTGAGTATTTTTACATATTTTACAAGCATGAAACATAAGAAATATATTAGCTTAAATCAACCATAATTACATCAAATTTACTAATTAAGAAATTAGTCTCTACTCAGTCAACTATGAAGATGTGGACATTTGTATGAGTACATGAATAGGCTTCGTTATGGTGGGCTTCAGTTACAAAACACTCAATAAATTCAGTCGACTCTGTTCATACCATACAATGACTCCCTTTTTATATACTTATTTTATGTTTGATAAAGTGATTTATTATGTTTATTTATTTGCCATTAACAATTGAACCAGGCAGTGTTAGTTTTTAACGCTTTCTTCCTTCATACCATTTTGTTTTCTGCTAGTCTGGATGTTTTTGCATACCAAACTCTCTCACTTTGGTGTTTTTTCATGGAGGTGTTAGATAAGCACTGTTGTTGGTGGTTGTGTTGTCTAACCTTACCAGCCTCTCTAATTTTACTCACACCCTTATACAGTGATACCCAATTTCCTACACTTAGTGGGTGTTTTATAACAAGTAACTGATATTGATGGGGGTAAATAGTTTCTCATCACAACTGTCTTATCTCAGACTTGTTCTTTAAACACAACAATTTCATTTGGATTTGCTTGATATATTGCTATTACTTGCTTTGTGAAACTCTATCTTTGAAGAAAAATAATTATCTTTTTCTGCATTCAAAAGGGCATTGTAATTATTTATTATGTGCTGATAAAACTTTCTTTTTTTAGTTAGAAAAATAAACTTTACACAACTAAGCATATTTCCGTCCGATCACTGAAGTTAAGCAACATCGAGCCTGGTCAGTACTTAATGGGTGACCATTTGGAAATACCAGGTGCTGTAAATGTAAGGACCAAGAATGGTCACCGGCCCTCCAGGTTTGGGGATTGAGTGCAGGGCTAATAACCCTGCCCCATAAAAAACAGTTTGTTACAGAAACAGCAACAAAATGTTGCTGCCCTATGCACCATTGGGTGTGATGGATAAATGATGATGATGAACCTTGTAAAAGGTTGACTTTGGACTTTATTTATCATCATTTATCATTGAATATCATCATCATATCTTTATATATCTCTATCTCAAATTTTTTTTATTTGATATTGAAGTCTTACTAATGGTTCCCTAGGTTGTGAAGTAATTTTAAAGAATTTTTTTTTTAATAGAGAACCAGACCTTTTGCAAAAAAAAAAATAAACAAACTTACTTTTTTGAAATTGTTATTAATGTAGGAATGAAGGCCTTGATGTCAATTTGAACATTTAAAACAGATTTAATCAGTCAAAAAGATAATTGATGCTTTTATAGACTTGGTCATAATTGAGAATTTGGTGAAAGAGAAATGAGTAGCCTTTCATTCTTTACTTTAATATTTCATCTTCATAATAAAAATGAATCAGCAATATTATTGGTCTTGACCTCATATCTCAGCTTCAGTCACTTTTCCATCACCGTAATGTAGCGGCCATGTGCCTTTTCTATAAATACTCTCATGGTAATTTTTCAGATGAGTTCTTTGCTATGATACGTAAACTTTGTGAACATATGCAGTGAAGCACAGTACTAGACTGGCAACAAGGTTTCATCAATTTACAGTTGAATTAAGTAGAGATGAAGCTGTAAGTTCTATGCTAACAGTTTCTTCTCTCTGCATTTCTCACCTGTGTAACACTCTTTCAGCTCCATACTTTCAAGCCACCTTTGATCCTCAAAAATTTAAATACAATGTCAATTGCTATCTACTGTCTTCTTGATTACTCTTCTATTCTTGCACTTGCTTATTAATATTTGTTTTCTAGTTCTTTCACACCAGTAATCCCTTGTTTCTTAATGGCTTTGCTGCTCTGGTTAGTGAATTTAATTTATATTAAAAAAATAGGAAACTCATGAGGGTTTTAGATTTTTATAAACAACAAATACTATATAAAAAACAATGTAAATTCTGAACCCTATTTAATTTTGTGGATTTGACATTTTAAAAACACGTGCCAGGACAGAACAGTTTCTTTTGGTTTCAATCTAGACATCTCGAAAAATAGTACACCATATAACTAAGTATTTTCAAAACATTTTAAAACTTTTAACTTGAATTTTGATGCCTAGCTCTAATAACAGTGAGAATTCTTTTTTTCATGTGATATTTTTTGCTCTTTAGTAATTCATTGTTACTACACATATACACAAACGGAAGTGGATGTTGAAATTTTAAATCTTTTTTTTTTTTATTTCTTTTTTCATCTAAAGATTTGTGCACATGCATAGTTACATCAATTAATTTTACAAACGTTGTCGATGTGCATAAAGATTTATGTATCCTCATTTTTTTCCGTACATATTTCTGCTGATATTAAGTATACAGGCTTTTTTTTTTTTTTTAAATTACTGAAAGTAAACTGTTGCCACTGTACAATTTGTACACTTTTTTTGCTAATCCCCACCCCATTTCATTTTTCGAGTAGGGGGTAGTATTTTATTTTTCAATGTTTTCTAATTGATGATGTTTGTCCAGCAAAAATTTTTAATGTTGGCATTTTTGTGGTGTGGATAGGGATTTATAAAAAAAAAATGTTAAATTTATTTTATTTTATCTTTAACAAGAAATGAGTAATGCCAATTATCCTACCAGGCAGAAATTGGGTGTGTATGAAATTTAGCTTTTTAAAAATCTTTGTAAATATCTTGTGAACTTTTATATAATTATTCCCTTGGGAATAATGTCAATGTATTTATGTGTTGTCATTTTAAAATAGTATGTATAGTCACCCTATGTGATTTTGTTATGAATATTGTTATAGAGTCTCTCTCTCTCTCTTCCCTCTTTGTAATTGTTTCTGCTGTAATCTGCCTGTTTTTTGTTTTTCTGTATTTGTTCTATTTTGTTTGTCTTGTTGTTTAGTTAAGTTTCTTCTTCTGTCTAATCTCTGTGCCTACTCTTCTGTAATATCAGTTTGTCTAACTTTCTATCTTCTTTTTTTTAAATCTGTTGACATCTTTCACAGTATTTGAAAATTTTCTGTTGTGAAAAGTTTTGTTGTCAGTATGTAAATATGTTTTTAAATAAATAAAAAAAACATTGAAATGATGAAATGCTTTGGCCTACCCCTCCACTCAAAAAAACAAAAACAAAAAAAAAGATGAGTATTGAAATAGGGTGGACAAGTTGACCAGAATTATTCTATAAGCTTGACTAGAGATCATGATCAGTTATTTGTAAACTCAAATATCCATTGTAATATCTAAAAATTATCCATTTGATTTAAACTCTAACACCTACCCAATTTTAACTTAAATCTGCTCAGCAATGAAAATTTTATTTTTAAGAATTTTTTTTTAATGAAAATGCTGTTCATATTTTAGAATGAGAAAATTCAATATATTGATTTTATTTTCTGCTAGAAATTTATTAGTATGTAAAGAAAAATCTCTGCAACTTGTCTTTTGTTGCACAAAGTAACTTTTAACGTTTTGATTATATTGACTTTAAAATTTAATACAGTAGGTTTTTTTTTGGTTTATAAAATATGAATGCAAGGGAAGTAACTTATGGTTTTGTCCTGTGAGAATTTGTGTAAGTTACTTTTATATAACAAAGTTGATAAAGTAAAACTTTATTGCAAAATATTTAAAACTTAGTTATAATAGAATGATATTATCAAGTAATTTTTTTATCTTCACTAAAATTGGTTTAAGTCTTATACTGGAATAAATTTTATAATAAACTTAGAATTTTTGACAAAATTTGATTTTTAAATATGAATTACTTAAGATAGATTTATGTAAAATTTATTGAAAATTAAATTTTATCAATTGATCACAAAATCAATATTTTTCATAGTTCCATTTAAAATACTGATACGTTTGTTCTACTAAATTTACTAATAACAAATGAGTGAAATTTCTCAAGGACATCACAATAATTGCATTTGTTCTGTTTTTTAGATGTATATGAGTAACCTTTGGAATTTTCCAAAATGGCTATTCACTGCCCTGCTAGTAAACATTACCAAAGGTTAAGCTATTTCTATAATTTTTTTCTCTACAAGTTAATTCTTCATTCCGTTACCTTATTGTAAATTGTATTCTTGATTGCTATACTTATCTTATTCATTATTACTCTATTAAGAACCTACTGAACTCTCAACAATCTCTTCATAGTGCTTGACTTAGAAGTCTCTTATCTACATTTTCAGAATTGTTTTTTGTCAGTAAAAATTTTATTTCTACATGTTTATAACCTTTTTAACTTCATTTGTAAGCCACAGAAACCAAATTTTGCATTTATATGAAATTTATGGATATATATCAGCATTATCTGTCATTTCTTTTTGTCAATTGAGCCGCTTTTATTGAATGAGTTACATGTCACATAGTAAGCGCTGTAATTTATTAATTCCAGAAAATGCTATCATGTAGACATTTCTTTTTATTTAATTCAGTGTCTATACTTTAGTAATTTCAAGACTAAGGTAGATTTTAGACTATTAAAAATTAGGTAATTTTCAATAACATTTTATATTCTGTTTTTAATGCTATTTTCTTAAGCCAAATTATCAGGTTTTATTTGGCTTTACATCTGAAATAGCAGTTTTTTGGGGGTTTTTTTGTTTGTCTGTAATTTATTTACTCAAGAAAAATGAAAAAATTCAAGTGATTAATCACTCTAGCTACATTACAGTCCTAATCATATACAATTTAAATCCAATGTGAAATTTTAAACGTTTCTAAATTTCAATTTTCAAGCTAGAAATAGTAATTTTATCAGCATATTGAGTTTTTAATGCATCCGCTCTCATTTAGAAATAAATTTGAAGGAATTTGTACTACTGTGTGGCTAGAGCTGGGCTCCATAATATCGACTGCTGAATCTGAATAAATGATTTATCTTGTATCAAAAGAGTAAAATGTAGTGTTCAGAATTAATCAAGATTTATGATATACATTTATTTAAGTAAATAAAAAGCATTAAATTAAATATCATTTCTTTTACTGAGATTATTTTTTGGTTTAATTTAAAATATTTGTTAAAATTGCTCTTATAATAGATTTTTCAACATTACAAAGAAAATTAAAAAAACTGGGATTTAAGCTGTATTTTATTAAACACCTATACCCTGTTTGTTTTACTTTTCTCCATCTACTTCAGTTAGTTAAGTGCCATATGTGATACATGCCTGGGGTGATTATATCTCTTTTGATCTATGACTGACTAGGCAGAACATTTTCTTGCAGTAGGTTGCCATTTCTTTCTGTGTAGACTGATTGCCAACCAAGGATATAGAACCCAGTCTATCCTGCTATTCAACCCATAGCTCAAGTGAGAAGAGATGGATTAATACCTTTCCCAAGGGTACTTGCACATAAGTGAATGCAACAAATTCAACTAAAATTTGAACTCAGCTCTCCAATTTCTCATTCCAAGCTAATATCAATTGCACCACAACACACACCCATCTACTTATTGTATTTAATAATCCTTAAAAATTGTATAAGATTATTTTAGATTTGTTTTGTTTTAGTGATTACCTTTTTTCTTTTTGTCTGACTTCACTTTTCTCTTAAATCTCAGTCTTTTTATCTTTTTTTTTTTTTTATCCAATTCCTCATCTCTGCCTAAGAAAAATACAATTTTATTTTATTTTTTTTTTTAATGCATTATTTGAGTTGTTACTGTTGCTTTTTTTAAGATTTCCATTGTCTCAATGTAGGTACCTCCACTTTTTCGCTGAAAAAAACGCTTGGCATTGTTAAAAAGGCTCCAAGCTTAATAAAGACAGTTATATCAAGAAAATTTTGTTATGAGAAAAGATCAAAGTATTTTTTTTTTTTAGCCTTTCTAACACATTCGAAATTTTGTTTAAAAATCTTTTCTTTTTTTTTTTTTTTGTCAACAAGTGACCTGAATTTTACAAGTTTACAATGACAAACATAATATTACACAACACACTTTTTTTGTCAGTGAAAATACATTAATTTGGAAATTCTTGCAAAAATCAAATAATGGTCAGATTTTGAAATTTTCAGAACTTATTCACAAATGATTGAAATTATTTTTGAAATCATTATTTTTATCAAATCTTGGGATAATTTTTTTTATTTATTTATGTGTTTTTTTTTTTTTTTTTTTTTTTTTTTTTCCACATATGTTACCCACTTCCAGTTAATGTCATGGAAATTTTGTTTTATAAATTAAATGCAGAACTCCTTGAGGAATGTAAATCACCTTTTTTTTACATTTGCTCCATTTCAGAAAATCTACTCAGAATAGGGAAAACAAAAATGCAATAAACTGTCATTTTTTTTATAAAGATAAACTTTTAATTGCTTTTATAAACAATATATATATTAAGGATATCATAGTATGGAGAGAAAAAATTTCTCAATGAATAATGAATTTTTTACAAAAGTTGTTCTCATTTTTTTTTTAATTATAAAGTTTTAAAGATCTTAAATTTCTTCCAGTCATCATCCCAATTAGGTTATCAAGTTAATTAGTGAAGACTATATTTACTAATCAGATTCAAAAGGTTAATAGAAATCTTCACATACTAAGATTTTTTAAATAATTAAAACATTTTTGTGTGCAGATTTTTTTTTTTTAATGGTAGTCCACAAATGCCATATCCTTAAAAGGTCACATGTTTTAAGTGCTGTTCCTCTTATGGAACATTCACTTAGGTTTAATAAATTTGTCAATTCTAGTCAACTATACTTGGCCAGATATGTAAAATGATTGATGACAGGGCTGTTGTCACCTACTTGAAAAGTTAGTGAGTCAGATCTCCGTGATTAAGAAATACTTTTATTCTAAATTTCATGCTATAGACAAGTAATAACTTTTCAAATCAGATTAATTTAACTTGAAATTTCCTAATTTTCCAATAACAGCATTTAAAATCTCAAAATTTTAGATTCTAATAAATATAATTTCTGATTGAAACCCACCAGAGTATTTTGCTTTACTGGAAATAGTAAATTATTTAGCTTTCTATTAAGCTAAAATTAAAACTTCAAGAAATTTTTTTTATTTTTAAAAATTCAGTTTAAAAGTTATGCACCTCCACTTATTTTCAATACCTATCTTAATGTGATAAAATGTCTTCCAGTGAGCTTTTCCAGCTCATCATTCAAACAATAGTATTAACAAGACTAGTTTTCTAGAACAAAACAAGTCTTGTTAATTATCTGTAGAAATATAACAAAACTAAACTGCTATTTCTTTCATCAAACTGTATAATACATTTTGTAATTTGAAAACCACTGGAGACAAATTTGAGTGAAGGGAAAACCTTGCATTTTAGCAGCTTCAACCCGTGAGAGAAATACGCAAGCAACAATATAAGTCTAACACAGGAAGGAGTTGGAATAATTTGATAGTAAGTTGGAGATATATACAAGGTGCAGTGGGTAAATTACTGCTATTTTATATTTTTAATTTCTTGCATGTGAGTTGTTTTTTATTTTTGTAACTGCACAGTCTAGTAGGGTCAGTTGGGCACCATCTGAGAAAAAGAGTACCATGCTACAATTCACTATGCCAGAAATTTGGAAAACTGCTTGCTGTACTGCTTGGCATTTGCAATGGAAGCTTCAATACAAACATTTCAGTGTTTGGGTGTCGATCTGAGGACAGTGCAGAAGATTCGGTTGAATGGTACATCCAGTCAACATTACGGTGTTTGGAGTGATACTAGTGATGGCAACATTATGCCTCCATTCATCTTCCCACAGGGTCTCACTCAAAACGAAGGTCTACATCAAGTACCTTGAGGAGGTAGTGCCGTCCTGGGTCAAGAGGATGACTGTTTGATGACCCTATGTCTGGCAACAGGACTTTGCATCATGTCATACAAGCCAGAGAACCCAATCATGGTTGTCAGACAACATCTGTGGCCACATCACCCCTTACATCTGGTCAACTAACTCCCCAGACTGCAACCCCCTTGATTATGTGTGGGGCACAGTTGAGTAAGAAACCAACAAAACTTCTTGTAATAGCAAAGATGAACTGAAGGTAAGGATTATGGCAGCATTCACCAACATAAACAAGGAGACTGTTCAGAAGAGTTGCTGGAGATTCCAAAGTCGTCTGAAGGTGGTGATTGAAGCCAAGTGTGATTTTATTGAATAAATTTAATCTTTACTATTTCAAGATATTTTTGGGAAATTTTGGTAAATATATCTTTTAAAATGAGATGTCAGTGTTTTCATTTTTGCATAATTTAGACAACAATTTATCCATTGCATCCGCTGTGTGTGTGTGTGTGTGTGAAAAGTGTTAGAAGTTGTGAATGTTTTGTTTAAAATGTAGATTTATTGTTATTATTAATATTATTTATCTTTTGTATAATAAATTAAGTGTCCATAATTATATTTGTGTTAGTACTTTTGTTTTGAGTCTAAAGTTGACTCTCTTCAGGCAAATAAATTTCTGATTTCGCATATCGAGATCTTTTTGTCAAAAGACAAAGGGATCTCCATATGTAAAGTCAGAAATTTATCAAAAGACAAGCATTCATATGCACTTCGTAAGGTTGATTCTTTTTAGATCTTTATACTTGTCCTAATTTGACAAAAGAAAACATGTAATTATTTGCAGGAAGTGATTAGAAGCGACAAAAATTAGTTATTTCTTTTTTACAATCCTCAAGTTTTTTAATTTATAAGAATTTTTTTAATTGATTTTTATTTTGCTCTTCTTTTTTGTTTGTTTTTTTGTTTGTTTGTTGTTTTTTTGTTTTTTGTCAGTTTTTCTTTTCCTTCATTTTATTTCTATCCTTAACTTTCCTAATGTTGATTGTTTTTTTTTCTTTCTCTTCTAAAATCAATTTGCAAATCTATACATGAGTATACATGAGTAACAAAACTAATAAAGAAAAGAACTATATTTTTACCTGCTTTATATTATAAAAAAACTAAGAAAGATAAAAGTTGAAATTGGCTAATATTTGGAATATACAGATACCAGATTCAAATATGGTTGCCAAATTAGGCTACTTTAGAAAGCTCATTAGTAATAAATCTTGAATGTCGGTACCTGTAACTTTTAGGGCTACTAATGAGAAAAAAAGTTTATCATACTGAATGTTCAAATCCACAAGCCCAATTTTCTACTTGTGCCTCAATCTGGTAACCTTATCTTTATATGCTTTATTTTTCTTTTCATTATTTTTCTTTTCTTTATTTTTCTCTTTATATAAGTATTTAGGCATGTTATACTCATTTGAATATCCTTCCTATGCATGTAGTGGCTCACCTTTTGAGTAATAGATTCTCCTTCCCACTCATTTTCTGGCATATCAGTGAGTAACTCTAATCATAACACTGCTACCTATTTGATTTATGTATATTTTTACAACCATTACAAAGATTAAGCAAAGATTATTTCATATTAACAGAAGTTGAATGTTTTAAAACATATTTAACAAAAAATCACAAATGCCTTTTAAGAGAAAATTCTATACAAACGTCTTTTTTTTTTTTAGTTTTGCAATGAAAGAAAAATCTTGTTCACTAAATATTGACATTTATTAGAATAGAAAAGAATGTTATTTGGTATTTGATTGACAGAAAATGATGCATTTACAAAACAAAATAGTCAAATTTTATTTACTTTTTAATGAACTAAAGGCACATATTTAGCACATGCAAATAAATTTTTTTTTCAAGCTATTCTAAAGTAATATAATTTCAAGACTTATGCTTACACTCCTCATGATGTAGGTAATCATGGCTCACCACAGTTTCTTTTTTAAAATATGATCTGTCATATGTTTGTGTAATTGTAGTGAAATGATTTGCTCTTACCATCTATCTATTCTGAGTTCAGAGACGTCCTTCTCTTTAAGTGGTTGCCCTCTCAAGGCTAAAGAACTCAGTCTACCTCTCTTATTTAAACTATATCTAGGAGGAGAGATTGATACAATCTTTTACCAATATTAAGTGAATGTAACAGATTTGACCAAAATTTGAACCCTGACTGACACTTTTAATTTCTGCATCAGTAATTGTTGCACATCATATTTCTATTTTCTTTTTCTTTTTTTTCTTTTTACTCTAAACGATTAAATGACCGAATGCAACATCATAAATACATATGCCATTTATTATTTTTATTTGTTTTGATATGCATCACGACTAGGTGACTTTTTTTTCTGTTTCTTGAAATATTCATATGTAAATGCTATTTTTACTATTCATTATTGTGTGAATACAACTGATTTTAGAAAAAAGTTTTAGGAACAAAAACATCAGACATTTACCGAGGGAATTCTTTTTGTGTGTATTTTATAATGAACACTCTAGCCGTATTTCTATCATCATAATACGGTTCTGGTTAAAAAAAAATAAACTTCTTTCCAAATTGAGGATATTTTTATATGAGATCTTAACCTAACTGTTGTTTTCTGAAAAATATTAATTTCAATTAAAGAAAAAAAGGAATTGTTCATTTCAAAGAGTTGAAAGTGTGTTTGCATAAACCTTTTTTAGCTTCTTTTTTCTGTTGTTGTTCTCTTACAGCATGATGCTTTTTATAATATATTTGTTGCAACTGTCATTGTTTCCTAATATCTAGCCATTAAGGCATGCCTGTCTCTGCTTTCGTTTTTGTGATGAAATGGGATTTCTTTCCTATTTTATCAGTCCAACTGTAGTCATTTATCTCACATTCCAAGACCTACTTATTGGGCATCTTTATAGTCTGTATCTTACATTTGTTAAGTAGGTAGTCCTTTACATAAAAAAACAAAAATAATGATAGTGTTTTTAAAATTAAACTAATTCACACACTTCAGTTGTTTTGCATGCCTGCTATAGACAGTCTTCAATATCAAATAGCACCATAAAATTCCAGACTCAGAGGTGCTGGAACATGCCAAGTGTGACAGCATTCATGCCATGCTTCTGTGCTCTCAACTTCGGTGGGCTGGTCATACACACCACATGGAGGACATCCGACTACCGAAGAGGCTCTTCTATGGTGAACTCTCCACAGGGAAACGTTTGCTTGGCTGGCCAAAGTTGTGGTACAAAGACAGCTTAAAGGAGGCCCTTAAGTGCTGTGACATCTCATACTCCTCTTGGGAATCCACTGCTAAAGATAGAGCTGCCTGTAGATCCCAAGTGAAATATGGAGTTGCAAAATTTGAAGAGGGTCGCATCAGGGCCCTCAAAGAGAGACGCCAGAAAAGGAAGAAGCACAAAAGCTCCATCCATCATCTTGGGTCACACCCTGCATCCCCTGCTCCTGCTGCAACAGCCTCTTCCATGCAAAGATTGGCCTTATCCGCCACCTCCACACCCATCCAAATTCTTAGTGACCAGGAGTCACAGTCTTCTTCGCCTGCGAAGAACGAACATCAGTTCACACACTGTTGCAGGAAACCAGTTGGATTTTTAAGTTTTTTTTAAGCTGGTTGGGTTTTTATAACTTATTTTATAATAAAAATGAAATTTGTAAATTTCAGATGAGATTTTTTTAAAATTTCAAATTTATTGGCTTTGTTTTGTTTTTGTAACCGTTCAGAAAATAATAATTTCTCTTCATTTCCCTATAAAATGAAACTGCTATCTTTTAATTGCTATAGAAAACCTTTTTTGCCATTCTACATCATGGCAAATTTTAATGTCCAGGAAAGCAACTCATTGCACCTTCTTGGTCTTATTTTTTCCACTGACATAAATTGAAGAAATTATGTTAAATTCAATTGTTGCTAATACTACTTTGAGGAACATTGGTTCATTCTATTGTGACAGATTGTTTTTTCTCCTCAATCTATTTTATGCATTTATTAATCTGCCATTCATCCATACGTTGAATTTTGCTGCTATATCTGGTTTGGTTCTCATGATATATATCAAGAGAGAGAGAGAATCTTGACAAAATTCAGTCTGTAATGTAACTCGTCCAAACCTAGCATTTTGACTTAAGTCACTTTCCCACTGGCATGATATGGCTTCCCATTCTCTTTCTAAAAAAAAAAATATATATATATACATGCCAATTGTTCCTGACCATATGAATTTAAGTTTAGTACTAGATTGGCTACTAGGTCTCACCAGTTTACTGTTTAATTAGTTAGATGTAACCAGAAGGTCCATTCTTGCACTTCTCAATTGTGGAATTCTCTTCCAATTTCTTGGTTCTCTACCATCTACAGTTTTCAAAAAATTTAAATACAATATCAGTTGCTATCTATCTTCCTAAATCCTGTTCTGTCTTCTCATTCTTTTTTGCTCCCAGTAACCCTTTGTGTTTCACTGGCATTATCACTTACTGGGGGAAAGGGATGATTTGTTCAATTTTTTTTTTTTTTTTTTTTTTTTTACATTACCAACATGTTGATTTTATTGCTTTTTTTTTTTTTTTTTTTTTTTTTTTTTTTTTTTTTTAGTCATATCACCTCGAGCAAGGTGGTAACGCCACTGATGTGCAGGGAGCTACGTGAGGGTGAAAAGATTAGAAAAGAGAAACCACCGTCTATTGAACAGTTGAAGAGGCCTTGTTCTCTGTTTAGGATGTGGTTTCCGGCTTTTTCTTCTCCAATCTTCTTATTTTGTGTGTTTTTTTTTGTTTGTTTGTTGTTTTTTTTTTCAATTGGAGTAGATAGATCTATCTATCGGCCCGGTTCACACTCCACCCACGTCTATTGAACAGGTGAAGAGGCTCATCCCTTGTTCCCTGTTTAGGATGCGGTTTCCGGGTTTCTCTTTTCCAATCTTTTCACTCTTTATTTTTTTTCAATTGGAGTAGATAGACTAAACTATTGCCCGGTTCACACTCCACCCACGTCTATTGAACAGGTGTAGAGGCTCATCCCTTGTTCCCTGTTTAGGATGTGGTTTCCGGCTTTCTCTTTTACAATCTTTTCACTCTTTTCTTTTTTTTCTTTTTTTTCAATTGGAGTAGATAGACTAAACTTTCATTTTTATTTTATATTAGGCAACATCTTTGATGCCTCTAATGTGGCTTACAGTCTAAAATCTCTTTAAATCATATCCTTACTTTTGGTTTACTTTAATATGATCCAACAAATTAATTGAATCTAGTATTCCCCAATGTTATACTTTTCATTTTAAATCTTAACTGGTAAAGACTTAGCAAAAGGCAAATTGAGAAAGAAAAGAAAAAGGTTAATAGAAAATCTCTGAGCTGCCTTTTACCTTCTAAAAGCAAAGATATATTCAAGCGTTATTTAATGCAAGATGGCTAATTATCACGTCCTTTGTTACTTCTCAAACTTACACATGTTTATACTTTCTAGTGTGTTCATTTTAATCTATTTTCATTGGAAAAGAAAATTTAATTGTAAAAATATCAAGAAAAATTAAATACATTTTTAATTGAATAAAAAAATAAAAAAGTTCAAACAATTTTGTTGCTTTTGGAGGAAGCAGGTTACAATTTTTGTAATATTCTTTGGTTGGTATAATACACACATGCACACACAAGTATGTGTTTTTAAAGTAAATTATTTCCAGGAAATTCACTCCTAGGCATTGCTTAATTTTAATAAGTTTTCTTGAAAAATAGGAAAATTTTTCCCTTCTACTTTTTCCTTAAGGTTTTGTAAAGCAAGTAATTTTAGGAATCAAAATTCATAAATTACTTTCTATTTTCTAAATCTTGTTACAATGGCTGAAGGAAAAATTAACATCTTCACTGATATTGGTTTCTTCTTTAAAACAATATTAAAAGATTGTAGAATTTTAATAAAAATAAGGAGTTTTATTAATTTTGGTTTTCAAAGTTCTCATTTAATTTTATTTTCCCTGTCTTCAATTTTTTTTTATCTTTCAGTTTTTAATATTTCTTTCATTTTTTTATTTTTATTTACTTTTTTTTTTTTTGCATTCAACACTTCTTTTTCTCCTTTTTTTTGCTTTCAGACTGTAAAACAGACGATTTTAACAAGAGTTTTCTAAGTTAACCCTGGACTTAATTGGTACAACACGTGTGCTGATCAACCACATCTTAATGTGGTTTATTTTATTTTTATTTATTTTCGTGTATTTTTTCCTATTATGTTCCTATGTTGGGATTTCTGTTTATTTTTATTTTTTCTGTCACTTTCTCTCGTGCACTCTTCATATCATTTCTATAGGGAAAAGTTGTCTTATGGTCATCTCTCCTTCTTCTCTCTCTTTTGCTGCCATACTTAGGGCTGCATGCTTTCCATGGTTGAAACAGTGGTATCATAATATCAATTTAAGACCCACTCTTTTTTATAACCTTGTCTGCCTGCCAAATATGCATGACTAACAGTCAGGACTTTGGTAGCTAACTTGCTTATTTACCTTTGTATTCTCAAAGATGATGCATTTTTTAAATTTTTTTTTTTTTAATTACCTGATTTCATGTTTTGAATAGGCCTCTTAATTATTTTACAAGTATTTCACTATTAATAACCATTTAAGTTTGTCTTAAGCAATTTTGATGAAATAAGAGAACTGTTTCCTCATACATCTCTTCTTATGAATGTAGAGTATATATATATATATATATATATATATATGTGTGTGTGTGTGTAATAAAAATAGTTTGTTTATATTTTCTGTATAAAACTCATCCTATTTTAATAATAAAATCATCTGTATTTTTAATTACTATTTTTGTCACTGAACACTTTCAAAAATTGTATATATAAAAAGATGAAGTCAGGTTACAAATCCCAAAGCTGCTAACGCCTTTTCTCATTAATATTTAATATTGTTTCTTTTGTATGACAATACATCATATTTTACTACTAGAAAAATTACGAATGCTGTGATCTTTCTTTTATAGTATCACACTAGCTGTTACTACTGATACATGGTATTGCTACTATTCAACTGTGGGTGTTATGACTCATCTGGCGAAAACTTAATTCTTCTTTTTGTGGCTAGTTTTATTTTCTTTCTTTGTTTTTCCATTTAAAATGTGTAACTAAGTTCTATAGTTTCCCTTTAGGACTAATTCTTATAATAATAACTTTATTAGTAGTAGTTTCTGTTTACATATGTAAACTAAAATGAATTCTTTTTTGTTGTTTGTTCTGATTGGTCTGGGACTGCCAATGTGACAATGTACCCTCTTGGTTACATGCTGATAGCAGTGTTTCTCAAATATTTTAAGCAAAGGCACATCTAGGAACAAATGAAAATATCACAGCTCACTTAGTAAATTTTTTAAAGCATATGCATTTAAATGTTCTGAAATAAAACCATGGAGTTAAAAATATAAAATAAAAATTTTGGATTATACAAAGAATGTTGAATACAATTATATTGAGTGGGCGAGGAATGGTTAATATTCATTTATTCAAGTAAAAGAAAATTTTAAAAAGTTAAATTAGCCTTTAGCACTCCGCATTATTAATACAAGTTCCCTTTCTACTGCATTCTTTTTCAAGGTAGTATCCTTATTAGTTTCACACAGTTATTTTCTGTTGCAGTAGCAGGATATGACAACACAACTATGAAATTTAAACACACTATTGTTCAGGTATCAGTCACCTTCAGTGGCAGGATATTTTTTTTCTACACTAACAGTGATAAATGTTAAAAAATGCTTTTTAAAAAATGAATATTAAAACAAAATATTTAAAATAACATCAAAGAATAGTGAAAAGAATTACTTGAAAAAAAGTTTTGTACTTAATCAGTTATTCAAATACTAATGCTCTACCATTACTTCTACCCACACATATATATGCATGCCATGACAATATTTTATGACGCACTTAAGAGTTGTGGCATGGCGGTTGAGAATCACTGGTCAAGAGAATGCCCCCTCACCTTTTGGGAACTTTCATCATGTCTGTCTTTATTTTATCAGTACTATCAGATATAGTATAAGTGTGGGTAAAATATTATTTCTCTTATTGGCTTGGGTAACATGAATCAGCATAATTTATATTAAATGTTTATATTGAATATATTTAAATCAACTGGTAATGTAGTTTTTACTGTGATTATAGCCCTGGAATTTTAATTGTATTGACACATTTGGTTCTTTGAGTTTTCATGTGTTAGGCTTTATACATTGCCACTGCAAAGGTGATGCAAAACCAGCTGTTAGATGCATTTTCAGCAAAGGCAATCATTGGTAACGTCTTCCTACCACTCCATGTCCATCATCCTCTTGTCCCTTTCATGGACACCCTTGAAGCAAAGATGAGGTCACCTTCTTGCCAATGGCCAGTTTCTCATACAGAAGAAACTTTTGAATCTTTCTATCTGGCATATGGTTTACATGTCCAGGCCAGCAGGGCCAATGCCATTGGAGAAAGATGTATACACTGGGCATGGGTGAGAACTACAGCATTGGTGGCCCAATCAGACCAATTAATGCTCAGAATGTATCTCAAAGAGTAAATATGAAAGGTGCTGAGGTATCTCTCCTGTCTGAAATATTCTTTGTCTTGATGCTGTAGAACAGTAAGCTGACAACGTATTGACTGCAATTTTGATGTTTGTAATAAGCTTTCTATTCTTCAAGCATCCTGAGGTCAGCCTGGCAAATGTGGTGGAGGTTCGTGTAATCTGTCTGTTGACCCCAGTTTCATCATTAATAAATTTGTTTTAAGCAATTTCAATTTTTAAAAGTTGGATTTTATGGCCCTTACAGATCTTAAAATAACTTTGTATTTTAATAAAATTGAAAACTATTGTCTTATTAAACTGGAGTATTATACACGTCAGCTATACCATCATGGATTCTGTCAGAGTTGAGCTAAAAAAAAAAATATGTACAAGTTCATTCTGCCTGTATGATGTTAACTCAAGAGATTTCGTGTTTTTTCGCACTTGAGATAATTCCATACCATGGTGGTATTTTTTGCAACCTCTAGCTTTATGACTATAAAAACTTAGCTTTTCATTTTTTCTTTTAACTTTTGAACTTTGATACCAGGAAAAAAAAAGAAAGAAAAAATGGCTGGTATGAATATTGTACTGAAATCAGTTTTAAATATAACCTTTTAACCTTACCAACAGTTATTGTATAGTGTTAGCCAGTGTAATGCCACAAAATGTTTTCATCTAACAACCTGAAATGGAGGGCCAACTTTTAACTGCTATTGTTTAAAACCTAGCAAAAAAAAAAAAAACTATAAAAACGACCATTATATATAGGCTTATTTTCCTTGGGATGTTAGGATCAAAGTCAATTCTGTCTAGGATCAGTGTAGTATCACACATCAGAATAGAAAGTGACGACATTTTGAGGGCATTTTTTTCTTGGTCATCATCAGCCCTACTTGGTAGTTGAAGTAATTAATCTTGTGATGATATTTTTTTTCTTTCCATTTTTGAAAAAGTTGAAAAGGTTTATCATAAGTGAAAAATCCAAACCACAAACAAATTCTGATTTTAACTAATCTTTCTCATTGATTGATAAACATGGGTTTTTACTTAGAACAACAATTCTGATAAATGATAAAGACTTTACATATCAATTCTAATTCCAATATCCTACAATATCTCTTTTTGTATTTCTCTTGCTGTTTTTTCTATTTTTACTAAATATATTTCATCTCTTTAAAATTTTTCAAATAAATAAAATCTTTTTGCATAAGCAACTAATGTTATTCAAGGCAGGAAATAATTCTATTTGTTATAAGCTGCTGAAAAAAAAACTTCCAAAAACTTTAGATAAAGTATTTCTTGTCAGTGCTAAAGAAAAAGTGTAATAATTATAAACTTTGATAGGAATTAACTGATAAAATTAATGAAAGCCTGTTGAATCCAACACATACATAATGATACATAAGTAAAATTAGTTGCATCTTTTGTCCAAAATAATTTATCAAATGTATTCTCAGGGACTTTTTTTTTATTAATTGCCAGAATTCATTGTAATCTAATGAATTTTTAACTATTTTCTAAGGTTTGACCTTTGAAGTTTTCAGTTAGTGTTGAACTTTTTCAAAAATGAGATTTTTTTTTTTTTCAATTCCACAGACATCCTGTTGTGAAGAAATATGATACTTTAGTTATTTTAGTACACAGTAAATTATTTGTGCTTTTTTTTTTTTTTTAAACATTTTGAGTAAAAACTTTATATGCAAACTAATTTATTCATATTTTCCATCTTTGTATATAATGCTATTTTGGTGAAAGATCTTGCCCCTTTTTCTCAGCATTTGCTTCTATCTCAAATGTTACAATAACAATCCTCATCATTTCTCATTTCCTTCAAGACTAACAAGAACATATGTTTGACAAAACTTGATGCTTTTTTAGCCAATATAAATAAAGTGAAAACAAAAGTAATTCTTTTTGTCTTTGTTTGAAAAATTGAAATTCTATAAAGACAATTTTATTCCTGTTTAATTCTCAAGGAATAAGCCTTGTATATGCCTACATTGTTCATGTGGAATGTTTTTGTTATATAGTATGTGTGTACCATTTTAATAAAAGAAAAAATTTGTATAAAGACTTTGGTGAAATCTGCAGGATTTTCTTTTTTCTTGCAAATGTTTTTCAATATTTGGAAATGGAATTTTTAGTTATTTATTATTCCATATTGATAAGCCTATTACCATGTGATGAGAAGGTACTAACAGAAAAAAGAAACCATTATAAAACACAAATAAGCAAGATAAAATTAAAAATTGTATAAAGAATATGGAAAAAAACAATTTGTATAACCAGACTACAAATATTGCTGCTCGTTTTGAAGGTGGTAACATCTGTGACTCTTGTAAGTAACATTCGTAAAATGATTCAACTTCAATTCTGTATCAAATCTTAACACAGAAAAATGCCAGGTGCTGTATGCTTGGATGTGCAGGTGGTGTAATGGATTAAAGAACCTAAATTGAATCTTGTCTTGGTCATACATGCTACACTTTTCTTTCTTTTTTTTTTTCTTAGCTATCACCACCCAATAAAATGTTATCTTTTAAGAGTCACTTCAAATAATTTTATAATGTCAAAGTGGAGGAAATAATTTTTTTATCTGTAGCCTTATCTGTTCAGTGAGTTTGTATCTCTATGTCAACCTCTTCATTCTGTTGACTTTTGAGATATCTATAAAAATGCAAGTTCGATTTGTAGACATTGTTATATTCACATCTTAGTGTGCTATACATTTTCTAGTTACAGTGTAGAATGCCCATTCGAAGCAGTTACTAGGTAGAACACTCTTGCTGCTGGCATTATTTAACATTTCATAAAAACATCAGCCTTTCTCTGACGTGCGCCAATGGCCTAGTGGGTGAATATCCAACTGCTCTCAAGTTATTTGTGTTTCAGTTCCAGCTCCAGGTAAATAGTTAATCTAGCTGCACTGAAGAGCTAGGATACAGCAAAACTGGTCTGTCTGCAAATGGTTATATATATATATATATATATATATATATATAAAATTTGTTTAAAAAAAATTATTTCTAATGGTTACTTGTATTTGAGTAGGTGCTCTATTTGTTTGTTTTTTTTATTATTATTATTAAACAGTATATTTATTTACATCTACTGACCTGAATAATCCCTCCAGCAGGATTGCCATGTTCTCTAGGGGAAACTGTCATTAGATCTGACATGTCCTAACCACTCAACCATGCAGGACTAATGGTCAACCAAGTTTGAATAGTGTTTTTAAACACATGTTTTCCCAATTTTTAAGACATGTCAGATGTAATAGCAATTTTTTTCCCCTTAGAGGACAAAGAATCCTGCTGGAAAACTCATGTTTTCCTAACAAGATTTCTTGATTATTCAGTAGATATAAATAAATATTCTGTTTAATTTAAAAATAAAACAGAATAGACTCAAATACAAGTATCTATTAAAAATCATGTTTAAACAAATAAATTAAAAATATGTCAGTTAATCCAGTTTGTAATGGATTATATATATTTCCATTTTTAAATGAGTTATTCCGATACCCGCTACCGTTTCTACCATGAGTGGTGTCTTCAGGCAATTTTTAATTAAAAAAAAAAAATTAAAAATCGTCTGAAGCCACCACTCATGGTAGAAACCTGGGTAATGGAATAACTCATTTAAAAATGGAAAATATTCAAAAGTTCTACAATATAATTGTATCAAACACTTTTTAAATACAAATGTGTACTGGTCTAACTGTATTATGACTAAAAACTAAGTATTAAACAATCAATCAATATCTACATATATATATATATATATATATATATATATAATCATAATAAAAACAATGCTCGGATATTACTGTCTTTCTATGACTTAGTTTCATTTGGCCACTTTGTTATATGGTTGTCTCAATCTTCAGGTGTTTACATGAAATTTTAAGTTGCAGAAAGACATTAAATTTCTGAGAATTGTTTTTATTATATAAAAAGATATTTCACTTATTTAAAACCTGTACTCAAATTCTCAGCAAGTTTTATTTTTTGAGTTTCTGTATAATTTTTAAAACTAAATATTTATAGAGAATTGTGATGTTACTTCCTATTGTAACTTCCTTAAACTTGACAATGTTATTGAAAACATTAAAAATAAATGGATTTTCATATTAATCATCTTTCTCGCTGCTGAGGATAGAAAATATTTAAAAGTGGATATAAAAGAAAAACAAAAAATTGCCTTTAAAGACTTTTGACATGGCTTTAAATTAGTGTTGCTTGCAAAATTGCGTTAAAAAAAACATCTGATATTTGTTCACTTGGTTAGATTTGGAAAAGTGACAAAAGGCTGAGAAAATTTCAGCACCTCATATTTCATTTTGAATCCTACAATTGTTTTTACAATATTTTGGAATTACTCTAAGACGGGTTTTAAATAAATTTGATGTTATGGGAATAAAATATTTTTCACCTTCCCATTTCTTTGTTTATCATTATTTTAAAAAAAAATAGTGAAAATGATATTCTTTGTATTTTGTTCACAGGTTTGTAAAGAAGCAACAGAATTTACTTAATATTTAGTTTCTCCTGGAATTAAAGATAATCATTATTTTATGACAATGTAGCATTCAAATCAACAAAATAGTTAAGTGACTGTAACAAAAATATCTGTATAATAAAAAAAAAATGATTAAAAGGCAAGCAATGTATTTTCATTAGAAAAGGAATATACAAGAGTCAGTGTTCATAGCTCAAGGATTCAGCTTTTTTGTTTTCTTTTGAATAAGGAATCCAAATCCAGGGTCTTCTCACTTCTATTGAAGGAAATATTTCCTGGTTGGTCTTTACCACTTTCTTTTTCTATCCATAGTGGACTGTGTGTGACCGAGGTATTGGGTTAGTCATGTCATCTTACCTTTGACTGCCTTCTAGTTCCTTCTCACTGCCTTGTTGTCCACTCTTTCACTCCAACGGTCCATCTTTTGTCTGAGATGAGAAACATGGCCAACCTATTTATGTTTGTTTCTTGATGGTTTTAATTATGTCTGAGAAGTCACAAGTCAACACTCAAAACCAAGAGAAAGTTGTTAAATGGATATGTTCTGCCGGTGATGACTTATTGAAGTGAGACATGGGCATCGAACACCACCATTGTAGTAACCCAACAGGAAAAAGAAATAGAATGCAAATACTCAGTTGAAACATACAAAAAATAAAATAAAAAAATTATTGCAAGTGCAATAATAATGATTTTGCAAGTAATGTCAATGATTTTTGAAAGATAAATTTTCTTTCTTTCTAAATGTGCTAAAGTAATAGTTTTGCACATGAAAAAGTGAAAGTATTGCCTGTTGGAGTTTTTGAGTACCCCTGTACACTAGTGAGCCATCCATGAGCTGACTCATTTTATAGTTCACCAATAGAAGGATTAATCAATCAGAAGGCTCAAAATGTAGGTTTTCTCTTTTCCAATCTTCTCACTTTTTTTTTTTTTTTTTTTTTTTTTCAATTGGAGTAGATAGATCTATCTATCGCCCAGTTCACTCCACCCACGTCTATTGAGCAGGTTAAGAGGCTTGTCCCCTGTTTAGGATGTGGTTTCCAGCTTTCTCTTTTCTGATCTTTTCACTATTACGTAGCCCCCTGCACATCAGTGGCATTACCACCTTGTTCGGGGTGATATGATTAAAATAAAATAAAAGGCGACCATAATTTCCCTAGTATTGGCGATATAGTCCGATTCAGTGGAGTGTCTGACTCGTGAGTGTTAATCTTTGACATTATTTCATTGAACAGATTACGTACTGCACTGTATTCTATATTCATAAACTATGGTGGACATGGTCAACATTGCCAACCTCAAAACTTGTTCATGTGCCATGAGCATTGAAATCTTTTATTCATTTGCTTTTTGTTTTACTATTATTCAGCCAGGAGCAGGTCAAAGTCAAGGATTACTGAATTAGGTTGTTGTATAGACACAGGAGGAAGTAACAAGTGCAGATTATGAGGATATGTAGGAAAGATAATAGCTAACACTAGACTTGAGGAGGTCAAGATTGAAGTGGTCAAAGCTTGGGGATTGTGTCAGAATCTTCAAAAATTATTTTTTATCATTTTCCATACCTGTAAATCCGTTAAACATTTAATATTTAACAGAAAAACATCTTCCTATTTAAACTCAAAGGTTTGCAAATTTCAAAGTTTATAATTAAAATTTATCTAAAGACATAAAAAGTATAGAAAAATGAGATAAAAGATCTAATCTCTACACAAGCATTACTAACTGAATAATGCTTAATAGAAGTAACCTATCTTTAAAAGAGACAAATTCTTTTTTTCCCATCAATGGTTAACAATCTACAGTAATTTCATTTTCATAAACCAATGCTCTAAAATCTGGTGGCATAATAATTGTGAGTTCAATCACTTGGTTGGGTAGTACAGATTCAGTGGAAACAAGTAACAATAACTGAACAGTATTTTAAAAAAAAAACAAAACAACAATGAAAATGATATTCTTAGACATAGACAACTGAATGGGAACAATCTACCCTGACGGATTATTAAAGGGTTTAGTTCATAATTTTCTGAAGGTTATCAGGATTGACACCCCTGAAGAATGTAATACAGTGACCGAAATGTTGTAACAACAAAGATGAGGACATTAGTTTAACAAAATAATCTTCATCCCAGAAATTTGAGCTATGTTGATTTTTCATTACTTTTACTTTATTTTCTTTATTATCAACTGTTTGTGAAACAGGTACACATTCTTTTCAGGCCTGTTTCTTCTTTTTTTTTCTTTTTTCTTTTTTTTTTTTTAATAGTGTAAATAGATTAATTGGAAAGGAGCTCTTAAGATGAAAAATTTAAGCATATTAAATTCTGGTTGTAATTACTGCTATTTTGGGCTGATTTATTGTTGGGCTATTGTCTCTTTTCTTTTTTCTTTTTTTTTATATTTTTTTACAACATAAGCAACCCTATTGGAAAGTCGACAACCTGCTTGAATGAACAACAGATGCAGTTCAATGTCTATTTTCATAAAATCTGATATTCTTCAGAGGTTATTCTGTCAAGAATAAAGGTGATTTTTATTCAAATTTTAAAAAAGTATTTCACATGAACATTACCATTAAAATATCTAAAAAGATTTTGAAAAAAAGTAAAAATGTTGTTCATAGTCAAAAAAGAATTCATGGAGAAGGTTGTATATGTGACTATACATATCAAAAGTGGTTAGTGAAAATTTCTTGCTGAACATGTTAAGGCTGATAACAATCAAAACCTTACTTGAAAAGAATCAATGTCATGACATGGAGAAACAGCCAGCATACTGTAACTACTCTAATCAAGTGTTAAAAATTATTTACACCAGCTTGAATATATTAGTTGTTTTGAAGTGTGGCTTCCACAGTCATATATATTAAAGCAAAAAGACAAAAAACTGGACTTATTTAAAACAGTTCAAAGAAGTTGGTTACTATCTCTCTCTCTCTCTCTCTCTCTATATATATATATATATATATACACACACACACAAATCAAAGTGTAGGGCACATTTTCTTTATTAAGACTCTTAAATGCACAGGCCAGTAGATGTAATTCACATTGGTTTAAAGATATTTCAGTGTGTCTACTTAAACACAATGTTTAAAGTCTTCTAGAATAAGCTCCATCCAAAAAAACCAAACCATTTCTGCTTCTGGTTAGACCAACTGAAGGTAAAATATGTTCAGAATTAGTTAAAATAAACCTGATTGTATGTAAGGCCTTTTATGTCAGGCTGCATGTCTGATGAACAGCCAAACAATCATTTGACATTTTTACCAAATATTAAAAATTTAGATTACCATTTATTTTAGTCTTTACAGAAGTTTCTTTAAAAAAAAAATAACCTTGGAGATTGTAAAAGTCATCTTGAGGTCTTTGAATAAAAAGGTTCAGGAATTATGAAGTTACTTAAAAGTTCAATAAATTAATGGCAAAAGAAAAAATAAATACAAAGAAATTTGTCTTAATAAACGAAAGAAACTTTATAGATTCTTCAATTTCTATAGTCAACTTATCAAGTCTAATGCACTCGCATCTTACATGGCAAATTGGTTCCACACACCCTTGCATTATTAAAAAAAAAAAAAAACACATTCAAGACCCTTATTTAAAAGAGCTTTGTTTTGGAGAAGGCATAGCATCAGGTTCTCTGGAGATTGATGACTGTGGAATTTTAAGAGTAGAATTGAACAGAACCATTTCAGATTTCTTGGTAAAATCAGTTCAATGAATATTGGCCTTGTCAAAAATTATTACAGTTCTTCTAAATCAGTTGTGATCACATAGGTGATACATAGGTTTCATTTCATCAAAAAGTTGTACTTAATCATATCCTTCAAGAATTAGGCCGAGTGAAAAACTATCATAAACTTCTACAGTTTCTTCAGATGTTCATTTTTTTCAGCTTCTTCCTCTTTTGCCAATTTCTGCAATTCTTTGTCTTTAAATTTCCCATTTTTTTTAATGTCTTTGGGATTTCCCAGTGTTCTTTGATGTGCTGTTCAACATCTTCCTTGATCATATCAGAGAAGCTTTCCTTACCAAGTTCTCTAACGAATCAGAAAATTTTTTTCACTTCTCCATAAATTTTTCAAGGATCTCTTGAAGTCATTGACTGCCTTGTTCCATAACATCTTTCAAGAGACTCAACAATAAGCTTAATTGCATTTGTGAAGACATTTCATAAATCTGATATTACAATCTAGATTAGAAACCACAAGTAGCATAAATCCTGGCAAAGGTAAGGCAGATGATGACCACCACCGGTCAAGAGAGAAATAGGACATGCAATTTATCACCCGGTTCACACTCCACCCACATCTATTGAACAGGTGAAGAGGCTCATCCCTTGTTTCTTGTTTAGGATGTGGTTTCCGGTTTTCTTTTTTCCAATCTTCTCACTTTTTTTTCAATTGGAGTAGATAGTTTAGTCTATCGCCCGGTTCACACTCCATCCACGTCTACTGAACAGGTGAAGAGGCTCATCCCCTGTTCCCTGTTTAGGATGTGGTTTCCGGTTCTCTCTTTTCCAATCTCTTCACTCTTATGTAGCCCTCTGCACATCAGTGGCGTTACCACCTTGCTCGGGGTGATATGATTAAAAAAAAAAAAAATTCCTGATGACTATCACTGGTTTTGTGAGAAATAGGACATGCAATTCCTGATGACCATCACTGGTTTTGTGAGAAATAGGACATGCAATTCCTGATGACCATCACTGGTTTTGTGAGAAATAGGACATGCAATTCCTGATGACCATCACTGGTTTTGTGAGAAATAGGACATGCAATTCCTGATGACCATCACTGGTTTTGTGAGAAATAGGACATGCAATTCCTGATGACCATCACTGGTTTTGTGAGAAATAGGACATGCAATTCCTGATGACCATCACTGGTTTTGTGAGAAATAGGACATGCAATTCCTGATGACCATCACTGGTTTTGTGAGAAATAGGACATGCAATTCCTGATGACCATCACTGGTTTTGTGAGAAATAGGACATGCAATTCCTGATGACCATCACTGGTTTTGTGAGAAATAGGACATGCAATTCCTGATGACCATCACTGGTTTTGTGAGAAATAGGACATGCAATTCCTGATGACCATCACTGGTTTTGTGAGAAATAGGACATGCAATTCCTGATGACCATCACTGGTTTTGTGAGAAATAGGACATGCAATTCCTGATGACCATCACTGGTTTTGTGAGAAATAGGACATGCAATTCCTGATGACCATCACTGGTTTTGTGAGAAATAGTAGAAACTTAAAAAATCAACAGATTAAAATCTGCTTAAAACTTAATTCAAAACTTCATTTTGTGTTAGCCAATTCATCAAATGTTGTTCTACCTTCAAAGTACATGTCCATTTTATGTGTGTACCTAAAGAAAGCCAGATAAACACCAGAAGGCAATTAAGACTCTGAAGACAGCCCAATTCATTTACAGATTTATTATTAGGTTGTCCCAAAAGTTTGTAAACCCTTGCGAAATGGGGGTCTGTCTGGTCCAGCACAATTGAGACAAGCGATGCGTTCAGAAAGGGCAAGAGACACTGTCGGTTCCAAAACAAGATCAATTCAGCAAGAAAGTCATGTGCGTTTGGTGGAACTTTGAAGGAATCATGCATTTTGAGTTGGTTCCAAATGGTCGTGCCATCAGTGCCGAACTTTACTGTCAGCAACTTGAGCGGGTCTACGAAAAGTTGAAGCAAAAGTATCTGGTTCTGATCAACCAAAAGCGCACTTTGATGCAGCAAGACAATGCCAAGCCACACACCGCCAGGAAAACCAAAGACAAGTTTGAAGAGTTTGACGGTGTTGAGGTTCTGCCACATCTAGTCTGCAGTCCTGACTGTGCTCCATCAGATTACAGCCTTTTCCGCTCAATGCACCACTTTCTAAAGAGCCGCCGATTCAACTCGTTTGATTAAGTCGAGTAAGCGTGTCAAGAATTCTTTGATTCGAAGCCGGCTGAATGGTACTTTGACCAGATCCGAAAGCTTGCAGATCGATGGCAGAAAGTCTTGGAAAATGGTCTTTATTTTGAGCAATAATTTTTGTTGTTTTTGCGAGTAAAATTTCAATTTTTTGCAAGTGTTTTCTGGTAACTTTAGATTACTTAGCGAGGAAAATTTTCATTTTTTTTTACAAGTGTTTATGAACTTTTGGGAGAACCTAATAAAAAACAAAACCTAAAAAAAAGAAATAAATACACATATTAGACAAATTTAGCTTGAGTAATAAACAAACAAATGGGTAACAAGAAATATGACAAAAGCAGCTGGAGTCTTTAACATAAAAGCAAGACCATTTGTTTAAATATATAAAGGTAGTAAATGCTTTGTTTACATGAAATGTATAAAGTTTGCTACAGGAATACATTTCATTGTTGCAGTGAGTTTTCAAAAAGGAAGTCGCATGAAGGTTACATTTGGGAACAGTGGACACTTGCAGAAAAAGATTCTTTATACAGAGATACAAACAGAATAAGTGTGTATAAAATATGGCTACATTAAATATATGTTAAAAAAACATGATAATAAAGTAGACCAAAGTAGGGGAAAAAAAGAATTTTAAAGTTACATCCTGGCCATGGTAAGATTAGGAGGGTGAGAAAACTAAAAACCATGTGCTTGGGATCATGCTTTTTACTATGATGGTTCCAGTGATAACTAAGGCTAAAGGGAAGTGGTCAAAAACTGTGTACAAATCTAAACAGTACCTAAACAAGAAAGAGAACAAACAAAGAGAAGTAAAACAATGTAGTTTCCATAAGAGGGTAACAGAACTTTGTTGTAAAAAGCAGCAGTACAATACAGATGTGCATTGTGGTGCAGTGGATATCAGCGTAGAACAAGAAACTGGAGAGCCGAGTTCAAATTCCAGTTGAAGTCATTGCATTTGCATACACACAAATATCCTTGGGAAAGGTATGAATCTGTTGCTTCTCCCCCAGTTTGGGGTTAAATAGCAGAACAGATTGGGTTCTATAGCTTTGGTTAGCAACCAGTCTACTGCAGAAAGTAATGACAACATACTGCAGGAAAATCTGCCCAGTCAGTCATGTCTTTTTTTTTTTTTTTTTTTTTTTAAGATTGCCCATGCATGGCCCTTAACTGACCATGCTCTACCTCTCTCTTCTTCAAAACGTCTTTATTCAGAGAAACAAAAACAAGAAGTAACAACCTCACTTTATTTTTTATTCATTTACTTATTTTTTTATTTTTCTCATTTAGTCAGCTTTAACCCCTTAACCTTCTTTTAATCAGTTGTTCCATGCTCTCTATACATGTGCATACAAGTGGCACAAGATTGGTATACAAAAGCAGAGCTTTCCTTGATCTACACTACTCTACTTGACAATAAACTGCATCAAGTACCAATTTTGAGGAGCATGGAACCACCTCTTAATTGCTGTTGTTCCCTGGTCCACCCTGACCTGGGTTGATAGCACCTGTTAGGGTCCCAGCTATGGGCAAATCGTTAATCCACAAAATAGTCAAAATATTATGAAAATATAAAAATAGATTTTTATAGTGAAAATTCCAGCATTATATTTTGAAGGAAAAAAATATTACCAATAATTCATTTTTGAAGAAAAAAATGTATATGCCAGTAATACATCTGACTCAGCCAAACCCTTTTTTAAAAAATACATCAATGAAACCTGGTTTCTTACAAAGAATATATATTCTATTCATACGAATCTATTGTAAAAAAAAAAAAATTGTTAGCATTGTTGAGGTTGACGTGTTGTAAAACAAAACGAAGTGAACTACTCTACTAATCTTCCTTGTTTACAATTTATCCTAAGGAATGAGAATTTTTAAAAATTGTTGTGAGTGTAAAAGGTTATAATTTTTTTTTTTTTTTTTTTAAATTACACAAAAAATTTTAAGGCATACATACCTTGAATACATAGACCTTTTGCCAGTGTTCATAATGCCTTCATCAAGTGATTGGAACCAGAACAGCACTTCACTGTGTTCATTTTTTTTTCCATCAAGGATTTTGGATAAGTGAAAGCTTTTTTTTTAATGGTATCCTCTTGAGATATTTCTCACTTCAGGTATAAAGCTGTGATGGAACCAATCCTTATTAATGTGCCACCAGAAAAAAGGGACAGCATATTTATGCTTTTGTTTTTATAGCATGAAGATAGTTGACTCTGTACACAAGATGTATTTTGATCATTACAACATTACACCAAAGGCCATTTCTAAAAATTAATATGCATAAAGTTGAATATGGGCACAAACAAGTATTATATACTACTATGACATCAAATAAACTTTAATATATATATCAATATGGTTAGACAGCCGATTGCTTTTCATATATATATATATATATATATATATATATATATATAATAGAAGTAGTACAAACAAATGGGTTAACAGTCCGCTGTTTGTAGTAATTTACTTTTTGAAGAGTGCTCTATACTTTGTAGAGCATTTATATATTATATATAAATGTGTGTGTGTTTTAAATCCAAAAGGATGATCAGATAGGTAAATCCCTAATCCTAATTAATATTAGGATAGGGTTTTTGGGATTTACCTTTTTCATTTCACCATTCCCAAAGAAGTGAGGATCTCTTTGTAGATATGGCTAGACAACAGATTTAAATATTGAAATTTTTCAAACCAGCTACTCGGAAAACGCCCAAACCTGTCTGTGTCTCTTTCACTAACATACACGGTATCCGCACTAACTTTTATAGCGGAGAAGCATTCCTCCAAACTAACTCACCTGATATCTTAGCCCTATGTGAAACTAACCTTGATCCGTCTATCCCCTCCTCTGAGTTCTATGTTCCTGGTTACCTTCCCCTCCAACGTCCATATGCATGGGCTTGGTGTATATGTCAGTGAACACCTCCCCCTAGCTAGAGTAACATCTCTCGAATTCCTGGACCAGTCTTTCATGTGCTTCCGTCTCTCACTTCTAAGCTCTGTTAGCTATCTCTTCTTCCTCTACTGCACCCTCTCCTCCACTGACTGTTCGGTGCTTGACAGCATCTCTGACAATATCGACAAGGCCATCTCTTCACACCCATCTGCCCATATTTTCGTGTTTGGCGACTTTAACGCCTACCACACTAAGTGGCTGGAAAACTCTGTAACTGACCCTGCTGGTGTCCACACCTTTAATTTTTCGATCTCCCAATCCCTTACGCAGGTGGTGGACTTCCCCATGCATTTTTCCAATAGCCCGAACAGAAGGGACTCGCTACTAGACCTCTGCTTTACTTCCACCCCAAATTCTTGCTCTACCAGACAGCTCTGCCCTCTCAGAAATTCTGACCACACCGTAGTTTCCGTCAACATCTCCTTCCACTCCACCCCTACCCAAGAAACCCAGACCAACAGAATATCCTACTGCTATCAAAGAGTGGAGTGGGATTCGTTCTGTGACTTCCTCTGCGAGGTCCCTTGGAACAATGTTTTTAGTCTTCCCATCGAAGAATGTGCATCAGAGGTCTCCTCCTGGGTTAAGGCTGGCATCGATGCATTCATCCCTGCCAGGAAATTTCAGCTTAAATCCCATTCGTCTCCCTGGTTCACACCCGCTTGCTCGGCCGCCATTGCCCACCGGAATCACTTCTTCCGGCTTTATCGTAGCCACGTGTCGGACCAAAACAGGCGCTTTTTCTGTAAAAAGACACTTAACGAAGCTAAGATGCTGTTTGGTGCCAGGATGAAGCAGCGCATAGCATCCTCCAAGTTCGGTACCAAAGACTACTGGCGCCTCTGCAAACGCTTGCTTAGCAAGAGTAAGTCCTCAATACCCCTACTAATAAACGAGTTCAAGGCTGAATGCTCTGCCCATAGATTCTCAACCAATTCGACTCTGGATTCATCTGGAATCCATGCACCAAATTTCCCATCTAGAACTGAGACCCGATTGAATGATGTCCACATCACGCCCTCGCTGATTTCTAGCATAATCTCAAGACTGGACCCTCACAAAGCGAGTGGTGGGGATGGAATCCCAGTCATAGCTTTGAAGAATTGTGCCCCTGAACTCTCCTCTATCCTTTCTAAGCTCTACAACCTCTGCCTATCTTCCTCCTGCTTTCCTGCCTGTTGGAAGTCTTCTTCTGTGGTTCCAATATTCAAGAATACTGGTGAACCATTGGACCCCGCAAATTACCGCCCCATCAGCCTTCTTCCGATCTTCGGCAAAGTGTTCGAAGCCATTATCAATGCCGAGGTCATTCAGCATCTCACAGCCCACGGGCTCCTCTCGGACAAACAGTATGGCTTCCGCTTCACCAGGTCCACTGCTGACATGCTAACGACCATCACCGAGTATATATACCAGGCTCTCGACAAGAATGGTGAAGCCCGAACCATCGCCTTGGATATCTCTAAAGCATTCAACAGAGTATGGCATGCTGGCCTTCCATGGAAACTGCGAAGCTATGGCATAACTGGACTTTTGTTGGACTTAATCTGGTCATTCCTCTCTAACTGCACACTGAAGGTGGTATTAAACGGACATGCCTCCCAGAACTACCCTACAAACGCGGGTGTACCCCAAGGCTCTATCCTAGGTCCTACGCTCTTTCTAATCTATATCAATGATCTCCCCAATACCATAAGATCACAAGTAGGCATGTATGCTGATGATACCACAGTTTACTCTCGCCTCGATCAAAAATCTGGTGTAGGTGACAAGGTGCCCCTCGCTGCCGAGCTTGAGAAGGACCTCCAATCCGTGGTGGATTGGGGTAAGAAATGGCTTGTTAAATTCAATTCTTCCAAAATGAAGCTGCTGTCAATTAACCACCACACCTCCCTCCCATTAGCATAGAACAGACTTGCCTCCCAGAGAGTAAATCACTACGCCTGCTTGGCCTGACACTCTCAGCGGACCTCAAATGGAATGACTACGTTGAATCCATTGCTAAGTCCGCAGCTATGAAAGTCGGCTCTCTGTGCAGGGCCCGGAAATTCTTTTCGCCTGAATCTATTCTGCAATTATATAAATCCACCATCTGCCTGTGTATTGAGTACTGCTGCCACATCTGCTTGGGTGCCCCTTCTATTCTCCTCGGGGTTCTTGACAAAATACAGCGAAGAATCTGTAATGTGATCGATACTGACTTGGCTGACCGCCTGCAGTATCTCTCTCACCGGCGTGACGTGGCTTCCCTGTGCCTCTTCTATAAATACTTTCATGGCTTCTGCTCTGACGAACTTAAATCACTGGTGACCCCAGATGTGAATTTGCACGAGATACTAGATTGGCAACTAGGTCCCACCCTTTTACAGTGAAACCGATGAAATGTAACTGCAATTTCTACTCCAACAGCTTCTTTCCTCGCACTTCCCGCCTGTGGAATTCCCTACCGTATGCTTGCTTCCCCGACGGCTACAACCTCCAGGAGTTTAAATGTAAGGTCAATAGACACCTCCTAACACACTAATTCACACCCACTCTCTCCAAATGTACATCCTAAGTCGTCTATCACCCTCCTTCTGACATTTCCTATACCCAATCCCTCTATGTAACCCCCTGCGCTATAGTGGCAGTGGAATGCCTTGCTTGGGGTGACACGATTAAAAAAAAAAATAAATATATATATATATATGTGTGTTTATAATAAAAACGGTTTACTGCAACACAAGAGCTGAAATATTTTTTTCTGTTAGGAATCATTATATATTTTTTTTTTTTTTAATCATATCACCCCGAGCAAGGCGGTAATGCCACTGATGTGCAGGGGGCTACATAGGAGTGAAAAGATTGGAAAAGAGAAACCACATCCTAAACAGGGAACAAGGGATGAGCCTCTTCACCTGTTCAATAAACGAGGATGGAGTGTGAACCGGGTGATAGTTTAGTCTATCTATTCCAATAGTTTAGTCTATCTACTGTACATGCTAGAGATAGAATGCTTTTACAAAAGTCTGCAACACCCACAAAAGGTGCCGATAACAAACAAGAATGCACCATTGCAGCGATGGGGAAAGACATGCATTACAATCAAACGTTGATAATACACCCCAACTGACACTTTCATGGCCAAGTCCCAAAGGGATTGGTCCACAGGAGAACCAATAAGGTTTTCACTGATGTGGATAAAAGATCTGCAATAGGGGTAACAAGTTGAAATTTTGTCAACAAGTAGTGTATATAAAAAGTTAATGGTTGCCGTTCAAATCAATCCAGCACTGGCATCGGCCAAAGACTAACGAGAACAACTTTAGTGACACCAGACACTAACCTAAAAAAACAAAACTATGGAGACAAAGACCAGCACAGAAAATGCGAACGAAAGAGAGGATTTCAACAAGACAATCTTTGAGGACGAGACTGCCACAGGCAAGAAGTTGGTATGCTACACCTGGATATACAGGTAGGAGGTGCCAACAGAGTTCACCATCAACATGCTGAATGACAACAGCCTATTGCCAGCGAAGTGGACAATACACAGGCAACACAACAAACTCAATACCTGCTCAATGTCCTGGAGAACAGTCCCAACATAGTGATCTACCACAGAGCGGGACTGAGAGGGTTTGTTTTAATTAACCAATAGAAAGCAAGGTCATGAAGGATAGGAGGAATGAGATTATTAGAGTAGAGGTTAGAGAACTGGGATGTCAGTTGTTGTTATAAGTGGTGGAGTAGTTATAAAAAGGAGAAAGAGTTAAAATATAATGTATGTCAAACATATGTAATAAGCCTAGTAGGTAATATATCAGTGAAGCAAAAGTAATTAATTAGCCAAAGATGGGAAAATCAAAATATTTATGGGAAGGAGTACATTATAGATTATGAGATCTAGTTATATTATAGTAGAAAATAAATTCACTATACTTTAGGGTATATATTAGATGATGATGACAGATGGAAGTTACTTCATTACATTTGTTTAGCAGGTTTAATTTTGGGAATTTAAGAATTTGAAATTTTTCCTGTAAATATAGAAAACATGGCTCGTTTTACAAGTTTTTTTTTTTCATTTTCTTTTTTTTTTTTTCATTTTTTTTTTTTCATTTTCTTTTTTTTCATTTTCTTTATTTTTTAATTTTTTTTTCATTTTCTTTTTTTTTCTTTTTTTTTCTTTTTCTTTTTTCATTTTCATTTTTTTTTTTTTTTTTCATTTTCTTTTTTTTCTTTTTTTTTTTATTAATATTTTCCATTTTACAGTAGGGGTTTTATTGACTTCTTTTAATTGCCAGTAGTTTGTGGAAAGTGATGTGCTATTGTGGTATGCTTTATTATGTAGGATTTTCTATGGTAGAAATAGAGCGTAGGTAGGCTATGGAATCTGTTAGACATTTCTTTTGTAATGAACACTCAATTGGTTTTTGACAATTGCAAGTATTGGTATTGTCATCATACATTTTTTTTAGGATGTTGTTGATTACTTAGGCTGTTATATTGGTTTAAAATTCTATTAGTATATTTTTTGATAATCTTCTCAAGGTTATCCCTGAATCTATAACTTAAGAGTATTTCTGTTAAAAATTTTGCTAAGGGGGTTATTTTTTAAAAGTGTTTCTCAACTTTAGGAATTTATGCTCTAAATTAGTACTAATCATTTGATTAAATGGGGCTGTATACCAAATGATTTTTCTTTTTCTATTGTTATTGTTTGTTGTATTTGATGTCGGCATTTGTAGCTGCTGTTTTTGAGGGTAGTGTCAAAATTTACTGTGTTTATAAAAGATATCTTCACGTGATGAGTTGTTACTAATTATGTTTCCAATAGAGAAGGGGTATGTGTTTGATTGATTGAGGGTGGTTAGATTTAGGTTGGGTGTACATAGAATTAGCTCACTAATTTTTCAATCTGAGTTGCTATCCATTACTCTACCATGCCTCAGGAGGCATATATATATATATATATATATATATATATATATATATACACACATACACACACACCAATGCATGTCACGTCTTGGCCAATTTGTATTCTAATTGGAGTAGATAGACTAAACTATCGCCCGGTTCACACTCCACCCACGTCTATTGAACAGGTGAAGAGGCTCATCCCTTGTTTCCTGTTTAGGATGTGGTTTCCGGCTTTTCTCTTTTCCAATCTTTTCACTCTTACGTAGCCCCCTGTGCATCAGTGGCATTTTCGCCTTGCTTGGGGTGATATGATTAAAAAAAAAAAAAAAAAATTTAATTGTTGTTGGATATAACTAATTTGCATATTCAATTTTAAAAAATAAATTTTGCTATTAGTTTTTAATTTGATCCTTTCTGATTTTTATAAGTGATTGCCTTTTTGATATCTGTTATAAATAAATTACTTAGTTATTCAAATAAAGTAATTTTCTAACCCAAAAATGGTATCCACCTTAACATTTGGATAAAAACTTGGAAGTAAGCAGTAAATGGTGTTTGATATTTTTAACAGTAGATTTTTAAAACTTAAATATAAATTATAATTTAACACGCTGTATATGAAATAAATGACTACTCATACCAAGATGTCTAAACTTGTTAAGTATGACAGTTTTGCTAGCACTATTTTAAGCAAATCTCTCTCAAACAGCTTCATAAAACAATGGCGGAAAGAAATGTGGGATTACCTCCACCTTATTTTCTAGGATGCCCATTAGGTGTTCTTCTGTTCTGGATTATAAAAGGAAAGGATAATTTTTATTTTTTACTCAGAATCAGGGATGCAGTAAGTAGCAGATGTGTCCATTCTTTCCTTCTAGGAGAGACTTTGGTGCTCAGAAAACCAACTACCTAATTTCAAACAAGCCAAATGGAGACACACGCACACACTACAGTCATGTTTATAATTTTTTTATGTGCTCTGTCTGTCTTTATACATGTAAATATAATCTTGCCTTTGCTTTCTTTTTCTTTTGTCAGCTATGCTGTTCTTTGTAGAAAAGTATATATACAAAATTACTCAACATAGTGAAATTCATTTTTTAAAATGTTCAATTCATTTACTATGAATGCCTTTATTTTAATCAGTAATAAGTTATTCCTTTTGCTGCAAACTGGTAGCCAGCAGCATCATTGTACATTTCAAACTCTAAAACAGGCTTGGTTTGTGCAATGCCAGTTATCCTTACTAGTCTGTTGTAGACATTTTATAACTTAGTGGTTATATCAAATTTTAATAAAATGTAGAAAGCTAATGTCAAATCTTTTCTTTGATTTGTGTCAGTGTTAAAGACATATTACTCTAATTGCTTATATTTCTGCAGTCAACAACTATAATTTCTATTAAATTAATTAAATCTAAATGTTTCTAAATGTAATTTTCTCTTTTTAGATTATTTTAAAAATATGTTGTCAAACTTGTCTGTTACTGAATAAAATAAAAATAAAATTTCCTAAAATAGTTATCTTGTGAAAAAATTATCATTGTGATCATTTGGTTTACATTTGGGTTCAATTCTAAATTAACCTGTAATTTTTCAAAAATATTTTAAAATGCAGACAATTTTTTTGTATATTTATTTTAATAAACATGACATTATTATGACATTAAAGTAACATTAAGAATTGAAAATACCTTCAGAAATTGTTACTATTTGAACAGTTTTTGTGTTTAAGCACAAAAGTTTTTCAGTCAGACAACTCTGATTTTTTTTTTTTCTTTAAATTTTAAATTCTTTCATTTTTTTATGTTACAGTCATATGTAGAATTGTGCAAAACAGGATTCAGTTGAAGGAAAAATTTGTCTACATTTGTATTCTGATGTGGATGTTGAAAATTTTTATAAAGAACAAGCAAATCAAGGGACATAACTCATTCTGGCAATTCTCTCATTCATAAAAGCAAATAGTTTCCTATCTTTTCAATTTCTTACTTTTCCTAAAAGCAAATATTTTTTTCTCCTATCATAATTCCAAGCTGATGTTTTATTCATATTCTTTGTTAACTTTGATATTTACAAAGTCTATAGTAAAAATCTAATGTTGAATAATAAAGGCAATCTAAACCAATAATACCCACCTCTGCTAATTGTTTTTATATATCTGTTATCCCTTAGAAAAAACTTCCTTTTATTAAATTTTGCTATTCTATTCTAATCTATCCAAAGCTGTTTTTTTATGTTAATTCCTAGGATAGCAAAGTGCTGAACTGTGAAAGTTTTGTTAGCCAAGGGAAATATATAATTTAAAATGTAAATGAAAAATAATACAATGAAAGATTTAATTATAAACTAATGAAAAATCCAGTAATCATTTACATTGAAGTTTTGAAACACACTTATTTGGGAGTCTCTAGTTTTGGGGGTTTATTTCAATGGCATAACACTAGATGAAATGAATAAAATCAACATTTTTCTTGATATTGTTAATGAAATTTCTATTCATAATCTCTCACTTTATTTTGCCAAAATATATTTTGATTCCTGAATTAGAATTTAATTATTTAAAAAGAAAAAAAAAACAAACAATTTTATCCTTTATTTCTCACTAGCAGTATAGCCCGGCGTTGCTCGGGTGTAATGAAAGCTTTAAAACTAATCCATGGTCCTGGAGCTCAGACTATTTGAATGTTAGCACAAAAGACTAAAAAGCAATGGTTGTTTCCAGTTAAAGCAAAACCGTAGACTGAAAGAAAAATGAATGGATGTAAATCAAATTTTAATTTCCTGCTATCGATATCAAATTTTCTGCACTATTGTAAGAACTGCAACCTTGAAACTTCTGAATATTGTTTCTTATGTCTTTGTCTATGAGTGTATGAAATTTGATTAAAATCAGACCACTCTTTCTATAACCCGATTTTTTTCGATTATTGATTTTCAGTATTTATCGGGGGTACCTTGACACAAAACCTAGTTAAGAACACTTGCAGACACTTATAGTACAACTGTGTAAATTTTCAAGAAAATCGGTTCAGCCATTTCGGAGTCTATAGGTAACGGATACACACACACACACACACACACACACATACAGCGACAAAGTTCCATTTATAAATAAGTTTAGATTCCCAATACTTTTATCCATTTTTAAGTAAGAAAATCCAGAAGCCTATCAGTTCTAGTTTTATTTACATTATTTAAAGTTTTGCACTAATGTACACATCTTTGTTGTTATCACAACAATTTTGCTGTTATACCCTTGACCTTCTTCACTTGTCTGTCAAATAGGGTAATTTTCAGAGGAATTTTAACTATCCTGAATATTGAGCACATTTACCCTAAAAGTATAGCATACCTTAAAACTATTTTATCATATATGCTGGACGATTTAAAAAACAAACAAAACGCATTAATGTTTTTGTGGTAATACATTTATTAGAAAAGTTATTTCCATACAAGTATTAACGAGATGGGTGAACAGGTAAACATCATCCTTATTTGAAATCATAATATCATTTCTGCTTTTTTAATATTTGAACTATCCGATTTCTCAATTCAAGCAGAGGATATCAGCTTGGAACAAGAAATCGGAGAGTCAAGTTCAAATTCCAGTTGAATTTGTTGCATTCACTTAAGCGCAAATGCCCTTGGTAAAGGTATTAATCTATTACTTCTTCCTCTAGCTATGGGTTAGATAGTAGAACAGATTGGGTTTTATAGCCTTGAGGTTGCCAGTCTATGGCAGAAAACACAAGCTATGGGAAAATCTTCTGTCTAGTTTTACACACAATCATGTATCACGTATGGCACTTGACTGACTTTCATTGAAGTGTTAACATTTTCAAATCACCTCCTGTGAGTGTGTATGTGTGTTTATGTATGTCTCTGTGTGTGTTTTTGTTTTTTTTTATAATGTTAATAAAGCCTCTTTAGATGCAAAACGATAATAAAGAACAAGATTCAAGGAAAAAGATGACAATGTTGCATTTAAATTTTTGAAGATTGTAATTGACAGGAAATAAGAAGCTGGAAGAGAGTTCCACAGACAAGTGCAGAAGACGTAGCATTTGATTTGATATAATCTTTACAGTTCATGTCATCAGAAAACTTTTTTCAAAAGAGGTTACTTGTCTAAATCAGTGTTTCTCAACCAGTGCACCCTGAAAGGTAGCCAGATACACCCAAAGTTAACAGAAGGGTAATTTATGAATTAGTTTTATATTCCAAAAATCTTTATTTTGAAAGAACTACATACACCAAGAATGACTTCCGTGTCTTAAGTCAAATCTTTGTCATTTTATATTATAAGGAGTTGACTGTAGTCAAGATCATTGAGTCAGTGTGGACTTAGCTTTCCTTAGCTGCATAGTATATGCTTTGCCAGGGGTTTATTCATAAAAATGATTTGATCCCAGTCAGGATCATTGAGCTAATGTGAACAATCCTTTCCTTAGTGCTTCTCCAGGGCTACAGACATGAAAAGGAGTCAACCGTTGCTGAGATCAATGTAAACAATCCTTTCCTTAGTTGGATAGAATATGCTTCATCAGGACTATATACAGCTTCGAATTCAGAATTTTCCTTCTCCTAGATTAATTACCACCCAAAGGCTTATAGGACCCAGTTTGTCCTACTATTTACCCATAGCTACATAGCTACATTCCTTAATCTTTAATGAGTGGATAATCCTTTCTCTTTTGCCTTCCTCAAGGGATTTAAGTCAATCATTATTAGCCTCGATAAAATAAAAAATTTTAAAAAAGTACTAGGTTCATCATAAATTCCTTCAAATAAAAACTGTGCCAATGTGATATCTTAAGAATAAATGCTTATTTCAGGAGACTTTTCTTTTATTCTCCTATTTTAAAATTTCATGACTTAATTTTTCTGTATTAAAATTTAAAGTGTGTCTCTGAGTTTTATTTATTCTACAAGTGTGCCTTGAAGTAAAAAAGAAAAAAAACTTAAGAAACATAGGTTTAAATGCTGGAATTGTCAGATACGATTTCTCTATAAGACTTCAAAAAATAAAAGAAAGAGTGAAACACCTGTATCTTCATCTAAAACTTGAGGATTCACATCAATAGAGATTTGCAGCAGATTTGTAAGTTTGTGGGTCATGACCAGTTAATGGTTGAGTGTGTGATTTGATTTGGCCTTATTTAGTTAGTCCACTATAAGAAATGTACGTAAATAAGAAGAATCAAGATGGTGTGTAAGAATAATCATTTATATAAACATTAATAATTCTGTGTGTATACAATGATAGTATAGTGGGTTGCTTATCTATTCTTTTTCTAGTTGTAGTGGAATTCCGTTGAAGTGAAGGGTAGTTGTATATTGTTGCAGGTTAACGGAATTTGGCCTTGTGGTAGATAGCCCACTATAGGTCATAAAATGATTATAAAATCAAGAAAAGCAAATTGAGTATAAAATAACATTTATATATACACATATCAATTAATGTTTTACAATTAAAGCAATACTTGAATATAAAGGTCCAACGGAGGTTAGACTGTTCATGGCAAATAATGAGCTGAACAAGATAAAAGGCTTAGGAATGTGGGGAGTGGAGGTATGTGAGGAATGTCTTTGAAGTAGTCTCTCCTGAGGTCAGTAAGTACTTTTGAGACAGTGAAGAAGTGATGCGAGGTGAAGGGAGGCGACTGTAGTAGCTGCTCGACTTAAGTCAAGGGGATATTAATTACATTCTTCTCCTTGGTCTCTGCCCATCTGTCTGCTGGGGTCTTATCTGTATCTGCTTTTTGGATCAAAACAGCTCGTTTTGAATTTCACACTTGTATTTGATTCTGGGCTTCCCATTGGCTGGTAAATAAAATTCACGTAGGCTCGCGAAATGGAAATTTGATATTTGATTAATTTTTATTTTTCAACCAGAACATCTGAGCAAACTCGGATGCGCAACGACGATTTTTGGTCATTTGCCTTCTGGTCGGTATAGAGCAAACATCCGGTCCCTTGCTTTTGCTCAGTCGGTATTACCACAATAGTAATGTTCATATCAGTTGGCACAAGGTTCGTAAGAAGAGTTCAGTAATGTTCTTTGTCTGGTACAAGGTTGATAAGAAGAGTTTGTGTAAGTATTTAAGTATAATAAGTACTGTAAGTTGAATGTATAAGTATAGAAACGGTGATATGTAGGGGCAGAGTGTAGTTAAAGTCGTTGATGTCTTTGATGTGACCACTTAGTTAAATGTTAAATTCATTGTTTCTTCTTCTTTGTGTCTGGCTTTACGAAATGTTCTTTGAAGAAAGAGAGGTACAAAATGCAGCATGAGAGAGAGATGGTAAACCAAATACAGTTCACATGACATGCATCAAGAGGGATGGCTAAAAGGACCTTCTGAAGAGACATTGAATCATTCGTATTTGTACCTTTTTGGAAGTCAAAAGAGGATCACTTTCAAATATTTTTCTGTCCTCTGATTGGTTAATATTTGTATATTTCTTATAAATCGCTTTTTTAATCAGAAGATATGTGCCGATCCACATGTGCAGAAACTCAAATATGTCATTCTGTTTTAAGTCAGTGAAGAGATAACTTTCTGTTCATCACAAATGTTTTTTTTAGAAAATATAAATTGTTATTAAAGTAATAAATATTACTACTTATATTGATGTTGAAAATTAGTAATAATCTGATTTAGACTCTATAGACACAAATTAGTCAACCTGTTTGGATATAATCTATCAGTATCATGCTATAGGTTGTGCTTGACATAGAAAGGGAATTTGTTTAGCTGAGCCTAATTGCATTCACCTTCATAAATGTCCTAGAAAAAGACATTAATCTATTTCTTCTTCCTCTACCCATATAAAGGTTTAGAGTGAGGTTAAAATGGCTTCACTAGCCTTTGTTGGCAAAGAGTATAAGAGAAGGAAACCTCTGAATTCCAAAAAATGAAAGTGGTAACAGGAAACCATTCTACTATATTTCCCAAGAATGCAAAGCAATTCATAGATAAACAAAAAAAAAAAAGAAAAAAAAGGAAAATCTCTCAATAATCCAATCCTTATTGAGAGAAAATTCTAAGTATTTCAAACTCTCTTTGTCTATTTTTGAAAGTATACAACCGTATATCCCTTCTGTGAACAGCATACTCTCTTACCTTTGTTCTAAACATTTTTGAATATCATTTAGTAGATAGATAGATTTAGTAGATCATTGGAGTAGATAGATCTATCTATCGCCCGGTTCACACTCCACCCACGTCTATTGAACAGGTTAAGAGGCTCATCCCTTGTTCCCTGTTTAGGATGTGGTTTCCGGCTTTCTCTTTTCCAATCTTTTCACTATTACGTAGCCCCCTGCATATCAGTGGTGTTACCACCTTGCTCGGGGGGATACAATTAAAAAAAAAAAAATTTTATGTCAGGTGACATAATCTGTTGTATGAACATTTCATCTTCATGATAATACGTTGAAACAACAGACTTTTCAAATTTCTGATTTCTTTCCTAATTTAAGCTACTGACATAACTTAAAATTCATAAATGAATTCTTTATTTTATTTTGTTAAATGACCCGTGTGTTTCCTTGTCATTATTCTCCATTAATAATCTTCTTGGCATGGGTAAACTGTTCATTTTAACCCCTAAAGTTCCACGCCACCATAGTTAATGGAAACTCATTTTGAGAAAGAAAGTTTAATTAACAACTGGAAGAAACTTAGAAAATTAAATCACAGTTGTAAAATCTACAATGTTTATGTATTATGGAAAAAGTAAACTTTTTTTAGAGTCAGTCTTTTATTTATAGAAGAAATGTTTGTGAAAAAGTAAAGAATTATAGGGAAATTTTCTGGTTGAATTTATCAAAAACTTAATTTGATTCTTATGAAGTGCTTTGTAAATGATTTTAATAAACATTTTAAGACTTCTGCACTGACTATTTCTATAAAGAATGGCATCATGCTTGATATTTTTTGTTCATTGTTGACATTTCTAACTAATTATTGTCAAATTTAAGTGACATTGAAACTTATCAGTACATAACTACATTGTATATTTTACACATTTTTGATGACTAAAGGAAAAAGAATCAGTTTTATAAATAAATGGATTAAAATGTTTTAATTTTTATTTTCCTGATATGATTTGGAACAAAAGGGAAATGTGACAATTACAAAAAAAAAAGTCCAATGTTTACACTAAGAAATGATAAATAATGAATAAAAAAATATGACATTTGAAAATCTAAACTTATTTATAAATAGAACTTTGTGTGTGCATATCCGTTACCTATAGACTCTGAAATGGCTGAACCAATTTTCTTGAAAATTTACACAGTTGTACTATAAGCGTCTGCAAGTGTTCTTAGCTAGGTTTTGTGTCGAGGTACTCCCGATAAATATAAAAAATTGATAATCAAAAAAATCTGGTTATAGAAAGTGGTCCGATTTTAATCAAATTTGATACACTCATAGACAAAGACATAAGAAACGATATTCAGAAGTTTCAAGGTTGCAGTTCTTACAATAGTGCAGAAAATTTGATATCGATACCAGGAAATCAAAATTTGATTGACATCCATTCATTTTTCTTCCAGTCTACGGTTTCGCTTAAACTGGAAACAACTATCGCTTTTTAGTCTTTTGTGCCAACGTCCAAAGAGTCTGAGCTCCAGGACCATGGATTAGTTTTAAAGCTTTCATTACACCCGAGCAACACTGAGCTATACTGCTAGTAATGAATAAAAAATATGACATTTGAAAATCAATTATTAAACTGTAGATGTGGAAAGCTATATTTTATTCTGATGCAAACCTCAAAAGGTGGTCGATGATAGAATATGGTCAGTTTGGAGACCACTGGCCTAATTCATTTCTTCTTCAATAGTAGAATGACAGAGACAGCCAAACTGTGGACCTTTTCTCTGGTTGCTAGGTCCTTATCCTTTTCTATTGTAAAATCTGTGGTTGAAAATATTTATTTGGAAAGGTTGCTAGCAAAGATTCTCAATATATGAAAAGAGTGTTAAATAAACTTCCACCATTTTCAAAAGAAAATTACTCAGGGATCTACTGCAATTTTAATTTTTTGACTTTTTTAAAGTTAAAAAAAAATAACTGGGGTAAATTTTCAAAACCTTACCTCAAGGAAATATGAAACTTCATTTTGTTTGTTCTATTTCAATAAATATAACTCTTTTAATTTTGTTAAAATGAAACCATTTTAAAGCTCAATTTAAAATTTGTAAGCTAACTCACCTGAACACTATTTTCTATTAATTATGACATGATCCAATCTTGAATTTAATAATTAAAAAGTAGCAATTTATTTTGTCTATATTTTTGAGATGAGGTAGTATTTACAGTATTTATATTATTCGGACTATTGTCCTCATCTTTGTAGCCATTCGTCTAACAAAGATGAGGACAATAGTTCAAATAATATAAATACAGCAGTTTATTTTATTTTTAAAATTGTCTTCATACTGATAAAATACTTTTCATTCTTTAATTACCATATCAACTCAGGAGATAGATAAACATGACTCTCTACAGATTCCTTCCTTTTTTTTTTTATTTGTATATTGTCATGACTTCTTGTAGAAAAAATAGTGGAATGGTCTCCTATTGTTTTCACTGATTTTGAATTCAGAATTGTCCTTCTAAATTGGTGGTCAACCAAGTATGGAGAGTTCAGTCTACCTTACTATTTAAGCATTTAGGTGGATCAGAAGAAATGGATTCTTGCCTTTCCTAAGGGCATAAGTGCAAAAATAAATGCCACAGATTAAACAGGAATTTGGACACATTTCCGATCACTATTACACTATCCATAATTTTATTATGCAAAAAAAAAAAAAAGCAAAAATTAAGATATAAAAAATACAAAACCAACTTTTAATTTTAAAGCACTTGGAAAATACAGGTACACTAATTAATATTTTTATTCAAGTTGGTAAAATGCAGTTTAAAAAAAAAAAGAATTATATTATTTGTGTCTTCAATATTTATCAAATAAAAAAAATTATTTTTTCTTAATTCCTTCTTCATTCATTTTTACTTTAATGTTCAAAAGCTTTTAAGCTAAAATGTTTTTTGCTACCTGTCACTGTCCTCTTTTCTAAGCCGAATGGAATCGGTAATGAATTTTGACAGATTGACTTGTCTGCCTCTACTTAATGCTGGACTCAGCCTCTTACTAAGACCTAGATAGGATTTTTTTTATTTCCCCCACTTATTTTTCATTGTCTCTCACACATCATTTTTCTATTTTTTTTTTTTTTTTTTTTTTTTAATAAAGAAACATTTTCAACTCACTTTTATGGCATGTAGCACTTTTGGTACAAAATTACAATTTTTCTCCTTAACCCTTTAATGGATAAGCATTTTTCTTCCTTTGTCCAATATTTCATTCTTTTCAAAACATCATGAGTTAACTTTTGATTTCAGACTGAATCCAAAATATTTGACTATCTAGTTTCATTTTAATGGAAGAAGAAATCTATCCTAAACTTTTTACACACTGCATCAGTTTTAAAAAAATCAGTGGCAACAACCAATTATATTATTGTAGCTATTTTTGGACTAATGTAGAGTTTTTATGGCTATTGTAAAGTTGCAAAATTCTTCTCATATATATATATATAAAATAAAACAAAATTTTGATGTTCAAATTCGTTGAATAGCCATATAGTGGAGAAGAATTTGGGATCCAGTTTGAAATCAAAAGTTAACTCATATTCTGAAAAGAATGAAATATTAAACAAAGGAAGAAAAATCCATTATTTTTATGGCTGTTGTAAAGTGGTAAAATTTTTCTCTACACACACACACACACACACACACACACACACACACACACACACGTATATGTATATATAATATTTTCATTTGGAATTCAGCCAATTACACAACCTTGATTTCAACCTTTTGGTATTTTCAATCATTTCAGGATTTTCACCTGAAGATACGGAAAGGTTGAAACCTAGGTTGTGTAATTGGCTGAATTCCAAATGAAAATATTTAAAAACTCTACATTATATATGAATTGAGCACTTTTTAATACAACTCTGTACTAGTCTAATTTAATTCTGACTAATAACTGGTTAATAATTTTATTTATATTTAGTGTATCGAGGCAGCAAATAATTTTCTAAACATATACTGTTAAATATAAGAGACAATGAATGTCTATTACGTTAAATCATGAGCCGTTCTAAACGTCATATTTAGAACCAAATTAATAAAAAAATTATCCAAATGTTGTAGAATTTTTGTCTTTATTTTCAGCTGAAATTAAAGCCGAAATACGACGTTTGGAATGGCTCATGATTAAACATAATAGACATTCATTGTCTCTTATATTTAACAGTATATGTTTAGAAAATATATATAATGAATAGGGTATAATTAGGAAGCGAGTATTTATCCAAACAACTTGTTTCTTTTCAATCAAATTTATTTGGATAGATGTATATTATTTCATGCACAATGCAATCATCAAGCATAGATTGAAACCCAACTGTTGTAAAATTGAAATATTGATATTTATGACCTGGTGTTAAGGTAGCAGTCCATTTATTTATAGGAGGGGTATGTATGTATGTATGTATGTATGTGTGTGTGTGTGTGTGTGTACATACACACACAATTACAAACATAAATATATAACCATGCAACAAATATAGGCAAGGATACAAACATATACATATCCATAATTTTCAAAAATGCATACATATGTATACACACACATACTTTCCAATATATCCCATAAATAATTTATATACAAATCTTATACATATTTTCAAATATTAATACATGTGTACTCACACATATCATTCACTTATCCATCTCTCTCTCTCTCTCTCTCTCTCTCTATATATATATATATATATATATATATATATATATATAATCTCCACACTTACATTTATATACATAAGTACATAAAAATGTTATTACAAGTTATTTCTACATATTCACGTTCACAACTATATACAAATACATAAACATGCATTCACTCATCTGTACATATCTATTTTACACACACACACACACAAGGTGTGATAGATGAATTGTCTTCTAAATTACGCAAAAATGAAAATAACACTGACATCTCATTTTAACAGATATATTTACCAAAATTACACAAAAATAACTTGAAATACTAAAGAGTAAATTTATTCAATAAAATTGCCTTTTGTTTTAACCACAGCCTCCAAATGATTTTAGAATCTCTTGCAACTTTTTTGGATAGTTTCCTTGTTTAAATTTGTGAATTCTGCCATGATCCTTGCATTTAGTTCATCTACAATGTTACAAGGAGTTTTGTTGGTCTCTCACTCAACTACCCCTCCCACACACACATCAAGGGGGTTGCAGTCTGGGTAGTTAGTAGGCCAGTTGTAAGGGATGATTTGGTAACAGAAATTGCCTGACAGACATGACTGGTTTCTCTTGCTTGTGCAGCATGGTGTAGTGTCCTGTTACCAGATATAGGATCTTCCAGCAGCCACCCTCTTGATTCAGAGCAGCACTACATTCTCAAGGCTTTTGATGTTGGCCTCCATGTTGAGCCTGAGGTCCTGTGGGAAGATGATTGGAGGCATAATGTCACCATCACTAGTGATCACTTCAAACGCCTTTGTAATCACCATTAGGCTCATCCAACACTTTCTGAATCCTCAGTACTGTTCTCGGATTGAAACCTCTTGGGCTAACGTTCTCAGCTGACATGAAGTTGAAAAATTATATTGAATCCAATGCTAGGTTAGCTGCTATAAAGGTTGGTTCACTGTATCTGGCAAGACAGTTTTTCTCTCCAGAATCTATCTTACATATGGGCTGGTACCCTTGCTATTTACCTTGAGCTCCTTGATAAAATCCAAAGAAGAATCAGCAATATCGTTGGTCCTGATCTGGCAACTCGGCTTCAGTCACTTTCCCACCACCATAATTATGCCTCTCTGTTTTTCTTTTTCTTTAGGTACTTTCATAGTAATTGATTGAATTTAAATGCAGTATTAGATTGGCATTGATATTTCATCAATTTACAGATGAATTAGCTAGAATACACACCACATTTACATTTAGAGACTAAGGGATCTTTTGAATGATGGAATTTTAAAAAATCACTTGTTGAGTTGTTGCATTAACAAGACTAAAGGACCCAAGTTGTCCTGCAATCTCACCATAACTAGAATCAGCAATATTGTTGGTCCTGATCTGGCAACTCAGCTTCAGTCACTTTCCCACCACCATAAAGATGCCTCTCTCTGCCTTTTCTATAAATCCTTTCATGGTAATTGTTTGGATGAGCTCTTAGCTATGGTACCTAGACTTTTTGAATTTAAGCGCAGTACTAGACTAGCATTGAGATCTCATCAATTTACAGTTCAGTTGGCTAGATGTTATGAAATTCTATACTAACACTTTCTTGTGGAACTCCTTTCCAGCTCCATGCTTTTGGGTCAGTTTTAATCTGTAAAAATTTAAATGCAATGTTAATTGCTATCTACTGTCCTACTGAGTACTCTTTCCTCTTCCTCATCATCATTTATCCATCACACCCAGATGGGGCATAGGGCAGCAACTTTTTGCTGCTGTTTCTGTAACAAACTGTCTTTTACAGGGCAGGGTTGTTAGCCCTGCACCCAGTCCCCAAACCTGGAGGACCGGTGGACCATTCTTGGTCCTTACGTTTACAGCACGTTATTCCCAAATGGTCACTCATTTAAGTACTGACCAAGCTCGATATTGCTTAACTTCAGTGATTGGACGGGAACCGGTGTAGTCAACATGATATAGCCATAGACTTTCCTCTTCCTGGTTATTATTAATGTTTCTATTCCTAATTCTTCCACACCCTGTAACTCCTTGTGTCTTAGTGGCTTTACTTCCTTGCATGGGGTGATACGGATTAAAAAAAAAAATGAAAAGCAATTTCAATGCTATCTCCTGTTCTGATTATTCTTTCCTCTTTTCACTCACTATTAATGTTTCTGTTCCTAATTCTTCCACACTCTGTAGCCCCTTGTGTCTTAGTGACTTTATTGCCTTGCTTGGGGTGATACTGATTTTTTTTAAATTGTTAGACGTAAAATAAATTAAACATTCATTTATCTCTTCACATGATCAATTAAGCTTCTTTTTTTTTTTTTTCATAAAGTGCATATACAAAACCTTTATATTTAGTTTATTTGATATTAAGCTAATTTGTAATTATATTCATCTATTCATTTTCAACTGTTATAAAAACGCTAGTACTTCAAGTCATGTTTACTATTCATTTCTTCTGGAATAATGAAAGTTGTCATTTGTGTGGCAAGTATCTCTTAGTTTTATTGTAACTCTCAAATTAGCACTACAATTGTTAATAATTTTATACTCTTAAGAATGAATATGAAAGCACTAACATAGTTTGTCAGGTTAGGTGTGAGATATCAAAAACCTTCCTCCCAAATCAAAGCATCATTTAATTAGCTTATTACAAAGAACATTAAAGCTCAATTATTGAGGTCATACCTAATGAAACATTTGGCAATTGGTCTATTTTGCTACAGTCTCATTGATACGAATATAATTAAAGGAAAGAATTGATCAAATTTTATTTTAATGTTGCCAACTCAAAATCTCATCTCATGACCTTTTAGAGGATCAGGTATTTGAAGTGCTGCTATGGAATTAATTAATAACTCAAATGTTCATGATTCCTGCACATGACATTACATAAGGTAAAGCAAATTTTAAAATATAAAAATAACTGTAACTTCAGTATTTTTCATGTTTCACTAAATGCATTATGAGAAGGTGCAGAAAAATCCTTGTCCTGATCTACTTCCCAAAATCTAACTAAACATCAGATTTTTTTTAACTTCCATGAACTTTTCAGCACCCCCTCGTAACTTTAAAATTTATTTCCTGCTACTTTCACATGAATCTATCTGCTATGATTAATTTCTTTTTTTATGAACATTTATTCAATTCGTATTTTTTTATTATTCTTTACAACTAGTTTTAAATATAGATCAATCAATACTATAATCTATTCTTACTTGATCAATCCTTTTTTCTCTCTCTCTCTCATGCTCCCAAATCAAATGTATATGAATATACAAGGTGCATTTCTAAAGTTTTGAGGCTTCATTTTAAAGAAGTACAAAATTTTAATCTCTTTCAAAGTAGTGTCCTGTGACTTTAATGCACTTTTTGTAGTGTTCCAACCAATTTGTGAAAGCCCATGGAAGTCATCGAAAGTAAAGATGTCCAGGACCCTTGTCACAGCTTCCCTCATCTTCTCAATGTCTTCAAAACAATTGCCCTTGAGGTTCTACTTCAGCATGGCAACAAGTTTTGAGCTGTAAGGAGGGAAAGGGACAGTTTTCATGCCTATTTCTGTCAACACAAAACTTTATTGCATAACAAGTTTCCATCTTGGCTTTATGTTCTGACTACATTCTGAAAATTATTTAGCTTTGACTCACAGTATATAGTAGGGTGTGTACTAACAGCTGTTATAGCCTGCTCTTTGAATCTGGAATAACAAAAGGTGTCAGGTCAGCTTGTTAAGGTATATATATATAGTAATGATAGTCGAGAAGTTATAACTGCTTCACCTAAAAAATAGTCAAAACTCCTGGAATGTTTGTTGTGAAAATACAAGTACAGCTGACAGAATGTTTTTTTTTCTCTCCCCCCCCCCCCCGGCATTTTTGTAAAAGCCATGGCTCATAAAGTTCCCCTATTTAAAGTATGCAAATTGAAATTTGATGATAGGTTTGTTAGATATCAGGCAAGTTGTACCTTGACAAAGAATATGCTTTGATATTATGGCTATTTCTAGCTGGGACTAGTATTTTATGTCAAATATACTGTTTATGTTCAATTATTATAAATGGGTAACCACACCTATTGTTGACACCCATTGTAAGTAATGGAAATAGCATATATTTAACTTGTTACAAGAAAGTGATTAGCTATTTAAATTAACATTAATAACATCTTGAAGTCATCTCTTTCTGAATGCTACACATAAAAGCCTTGTGCCAGACTAAACTAAGCTTTATTTATTTGAAAAAAAAAAAAACTGTGGGTTGAGCTAAATCTGGTTAATGATTGTAGTTCTTTTAAAATCTTCATTTGTTTTTTTAATTATGGATTTAAGTCCTATCAAAGAAAAAATAATGGAGTGATGGCCTGTTGCCTTCACCATTTTTATGAATTCAATATTGTACTTTTCCTAGATTAGTTACCCTACCAAGGCTAAAGAACCCAGTCTGTCCTAGCTTGATGAGTAGGATAAAAGAAAAAAAGCTTAATTGATCATGTGAAGAGATAAATGAATGTTTTATTTTACATCTAACAATTTAAAAAAAAATATATCAGTATCACCCCAAGCAAGGCAGTAAAATCACTAAGACACAAGGGGTTACAGGGTGTGGAAGAATTAGGAATAGAAACATTATCCATTTCCCAAGGGCATTAGTGCAAAGTGAATGCAATGTCCTTGGCTGAAATTTGAATTCAGCCTGCTTATTCCATTAGTTCCCAAGTAGGCATCTATACAGATGGCACCACCATTTACTTCCGTCTCAATAGGAAATCTACCAAGTCTGACAAAGTAAATCTGGCTTCTGCTCTTGAAACTGATCTCTAATCATTGTCTAACTGGGGCAGGAAATGGCTTGTAAGTTTTAATGCCTCCAAAACAAAACTGCCCTTCTTTAACCACTGCAATGTAATCAGTCATCTCGAATTCAGTCACTTTCTCACTGACATAACATGGCTTCCCTCTGTCTTTTCTACAAATATTTTCATGGCAATTGCTCTAACAAGCTTTTTTTCTTGGTACCCTGACCACATGAATGTAAGTATGCTACTAGATTGGCATATAGGTCCCACCATTTTACTCTCAAAATAGTTAAATATAAATGCCACTTCTACTCCAACAATTTCTTTTCTCGCACTTCCCACCTGTGGAACGTTCTTTCATTTACTTGCTTATCTAATAGCTACAATCTTCAAAAATTTAAATGCAACATCAATTGCCATCTTCTATCTTCTTGAAGCCTGTTCATCTTTTATCCTTTCTTCAATACCCTCTGTACCCAGTCTTTACTCTCACTGTAACTCTCTGCACATTCATGGCAGTCCCAAATTGCTTAAGGTGAGATGATTAAAAAAAAAATTCCTCATGACAATAACTGGTAAGCCAACCATAAATGCACATTTAACTATCAATGTTTAGTTATTTTATTTTTGTCTTTGCATATGATATTAATAGTTTGTTGTGGTGCAGTGGATATCAGCTCAGAATGAGAAATTGAATTCCAGTTGATTCATTGCATTCACTTACACTTGAGAAAGGTATTAATCCATCTCTTCTCTTTTCAGCTATAGGTTAAATAGCAGGACATATTGGGTTCTATAGCCTTGGTTGGCAACCAATCTACCATAGAAAGTAATGGCAATCTACTGCAAGAAAACCTTCTGCCCAGTCAATCATGTCTCTTTCAAGACATGAATGCCCAAGTGTGTAACACGTGGCATTTAACTGATATATTAATAACACTATCAAAACGTAAACTTTTTGTTCTGAATGTTTTTATATATTCTTGAAAAATGTTAAATAAATAGCATTATTGCAAAACGCAAATTTTAACTTCATATTGTTATTTTTATTTTAATCAAAGAGACAGATCAAAAATAGTTTATTTAATAACAAAAAATAATGTTAATAAGGTACTGAGGATGTTACACTAATTAAAAAAAGTTTAAGCATTTTATTTTTTATTCAAGGAGCTTTTTCTTTTAGTGGATGGTGTATCAGAGAGAAATAGAGGAATGTGTACTGTATCCTTTAAGGGTGGCAGCTAAATGTATATTAGCATCACACACTAGAATGAAGATAATGTTTTTACATTTTAATGTAGGAAATTATTCTTTCTTTTACTGATGTAAAAAACTCACATGCACGAACTCTGGAAATTTATAAATCTTCTTTCTTCGTATGAGTTAAAAAAAGAAAAGGAAAAAAAAGGGGCGTATTACTTGAAAACCAAAAAAAAAAAAGAACTTATAAAATAAAGATTAAATAATAATTACAATTTTATTTCACCTTGTGGGCGTATCTCTAACACCACCCCAAATTACTATTCGTCAAATGGTGGTGTAAGGAAACAGTCGACCAATCATCCACCCACGCACGCGTCGCCTCCTATACATTTTTACAGTCGCCATCATGTATCAGCCGATGACTGTTCTTTATTTAAAAAGTCGATTATTTCTGTTTGTATCATTAGTAACCGACTTGTTTGGGCGAACAACAGATCGTGTCGTTACGTTAACAATTGCTACTGCTTCTTTGGGATAAGAATACCGTTCATTACTTATGGATTTGGTGTTGAGCTTTTTTAACTGCAAATGTTGCTTTCGACGACTCTACCCTCTTCCTATCTCTGATGGTGAGCTTAAAATGACTTTTTTCTTCTTTTTTTTTCTACGCCTCATATAGTAAATATTGTTATTAAACTTTTTTTTTCTTTTTTTATGAAAATGCCGTCACCGTTACCAAACCCACGTTTACCTATCGAAAATCAGTTTGTTTTTTTTTTTACATTAGACATTTTAAGTTTTTTAATAATTTAAATTGAATAAGCTAAATTATCATACATGAACATAGCAACAAAAAATGCTGTTTTTTTTGGGGGGGGGGGGGGTAAAAATGGCATTTCTGTTTTGTTTGGAATTTTTTGTTACAACAGACAGAATTAAATTAATGAGAATTTTGTAAACGAAGTCTGTATGATTTTTGCAGCTTTAAAGATAATTGTCGTTTACAAAATTGATGGGAACGAAAACTTTTTACTAGCGTTTTTTTTTTTTTTTTTTTTTTTTTTTTTACTTACAATCACTTTCTTTTTGTTTGGTTTTTTTTTTTTGTTTTTTTGTTTTTTTTTTTTTATTATTATTATTATTTAATATTGTTTCGTAAACTTTTTTTTCCTGGAAGGCAGGCATTCACGATAATAAAAAAAAGAGAAATGAAGTAACATTAGACATACAATAATATATTTTTTCCGTAAAAAAAAAAATTTCAAAATCTTATATTCTTATCAGATCACAATTTGATTTTCGATATGAGTCTCGTTCAAAAAGTTTACGTCTGGTGTAAGGGAGATAATCAGTTCGTTTGAAGGTAATTTTCATTTTTCAAAAAACATTTGAAAACCCCACCAAAGATTTGATGCCATGGGATTTCAAAGTTTCGAATATTTTATTTTCTCTTTTACTGATTTTAGAAAATGATTTGCTATTATCATCGAAACGGTTGTTGTTTTTTGTATTTCTCATTCAATAAACTAAAAGAAAAAAAACATTTTTTACTGTGAAAAAACAAATTTAAAAAATGTCATGTGCTATACGAGATTTTACACTTCACTACACAAGAAGTTTTTTTTTTTTCGTTTTTTTTTTTTTTACTCTACCGTTTTTAGTTTTTTGTCTTTGTTATTTTACCGAGTCCAATTTGACAGGTCTTTTCAATAACAAAGAAAGAATTAAAAAAAAAAAAACGAATGAACATCCAAGAAAAAAGTTTATTCCTCCATCTAGTAACTTTCAAGAACATTTAAAAGCCGAAGTCTCCAATAGTCGAAACTTTTATGTCTGACCGAAATGAGGAAATAAGTTTTAATCATTTCATTGTGTAAAACTTCATCTTGAATGGGTGAGGCAGGGGCAAAAATTGGTATTTAAAAAAGAAAAATAATACCCGTGTGTTTTTTTTTTTTGTTTTTTGTTTTTTTTGCATAAAAATATAAAAGCACATATATTTTCCAGGGGTTTACTTGCTATGATTGCCACAGTAAATTAAAATATATTGTTATACTTACCCGGTTTTGGCTGGGATAGTTTATTACTTCGGGGGAAGGGAGTGTCATTAGCTGGGGCCTTAGGCTCCCCCCCCCTCCAAAAAAAAAGAATAATTACCAAAAGGCCTTGAACAATTCTTTCATGTTATTGCTGTTTAAACCCACTTTTAACCTCGACCTTGTGTCAGATTCGGTAACGACGTGGGCATCCGGAAAAATCTCGAGATAATTATTATATAGCAAAAATTCTCTTTTAGTTTTACAAAAAATACTATTCTGCCATAAAAATAATTCATCTTTATTCTTTAACTTGAGGTTTCGCTATTGAAAAAGAAAGAAAAAAAATCTAGAGATTAAAATAAATGTTTATCTTGTTTCAGAAGAGAACTGAAAACCGGAGAGAAAATTCACCTGTTGTCATTGTCACAATATTTCTTTTACTGTAAAAAATGAAGTAATTCAATTTATCTTTAGTTTAGCCTTTTACTTTCTTAGAAAAATAATTTATTTCATTATTCCCCATACATGACAACTGTTTCTACCACTGGAAAAAAAATATTTGTATGAAATCTTTGTTAAAATTATTAATTAATACCTCTACCGTATATTTATTTGGAACATTGGCGATTATGGCTCTCCCTATCTTCTATATCTGTGTTACTTTCTGTAATACTCGCTCTTTATTTTATTGTCACTGAGCAAAATGCTTACATGAACATGAAGTTAAACATTTTTTTTTTATCTTTTTGACTCAGTGCGGGTTTTCTTGCGTTTTTTTTTTTTTTTTTTTTTTGTTAATGACATCACTGGGTTCACTCTGTCTTTAACCAGAAAATAAAATTATTTGATCTGTTAGTATCACAGCCTAATCCAAATTAATCCTGTTGTTATCTCTTAGATAATCCTCTTTTTTATTTGGTTGTTTTTTGTTGTAGTATTGAAACGTGGTATCGAACATGGGGAAATACCCTTCAGAAAGGTTTTATTAATCCGCCTATTCCTTCCAGTTATGGGTTAAATAACAGAACAGATTGCGTTCTATGGCCTTGGTCGGCAACCAGTCTACCGCAGAAAGCAATGGCAACCTACTGCGGGATAATCTTCTGCCCAGTCAGTCATGTCTCTTTCAAGACATGATCGCCCAAAGTGTGTATCACGTATGGCACTTAACTGGCTGATTGAAACATTGTAATTCAATTAAGTTTGAAACATCTGCTCATAAAAATTACTTTGGTAACCGAAAACATTTTTTTTTTTTTTTGTCAAAATTTTAGAATTTTTTATAATCTTTTTTTCAAGTTTCATAAGTTGCACATTAAAAAAATACATGATGGTATATTTGAAAAATTATGATCAAATCAAGTTTGAAATAATTTTCTAATAATTATTTATTCTCGCGATAAATTCCAATTATAGTTTAAAAAACTTTGTCGAAATCATGTTTTTGTCAATCAGTTTTTTTAGTTTATTGAAAACTTTCTAAGATTCATTTTTGTTCTACATACAACAGAACTGAAACAATTGTATTTAGGTATTGTTTTAAAATATTTAAATTCTTTTGTAATATTGCAATTTAATTTTATTTTTAGTGTAACAGTTTTTTTTGTTTTTTTTTTTCACAATCTTTTGTCAAAGCAGTACATCATTTTTCATGAAGGAACGTAAATATAGCACAATATTGTAAAATTGTGACTGAAAATTAAAAATCTATTTTGTGAGTTGGGCAACAAAATCATTAGGGTTTGTTGCCCGACACAAAAAACATAAATGTTTGTCTTGAAAAAACTAAAAAGACAATAATATCCAGTTCAAATGACATTGTCAGATTTAAATATCTGTATTATAACCTGATAACACTTGAGTTTGAAAAAACTTGCCAAATACTGAGAAGTTGGCGCATATCTTGAAAACAAGATTTTATTTTTATCCGTTTGGAAAGTTGTCAGAAATTGTATCAGTGAAGAAGATGAGAGATGATGTGGGAGTCAGGCCCATAAGTGAAGGGCAGACAACTCCAGTGGAATTAAATGAGCAGCCATTGATGTCCTTCGCTCTTGCCGCTTTGGTCGCTGTGATATTTTCCTTCCCCGCTGTTCGGGATGGCTACGGCAGCGCCTGACCCGGAGACATCTGCTGAGAAGGAATCACGTAGGTGTTGGCGTTTATTTCTGTCTTACATCCAATTCTTGCATGTTGTTCGCTTTTTTTTTTACGAGGAATTTATCCGAATTCTTGCGTGTGCCATTTATTCTCTCGCTCTCTTCATCACCACAGACACTCGCTCGCCACATTATCATTAAAATGAATTGTTAAAAATATGTAAAAGTAAAACATACCTCTATCAGTTTTTTTTTTAGTCTTAATAAGCTAAAATAAATATCTTCTTAAAGCTTTTATGGGGAAAACCAGTAGTATTTTATTTATTTATTTTTTTGTTATCGTAAAAAATAGAAGCTCTGCAATAAAGAGTAATAAAATTGTGTACGATTTATTTGCAACTCACTATTAAAAAAATATTCGGATTTGTTCGGACATAAGCTTCTCTCATCATTTTTAAAGAGACTTAACAAATTTTAAAAAAATAGTCAGAGACGGTATCGCTCCACCAAAACAATTATTAAATAATTCTGAATTTTACAGACAGCTGTTGCAGTCTTTAAAAAATAACAGGGGGAAAAAAAAACAAACGAAAATAATGATTCGTTCGAATTATTTGCGTGTTGTTGATCTTGTTTTGCAATTAATAAAAAAAAAATTACTGCTCGAAAGAAAGAAATGTGTAAAAACTCGTTAGAATTTTTTTGGTAGTTTATTTTATATACTTTTTTTATTTAATTTTTACGTGGTCTCATATCGCGGTTTTTTTTTTTGTTGTTTTTTTTTTTTTGTTTTTCTGGTAACGAAATAATTGAAGAACAAAAAACTAATAGATTTGGCAGTAAAAGCGTAAATGTTGAAAATAAACCAGATATTTGATTTTATTTAGTACTGCTTACGACAAGATTATAGTCACGTGATGAGATTTCTACAATTAGTTATGCTCTGCATTGCGACTGTCGTAAAAACCGATTTTTTGAAAAAAAAATTCATTGGCGTTATTTTTTTATTTTTCTCTCGTTCTTTCTCCTTTTTTATTAATGTAAGTAAACTAAACTAAACAAAAAAACTGTTTTTAAACCTGTTATAAAACGTTCTTAATCTTGTGGAAGTCATAGTGCGAATCGAAAATAAAAAAAATTAAAGAAATATTTTTAAAATTCCTATTTAATTTAATTATTAAAAATATTTCTTAATTTCTTATAAGTCGTGCTAATAATTAGCACTAAAAGATCATACAATGACGATCTACGAATTGCGATTAAAAAAAAGTGACATTAATGATTAAACAAAACTTAAAGATTTTAAAACATTTTATTGGTAAATGTCATCGTCCTTTAATTATTGAGACATAACTGATCATCACTGATCGAAAAGCGAGAGTTTAGCCTTGAACATTAAAACAATCTCTCAACTTTTTTTTAATTTTTTTTTTATTTTTACTACACATTGAAAATTTTTTTTGCGTAAATAATATAATTTGATTACAATTTATTGTAGCTTTTGTTTAATAAATTTTAAAAAATTGATGTCCCAATTATTGAGGTGGGCAAAACAAAAAACCTTTACTAAAAGACCCCTTGAACTGCATCTCTAGAGAATTACCTAGTGTTTGTTTTTAAGATATTTTATTCTTTCTCTGAAAAATCAGTTGTCTTTGTTAAAAGAAAACTGGCAGAAAAGTTTTTTTTCTACCTCAGAGAGACCATTATGAAAAAAAAGATCCCAAAATTCGGTTAAACTAAAAAAATAAAAAGTGACTTTATTTTTTCTTAAGGAAATGTTTTTTTTTGTTTTTGTTTTTTTTACTTTGAAAACATTCATTTTTGAGAATTTAAAAGTTAAAAATCTGGCTCTGAATTGGACCCAGCCTTTTTTTTTTTTTTTTTTTTTTTTTTTTGGCATTATGACACTGCTCGATGATGTCTGTCTAGGAAAATAGGGTTCTCACCATAATTTTTTCTCTTTTCTTTACTAACACATACATCCACTTTTTCGTTTTTAAAAAAAAACAGTATAGCATTAAAATAAAAACCACAAATTAAAAAAAAAATCAGTTTTATTGTTAAAACTCACTGTTAATGATTATTATTAAAAGGAAAAATTATTTTTAATCTTTTCTAACACGTTCAAAATTTTAATTTTTTTTTTTTTGTCAGCTCTACAGTTGACTATGGAAATTATTTCCGGTGAAAAACAATAATTTGGAAATTCTTGCAAAAATCAAATAACTGTAGGATTTTAACAAAACTTTCATGAATTATTCACAAAAGAATGAATTTATTTATGAATTTTTTTTATTTTTTTTTATGAAATCCTGTTAAAAATTTTATTTTTCTTTAAGCAGCTGCCACTTTCCCAAAAATCTAATCCAAATAGGAAAAATGAAAAATGCAATAAAACTGACATTAGATAAACTTTTATTTTTATAAGTAATATATATTAAGGACATTGTTGACTGAAGAAAAAAAAATTGCAATGAATAATGAATTTTTACTTTCATTTTATTATTTAAATTATAATTTATAGTTTCAAAAAATCTTAAATTCTTCAAAACTTTGTCCACGTTAGGTTAAGTTATTAAGTGAAAACTGTATTTACTAAGCAAAAATTGAAAAGCTTAATACAAATCATTATACTTTAAGATATATATATATATATATATATATATATATATATAATTATGTGTATAGAACATGCCCATTTTGAAAGTATGGATGACCATACACAATTAGTCATTGATCTTATTTTCTCATATAGTAAATTTAAAGTCAACATTTCCTAAAATTAGATTAGAGAATATTTCCAACATTTGTAAGATTACGGAGTACTTAAAATTTTATAAGTGTTTACCTGTCATTTTCTGAAATTATATTTTAACAGATAGTCGCCATCAGACAGCAATAAACATATAAATAGTTTATCAGTGCTTGACAAGTGCCTGTCAGGTGTTGAAAGATACATAAATAACTACAGTTCATTTTAAAATCCATTTTTCTGCTTTTTTTTTTTTTTTTTTTTTTTTTTTTTTTTTTTAAACTTAAAGCGAATAATGCTTGTTTCAAATCAGCTAATATTCCTCAAATAAAGTTTCAGAAAGTATATTTTATTTTGGAGATTTTTAATAAAGAAAATTACATTGTGATGAAAGACGACTAAAAGAAGGGATGCTAATCACCTATTTTTAAAAATGGATTCAAATTAATATTTTTGTTTGAAAAAACGCACTACAGTATTTTGCTTAATGGAAATAGTAAATTTAATCTTTTAGTTTTCAATTAAAGCTAAAGTAAAAACTTCAAAAAAGATTTTTAATTTATGAAAATACATTTTAAAACTTAGGTATCACACATTTTTAGCAAAAAGTAAAGGTACCTACATTAAAAACTTTTTCAAGATCAAGTTTTGGTGGAATGTTTAAAAAAATTTATATTGTAAATTGAATATTTAGTGTTGTAGTGTCAGGCACAAAGCCAGTGTCTAATCTGATATTGTATATCCATTGTAATTTACCCCCCTCTCAATACACACAAACACAGACTTAATGGTGATTTCACTTTCACTTTTCATTTTCTGAAAGGTGAACAATCTAAAAGAAAAAACATAGCAAAAAAAACTTTTATAAAAAGGAAGTACATCAACAAAATACAATTTTACAAAAAATATGAAAATCTTAGCTTAACCAAATCCTTACCACTTTTTGTACTTTTGAACACTTTAAAAATTTCCTTTCAGTTTCAAAGAACATCATTAATTATTGCCAAACTTTTACTCTCCCTCTCTGTACAAATCTTCTGAATTACATTTAAAATAAAAAAAAAAAACGAAAGACATTCTATTTAAATGAATACTTCAATTTCAGTAATTATCATTTTGGAAAAGTTAATTTAAAATTATTGAAGATTTTTTTGCTTCCATTAAAAATAAAAACTTAAAAATAAATTTTGGAATTTTATTAATTTAAATAAAATAAAACTATTTCTTGTTACTTAAAACTTTGACGTTCAATAAATATTTCTTTCTTGTCACTGATTATAGAACACAACATGGTACAGGCAATTAATGATTAAAATTTGCTCAAGCTCATTCAATATTTCAATAGTGGGAATTAAACCTCATCCTCCTCTTTAGTATGATAGAAAAGGTATTAAATAGGTAGTTTTCACACATGATCGAGGTTCTGACAAACTTTTTTTAAGCTACACAATCCCTGGATCGACTTGTTATAATTGCAGCCTATCAATTAGAACAAGGGAAGTAACTGGAACTAGATAAAGAAATTAATTACAGAGTATTCAATGGATACAAAATAATTTTAACTGTCAATAATCTTTTAATAATTTGAGCAATTGTAAGAATCCAGTCTTTGTTAAATGAAGAACTTTTAAAAGAAATTTCATAGAAATAAAAATGAAATGAATAATATATCTTCTGAGGTAATTTTTATTAATGGAAACTAATTTATTCTTATTGACATTCTTCAAAACTTAGAATTAATAAAGAGGTAAATTTATTCAATAATAATTGTTTTGACTGAATCACTAGGCACCATTTTAACCTTTTATGAACCATTCAGTAATTGAAAAAATTCTAATAGAATGAAGAAATGCTTGTTTAGCATTAAAAAAAACATTTCTAATTTTCTAACATGCTTATGAGAAAAAAGTCCTTTTGTAGTCAGATTTCATCTGTCAGATTTTATGTAATCTGTTTTTTCATGTGAGCATTTTATCATAATGTTCTATTTTTCAACTGCTATTATTTGACTTGGGTGTTTCTAAAATTTCACAAATTAATGTTATGTTTTAGAGAAAAAAATTTTTAATATAAAGTGTATAACAAAATGTTTGGCTACAGATAATGTATTTTTTTGGAGGAATCCTTCAAATAGATTGTGATTGATTTTTGGATATGTTCTTATTACTTTCGTCCTTACAGGAACATCAACTCCTTTGTCTGACCTTTTCTGCATTGTCCTATTGATTTAACATCTTTCTACTTCATTTGCTGCATAAAGCACAGCCAGTTTATGGCATTAGAAGAAAAAAGTTCAATATTTTTGTTAAATCAATAGAATTCATTATATTTATTGAAGATCTATAAATTTATTTCATTATTATATTATGTGTGCCTTAGTCACAAGATGGGGAATAATTGCAGATTTCATTGTAAGAGTTTGAACATTGGAATGTAGTGGTAGTTTTTTTATATATTAGTCATCCACATACAAGCCTGTTTCACTGTATCACAGCTCATCAGTGTGGCTAGACGCATCCACTCGCCTCTGGCCGGGATCAAAACTCAACCGATTTGGTGTCGGTCGGAGTCTCTACTTCCTAAGCCATCGATGCATGGTATCAGAGAAGGGAAATTTTAACGTGTTGTATATCAGCAGTGTTTACACACGCCAGTTCCTGAGAGAACTCAATTCATTTCTGAAGAGTCACGCATATAGCTGAAGTGGAAACTGTTTTTGAAATTTTCTTCTTCAGAGAGCTCAATCGCAATGAGAGCATTGTAATGTTTTTAATTACATTTTATGGTCAAATTGACACCATACCCATCTAAATCTATCTAAACTTATTTATAAATGGAACTTTGTGTGTGTATCCATTACCTATAGACTCCGAAACGGCTGAACCGATTTTCTTGAAAATTTACACAGTTGTACTATAAGCGTCTGCGAGTGTTCTTAGCTAGGTTTTGTGTCAAGGTACCCCCGATAAATATCGATAATCGGAAAAATCGGGTGATAGGAGTGATCCGATTTTAATCAAATTTGATACACTCATAGACAAAGACATAAGAAATGAGATTCAGAAGTTTCAAGGTTACAGTTTTTACAATAGTGCAGAAAATCGATTTATTTATTTTTATATATATATATATATATAAGGCAAGATGTTTGTGTGTGTATCTGTCTGTATGTCCTTTATACAAATCCACAATTTTTATCCGATTCTCACCAAACTTCACACAAATATTCTTTAGGCTGAGTCTGAGCTCCAGGACCATGGATTAGTTTTAAAGCTTTCATTACACCTGAGCAACGCCGGGCTATACTGCTAGTTTTGTCATATTTACTCCTTGGGCTAAAACTCAATCAACCCCTCAACTTGCTATGAAAGCCATAAAACTCACCTAATTTTGAACCGACTACAGATTTTCAATAGAAAGGTTTCTTTAATTTTTTTTTTTTTTTTTTTTTCCTGCTGCTGATTTTGTGGTTTTGAATTTTTACATAGTGAATTTTGAATTAGAGATCAGCTGGCCAGAAAATAATAGGAAGACAAAAAGAAAACAATGTCTATTATAATGCATTTGCTTATAACTTTGTTTTTGTTTTTTGCAGAAAGAATCCCTATTATTCCAGATAATCTCATGAACTTAGGCTTCCGACAAGAGATCCAGGAGTATGCCCAAAATGAATGGAAGGGAGATACACCAAAGGCTCAAACCATCCGCAATGTAAGTGTGTTTCTCATTGAGAAAATGTAAAGAAATCTGCAAAGTTTCAGTTGAGGGTTTCATTTATTTATTTTTTTTTTATTGCATATTTTTCCTACTTGAATAAAAAGTAATTTTAAGGAAATAAAATTATAGAATAGTTTTTTTAAAAGCATTAAATATACACTTAATTTATTCAGGCTAGCATTCTGTTTGAAACCTTTGCATTACTATCATATGCAGCCACCTTCTGTGCATTTCAAATTTCACTCCCTTAGTCAAGACACAGATGCATTGATTTCATTCTGCTGTCTATGCTAAAAAATATTTCATGTTCACAGTTTCAAGATTTGCCACTTTCAAATATATGCTTGAATAAGGAGTTTAGTTTAAAATTATCAAAGGTTAATTAGAACAGATATCTGAAGAAATTGTAACAAATAACATGTAGACATGGGTTCAAATAGATTATGTATAGTGATTGTTGTTCCACATCTCAAAGATTCAGACAAAAAATCTTTTTAAGTCACTTTAATTTTTGTTTCATTAAATAAATTTGCATTCTTAAATTATTTCAGTCAGTCAGTTAAGTGCCATATGTGATACACACTTGGACAATCATGTCTTGAAAGAGACATGACTGACTGGGCAGAAGATTATCCCACAGTAAGTTGCTATTACTGTGGTAGACTGGTTGCCAGCCAAGGCTATAGAACACAATCTGTCCTATTATTTACCCCATAACTGGAGGGAAGAGATAGATTAATACCTTTCCCAAGGGTATTTGCGCATAAGTGTATGCAGGGAATTCAAACTCAGCTCCCCGATTTCTCGTTCTGGGCCGATATCCACTGCACCAAAACGCACATCCCATAATTATTTACTAAGGGGAAAAGAACTACTATTAAAGTTTAATAATTACTGTTTTTGAGATGCAAATTTCTATATTAAGTGGCATGTTTTAGAATTCTTTCTGAATAATTTTTTTTTTTTCTCTGATAAAATTGAGAAAAAGTGAATCCAGTTTCTTGTTTTATCTCGATCATTTTATCACTGACACAAAACAAAGACAAAGGGTGACACTGATAGAAAGTCACCAAAATTCAATATAAGTCTCCAGGGTCAAAATGTAGAGAATGCGACAGAAATATCCTTCATCTGCCAGAAATTAGTGGCAATGATGTCTTCATCTCGCTAATTTCTTATTTTTTATGTGAAAGGTATTTTTGCTGTACACTGCATCTGAATATTAGATCAGTAAATGTCTTGATACTCATTATAGTCAAATTATTTTAGTGATAAATACTCTATAGTAACGTAATTTCTTTTCTTTTTTTTTTTTTACCTGTCAAAAGACATGGCTTATATAATAGCACTTTTCAAATCCAAAGTTTTGGAAAAGCAACATTGTTTGTTTTTTTTTTTTTTTTTTTCAATATTCTTCAATGCAAATTTGATCCTATTTCTCTTTCTCTAAAACTTTAATTACAAAGAACATTAAAAACTGAAATATTATGACAATGTTGTGCTTGCCAAATTCAAATACCAGTTGAATTTGCTGCATTCACTTAGGCACAAATACCCTTAAGAAAGGTATTAATCCGTCTCTTCCCTCCAGTTATGGGTTAAATAACAGGACAGATTGGGTTCTATAGCCTTGGATGGCAACCAGTCTACCGCAGAAAGCAATGGCAACCTACTGTGGGATAATCTTCTGCCCAGTCAGTGATGTCTCTTTCGAGACATGATCGCCCAAAGTGTGTATCACGTATGGCACTTAACTGTGTTTTGTGTAATCACTTGCTTTAATTCTTTAAGCACTAATCAGAGACTGAATGAACAACCCACAGAATTTTTTTTTTTTTTTACTCCCTTTCAGGTGGTGGTAGTAGTAGTAACAGCAGCAGCACTTCTAGGCGAGAGGATGGGTGTTAACCATTTGACTGACTACCCATCACCATGTGCTGACTTATCTCACTAAGAAATCTAGTTGCTGCAAGACGTCTTGAGCCTATCTATTTTTCAGTTGTACTGTCTTTGCATTTTTGGTTTTCAACAATGATAATCCATCACTGTTAGAATTCCATGCCCACAGTTCAGGTTGCCAGAATTTTAACTAGTCGTTTACCATTTTGGGCCAGCCTACACATTCTGTAACAAAAACTTCTTTATTTTTTTTTTTTTTTTTTTTTTTTTTGACATCCTGAAATGTAAGGAGTTTTGTCTAAATTGTGTAAGGTTTCATTTGATATTTGATTTTGTTTCTATGTAAACTCGAAATAAAATCTTCTTTATTTATACTTTTTACATTTTTTTTTTTTTTTTTTTTTCTCTCACATACTGTATGCTTCAGCTGGACAATGTTCTTGGTGCTGAATATTATTCTGATACTTTTTTAAGGGCTATGCAGCTTTACAAGAGCAGTTCCATTGCAATTACCTGCGCCGAATCAGGGGAGATAACTACTGTGCCATGAGGGGCTGTGTCGCTCAGATTCTTGTCCATAAAATTTCAATTAAAGAAGAATTCTCAGACCCAAACCATGTTAAGCAGGCAAGTAATTACCTTTGAATTTTTAAATTTCATTTATTTGCTAGAAATGTTCCTCTTAAATTCTAATTCTTTGCAAATTTATAGATGACCTGATGAAAAATAGTTTTATTTTAATGAGACTTGTATTATTTTTTAAATATTTTATTGATGTGTCTGTAAATTATTGAACATGTATCTTCTAATGCTGACTGAAAAACCCTTCAAAATTTTACCTTTTTATATCTAAAGTCAAAACCCCTATTATATTTTTATATTAATCTTAGTTTTATTTATTTAAAGCTACTTCATGAATATTTTCAAAACACCTACTGGGAATTAGAATCCTGGTCATTTGCAAGCCGTCTTGTTCCTCACACAGATGTTCTCTCAATGATGAAAGAATGTATAGATGCATTTTATGATAAGGTAAGTTGCAATTCTGCTTCAGGTTAGCTATTAGCTCTTGTATCCAAATTCAAATCTTTGATTCATTTCTGGTAAATACATATGCAAATGTGTTGAAAATTTCATAAAGTAAGTATGATTGGGAGGGTTGATGTAACTTCCACAGAAAATGTTATTAGTAGACTTGTGTGTTTGTAAAAAAAGAAAAAAGAAAATTGATTATATGATTGTTGTTGTCAGCTTGTCATCTTCTATTTTCTGCTTAGATTGAACGAGCTTCCCAGATTGAAAATTCAAGGGAGCGTGAGAAGTGGGTAGAAGAACTCTTCAATTCTAATCCAACTTTAGACGTGAAAATGATGGAAGCTGCTAAACTCTTGATGTTGGTGGATATAATAGAAATCTACAGACAACATCAAAACCAACAACACACTGCAGACGTTCCTGTGTTTGCTTGGCTTTTGTTTGCCAGAGAAAGCTCAACAACTCCAGCTGATTTGATCAAGAACCATCTCAATATGGTGGGTAGCACTGGTGGCTTGGAACAGGTAGGATGTTGCTTATAACTATACAAATGCATTTGATATTAAAGCCACTCCCCCCCCTTCAAATTTTTTCTTTCTTTCTTTCTTTTTAATGTTCTATTCACTGATGTTACTTGCTTTCATCACAGGCATATATCCACTTCTCGCTCTTTGTTTCTCTTTCTCCTCCCTTTCTCTTTCTTTCTCTTTATCCACTCTCTTTCTTTCTTTAATGACTGTGGCTCTATTAATTATGCTTACCACCAATTCTCTAATGAAATTTTCAAGAATTCTAAAAGCTATGTTGTTTTTATGCATTTTTAATTTGTTTTTATTAAAGAGAAAAATAATTTTTTTTCTTTCTCTCTTTCCTCCCCTCTTTCTCTTCTCTCTCTCTTCTACATTTACAAACACTCACACTTTTTGAACTGAAACTTACATTCTCCATCCCCCACATCCTTTATTGATATTCATTGACAGGCAACCATTTAAATCGTTTTCCTCTCTTCCAGGTTGAGATGTTCTTACTCGGACATGCTTTAGGTGTCACCATTCAGGTGGCACGTCTCTACCAATATGGCCAGGAGGACTTCATTTGTTATTATCCCGATGAAATCAACAAAAACTGGGCAAATATTCTTTTGGTTGCTGAAGACGATCGACATTACAATATGGCAATGATGGATGAGGTCCTTGCAAACCAAGAAGGTGACAGTGGCTGAAACAACACCGGTGTTTCACCAATGAGACTCCGCAGTCTACCTAACGGTTGGAGAAGCTGCTAGTGTTTTTCCTTATATTGAGTCTATGCAGTGCATAGTTCTCAGTCATGGCTGTTCCTAGCTGTCCACCCCACCCACCACTGCCACAGCAACTGGGTGTGCTGCATGCGGTCAGGGAGAAATGACGCATCAGATGGGGGACAAAAATAAATAGCAAAAAAAAAAAAAAAAAATGAGAAAACAAAAAGCCATAATCAACACCTGCGAAAATGACCACTTATCCTCCCCCCCCCGCCCCTCCAAAATGGCTGTGACTCTATTAATTATGCTTACCACCAATTCTCTAATGAAATGAAATTTTAAAGAATTCTAAAAGTTATTTATGCCCTGTTTTATTCATTTTTAATTTATTTGTTTTTAATAAAGAGAATCATTTTTTCAATTACCAGTGAAAGACAGGGATCTGAAACATTTTATTTAAATAAAACTTGTCTTAGAAGTGGCAGATAGCTGTCTGCCATGTTAACCTAGTTACAATAATGAAATGGATAAATATCTTTTGGAAGTCTTAAATTTTGGAATTCTCAAAAAACAAGAAAAAAGAAATAGGACTTGTGTGTTCACCTTTTAAAAATGTTTGCTAAGCAAATTTATTTGAAATTTTTCATTGGGAGTTCTGAAATTTCTAAATGCAATAATTGTGGTGACCTTCAAGATTTTGAGAGGAATCATGAAATACAGAAAATATTTGGTGGGGCAGAGAAAAAGTTGTTTGGGTTTGGAGTTTTTTATAAACAAACAAGACAATAACTAGAACTAGAAAGAAATATGCAGGATTTTTTTATTTGAATTCTCCTCCCCAAATTTTTTTTTCTTTTTTTTAAATAACTTTTAAAATATGCAGATCTATGATTCTAATTATTATTATTAATAATAATAATAATGAAATTTTTTTGTTTTGTTATAAACTTTTGACAATCTAAGAACATTTAAATGACCTTACCAAAAGACATTGTTATAAATAGGACTCAGTCTGTGATAAAGATTAACTATTTAACATTAAATCAGAGAAATTAGAAATTATACAAAATTGAAAAGAATACTTGAAATCAATTTAAAAAAATAAAAAAAACGCCTTGAATTTGAAGCTGAAAAATTTTGTTTGGAAATTTAGAGAAAAGGAAACCAGAGTTGGTTAATTTTCATTTTGTCTTTCAAATTTGCAGTTGTTATAGTTGCCTTTTTTTATTTTGTGAACCTGAATGTAAGAATCTCTATCATGAAGTGTGTGTGTATAGCTAAAATGAAGAGGTGTGTATATTTAGTAAATATGAATGAGATTTATGGACTTTTTATGAAACTTTCAAAGAAAAAAAGCCACACGTCTTTTCTTTCGATTCTTGTGGTCCCAAATAAAAGATGGCTTCGAATGTTATCGTTTACACTATTTTATGTATAAAACAAAATGATATTGAAATTTGATTGTAATCGAATTTGCTGTAAAGGGAGGTAACCTGGTATTGTTGGATATTGTTAGAATCTCGAGTGTCACATTGAAGTAGATTATTTCCCGTGTTGTTGTTATCAATATCATGATGATGTCATGTAGTGTTTCCACAGAAAAGTAGACGTTCAAGTCTGGTGCATTATTCTCAAAACTGACACAAGATTATTTTGATAATCGTTTTACTAAAGCATACTTTTTCTTTTTCCCTCTGCTTCAAAATGAATTAAACTGGATTCTGTTTCAATCTTGCTAAAAGATTCATCTTTCAAGGAATATCAAAAGGCTCAAATTTAATAGCAGTGCACCTGCAAAAAGCTGCAAATTCTTAATACAGTGCCGTTTGAATTTCTCTTCAGGGTCCCAAGGTGCCTGTTTTTAAACAAACATAACTCTTTGCATTTTTCAAATTTATTTTATCTTTTTTTTCATAGAAAAATCTGGTGAAAGTTATAAAATTTTAAAATATTTTCCAAGAACCAAATTGAGCTGCCCAATCATACAGTTTGTGTCAAAAACGAATAATGAAGAAATTATTTTTATTTTATTTTATTTATTTATTTTTTTTTCTCTGTAATCTGGTGAATAATAACCAGACCCCCCTCCCGTGTGTCTGTCAGTGCTTTTCTTTCTCTCTCTCTCTCTCTCTCTCTCTCTCTCTCAACTGTTTAGATTACAAATTTGATGGTTGTTTTAATTCATATCCCCCCCTGCAATAAGTAAAACTAGAGAATAAAAATCAATAATTTAATCCAAAATGTTACTTGCAGTGAACTGATTATTTTAAATGTTATGTATATGCTTTTTATCAAATCTCTGAATGTTTCAGCTTTGACTGCAAAACTCTCTTGTTCTGTTGAATGTTTTTTTTGCATCAAGATGGAGCATTCACTTAATTCCTGACCAAATGTTTCACTGATCATCAACTGATGATTCTGATAGTCAGAAAAAAATTTCCTCACAACTTGGCTCTTTCTCCTTAATATTACTAAATCAGTCGCCTGTTTAAAAAGTTACATGAAATTTCTTTCCGATATAAAAATGTATAATTTGTAAAACTCAGTTTTAAAAAGGAAATCAACCAAATCACGTAATGTATATTATGGGATGTTTTCAACTGTTTTTGTGGGGGGTGCTGTTGAAATTGTGGAGGGTATCACATTAGTGTTGAAGTAGATTTTTATTTTTTATGCTTATAGTACCATCAATTGGAATTTGAATTCAGGTAAGTCTGGGCTTCAAATTTCACAGCCGGCACTGCACATGCCATTGGAAGATTGTGACAAGATAATCTTCCTGCTCACTCCTTGTGAGATCAACTTGAAATGGTGGGGGGAAAAAAGATATTGGTAGAAAACTTAGATTGCAACTTTGTTTCTATCAGCAGTGTGCACAAAACTCAATGTGTCAATCATTTATTTGGGGCCTTGTGTATGGATTTCATGTTACAAATAAAAGTTGAAGTGATATGGCTTATTGAAAATTCGGGAATATCTTCCCTGCCCCCATAACATGCTATTATTTGGCCAGTGTTGGGGTTTGGTTCTTTCATCAGTTGGCTCAGGTTCAAACCTACTTAACTGGCCAAAACCTGCAGTTGCCGTTATTAATGCTTATAAAATCTGTGATGCCAGAGTGTTATAAATATCAACTGCATCCCCTTTGTTAGGACTGGGTACTGTGGCTTGTATTGGAGGTTTTTGTTTTTTAATTTTAGTATAGCATGTTGCCTTTCACCATCCATGTCGCTTGGTCACTATCATGTTGTGATGGATTTGAATAAAAGTTGGAAATAAAAGGTGACTTATCTTTTTAATACTGAGATTTATTTGGATTGTATGGTTTTCCATAAGTCAAGAACCACAAACTAAAAGAATGAATTAGTTGAATTTGTCTGTCAAATATTTACTTTGGCTATTTGAAAATTCTGTTAATTTATTATTGAATAATAATCCTATGAAATGCTATAAACTGACTGATAGATTTACAATTGAAGGCCTTAAATTTTCTTGTAAGTGAAATTAATTGCTGTTGAGGTAATTTCTAGGAAATAGTTTAATCCATTTTAGATCATTCACAAAATTAAGTAATCCGGGAATAAATAAGTGAAAATATATTCTGTTGAAAATTCTCCATTTGATTTTGTTGCAGATCAATTTTGTACATTCAACCAAATTTTATGTATTAAATTCCTGCAAGAATTTGTAGCTTGGCTTCCCTTTTTGATTTTTTGAGGAACAAGATTTTTATTTTTTTTTCTATTTGACAATGTGCATTACATACTTATAGCTGCAGCGCATTTAGAAAGCTTTAATGAAACCCCTTGCTATATCATATGTATCAAAAATACTTTTACTAACTTTAAGATCATGTCCAAAAAGCCATGTTTTGATACGACAATGGCTTGTAGAATGTGTTCTTCACGGTCTTAATTAAAAAACGTAGAATTTGTGGATTTGTTTTGGTGTCAGAAACCTGTCCCCAAAGTGTGTAAAATTATTTTTGATACACACACTTACACACCCACATATTCATATTCCATCCCCCTCTCTCCATCTTACAAAATGCACATTAATATTTTTTATGCTGGGGGCTGATCTTTTGTTGGGGCTTTTATCTCCCCACAAGTGATTAGCTCAGAGTTTCTTACGATAGTTGGTATATGTGAGTCTCCTTCAATTCCCCAGGGGCTGGCTTGCAACTAGGCGTGTCTGCCATATATGTATGGCCAGCTTATGAGATAGACAGGAAAATTATGAATTATGGGGGTAGGGGGGTAGTGCCATCACCAGCTTTGTCATCAATTTTGATACAGGCTTTCTTTTGTCTTTGGTATCATGGTCTCTGCCTTTTTGTATAAATGTAAGGCCGCCTTCTGTCTCATTCTTTCCCTTTTTTCCTCATTTGCTTGCTACGGGTCATGTGGCCAACAACCATAAAATAGTCTGTATTGTGACTTACCTTTTCGTCATATTTCGTGGTTGTAATATCCACATTCACCTGGCAACAAACAGCAGCTTGGCTGTTCTGAGGAAATTGTAGAGGACTCCACATCTGCCTTCGCAATCTGCTGGTTGAAGTTGCCTTTCTTCAGATTTCGGTATCTCTTTGCACCCACCCCGACTTTTTTTTTTTATTCATTGACTTTTCTACTTTCGCACTGTGTTCAAGAATTTTTATTATTCAATCATTTCTCAATCTCATCTTAAAAAAAAGGCATTGAAAATTTTATTGAAACCAATTTGCAAAATTTTGTATCCCTCCTTTATACATAATCAGCTGTCTTCCCCACCCTCATAATCATTCATACATTAAATTTTTTTTTTTTCTAAAGTATTAATATCTTGAATATCTCTTCAATGAAATATGGTCAACCATTGTTTATTTAATTAATCTTTTTCTTTCATGCTAATTGCAAATCCTCAGATCTTATTCTTTATAATCAACACTGTTTAATAATTAATTTAAAACATTTGTTTGTTTTTTTTTTCTTCTTTAGCTTTGATAAGAGGTTATTAGGTTGTAGGGAGGGTTAGTGAAGCTTGTTAATGTCAACATTGTATATGTGTTGCAACAACAAGAGGCCGACTGATAATGTGCTGCATCTTTAAAGGCATTGACACAAGCATTTGTTGCTTGGATATATTCCAAGGAGAAAACAGATTCTGGACAAGTTTGTTTGAACATATAATTTTTTTATTTTTATATATATTTGTAGATTTTGATCAGTTCAAACTGCTTGTATCATTTTCAAATGATATTCAAAATGAAAAGTAAATTCTCATTATTATTGTTAAAAAATTGTTTAGTATCAATTTTCTGTCTCTACTGACTTTTCTTTCTTCTTTTAGCGAATCTAAAAAAACTTGTGTGTGTGCATTTAGGTAGAAGCTGAAAGTATCTCTATGAAAATGCCTGAAGATAAACTTTAATCGGAACAAGATTCCGTTTTTTAGTGTCATTTGAGTGAGTAGAAATTACGAGTGTGAGAGAGAGAGAGAGATTTATAAATAAATAACCTGCTAATGTATAGGAAGAGACAATGGGAGGGGTTGGTGGGGGGTGATTGACAGTATTTCTTCTTTTTCTTTTTTTTTTTTTTTTTTCACCAGTGTCTATGTAATTCCCTTCTTTTGAAATGCAACTCATGTCTCAAGATTTTTTTTATTTTGTCACACCAGTTTTAAATACCGACTGAGAGACAAGTGCAAAGGGAGGCTCATTTCTTACTTTGAAAAACTATCAAACAAATATGGCAAATACTTTAAAGTGTGCTAGCAAATAGTTTTTGCAAATGTGCTCTGTAACATTGTATGTGAATGCATTTTATGTATTAAAAGGGTTTTTAGATAGAATATCAAATCTGGTATGAAAATAATTTGGGCACAAGTATCCCTTCACTTCTATCTTGATGAGCTAGAGATGGGATCTCGAAATTCCTTTGCTTTCTAAAAACTTACATTTGATATATGATGTGTACGCATACGTTTCCCTACCCACCCTTTCGCAGTTACTTTCTTTTTCTATCCGTCCTTGTTTGTTTTCCTCCTCCCCTATTTCTTTAAAAAAAGATTTTAAAAAATCTATCAGGGTTTGTTTTGTTAAAAAAAAAAAACTTAATAACTGCCTGCCTTTTTCACTGTCTTCCAGATAATATTAAAAATGGTGTTGGAATTGCTTTTTTGCAATGTGGCAGCCTACCATTTTGTTTTCTCTTCAAACTCAGTCTCAGAATTGTTTAAGAAAACCAGTGTCAGAATTGTTAACACAACACAAAAAAAAAACAAAAAAACTTCCACTATTTGTTGCTTGAACATTTTAATAAAGAAATAAAACCAAAATTATCCAATTATAAGTTAGTTTTTTGTTTTTTCTCTTTCTTCCAGGTTTTATTTGTGCATGAATTGAAATGCTTTAAAATTCATTAAAAAAAAAAAAACTCAGTAAAACTGGAAGATGCTTTTTATGAACATCTCTAATCCTAAACTAATATCACCATTTTTAATTAAAAATCATGTTCTTGCATTAACTCCAATGTAACCAATTTCATTTACAGTCTCACAAAAAGAGTTTACACCACAACCCTTGCTTAACAATTTGAATATCTCTTTTGTTAAAAAGATTGAAGCTACTGTCTGCACTTTTTTTTTTTTTTTTAATATACAGTATCCCTTCAAGGCACAGAAAGGAAACTACAAGACCTCCTACGGAAGGTAGCTGAGCTGAAGAGTGATAAGAAAGAACTACAAATAAACTGCAAGAAAACCGAATGCATGGTCATCAGCAAAAAGAGCAGCCAAAAATGCTAAATACAGGTGAGCAACACTAAAATCAAGTAGGTACAAACATTTTAATACCTGGGAAGTGTTCTAACGGAAAGTGTGACACAGAGATCCGAAGGCGAATTGGCATGGCAAAGGAAGCATTCCAGAAGTTGAGTAAAGTATTAAGAGACAGGACAATTTCGCTAGAAACAAAGAGGAAAGTACTGGATTGCTATGTGATGTCGATTCTTCAATATGGCAGTGAATGCTGGACAATATCTTTGAAGATGAAGGAAAAACTTGAAGCAGTTGAAATGTGGTTATACAGAAGGATGCTGCGGATATCATGGCCTGAGCATATGAGCAATAACGAGGTTTTGGAAAGGATGGAAACGAAAAGGAAATTAATACTGAGCATCAGGAAGATACAGCTGAAATTCCTGGGACATGCAATAAGGAAGGAGGGCTTGGAGAGCCTGATACTAACAGGCCAGATAGAGGGGAAAGCAGTGGATAACATTTGAAGGACCTAATCAGGTGGATGACGGAACGAGGATTGCGTGGTGCAACAGGGAGATGTGGAAACCCATGATTGTCTACGTCCTGAAAGGGCAGGGCACATAAAAAAAAAGAAAAAACCCTTAAAGTTAAAGAACTGCTCATGGATCACATAGATGGGCTATAACCTTTTATTTTTACTGAATGAAATTCGATAAATACTAGAATTAATTTTTTTTTTCATATTAAGTTAATAAAAATTTTTATTTTTTTTCATATTAAGTTAATGTCAATCTTGTTAGTTGGAAATTAAAAATATTACTAATTTTAGCTATTTTTAAAGACCCTATAAATAACAAACAGGAAAAGATATATGTACTGATTTACCCACCCTTGTCAGTGTTTGGGGTTAATGTGTAACCAAGGTGACCTTCTCTTGAGCGCAGTGGTGGGAGGTCATTTTTGGAAGGATGGTTCTAGTACATGCATGGCTGCGTACAGCTTGATTTATTCATGTTGACACATCTTTTATTAATGACATGGAACCCACCCCGTCTTTTTGCTTTTTTTTTTTTTTTTTTTTCCCCCCCCAAGTCTATGGATTTCATCTTAAGATAAGCATGGCAACAAAAACTGCAATCCAGTCAGGTATGGAGAAACTCAACTGGGTCTTAAAAGCCAGTGCTAACAACACTGTTAGCATAGTACCCATCAAAACTGATAATCTTATTTACATTTGAGGCTTTGGAAATTTTGTAAGACTTGGTTACAAGTAGAAAGGAAAATTACAGTATAGATTACATCTACAGTCAGTTAGTTAAGTGCCATACGTGATACACACTTGGGCGATCATGTCTCGAAAGAGACATGACTGACCGGGCAGAAGATTATCCCGCAGTAGGTTGCCATTGCTTTCTGCAGTAGACTGGTTGCCAACCAAGGCTATAGAACCCAGTCTGTCCTGCTATTTAACCCATAACTGGAAGGAAGAGATGGATTAATACCTTTCCCAAGGGTATTTGCGCGTAAGTGAATACAATGGATTCAACTGGAATTCAAACTCGGTTTCTCATTCCGAGCCAATATCCACTGTACCAATGTACATCCTTACATCTACAGTAGCACTTCTAAATATCCTCTCAATATGAACACCGTGAGGCATGTTCAATTTCTTTATTTTTTTTTTTTATTATTAGTTTTATGTAATATTGGTCATTTGTGTGATGGCGGTCTTTGATTTAAAACAATGTTTAAATATAATGATCTACAGAACACTTTAAAAAATTAAGAAATTTCTCAGATTTAGACACCCCCCCCCCCCCGCCACCAGTTTTTTAACTTGATTTCATTGGTATTAAGTTTTCTTATTCTATTTTATAGCCAACTACAGTTGTAGAATAAATGACAATAACTTAAGCAGAAATTCCCCATTTCAAGCCTAAGGAAAAGAAAACTAACTACAAGATGCAGTCAGTAGTGTGCCATGACATCTGTTAGGTACAACTGTCAGCTAGACAAGTATATCCACACTGCATAGGGATGCAGACTACAGATAACAGACTTTAAACTTGCATCTTTCAGTCAGTTCGCTCTTTGAGCATAGTGACATCGACAAGCCACGGAATTCCACAGATGGCTGCTTTAATACAATCAATTGCACGTCTGCATTTTTCAGGTGTTTATTGCAGATAGTGAACATTGCATTTTGCAATTGTAAAATCCAACAATTGTAGAAGCATACAGACTGGTTGATTTGGTTTGTGGGACCCCAGTGCACGAAGAGGCCTTATAGAGGGACAAATCCTGAACATTAGAGGAGTTGTGGAATCTTAATAGAAAAAAAACAAGACAAAATGTGAAGAGCAAATGAAATTGCAAAGACAGCAGCTAGAAAGGTGATGAAGCACAAGTGGCAATAGATCAACATCATGCTAGATCACAAGCACAGAGGAATTTATGAAACGCTAAAGGAAGTATCTGCACTTTTTACTGAAATAACAGCATAGCATGAAAAAAGGCTACAAACTCAATCACAAAGTTTTATCATCAAAATCTTAAAAGGAAAGACCTTTTCTAGCACAATTGAAATGTTGGTAAAAATAATTTTTTTTTTTTTTTTTCTCAGCAGTAATTGTTGGATTTTAATGAAACTTTCAGGACTTATTCACAAATGAAATTATTTTTGAAAATTGTTTTAGAAAATCTTGGTAAAAAAAATTTTTTTTTCTTGTTTTTTTTTTTTATGCTATCTTCCACTTAGTTAATTTCATAAAATTTTGAGAAATTAAATTTTCATCTGAAATTTTTTATTAGCTAAAAGCAGGACTTCTTCAAGAATATAAATTATATATTTTTTCTTCCAAACAACTTTTTTCCCAAGAATTTTCTCCAAATTGGAAAATAAAAAATGCAATAAAACTAAGACATTATTTAATTAGAAAAGCTTTTGATTGCTTTTATAAATAAGATATATTATGGGTGCTATTTCTTAAGAACATTTCTTTGATGTATAATGAATTTTTACAAGAATAATTTTAATTTTTTTATTTGAATTATAATATATAAATCTTTCAAAATTCTGCATAACTTTCATCCAGTTTTGGTGATATTGTTATTAAGTGAAAACTACATTTACTAATGAAAAATTGAAAAGCTTAATACAAATTATTTTGCACCAAAATTTTTTTGATTTTTTTATTATGTATAAAAAAAAAATGATATAATGCCTCCTCCTATGGTCAATAATACACAACATTATCAGAAAATAAAAGTGATGACTAAAGTAAATTTAAAGTCAACATTCCTGAAATTGGATTATGGAGAATATTTTCCAACATTTTTTACGATTATTGAGTAATCTGACATTTTCTTAATTTATTGTTTTAAAAGATTAAATCTCCTTAGAAATCTGTCAACACCTTTCAGTACTTATTCAATTGACAAAGAAGTATATAATCACCACTACAACTTGTTTTAAAAATCTATTTCTCTGTTATTTTGAACTTAAAGTAAAATTATTTTTTTCAAATCAGACTAATTATACTTTAAATCAGCTAATATTCCTCAAATAAAGTTTCAGAAAGTATATTTCATTTTTGTAAGATTTTTAAACCAAGAACTTTTATTTATAAACGTGTCAAAAAGGTCAGACTTCTTTTTAATTATTTTAATGAAAAGCAACAAAAGAATTTTTAATCCAAACATAATTTCTAATTGAAATACACCAGATAATTTTATTTATAGTCAATTTAATTATTTAGTTTTAAATTAAAAAGAAAGCTTCCAGAATGCTTTTTCATTTTTAAAAATTTCATTTTAAATCTTACGTATCGAAAGGTGGTGGTACTTATAAAGAACTTGGCTAACACACGCAGGTGTTGAATTTAGTCAGTTAAATGCCATACGTGATACACACTTTGGGCGATCATGTCTCGAAAGAGACATGACTAACTGGGCAGAAACTTATCCCACAGTAGGTTGCTTTCTGCAGTAGACTGGTTGCCAGCCAAGGCTATAGAACCCAATCTATCCTTATTATTTGACTCATAGTTAGAGGGGGAAGAGATGTATTATATTATTAAGTAATTAGTTGGGGATCATTTTATTACTTCATAACAATATAAAGCTGATCCCCCACTTTATGCCCAGTAGACGCCTTAACCATATTTTTAACTATTATATTCAGTCAGTTAAGTGCCATACGTGATACATGCTTTGGACGATCATGTCTTAAAAGAGACATGACTGACTGGACAGAAGATAATCCCGCAGTAGATTGCCAGTGCTTTCTGCAGTAGACTGGTTGCCAACCAGTACTATAGAATCCAATCTGTCCTGTTATTTAACCCATAACTGGAGGGAAGAGATGGATTAATACCTTTCCTAAGGGTATTTGCGAGCAAGTGAATGCAGTGAATTCAACTGGAATTTGAACTCGGCTCCCTGATTTTTCATCTCAAGCTGATATCCACTGTACCACAATGCACATAACGTCTCAGGTGTTGAATTAGCCATCTTTATATATTAGTCATTTAGAAGCAACAATTCCCACAATAAACACAAACGAGATGATATCGGATAAAGTATATATAAGGTGTCAAGTGTCTGAATTGCAGGGCTGGATGAGATTATTTTGGGAGGGCAACTTGAGTAATGGTGTCACTGGTTGTAGAAGTGATTTATTTGATTCAACAAAATGTAGCAATGAGAGGATGGATCAATAAACTGATCTAAGCAAGTAATGAACAGATTGTTAGATAGAATTTGATTGTAATAACTGGTGTTGCTTTCAATTTAGCAAATCAGCAGTTGGACATTGCCTGAGTCTTTCCTGCTACCAGAAGACTTAGACACCCCCTCAAAATCCCATATGATCTCAGTAGTTTGAGGGTCAACCTGTACATAAGCTAGTATAATCTCCTACATTGTTCCCAAGTTAACAGTAACCAATTATGTAGTCCAATGACCCACATTGGTCTTCAAGTTCCTTCAGACAACCATGGTTCTCACTTGCTAATGTGTTGCTCATTTTGCCACTGTCATTGTGCTACACAACAAAAAAAAAAAAAGAAAAAATCTTCTGGAATAAAGAATTAACTCTGGTTAAAAAATGTTAAAACAGTTTGGCTTATAATTTGTATTTATTTCTGAGATGAATAGTTTTTGTTCTCATCTTGGTTGATATAATTGATCTCACAGGATACTTTGCAATAATCAATGAGATAATTCCACATCAGCCAATCTATGGACACCTGCTGAAGACCAGAGGGTACTTGGTTGAAACATTGTGTCAATTATAACACCTATATCAACCAATATGAGAACAAAAGTTCAAAATAATTCCAAGATTATTGAAAATTCCTCATCTCAGAAATAAATACAAATTATGACGAGTGACACGAACCCACTAACAAAATCCAGTTGTCAAAATCCATCTGACACTGATTATAAAAGGCTCCAAAAATACACCACTAAAGCTCTGGCGTGGTGGATATAGTAGTTGGTTATACATGTGTTAGTATCATCTAGTGGTCATGAGTTCAATCCTTGGACTTGGTAGTGAGAGTACCAAATTGCAACATGAAAGAACAATAATTGATTTCATAGGATATTTTGCATTAATCAACAAGATATTCCACATCAGCCTGATGATGACCAGAGGGTACTTGGTCGAAATGTTGTGTCTATTATAACACCTGTATCAACCAAGATGAGAACAAAAGTTCAAAATAATTGCAAGTTTGGCTTATATATGTTTTGTTGTATACAGCAGTTTTACCGCTTAACACTGGAATCGGCTTTAGATTCTGCAGCTTGTAGCAGTAACTTAGAAATTTCAGTTCTAGTCTCAGGGCCAGTACAAGGTCTTGAATGATCCGGATTCCAGTTAGTAGTGTGGGGACTGTCTCTCCATCTCTTCTCGACTGTCCAAAACTTCTATAGACCTCCATTTGGTAGGGTTTGAGTTTGGTTGCCTTCTATCCTTTTCCTAAAATTCCATATTCTCAAAATCTTTACTCAAGTGATTTTTCAAATTTGGGGTTGTCCAGTCGCTTTGTGAGAGTGGTTAGAGGAATCAAGCAACCCCTTTTATTCTAACTCCCTTCATGTCTCATCTTATACTACTGCTCTATATAGGCGGTGCTAATCTCTCTTCCTTCTCCTGCTTTCTCCACAAATAATCTCAGCTCGATCCTAGAGCTGATGGGACGAATCCAATTTCACAGCAAAAAGAAAATGGATTTCCAGTCATTAGTCTTTCTTTATCAGCTTTGCCCCTTGCCGTGATTTCTCAATCAGACCATTCAAGAACTGGCAGGGGTGGGGGGACACATTATTTCTACTTTTCTTAAAACAAAAGTTTCTCTTTTTCTCTGTCTATGCATAGTGTTACGATCAACAAGCCACACAGCTTTTTCATTCGCAATCTCTTCGAAATAGTAATTAAATTTTCCTCATCACTTGTATCCAAATTATTGTTTGGATATGAAATTTTTCTCTGGATGAATGTCATTGAAATTATATGGAACAAACGGGCCAGACTGGCTTTTATCTCCATAAGGGGTACGTCTATACTGGTTGGCTTATGGCGAATACGAAATTAAAAGTAATTCTCTTCTCTTCACAAATTTTACATTCTAGTATTAAAATTAATTTTGACCAATGGCAAAAGGGATTGATTTCATAATGAAGGAAAAAGACGATGCCAAATTCTACGATCTGGTGTTAATTACTTTCTGACCAATGAAAGGGAGAAATTTTACATCACAGAAGTAATAAGTCTGTGCGAAATAATTATATAAAAAGTGAGAGCAGAGATCAGATAAGACATTGCTCCACAATGAACTGGACGACATACGTTCCCTCTCCTCCTCCTTCTTCCCATCTACTATTTTTCTTTATCTCTTCTTCGTCCTCACCATTGTTGCTGTCAAAAAAGAAGACAACAACAGTAAGACCCTTCAACTGACTTCTAAAAATTAACATCAATGAGTAAAATTTTACTTTATTGCTTTACTTTCCTTTTCATTTTCTCACCCTCCACAAAAACAAAGAAACAAACACAGACTTTATTTCTAACCTGTTAATCTCCGTCTGCATACACACATTTTGCTACAACTATGATCTCTGGATTCATATTTTTTTTTTTTTTAAATCATATCACTTCGAGCAAGGCAGTAACGCCACTGAAGTGCAGGGGGCTATGTAAGAGTGAAAAGATTGGAAAAGAGAAAGCCGGAAACCACATCCTAAACAGGGATCAAGGGATGAGCCTCTTCACCTATTCAATAGACAAGGGAGGAGTGTGAACCGGGCGATAGTTCAATCTATCTACTCCAATTGAAAAAAAAAAAGAATGAAAAGAGAAAAAACCGGAAACCACATCCTAAACAGGGAACAAGGGATGAGCCTGTTCAATAGACGAGGGATGAGTATGAACCAGGCGATAGTTTAGTCTATCTACTCCATACTACACTTTCTCTTTGAACATTTACATATTTAATAATTTCACTTCTTACTTTTTTTTTTTTTTTTTTTTTTTTTTTTTTTTTTTTTATAAGCGTTTCACCCCGAGCAAGGCATGTCACTGCCACTACTGTGCAGGGAGGCTACGTAGAGTGGAGAAAGGCTGATTAAATATAGGAAATGACAGAGGGTGGGTGATAGGCGGGTAAGGATACCGAGAATGAGGGTTGGGTAGATGAGAGTGTTGTGAGAATAGTTGGGAGTTAGTGTGATAGGAGGTGTCTATTGACCCTACATTTAAACACCTGGAGACTGTAACTGTCGGGAAAGCAGACTTGTGGAAGGGAGTTCCACAGGCGGGAAGCGCGAGAAAAGAAGCTGTTGGAGTAGAATTTACAGTTACATCTTATTTGTTTAACTGTAAAAGGGTGGGACCTAGTTGCTAATCTAGTATCTCGTGTAAATTCGTGCTTAGGCGGTACCAGTGATCTAAGCTCATCGGAGCAGAAGCCATGAAAGTACTTGTAGAAGAGGCACAGGGAAGCCACATCACGCTGGTGTGAGAGCGGCTGCAGCCGGTCTGCCAAGTCAGTATCAACCACGTTGCAGATCCTCCTTTGTATTTTGTCAAGAAGCCCAAGGAGAGCAGCAGGGGCACCCGACCAGATATAGCAGCAATATTCAATACATGGGCGGATGGTAGATTTGTATATGTGCAGAATAGATTCAGGTGGGAAAAATTTCCGGGCCCTGCACAGGGAGCCCACTTTCATAGCAGCAGATTTGGCAATGGATTCAATATAGTCATTCCATTTGAGGTCCGCCGAGAGTGTAAGGCCAAGGAGGCGTAGTATTTTACTCTCTGGGAGGCTAGCCTGTCCCATGCTAATGGGGGGTAGATGCGATTGTCTATGGTGATTAGTTGATAACAGCTTTGTTTTGGAGGCATTGAAATTTACCAACCATTTCCTACCCCAGGTCACTACGGATTGAAGGTCCCTTTCAAGTACGGCAGCGAGGTTCACTTTGTCGTCCAGACCTGGTTTCTGATCAATGCGGGAGTAGATTGTTGTGTCGTTGGCATACATGCCAACTTGGGATCTAATGGTGTCGGGGAGATCATTAATGTAGATCAGAAAGAGCGTGGGACCTAGGATAGAACCTTGAGGGACGCCCGCGTTCGTCTGGTAGTTTTGGGAGGCATGCCCATTTAATACCACCTTTAATGTGCGGTTAGAGAGGAAGGACTGGATGAGGTCAAACAGATGTCCAGTTATCCCATAGCTCCGCAGTTTGCACAAGAGGCCAGCATGCCAGACCCTGTCGAATGCTTTGGAGATATCCAAGGCAACGATTCGGGCTTCACCATTCTTGTCGAGTGCCTGGTATATGTACTCGGTAATGGTCGTTAGCATATCAGCAGTAGACCTGGTGAAGCGAAACCCATACTGTTTGTCAGAGAGAAGCCAGTTGGCCATAAGATGCTGAATCACCTCGGCGTTGATAATGGCTTCGAAAACTTTGCCAAAGATTGGAAGGAGACTAATAGGACGGTAATTGGCGGGGTCTGAGGGTTCACCAGAATTCTTAAATATAGGTACTACGCAGGAGGACTTCCAACAGGCAGGAAGCAGATAGGCAGAGGTTATAGAGTTTAGAGAGGACAGAGGAGAGTTCTGGGGCACATTTTTTCAGTACTATGACTGGGATTCCATCACCGCCGCTCGCTTTGTGTGGGTCAAGTTGCGCAATTATCTTGGCGACCAGCGAGGGTGTAATGTGGACGTTATTTAGTTGAGCCTTAGTTCTGGGTGGGAAGTCTGGTGTAGGTATTTCTAACGAGTCCAGTGTCGAATTGGTTGAGAATCTACGGGCAAAGCGTTCAGCCTTGTCGGCTGGGGAGGTGAGAACTTCAAATTCATTGATTAGTGGGGGTATTGAAGTCTTGTTCCTGCTGAGCACGCTTTTGCAGAGACACCAGTAATCTTTGGAGCCAAACTTAGAGGATGCTATGCGTTGCCTAATTCTGGTAGCAAACGCCCTCTTGGCTTCGTTCAGTACTTTTTTACACTTGTTCCGTGCTGAGGTGAAAAGGCGCCTGTTTTGGTTCGACGAGCAGCTTCAATAGAGCCGGAAGAAATGGTTCCGGTGGGCAATAGCGGCCGAGCAAGCGGGTGAGAACCAGGGGGACGAATTTGGTTTTAGTTGGAATTTTCTGGCAGGGATAAAAGCATCGATGCCAGCCTTAACCCAAGAGGAGACTTCGGAGGCACAGTCTTCGACAGGAAGATCAAAGACGTTGTTCCAGGGGACGTCGCAGAGGAAGTCCCTGAACGACTCCCAGTCGGCTCTTTGGTAGCAGTATGATATTCTGCTGGTCTGGTTTTCTTGGGTAGAGTTAGTGCGGATTGATATGTTTACGGAGACTACGGCGTGGTCAGAGTTTCCGAGGGGGCAGAGTTGCCTGGTAGTGCAGGAGTCTGGGATGGAGGTAAAACAAAGGTCGAGTAAAGAGTCCCTTCCGTTAGGGTTTTTAGAGAAACACGTGGGAAAGTCCACCACTTGCGTTAGAGCTTGGGCTATTGAAAACTTTCATTTAAACATACAAACAAAACACTTATATTCTTTCAACCTTCTGATCTGAAGTAAATTGTGGGGAGTTTGGTTATGTTGGGCACGAGGCCAGTTTAATAAACATGCAATAACTCCCTACTTCAGGCTAATTAAAAACAGATGTTCTCTCTTGTCCAGAGAAATCATAAAACTTATTTTGGTGGTTTCCTTTGTCAACATGTTTTCTTCTATTTGACATCTCGAGGATATGGGTTAATGGTGAGGATATGGGTTAATGGCCTCTTTGTTATATGTGAGGAAAGGAAGGGATGGGTAGTTTCCTTGATTCTACTGAATTGCACCTAGTTAACTCTGGATTCAACTCTCCTTGGAATTATTTTAAAACATGATTTTTCAACACATTTAATTTTTTGTTTTTTTTTTGTTTTTAAATTTTCAATCCATCTTCATGCGAATTTTGGCAATTATCATCCAATTAGTCAACTCTTTCCATGTTTTCTTCCTCCTCCTCTTTTTATTAGTTTGATCAATTGCTGATGATCCTAGTGTTGCAGTCGGACCTGACAAGCCACAGACTGTAATACACAAGAGATACTTGAAGCTCTTAACTCAAACAAGGGATTAAAATTCGAGCCAAATATTCCTCATTGATGACAGACTTGTACAATGCCAAAAAGGAATTATTTTTATTCTAAAAAGATATTTAATTAACTGCTAACCTACATAATCCAAAGAAATCAATTCTAAAGAAACAGGATGCCAAACATTATTCAAAAAGTTTAAGAAGCCTCTGGTCATCAAGCCCCAAAGAGCAGAGGCAATATTCAATGCTACATACAAGTGTGTGTGTGTATATATATATATATATATATATATATATATATATATATATGTTACGGAAATTAACGAAGATTAACGATACTTGGTTATAAACAACCAGCAACTTGAAATGAATTGTTTGAACATTAATTTTTATCGATACTCGTATTTAAGTAGATATTCTGTTTTTAATTAAACTGTATTATATACTTATATAGACTGGCCTGATTATTTACGATAAATTTTTATTATGAAAATGTGTGCCATTCGGCAGGATTCGAACCTGTGACCCCTATCCACATAGGAGAAGCTACCATGTGATCTGGCACGTCTTAGACCCCTTGACCATGAATGACCTTCAGTCTCAACGAGGTTTTAATCAAGCCTATATAACACAGTTTTCGATTTATTGCAATAACCATATCTGCTCTGAAATGTATCATAATGTCAACATGTTATGGAAATTAACGAAGATTAACGAAAATTGGTTATAAACAACCGGCAACTTGAAATGATTTGTTTGAACATATATATATATATATATATATATATATATATAGCTTGTTACTCTTTAATTGATGCAAACTTGGCCCATAACACAAATATTGTTTGCAATCTAGGCCCATAACACAAATATTGTTTGTTTTAAAATACAAAATGGCTGGAAGATCAAAGTTGAAATTCTATTGCTGTTTTAGTCTTTCTGATATTGAAGTATTTACTTGTGGAAATTTCTATTCCCTTTGCTGTACAGATTTCTTATCCGTCTCCCCAAGGCCTAATAAAAGCCCATGGCTTGGCTCACTTAACAAAAACCTGACCAAACATTTGTAGAAAAGATGTATTATTCTTCCAGACTTGTTCTAAAGGTAATGCATTCTATTTCATGGACCATAAACTCAGCCATGTGAGCCATATGGCAGTAGTGGTTAGACTCCTCACCAACTTTGCAGCCTTAAAAAAAAAATTGATACTAATGTTTGCAGAGATCGATTAGTGGATGTGAGCACAGTTTGTCAGTCAGAAATGTGTAACAGTGAGCAGTGATAACAAGTTAGTGAGTTTGAAGCAACAAAACTTGGACTGAATACATATCAAATGCGTTTCATGAATGACACCAACAATAAACCGGTCAGAATTTACTAAATACCTGTGATTAGTCTGTAGCATTACAACATTTTACTAGAGTGGGTGACAACTTAAACATCAGAGTTGTGTACAAGACGAGCAGAGCAATTAGTCTTGAGAAATTCCTCTCAACAGCACAACAAACCAACACTGAATACAAGTTTGTGATTTAAGCCAAATAAATCTTTTTTACTTGCAACACAATGCTACACTTGACATTTCAAAAACCAGAAATCATATTACCAATTTCCCTTACAAGCTGATGAAATGCACAGACAATACATGTCAGATTTTAGCGATGACTGTTGCTGAAGTTTCACAATTGCAACTGTGAATTATGTTCCTTATAAACCAAATCTTGCCAGCAATTCAAACCTTATTTCTCTAGTATTTCATCTAAATCTAAACTTATTTATAAACGGAACTTTGTGTGTGTGTGTGTGTGTCCGTTACCTATAGACTCCGAAACGGCTGAACCGATTTTCTTGAAAATTTATACAGTTGTGCTATAAGTGTCTGCGAGTGTTCTTAGCTAGGTTTTGTATGGGGGTACCCCCGATAAATATCAAAAACCGATAATCGAAAAAATCAGGTTATAGAAGGAGTGGTCTGATTTTAATCAAATTTGATACACTCATAGACAAAGACATAAGAAATGATATTCAGAAGTTTCAAGGTTGCAGTTCTTAGAATAGTGTAGAAAATCAATAATATATATATATATATATATATATATATATACAAACAAAAGGCAAAATGTTTGTGTATGTGTCTGTTTATTTACCTGTATGTCTGTATTTTTTCAGCCCTTTTATTTTAGTTTTTGCTTCGGGTTTGGCTCTAAGTAGGTATAATTGTAGTTCTTAGTCTCAGCCATGATACCATTTACTCAGAGGACTTATTTAGCCTTCAAAATTTAGTTTACGAGGAAAAAAACTTATTTGATATCGATACCAGGAAATCAAAATTTGACTTACATCCATTCATTTTTCTTTCAGTCTATGGTTTCACCTTAACTGGAAACAACTATTGCTTCTTAGTCATTCGTGCCAATGTCCAAAGAATCTGAGCCCCAGGACCATGGATTAGTTTTAAAGCTTTCATTAGACCCGAGCAATGCCGGGCTATCCTGCTAGTAACCTATAAAACAAGTGAAGATTAAAATTAAAGAAATGTGTACATTTCTATAATAATAATAATAATGATAAATGGGATTTTAAAACAACAAATCAAAATTTATGTTGTTAACGTTTGGGATTATATGCACAGGTAAATAATCGCTACTTCAGTTTTTTGTAAATCAAGAGTGAATGACAGAACTGATTGTTAATCACTGAACGTAAATTCATTATGTCTTAGGAGAAAGATACAGACAATATGAAGACACAACTTGTAAAATTGGCCGTCTTTTCTTAGATCCTAAAAGTAAGAGTCTGATTAAAGTCTAATTTCCAAGGAATGACTTAGTTTCAACCAGAGAAATTGGTATGGAAAGTGTGAGAAGCAGTGAACGTTTTGTTTAAAGTGTAGATTTATTGTTATTATTACTTGCTTTTTTTATAAGACTTTAAGCGTCCGTAATGGTATTTGTGTCACTATGCATGCTTAGCGTCCAAAGTTGAGCCTCTTCAACCAAATAAATGTGACTTTACAGATTTGTTCGTCTTTCTGACGACAAAAACATTGTGTAATATATATATATATATATATATATATATATATATATATATATGCATATGAATTATGAATATATGTATAGGTATACATGTGTGTGTATGTATACGTACGTATGTATATATGTATATATATATATATGTTTATACATGTGTGTATATATGTATATCTATACATGTTTATACATGTGTGTGTGTGTATATATATATATATATATATATATATATCACATCACACGTTTGTGGCTGTTATATATATATATATATATACACACGTGTATGTGTGATATATATATATATATATATATATATATATATATGCATATATACACGTGTATATGTGACATATATATATATATGTATGTATGTAAGAGTAAAGCTGAATATTATTAGACATTTAAAAAATGAAGCAACTGGTTTCACTCCTGCTCTTTAGGCCTGATTGGGCGATTAACTTAGATTAAAATAAATCATGAAATGAATAAAGGGGAACGAAGGGGAAGAGAGAGCAAAAAAAACCCAAAAACCAAAAATTATAATACGAAAGGGAAAGAAGTCCTAAAGGCTAATGATAGCAAAATCCCAGTAAACATTGATACGTCCAGATCAATCAAACTTCGTCTATATGGGCTACCAAAAATACAAAAGGGTGGGGTACGATTAAGACCCATCACAGAGTTGCCAAATGGCTTTCTTTAATGTTAGAAAGTACACTTAAGTACTTTTTGTATAAAGTATTTGTTTTCCTTTCTTGATCATATCTGAAATTGTTCTTCTTCGGGCAAGTCCATGTGTTACTCTTTACTTACTTGTGTCCCTCTGTTGGAGAAAATCAGTATTTACTGTGATTTACTTTATCGCTGTCCCTTGCTTCCCCCTAGTATTCCTGAATCGGTATTTGTTGAATTGAATTTGGGCTCTACTTTGGGTCCAGCACTGGCTAATATTTTTTGTGGGCTTTCATGAAGAGAGAATATGTCGTAGTACACGTTGTCTTCAAATGATTATCAATACATTGACGATATTTTCTGTTTATTTAATAATGAAGTTGAGGCTGATTAGTTTCTCTCTTTCCTTAATTGTCTTCATCCAGCCGTGAGGTTCACGGTTGAGAAAGAGTCTAATGATCTGTTTGGAGGCTTTTCTGGATGATGAAATTAATTTTGTTGTGGAGACCTTATTTGGTGTTGGGTATCTCTCCAATACTGTTCATTCTGTTATCTGCAACAAGATTGATCAGTTCAGAAAGGTCAAACTGATTATAGTTAAAAAAAATGTCGTTTATCTGAGATTTCCCTGGATTGGAGCGGAATGTCAAAGCTTAACTAAGCAGATTTCATCTCGTGTTCATGCTTGTTATTTCTCGGCTGAGGTTCGAGTGGTGTTTCTTGCCCGGCCTATTGTGTTCTAGTCACAAGGACGTTCTCGCCCTTCAAGTAAATTCTGTAATTTATCACTATAATTGTGGATATCGGCTCGGAATGAGAAATCGGGAAGCCAAGTTCGAATTCCAGTTGACTTCCTTGCATTCACTTACTCACAAATACCCTTGGGAAAGGTATTAATCCGTCTATTCCTTCCAGTTATGGGTTAAATAACAGGACAGATTGGGTTCTATAGCCTTGGTCGGCAACCAGTCTACCACAGAAAGCAATGGCAACCTACTGCGGGATAATCTTCTGCCCAGTCAGTCATGTCTCTTTCGAGACATGATCGCCCAAGCGTATTTCACGTATGGCACTTAACTGACTGTGGTTGCAGAGCTAACTATATTGGGAGAACTACTCAGCGCGTAGATATCAGGATTAAACAGCACGTTCTAAGTAAGATCAGGAATCATACCTTGGCTTTCAATAAACCTGTCCCAAATATCTATGGTTCTCCTATATGTATGCAACTTTTAAATAATAGAAAGTGTGCTGTTGAGCTTAGTGTTGACTGGTTCATGGTTGTGTCCCAGTCACACTCTATATTTCATTTAAGAGTGCTAGTATTTGTATCTCATTGTATTTGCTTTCGTTAGCCTCTAGTACTTCTTTCCCTTTCATATTACAATTTTTTTCCCCCTCTCTCTTCGCTTCCCTTCATTCATTTTAATTTAAAATCCTGATGAACCCTGAACAGTGGGGCCAAAACTGGTTGCTTTGTTTTTCAAATGCTCAATAGTATTCAACTATTAATATCTATAATCAGGTTCTGTGCATGCACACAGTTGGTGAGCAGGCCAGAAAGTTCACAGTGTGCATATTTGCTGGTTATTTTCACACCAGCTTCTTAAATATTTTTGATAATCATTCACTTTTCATTGGCCAGAAAATCTCCCCACTACACTGACTTGTGAAATTTGATTTTAGTCTTTTCTTCGAAATTGTTTTCAGTCATTTTGATCCAATTTCATGTGTGTGCAGTTTTACTTTTTAGCAATAAGAAATATGATACGGGTCATCAAGTTCTGTTTGTTATTTTTGGAATCCAGAATTACTATTTTTTCGCAATGGTTTGTGAAATTGTTCTATTTTTCATTTCGAGTGCATTTGAATTTAGTTTTTATCATGTTTTGTTGAGGGAAAGGCTTGTATTTTTTTTTTTTATGTGAATATTTCTTGTATCATGAGCGTGTCAGCCTGCAATTTGGTAGATGATAAATTCAGAGTAATGCCTATCTAAAAAAAATGTAGCCTATGACTCATGATGCAGGAAGAAATATTTGTTTTTAAAAAACAAAAATCTTACGCCTCTGGCTTGCAATCATCAGGTGCATATTTCTGACTGACAGTCTAATAGATTTGAATTAAAGTTCCTGGTAATTAAAACTTATAAAGTTACTGTTTTTTTATTAAGAATAAAAATTTAAAATAAAATGCAGAGAAAAGAAATCAAAGGGGGCAAATCATGAAATATCGAAATGTAATTTTTTTTTATGATAGCATGTGGTCATTAAATCACTTTTTATTAGGCAATTTAGAATTATTGATTATGGTTTAAGATAAATATAATCTATGCCTTTTTAGAAAGGCTCATCTTTTCCATTGTAATGTTTGGATTTAGCTATGATATTCCAGGTAATTATTGGGTCCTTGGAGCTTTAATTTCCAATTATGTATGTATAAAGCAATACTTTTGCTGTATTTACTGTTTAGAGACAACAGATAGTTTTTAAATCTTCCCACCTGTTAGAAGTGCTCCTGAAGTAAAATTTAAACTTTATCATCTGAATGAATGAGCTCTAAACAATGCTTTCAGGTTTTATTTTTCTGGCAGTTGCAATTTTTAGAAAGGTCATTTTTGCTACGATTTCTCCTCCCAGCATTTCATTATTTTAATTTTAAATTTTTATCTACATGTTAGCTTAATTTTAATTTTTTTAATTTAATAAGATTAAAAATTAACTTTATAAGAGTTAATTCCATGAACATTGAGTAAATTTAAATTCAAATCTAATTGTCAGTTTACGATGCATGAAACTTGGTCATGCCATAGATGTAGCAGGCATATATATATATATATATATATAATATGATGGACTCTCCTGTCGATTACGACGTATGAGGTCTAGACAACCGTTTAATTCGATGTAGCATGCCTGCACTTACTCAATCGTAAATGGCATTTGAGTCCTGCAAGAAATTTACAAACAAGTCCACAATGGAGATGGAGGCAAGAAGGGAGATTGCACGAATGATCGGCTGGGAAACCTGCAGATGCTTTGGTTCTCTCACGTCTTACGCGCAGTTGGTCAATCTCAGTCTCAGAGAACTGCATGATGCCCCTCTGGCAGGCAGATCCCCATTCAATTCGTTCAAAATCACGGTGAGGAATATTTGTACATGTCAAATTCATTTTCAGCTTATCCTTAAAGCAAAGCAGAGGTCTACCCACATTCCATTTCTGCAAGCAAAAGATCCCTAATGATAGTCTGTCAAATGAGGGTCTTAGCTCTGAAACGCTGCTGGTTAAAGAGACCACCACATGTTCTGAATTTGAATTCTACACCTGTACCAATATCAGCAAAAGCATACTTCAGCATAACTGAAAAGAACAAAGCAAACAGCACAGGTGCCATTACACAACCCTGTTTAGTACCATTTGTCACATTGAAAGGTTCTGAAGTTTTATATAAAACTTTGTCACATTGAAAGGTTCTGAGGTTTTATATATAAAAAAAAAGGTCTGTTCATACATTGAGCACTGTTTTATTAATACCTGAATAATGCTATAAATATGCACACCTTCCTCCTGTATATAGTTATTAATTTGTATGCGGCTGGCTGTTAGAAAAACAAACGGATCTTATGTAAAACCAGATGTTTATTCACTTGAAGAGAGTCAACTTTGGACTTGGAACACAAGTAGCAACGCTTAATGAATTGTACAAAAAGTAATGCTAAACCTACACTTGAAACAAAACAATTTATCACACACAAGACTTAATATAATAATTCTGTTTGTTAGTTATTTAGTTCCTCAGTCTGTTACGCCACTGAAGAAAGCTAACACACTCTCTACACAAGCTTTTCCTTCCTCTTTATCTTTCAGTAATCTATAAATGCTACTCTCCTCAGCCTTTCTCTCATGTTTGCCAAATGGAAGGGTAGTAAAGAGTGAGAGTAGGAGGAGAGAGCCTGTAGCAGTAATACTGTGTGTGTGTAATATATATATATATATATATATATATATATATACACACACACACACACACACAGTGTACAATAGGTAGGTTTGGTGTTGTATCCCGTGACATAATAGCGAAATTTTTGGCCTCTACACCCTTGGCCATTACTCATGTGGTCTTTCCTATTTACCATGGACACAGGAGCCATGATTTTTCAGTCATTAAAAAAAAAAAATAAATTCAATATCTCTCACAGAATAGCGTACAATATTTTGGTTATGGTCTGTGTATACACCACTTAATAAGATTACAGTAAAGTAGCTTCTATGGACATTACTTTTATTTTATTATCCAATGCCTTTGTTTTTGAAGATGTTACTATCATTTGTAGTTTTTTTTTGTTTTTTTTTTTGCTTTATTATACCTTCTGAGCACATTTGAAATTGATTTAAAAAAAAAAAAAAAAAAAAAAAAAAAAACCCCTCACACAAACCAAAAACAAGCATCAGCAGTTGATGTAATAATTTACAATTTAATAAATTACAATTTGCTAAGTTTGTTATTTTCTGATAATGTAACAGTCAACATCCCTAAAATATTATGGAGAATATTTTCCAACATTTTTAAGATTATGAGTACTTGTACATAAAGCAGAGAGAGAGAAAAATAAAGGTGTGTGGGTGCTCACCAATCATTTTCTTAATCATGGTTTGAAGATTAAGTCTCCATTGAAATCTGTCAACACCTTTCATGTCAGTAATTGTTACATGATTGACAAGCAAAAAAAGATCATAAGTATGTAATCACTGCTACTGTTTATTAAAATAAATGGTTTTGAATCAAAGTAAAAAAAAAAAAATTTTAAATATTCCTCAGGAAACTTAGTTTTGGAAGATTTTTAAAATCGAGAAGTTTACATGTATCAAAATGGTCAATTTCAATTACTTTGATTAAAAGCAAAAAAAAAAAGTGGGGCACTTTAAACAACTTTCCTTTATTTTCAAAAAGGATCTAAGACTCATTTTGTCAACAGTAAAGGAGTTGCAGAGAGCCAACACAAGGAAAAACTAAAATTTTTAGCATATATATATATATATATATATATATATATATATATATAACAACAGAAAAGTCAAGGAAAATTTAAGTTCCTTTACAATGCTCAAGTGAAGAAGAAACTAATTGCTTTTTTTCTGCATCCCTTCCCCCATCTGCAAAGAATTTAATCTTTAGCATTAGGGGACTATTTACCTGTTGCTTAATTTCTGGGATGAGGAGTTATCTTTATCATTGTCATCAATGCAATAATCCTGTAATAGTGCCCCACCCCCGTTTATTTGGGGGCAGATCTGCCAATCCAGATCACCTTAAGAGTTTCATCTAAAAGATTAATGTCTAGGGATATCTCAGTTATAGCTTGCTTCTACCAAGTGTGTGCGTGGCCTCCCACCAAATTCATCAACTAATGCTTTACTCAAGCCACAGGAGGGGGGAAAAAAACAAAAACAAGAAAACACCAACACAGTCTAAATTTGAAAATTTTTTTTAAATTTTATTTTTTGTAAATTTCAACACAGAGGCCAACATTGTGAATAATAATACCAACAATATTGACATTTTTTTTAAAATTTTTCTATATGGAGCAAGGCACAAAACTAGACATTTAAGAATATTAAAAAAAGTTTTAAATGTCCAAGATAAACTGACACTGACCAAAATTAAATTCTTTTTAAGTGAGCTCTCCTGTACAGTCTATAAATTTGAACAAATAAAAATGACAATTGCCACTTCCAATCTGGTTTTTTGCTGTTGACTGAAATACCTTAAAAGGAACAATTTGGTCAAACACCATCACCAGGTAGAAGGACCCAAGACATTCAACAATTTGGACACAAAAATTTCAGGATTTTAAAGAGAGGAAGAAAAAAAAAAAAAAAAGAAACAAAAATATATTCAAAACTATTTTTCCCTGGTTTACTCATTGCCTTTGCCGTTTTCTCTCTCTCCCTCTCTCCTGTCCTTAGTTTCCATATTCTAAGCTGAGTGGAGCTACCCCATATGTCCAGTTTACTCCAACAACTGGCCAACAGACCCAGGGCGGGGATTCGAACAATACTCATGTCTCTTCTAGACTGGAAAGAAAGAGAGAAAGAAAAAATGGGGGTCAAAGAAAAAAAAAAAAAAATTTATAGAACTTGATTAGAAGGAAAATTATAAATTAAAGAAAAAAAAATTATGAAAAGGTTCAGAAAAAAAAAAAAAAAAATTTCACAAGTGCTTGAAACGGCACAATTGAGACCATTGTTACTCCACAAGAGTGGATATCAAGAAAGAAATACAGCAGATCTTTTTTCTCATCTTATTACTTTACGGCTTCAGCATTACAAAGAAAGGTAATGTTAGAAATTCCATTTCAGAGACGGTTGCTTGCCTTATAACCTTTGAAATAGGCTAACAAAAATATACAAAACAAAGGTGGACGGCCATTAATTTTTTTTTTTTTTCTCTATTTAGAAATTACCATATTAACTTGCAAAATGAACGAGATCTCAAATGTTACCATCTTCAACCGAAATTTAATAAGCTCTATGAAAAAGGACAAAAAGCCATGGGGAACTAAAAGTTTTCATTGGTACTGAGCATTTAGTTAAAAGTTGAAAACATCTCTATAAAAAATGGTTGAGGATGTAGAATGACATTGGCATATAAAAAAAAAAAAAAAAGGACAAATTGGAAAGTTGATCTTTTATAGAAATCAAATATTTCAGCTCATGCAAACAAATTTGAAAGCCAACAATACCTGTCAAATTTAAAAATATCACCAACAATACAGTTGCTGATAGCAACTTCAGGCAGCTACACTTTTACAATATTCCAAGCTGATAGAGAACCATTTCTAGCACTGAGTTCTTTTCTTACTACACAGACATGCACACCCAAATAAGGAAGCAGTAAATTTGGAGAGAAGGCATGACAACCCCAAATGCCAGATCATGACCACAGTTTTAACTTAAAAGGGCAGGTGTGCATGATATTTAGACAAATGAATTTTTCAGTGTGTGTGTGTGTGTATATATATATATAAATAAATAAACACACACACACAAAAATAAAAATTATTCAAGTGAAGAAAGCAGTATGAGGAGTTAGCCAAAATTAATTTGTCCAAAGCTTGGAATATGAATGACTAAACCATAGACATTATTCATCCTCATGTGTAACTTACTCAGAACGAATTTACATTTGGAAAGAACTACGTTAGTATATTGAAAGAAATTCTGAAAACCCTGTTAGAATTAGCAAATGTAGAAAAAGGGCAGAAAGTTGGAATGTGGCTGATTTATTTAGGCTTACTCTACAGTCACATATGCAGAAAGCATATGTGCATCATACATGCACATGTAGTGCATGCCATTAACCGTTGCTGCAGTCAGTGTGGCTACGTGTAGCTAGACAAAATCAGTAACGGGCAAATGTCGGGCTGGTCCTGGAATGAGAGAGAGAGAGAGAAGAAAAAAAAAAAAAAAAAAGAAAAAAAACTAATTTGTACAAACAGTACAAAATTATTTTGTAAAATAAAAACAAACAGAAAAAAAAAAAAAAATGCTTCATTAACAGAAAAGAAAAAAAAAAAATTTTTTACAACATGCAAAACTCAAGCAGAAATCACAACTGGATAGCAGCTTTAAAGCCATGCTATGTTGAACACCAATTCTATTTATCACCAAAGTTTGAGAATCTGGAGAATATTATAAATTAACTTGCTTAGTCCCAAAAGACAATGTATATTTCCGATTGGCTGATCTAATTTAATGTTTGTCAAACAGTTAAGACAAGAAGCAATGTTGTAGAAAGTCAATGTATTGTCTGATTCCAGAAGAGAATGGCACTTGAATGCAGTCAAGTTGTAATGAGAATTAATAGGTGAAATCATGATCACAGACCAGAGATAATCAATATGCTAGCGATTATGCAACATATTTAATTCATATAAATTTTCCTATCGTTTATCAAAAACACACACAATATATATATATAACCCTACACCAAACAGCCTACAGATATGTAAAGTTTAATTAGATTTAATCAGGTTTCATATATATATATATATATATATATATATATATAGCTTGATTACCTTCCTAACACCAAATTTTACTCTGGAAAACATTCTGGTTTTAACTCATTTTTTGTTCTTTCAATCATTACCCTTTCCCCCACTTTTTTAAATTCATAATCCCATAATTCACTTTTAATTGAAAATGACTAAAGTTCCTGCCATACTTAATGGGTTAAGCAGTGCAGATCAGAAATAATGGATAAGCTTCCAACACAATCTGAACATTCAACTCCTATCCTCAACAGCCTGTCATACATGTCAGCACCTTATAAATAAGGTCACAGAGACCCAACAAAGGTGAAATTCAAATCTTGCCATTTTTACTCCAGCATGCTTAAATAAGACAATGTTATTAAAAGTGGCAAATACATCAAATGTGTGAATGTGGTAAAAGTTAAGCATTAACGTAATTCTTCCCATCTTAAAAAAAAAAAAAATAAAAAAATAAACGGCATTTAATGACAAAGCAAATTTCTGAAAACTTTAATACTGACACCCATCCTAGAAAGATTTGTGGGTGTGCCACTCCCATCCAGAAAAGTGTGTGTGAGTGTGAGTGAGAGAGAGAGAGAAAGACTTGGTGGAAAATTTGTTGCAAACAGAAAAAAAAAAAAAAAAAAGACAAAAATGCAGTTTATTTTAACTTAAAGAAAAAATTGGATGTCAAAGATCACTGAAGGTTTCAGAAGATCAAATATTTTAAAAATGCAAACATTTTAAACTGTTCATTCTCCATTAAAAAGATCAGAAGTTATATAAATTTGCAATTACAATTCTTCACGAAACAAGTTTCCAGTTAAATGGGGGGGGGAGGAGAGAGAGAGAGAGAGAGAGAGAGAGAGAGAGAAAAAAAAAAAAAAAAAAAAAAAAAGCAGCAAAGCCCAAAATTTTAATTTCATCTTCATTTTATAGTTTCAAGATTTTTTTTTTTTTTTTAACAGTTGTAGGAAGCTGGGAAGATCAATTTTTCAACAAACATACAAACCCCCAAAAAATGAATGTTCTTTAACGATAAGGCAAAGAATAAAAACGAACCTAGCGCTGAAGATCTAAGTGAGAAGGGTTGAGGGGCTGGGTCAATTACCCAGAAACAAGAATTTTTTTTTTTAACATAGGAAAGAGGCAAAAAATGTTTAGTCGCAGTTATGGCTTTTATTTTTTTTTTAATATTGTAGCCACCGTTTTTAGCTGTGGCAGGGTAGAAGTGAGTCAAAACAACTGTAAAATAGACCTTCTCTATTTACAAAGTAACAATTTTTAAATTTAATCACAGAATTTAGGTCCCTGTGGTCCCAATCTGCATCCCATTTATTATTGAAAAAAATATTGAAGGAAATAGAGTAATTGAGAGGCAGGGATTAGATTTCAATTAGGTGTGGGGGGGGGGGGATAAGCAAATGTGAGGAAATTGGCCAAACAAAAATTAGTCACCATCTGATTATGAACTGATAAATAAAAAATTCAAAAGAAAGCACAACTGATTTACAGCAATTTAATAACAGTGGGGTGGGAAGATCTGTAATCAGTCTGGCCATAACCAGAGGTTAAAGTCCCCTTGGAAGAAAAACAAACTGTTAGCTAAGTATAAAAAGGAAATAAGAGCAGCGGCTACCATCAAACGCTTTTACAAATACCAAAAGGATTCTTTTCATTGATCTTTAGTCATAGCAAAATTGTAGCACCACCAAATGAGATTCACTGATACGGCATCCCCTCCAAAAATAGGAAGGGTCAAGCATAGGCAGGTAAGGGTAGGTATAGAAATTATTTCCTTACTATCTGGAAGGATTGTTAAAACATTGAAGACAAGGAAAGAATTAAAGACAATGAGAATCGATGCTAAATCAAAGATATCTGAATTCATGCCTTTATGCTTAAAACTCTACAACTGATTGCACAAATTTAAAAAAAAAAAAAAAAAAAAAAAAAAAAAAAAGTTACTGGGAGAGGGGTAATTAAGCAATAGTTATCTTCTAGTTCAAAACCACAGGTTTTTTTTGGTTTTTTTTTTTAATAAGATATTAGAAAATAACCAAATCTTCAACTTGTCAAGACACCTTCACTTAAGCCATTCAACAAAGTAATATTTAAGTTTCTTAGAGTTAAACTAAAAGAAATCACGACCAAATGTTTATAACCATTCTGACCAACATGGAAATTTATACAAATATCCCTGCCTCACCTCATTCCCACCCAACAATTTTAGATTAAGTTTTAAGGAAAAGGAAAGGAAAAAACTTTTGCAAAAAAGAAAAGGGAAAAGAAAAAAGAAAGACAAATGAAAATAAACAAATTAACTTTTTTTAATCAAGGCAAAAATGTTTAAATTGTAAAGTCTTTTCTTTCTAGGCATTTTTTTTTAAAAATCTTTCTACAAAGTGTGATAATTTCTCTCTTGCCTGGCCTTGTAGAATTTACAGCCGAAGAAGACAATGGCAATCACTCCAGCACAAAGGATGATCCCACCAATAAAAGATGCTGCATCAAAATGTTGCGGAGGAGTTGTTGGAGAAGCTGCAGTAGAGGAGGTATAAATTGTGGTCAAAATATGCGAAGTGGTTTTACTGGGAGTTGTAGAGGTGCTATGTTCTGTGGTGGTAAAAGAATTGGTGGAGTTAGGCACAACAGTGCTGGCATTGGTGACAATGGTCGGTTTTGTTGACGTTATAGGAATTGTACTTGATGTTACTGTTGTATTAACTGGAGTCGTGTCATTGCCATAATCTATATATATATATATATATATATATATATATATATATAAAAAATAAAAGAAAAAGAAAACAAACAAACATTAAAAATATATCAAGGCACAAAAAACATTTGGCTCTTTACAAGATTTTATTTTTATAATCTATTTCTGCACTAAAGAGGATAGGGGCAGGATTAGAGCCTTACAGGAAACTTTCTGCATCTGTAAATCATAGTTCCATCTGATAACTAAAATTGGGACCATAACTCTGTGTGTGTGTATATGTATATATATATATATATATATATATATGCGTATATATGTATGTATATATATATGCGTATATATGTATATATGCATACGCGTGTGTGTATGTGTGTGTATATATATATATAAAAAGAAAGAAAGAGAAAAGAAAAATAAAATGCCAAAAATTCAATTAATATTCAACTAAGGGAAGTAAATCTGCATCCATTTTGTTTTCAATAATAAATCTGGTTATCAAAATGAAACGTTATCTAGAAACATTCAAATTTTAAATATTTGTAATTTTGTGCAACATCAATCTAGTATAAAATTTGTATGAGGAAAATGAAAAAGATGTAAAGAAACATAATTAAGTCACAAGAAACAGAAAAATAAAGAAAAAATTTTTTTATACTACTTTCAGTAGTTAAATGAAATCCATTCTTGTAATTTCTAGATCAGGAGATCTAGATAAATTTTTTTAAAAATTTTTATTTATTTATTTAAAAAAAAAAAAAAAAAAAAGCTTTGCTTTGGTTTATAATTTTTCAATGTTCATATTGAAGATTTGTTAAAGAGAAAATTTAAAATTAACTTGTACAAACAAAAGTCTCCTGAATGCCATATAAATGCAATAGAAAATTTGCTGCTATAATTTGCAAACAAAATTCTAAAATTTCTTAAACCTAAATTATATACTTCCAGATTTTTTATTTGCAATTAAATAATGGCAAATATAAAATTAAAAAAAGCATATCTTACCTGTATCTGTGTTATTTTTATCTAGAAGAGGGGAGAAAAAAAAATTAAAAAAAAAGTTTAAAATGATTTCTAAAAACATTCATGACATAAAAACTAGCAAGAATGGAATTTAGAATGCAAAATTTCTAACCATTAGAATTGATATAACTACCTGTCACTTTTATAGATTACGAAATTGACAGGTAGAAACTAATTACATTTCCTTTAACAGATTTATAATATCTGTAGCACAAGTAACTAAAGTCAAGAAAAATTTTAACTGATTAAAGCCAGAAAGTTCAATTATCAAATTTATTAAGATAAAGTAAATAGTGCACATGCATGAAAACCATATATGCCAAATACCAACCTGCACACCAAAAGGGACCCCCCCACTTCAGAAGTACAAACAAAGAGGATGTATAATAATTTGGATACATGAAGTCATCAGAACACATTCTATATATTAGTTGTATAATGTCAATGATTTGTCATCTTGAGATGAAGCAGCAGCAACCAAAATATAAACCATTCTTGCAGAAAGTAAACCTAAATGTTGCAAGCCTGTCAAAAGAATATTAACCTGTTTGTTAAATAATTTATCATAAAGACAAACAGACCAGACCTTGTAAGAAAAGCAGCTATGAGAGAAATCATTTCACTGATAAAATCTGGAATGCCCACCAGCATAACAGAAATGAAGATTATCTTTCAATTTAATCAAAGAACTAAAGCAGTATAATTATATGAAAAACAGAAACTAATTTGTGGCACTGTGCAGTTGCAAGGAGGAAAAAAGTTAAATTATAGAAACATTGATAGTTACATTAAGCTAGGGGTGGGTGTGCGTACGTATGCGTGAATGTATACGTATGTGTGATAAGACAGCAAGGTCAAAAAGACTAGTTTTATTTAGACAACAAATAAATATGATTGTAGTACCAAAGCTCACCAAGTTTAAGTTACATGTATCAGATTCAAAGATTTTATGACTTGTTAGAACAGGAGTTGACAGATCAATTTATGGGTGTCTTTAATATAACCATTTGAAGTGAGTCGGGGGGACTAGCTTAGTTGCGGCAGACTAGCCCAGAGAGAAAGAACCCTGCCTGGTTGTCAAGGATGATGCGTGTTGTGTTGGAGAATTATACTGCAGAATGCCACATCATCTCTCTAGCTTGACTGAGAGAAAAGTCCCATTTTTGGATTTGTTGTTCTTTAAAATTCTTTTCGTTTTTTTTTTTTGGTGAAAAATGAAAAAACATACAGAGTGGTGCCCTAACTGATGAGTGGCCATCAACAAATGAACTAATAATGAATTACCATTAATACCATTTTCAATGTTTATTTGGCATTACATTATTTCATGTAGGCCTCTTATCAACCTCAAAACAAATGTGTGACAATATAAAAGCCAAATTCAATCTTACAAGAAAAATCAAAATTGTAAGGAATACATGCATGACATCAGTAAATATAGGAATTTAAGGAGTTCAACAACTCGGATTCTAGAGTTTGTCTAAACAAGTTGTTTTCGAATTAAAATTGGAAAGAATTACTCAGATAATTCTCTTCCAATTATATAAGCTAGGCCAAAACTGAGCTCAGAAATTTTATTGGTATATCAATTGACCAGAAATTGATAGGGCATTTAAAAATCACAAGATTTTTGTTGTATGAAAAATTCTCTACCAGGACCATTTTGTTAATATATATATATATATATATATATATATAATACAACAAATCTTTACAGAGAACTAGAGATATATAAGATAGGTACCTAAAAAAAAAAAAAAAAAAAAAAAAAAAAAAAAAAAAAAAAAAAAAGCTAAAAAACAGCATGAAACAGCGTAGTATGAATAAAAAAAGTTCATAAACTTAAAAAACCTTTTCCATCAAAATATTTATATTTTTATTAAGAGGAAAGATCAAAGCAATTTTTAATTATTTTAAAAATTTTTTGAATCCCTGCTAACATTTTCGAAATTGATAGAAAATGTTTTATTTGCCTTTAATTACAATAGGTTACGAATGATGACAATTTGTTATTTACTTATTCAGAAAACGTTTTTGTTATTTACTTATTCAGAAAACGTTTTTGTTATTTACTTATTCAGAAAAACGTTTTTGTTATTTACTTATTCAGAAAACGTTTTTGTTATTTACTTATTCAGAAAACGTTTTTGTTATTTACTTATTCAGAAAACGTTTTTGTTATTTACTTATTCAGAAAACGTTTTTGTTATTTACTTATTCAGAAAAAAACGTTTTTGTTATTTACTTATTCAGAAAAACGTTTTTGTTATTTACTTATTCAGAAAAACGTTTTTAGAGACATTTATTCAGAAAACGTTTTTGTTATTTACTTATTCAGAAAACGTTTTTGTTATTTACTTATTCAGAAAACGTTTTTGTTATTTACTTATTCAGAAAACGTTTTTGTTATTTACTTATTCAGAAAACGTTTTTGTTATTTACTTATTCAGAAAACGTTTTTGTTATTTACTTGTCTTGTGAAAACGTTTTTGTTATTTACTTATTCAGAAAACGTTTTTGTTATTTACTTATTCAGAAAACGTTTTTGTTATTTACTTATTCAGAAAACGTTTTTGTTATTTACTTATTCAGAAAACGTTTTTGTTATTTCATTTATTCAGAAAACGTTTTTGTTATTTACTTATTCAGAAAAACGTTTTTGTTATTTACTTATTCAGAAAACGTTTTTGTTATTTACTTATTCAGAAAACGTTTTTGTTATTTACTTATTCAGAAAACGTTTTTGTTATTTACTTGGCTCAGAAACGCTTTTGTTATTTATTTATTCAGAAAACGTTTTTGTTATTTACTTATTCAGAAAACGTTTTTGTTATTTACTTATTCAGAAAACGTTTTTGTTATTTACTTATTCAGAAAACGTTTTTGTTATTTATTTATTCAGAAAACGTTTTTGTTATTTACTTATTCAGAAAACGTTTTTGTTATTTACTTATTCAGAAAACGTTGTTATTTACTTTATTCATAGTACCGTTTTTGTTATTTATTATTCAGAAAACGTTTTTGTTATTTACTTATTCAGAAAACGTTTCCTTTTTTGTTATTTACTTATTCAGAAAACGTTTTTGTTATTTACTTATTCAGAAAACGTTTTTGTTATTTACTTATTCAGAAAACGTTTTTGTTATTTACTTATTCAGAAAACGTTTTTGTTATGCTTTACTTTATTCAGAAAACGTTTTTTGTTATTTATTGTTCAGGAAAACGTTTTTGTTATTTTACTTATTCAGAAAATGTTTTTATATTTACTATTCAGAAAACGCTTTTAAACATACTATTCAGAAAAACGTTTTTGTTATTTACTTATTCAGAAAACGTTTTTGTTATTTACATTTATTCAGAAAACGTTTTTGTTATTTACTTATTCAGGAAAAACGTTTTTGTTATTTACTTATTCAGAAAATGTTTTTGTTATTTACTTATTCAGAAAACGTTTTTGTTATTTACTTATTCAGAAAACGTTTTTGTTATTTACTTTATTCAGAAAACGTTTTTGTTATTTACTTATTCAGAAAACGTTTTTGTTATTTACTTATTCAGAAAACGTTTTTGTTATTTACTTATTCAGAAAACGTTTTTGTTATTTACTTATTCCAGAAAACGTTTTTGTTATTTATTTATTCAGAAAACGTTTTTGTTATTTACTTATTCAGAAAACGTTTTTGTTATTTACTTATTCAGAAAACGTTTTTGTTATTTACTTATTCAGAACGTTTTTGTTATTTATTTATTCAGAAAACGTTTTTGTTATTTACTTATTCAGAAAACGTTTTTGTTATTTATTTATTCAGAAAACGTTTCACATTTACTATTCAGAAAACGTTTTTGTTATTTACTTATTCAGAAAACGTTTTTGTTATTTACTTATTCGTAAAAAACGTTTTTGTTATTTATTTATTCAAGAAAACGTTTTTGTTATTTACTTATTCAGAAAACGTTTTTGTTATTTACTTATTCAGAAAACGTTTTTGTTATTTACTTATTCAGAAAACGTTTTTGTTATTTACTTCTTATTCAGAAAACGTTTTTTTGTTATTTACTTATTCAGAAAACGTTTTTGTTATTTACTTATCTGTGAAAAAACGTTTTGTTATTTACTTATTCAGAAAACGTTTTTGTTATTTACTTATTCAGAAAACGTTTTTGTTATTTACTTATTCAGAAAACGTTTTTGTTATTTACTTATTCAGGAAAACGTTTTTATTTATCAGCGCCTGAAACGTTTTTGTTATTTTTTACATTTATTCAGAAAAACGTTTTTGTTATTTACTTATTCAGAAAACGTTTTTGTTATTTACTTATTCAGAAAACGTTTTTGTTATTTACTTATTCAGAAAACATTTTTGTTATTTACTTATTCAGAAAACGTTTTTGCTATTTACTTATCTGTTCAACGTTTTTGGTTATTTAGTTGTCCAGAAAACGTTTTTGTTATTTACTTATTCGTAGAAAACGTTTTTGTTATTTACTTATTCAGAAAAACGTTTTTGTTATTTGATTATTCAGAAAACGTTTTGTTATTTACTTATTCAGAAAACGTTTTTGTTATTTACTTATTCAGAAAACGTTTTTGTTATTTACTTATTCAGAAAACGTTTTTGTTATTTACTTATTCAAAAAAATCGTTTTTTTTGTTATTTACTTATTCAGAAAACGTTTTTGTTATTTACTTATTCAGAAAATGTTTTTGTTATTTACTTATTCAGAAAACGTTTTGTTATTTATGCATTTATTCAGAAAAACGTTTTTGTTATTTACTTATTCAGAAAACGTTTTTGTTATTTACTTATTCAGAAAACGTTGTTGTTTACTTATTCAGAAAACGTTTTTGTTATTTACTTATTCAGAAAACGTTTTTGTTATTTACTTATTCAGAAAAACGTTTTTGTTATTTACTTTATTCAGAAAACGCTTTTGTTATTTTTTACTATTCAGAAAACGTTTTTGTTATTTACTTATTCAGAAAATGTTTTTGTTATTTATTTTATTCAGAAAAACGTTTTTGTTATTTACTTATTCAGAAAACGTTTTTGTTATTTACTTATTCAGAAAACGTTTTTGTTATTTACTTATTCTAGAAAAACGTTTTGTTATTTACTTGATTCAGAAAACGTTTTTGTTATTTACTTATCTTAGAATGTTTAGCTATTTTCCATTTATTCAGAAAACGTTTTTGTTATTTACTTATTCAAAACGTTTTTGTTATTTACTTATTCAGAAAACGTTTTTGTTATTTACTTATTCAGAAAACGTTTTTGTTATTTACTTATTCAGAAAACGTTTTTGTTATTTACTTATTCAGAAAACGTTTTTGTTATTTATTATTCAGAAAAACGTTTTTGTTATTTACTTATTCAGAAAACGTTTTTGTTATTTACTATTCAGAAAACGTTTTTTTATGAGCCATTTATTCAGAAAATAAGTTTGTTATTTACTTATTCAGAAAACGTTTTTGTTATTTACTTATTCAGAAAACGTTTTTGTTATTTAATTATTCAGAAAAATGTTTGTTATTTACTTATCTTAGTAAACGTTTTTGTTATTTACTTATTCAGAAAACGTTTTTGTTATTTACTTATTCAGAAAACGTTTTTGTTATTTACTTATTCAAAAAACGTTTTTGTTATTTACTTATTCAGAAAACGTTTTTGTTATTTATTTATTCAGAAAAAAACGTTTTGTTATTTACTTATTCAGAAAACGTTTTTGTTATTTACTTATTCAGAAAACGTTTTTTATTATTTACTTATTCAGAAAACGTTTTTGTTATTTACTATTCAGAAAACGTTTTTGTTATTTACTTATTCAGAAAACGTTTTTGTTATTTACTTATTCAGAAAACGTTTTGTTATTTTTACTTATTCAGAAAACGTTTTGAATATTTACTTATTCAGAAAACGTTTTTGTTATTTACTTATTCAGGAAACGTTTTTGTTATTTACTTATTCAGAAAACGTTTTTGTTATTTACTTTGTTCAACGTTTTTGTTATTTATTTTGGATTCAGAAAAATGTTTTTGTTATTTACTTATTCAGAAAACGTTTTTGTTATTTATTTATTCAGAAAACGTTTTTGTTATTTACTTATTCAGAAAACGTTTTTGTTATTTATATTTATTCAGAAAACGTTTTTGTTGTTTACTTATTCAGAAAACGTTTTTGTTATTTACTTATTCAGAAAACGTTTTTGTTATTTACTTATTCAGAAAACGTTTTTGTTATTTACTTATTCAGAAAAACGTTTTTGTTATTTACTTATTCAGAAAACGTTTTTGTTATTTACTTATTCAGAAAACGTTTATATTACTTATTCAGAAACGTTTTTGTTATTTACTTATTCAGAAAACGTTTTTGTTATTTACTTATTCAGAAAACGTTTTTGTTATTTACTTATTCAGAAAACGTTTTATTATTTACTTATTCAGAAAACGTTTTTGTTATTTACTTATTCAGAAAACGTTTTTGTTATTTGTTTATTCAGAAAATGTTTTGTTATTTACATTTATTCAGAAAACGTTTGGTTATTTAATATTCAGAAAAATTAAGTTTGTTATTTTTATTTATTCAGAAAATGTTTTTGTTATTTACTTATTCAGAAAAACGCTTTAATATTATTTATTCAGAAAACGTTTTTGTTATTTACTTATTCAGAAAACGTTTTTGTTATTTGTTTATTCAGAAAACGTTTTTGTTATTTACTTATTCAGGAAAACGTTTAGTTATTTACTATTCAGAAAACGTTTTTGTTATTTACTTATTCAGAAAACGTTTTTGTTATTTATTTATTCAGAAAACGTTTTATATTTACTTGTCTGTAAAACGTTTTGTTATTTATTTATTCAGAAAACGTTTTTGTTATTTACTTATTCAGAAAAAAACGTTTTTGTTATTTACTTATTCAGGAAAATGCTTTTGTTATTTACTTATTCAGAAAACGTTTTTGTTATTTACTTATTCAGAAAACGTTTTTGTTATTTACTTATTCAGAAAAATTGTTTTTGTTATTTCTTCAGAAAGCATATTTGGTTTTTTTTATTTATTCAGAAAGCATAATTTCCCGACAGTAAGCAGTTAATACTTGTTTGAAATCAGATAAAGGTAAGTTTCAATTATAAAAATCAACTTAAATAACATGTCAAGCAGGTATATTTTTTTGTGCAAGATTTTTAAAACAGAAATTTAGCTACTGTTTACACAACGTGTCGATTACTCAATAATGGCAGTAAATTTAAAGAAATTTTTTTCAGCAGTTAAATTTGTGATTCCGAGCAATATAATTTAGGTTTGAACTAAACAAGGGTATTTTGTTTACTGTAATTAGTAAATTTGATCTCTTGGCTTTCAATTAAAACTAAAATTAAAGCTTCAAGAAAACATTTTATTTTTAAAAATTAAATTTAAATTGAGGTATCGAAAATGAGCAGTGATTTTTTTGTAGGTACCTAATAAAACAAATCTTGACAGAACTATATATATATATATATATATATATATATATATATATATATATATATAACAACAAATCTTGACAGAACTAATTTAAGTTTGAAATTAGAGTATTTTGCTTACTGAAATAAGTAAATTTAAAATTTTGGCTTTCAATTAAAACTAAATTGACAGACACGCACAAACAGAAAGGCAGTCACATACAGACAGATGCAGAGGCAGTAAGACAGATGAAAGGCCTTCTGGAAAAAAACAAAAAAAAACAAAAAAAAAAACAACCCTAATGTCTACAGAAAGTAATGGAATTTATCAAATCAATTTTTACATTACTTTTCGAAAAATTGCTTTATGTTTGGATTAAAAACAAGCACACACACTATATTTCAGAATTTTCACTTAAAGATGATTCCTGTTTTGTCTGACCAGATCTCTAAATCAGTTGGTTAGAGTATGACAGGTCTAACGATAGTTTCCCTTGGTTAAGGTGTGCAAGTTTGCTTAATTCCTGCTAGAAGAGTGCAAATTTAAGATAAAAAAAAAAAATTATATCCATAAAAAAAAGGATTGAATAAAACAAAAGGTTTTCCTTTTGTTATACATACATAGAGCCACATTCAAAAAGTTAAAATGCATGCAGTGTTAAGTCAGACTGCAAAGCTAAATGATTCATCATGACTTGGCTCGAAAGTAAAAGTCTAAGATTTGTAAAGTAATTGCTCTAATTAAACCAGTTTTTTTTTGTTTTTTTTTTAAAGACGCTCCATTTGAAATCTAAAAAATTTGCATTTACATCAATGTTTGAAACCAGTAACTTAAGTTAATGAAATTCAAGTCACATTAAGGTTTATTCTTAAAATTAGCAAATGATATTTTCTGGAGTTTCATACATTATGCAATTATCAGGTGCATATTTCAATCACACTATCAGATTTGAGTTAAAAAATTCACTCAATGTTCATGGGAATTAAATCTTAAGTTAATTTACTGTTTTTTTTAATAAGATTAAAAATATAAGTATTCTAAGGTTACATGTAGATAAAAATGTTAAGTTTAAATTTAAAAATAAAAGGTACAAAATATTATAAATAAAAATGAAAAATCAAAGGGGGCATAAGTCATGAAATGTAAAATTTAAATATTCAAATATTACATGTACATAAATTAAAGTTTTAAATAGAATAAAAAGAATTAAAAATTTTCCTCTAACCTAATTCATGACTACCAAAGAGGCGTCACACAAAGGAGAATGATATACCCAATGATTGTAATAAAGGGTTTGGTTAAAAATTCCTAGCATGTGAAGAAGGTCGGAACATACAACAGCTGAAACGTTGTACAAATAAAAGATGAGGACAACAGTCCAAATAACGTAAATTTAGCAAATACTACTTAATCTCAGAAACACAAATTTGTGTAAGTTGTTGGCGATTCTCGGCAGTGGTGGTGGTGGGGGTGCTGTTTGATTCTTTGATGATGTATATGTGGTTATTTGCATCCTTAGTGTATGGTTTGTACAAACCATTGCCCAGATTGATATAGATTCCTTTATGTTTACCCCTTTCTCTCCCCCCTCCACCAGCCACAATATTACTTTCAACAATTATAAATTAAAACCCTTTTATTTTTGCTCCCTACATTTTTATTTTTAATTTCATTTTTTACTTTGTTTTATTTTAATTTTTCTTATGTAATATTTGAATATTACAATTTTTTTACATTTCATGCGTTTATTTTTTATTTTAAATTTTAAAATTTTTAATCTTGTTATTAAAGCAGTAAATTAAAAGATTTAATTCTCATGAACAGCAAGTAAAATCTAAAACTGTCAATTTGAAATATGCACCTGATTGCATAACACAAGAAATTCCAAGTTGTGCCATAGACGTAAGATATATATATATATATATATATATATATATATATATATATGCCAAATGACATTTTCATAACAAAAATTTATTGTAAATAACCAGGCCGATAGAAATAAATATGTAATACTGTTTGATTAAAAACAATATCTACTTAAACACAAGTATCAATCAAAAATAATGTTCAAACAAATCATTTTATTTATATTTTTAAAATTTCTGAAAAGCCAAAGCAAAGCCATTTACTTGTAAATTCTAAATATATTTTAAAAAAATGTAAATTTTAGAATCCTCCCCTTAGAAAAAAAAAAAAATTTCCTGCTCCAAATATGTTAACAGAGCAAACATTAAGCACTTAAAATACTAGATTTAATCTTTAATAGAGCTTAAAAGAAGACTAGTCATGCAATACAGAGAACGAGTTAAGGAATCAAATCCTCAAAGAGAATTTCCTTGAATATAAAGACAAGGTCAAAAGTTGTGGTGTATGTGTGTGAACCTTGAGACAAGCTTAAATATTGGCTCCACTCAAGTAAATTAGAAATACAACCCTAAGCTCCTAGTTAAAAGTTTGATTACCTCTAGTAATTAGATATTTGTGTTGCAGGCCTAATTTGGAGATAACAGAAGAATACAACTGGTCTGATTTGTAGCTGCTTTTTCTTTAAACTAAACTATATATATATATATATATATATATATAATGCTTTTATGGTTCAACTACTACAAGTGTATATATCTCACAAAGATCTAAGTTTTAGTAGTACCTTAAAAGGCAATAACTAGTTTAATATAGCTAAAAGTCTTAAACAATTATCTACACAAAGATCCACTTGACTGTTTCCATTCTTTTTCTGGTAAGTGCCTAGTAAACAGACCAATGTAGAAATTCAGCCAAATTTTTTCTAAATGTAATCTATACATTCAAACTTAAACATTTTACAGAATTCAGGTTCATGAAATGAGAAATCTTTCAAAATAGAATATAGATCTAGAACTAAGCTGTCCAATGTTTTTAGTTCCAAAATTAATCTACCAGATTGTTTCAGTTTCTATTCACTAAGTTTGAAGTATCATTAAAATTAAATACTTATATTGGTTAAATTCTTAGAAAGCTTCATTAGCAAAAGTCAAATATCTACCAACTAGTTTAACCTTATGCCAATCCTGACATTTTACATTTCCTCCACTCAATATGATTGCTATAAACCATTATCCAATGTTTTGACAGACTATCAATTTTAATTTCATATCCACATGAGTATTGAGAGGTGTGTGTGTGTGTGTGCATGCCATAAAAGGTTTTGGTATGAAGTATCCAGCTGTTACTTAGAATGACATCCGAGGTCATTAACAAACACATGAAGTTTGCTAGCTAAAGAAAGCAATGGAAGATATTGAGTCATGAGGTACAACTTTTTTTTTTTTTTTCAAGGGACACACATTTGAAGTCTTGAAAGGACATTGCAAAGGACAATATATCAAATTAATAATACTGTCCCATAATTTACAGACAATATAAACACCCCTTTCAAAGTTCAAGCATGAACCTTTTCATCTGAACAAAAAGAATTAAGCCTTCCATTTACCAGAATTTGAGAAAGAGTAGTTAAGGAAATATTGTTTTCTATAAATGGGAAGAAGATCTGTCTGCAAAAGCATTAAGAGTGTCATTACTCCCCTTCCACTCCCTTCCACTTCCTGATCACAATCACTGGAAAGGGGGGAGGATACAACAGCTAAAAGATGACCTCATTGCTGGGTATAATTTCAGTTTAATCCCTAGGTTAGCATGGCCACTGTAAGTACAAGATTATCCCTAATAAAGGTTGAAGAAATGGAGTGCTTTGTAGGTATTTCAAAAACTGATTGGAAAAACCATACTCCTTAAAAGATGAAGCTACTACCAAACATTTATTGTAGATCTAGTAAGACCAGAAAAAGAGACCTACCCAGGTGCTAAACTGGAGATGAAAGAATCCTCCTTCCAATCAAAGTATGTGACTAGCAAAGCTATTGTTGGTAATTTTTTTTTTTTTTAGGTGGGTGGGGGGGAGAAGCGAGATAACATTAACTACTCAAAATAGAGAAGTTAAAATTTTTTTTTTTTACAGTATAGTGCACCACGCATCAAGGCTGGAGGTCGAGATTGTAGTGACTGGGTAAACATTCTCTTGGGTGTTTGTTCCATAGGGCCATGGTCCGCAGGAAGAAACTGAGCAGAACTTCTTACCAATGGAATATGAAGGGATTGGGAGTGGCTTACTACTATGTAAGTGGCATGGCACGTCCTAGCTGGTGTAACTAGGTCATGAATTCGTTCAAGCACTTTCTGTGGGGTAGATTTTGGTTTTAGGTCCTGAAGGCTTTTATCCTTTCAGATTTTTCCAAAATCTGCCTTATTTTTACGCAAATGTATATGCTGAACTCCAAACAATTAGATATTTTAGAAACCTACCTTTTTGATGGTAGTAAAAAACAAAAAACATCACTTTTTGTTACTCACAACCATCTAAAATCAGAAGACATTCACTGCAGAATCACTTTAGGCATAGGAAGCTAATTTCAGCCTTTTTACTTCCTTTACTGTAAATTACTATGCTATTTTTTTTTTAATACTTAATTTTAGAAGAAAATTAACTTTAAAATGTATGAAAATAAGTGATAAGTAGTTTAATTAACCTTCAATTATATTGTGTATTTGCATGTTATTTTTCTTTTTTTTGGTACTTAATTTCAGAAGAAAGTTAACTTCCAAATATATGAAATAAGTGATAAGTGTAGTTTTATTTAACCTTAAAGTTAACATTCTTTAAAAATAAATAAAATAAAAAAATCTATTAGTTTAATCTTTAAGGTTAAGTAAAACTACAATTATCACTTATTTTCATACATTTTTAAAGTTCTTCTATGAGCCCTGTTCCTTCAGGACATAGGCAATCATGGCTTTCCACGTTTCTCTATCCCTGGTGGCTCTGAGCACGCCTTCTGTTTCACCATGCAATCTTCGTTCCATCATCCACCTGATTAGGTCCTTTAAATGTTATCCATTGCTTTCCCCTGTCTCTTTTCCCCCCTCTATCTGACCTGTTAGTATCAGATTCTCCAAGCCCTCCTTCCTCATTGTGTGTCCCAGGAACTTCAGCTGTCTTCCTGATGCTCAGTATTAATTTTCTTTTTGTTTCCATTTCCAAGACATCATTGCTCAATCCATGATATTTGCAGCATCCTTCTGTAGAACCACATTTCAGTTGTTTCAAGTTTTTCCTTCATCTTTGATGGTATTGTCCAGCATTCACTGCCATACTGAAGGACAAACAGCACAGTACTCTCTTCCTTTAAAAAACAAAAAATCTATATTTTCATATATTTGAAAGTTAATTTTCGTTGGAAAAAATTAAGTAAAACTACAATTATCACATGTTAACTTTCTTAAATTCATTACCAACAGCAACAAACAAAAAACACACACACATGGATGTGAGTGAGGCTTAATACCCTCTCAAGGCACACGGCCTTAACGAATTAACAGTGCCTTTTTTTTTTTAAGATAAAATCAACTGGGTACATGAAATCTATAAAGAAGCTCAAAGACCAAGCAAAATCAACATCTATATAAATACAGGATGATAATTCCTGCTTTAAGTTTCAATATTTGTCCTCAAGAAGTCAATTGTATTGACTTCTAGCAGTTTTAAAATTGAAAGGTATCAAACACTAGATATTGCGTTTTTTAGTTTCTTCCTCAAATCTTTCACTAAAGTTTACCTATTTTGTGCTGCTTAGCAGAAGTTAATCCGAGTTTCCATCAGGGAAGATGATGACAGTGAGCTAGAAACTGTGCACATCCTTTTGGTTAGAGAAAAGGATTTTTGAAATGGACATCTTTAGGTAGAACTATTACCCCCCCCCCCCCAATGTTGGTTATTTCTTTGCCCCACTCCAAAGTTAAACATTAAGCAGTGTGAGAAATATTGGCTTTACAATTAATATATATTGTTATCAGATATCAGGGTATCATTTCCATTTTAGTCTTGATATATCTGATCTTTAGTTCAGATCAAAAGGAGATTAGACATGAAGAATGTAGCAGAGATCTCATCTGCTTGCATTTGGTACTCCTGCAATGTTAGGGAGAACTCAACCTGGTCGTATTACAAGAGTATTGCTAGAATGTCAAAGATTAGTGATAATTATGCTGTAGCCTTAAAACTATCTCAACCAATGGTCAGCAAATGAAGGCTTTCTTGTAGATGTTATAGTATGAAAAAAAATTAAAAAATAAAATAAACTAATAAAATAAATTTTAAAGTACACATTTACTTTATCAGTAGCATATTGAGTTTATTTAAATGTTTAGTCAAAATGAAAATGCCAAGAAATTAAAAATAAGACAAGTTATTTTAGGTTTTTATAAAATAACACTATATTGAAGGTCAAATACCAACATTGTGCTACATAAGTTTTGTACAGCAAAGTGTGACTAAGCACACAGTTTGTGTGAGACATTTATAAAAATTGAAGTGACAGCTACTAACATGTTCTCGTGTACTTAGTCTTAAACAATGTTAATCAACAATGGATGTAAGAAAATTGGAATTAAAAAAAAACCTACAGATAAACAACTCACAGTACTGATGATAAAAAACAAAAGCAGTTTTATAATAAGTTTCAACTTGTGACTTCTTTCTAAATAGTGAGATTCTAACATGCCTTAAACAATGAGATTAATATTAAATGGAACACAAAAAAAAAAAATATTAAAAAATTCATTTGCAGCAAGTAGAAAACTGCAATAAGTTCCTATTAACTATAGTGGACAGGTTAAAATGGTGACCATGCTATTTAAATATCTAATGACAAAAAAAAAAGTTTAAGTTCAATCATAACATCCAATTCTTAACATTTTCAATTGGAGTAGATAGATCTATCGCCCAGTTCACACTCCACCCACATCTGTTGAACATGTAAGAGGCTCATCCCTTGTTCCCTGTTTAGGATGTGGTTTCCGGCTTTCTCTTCCAATCTTTTCACTATTACGTAGCCCCCTGCACATCAGGGGCGTTACGATTTAAAAAAAAAAAAATCTAAGCTGTTAAATACAATCATGTGACAAAGTCAAAAAAGCTTACTGTTTATTAGAACTAAGTTAAGCACCTTATATTCCTGGAGAAGCAGAATATATCAAGTCTGGAAAAGAACTATTCTTAAATACGTTGCAAGTAAGATTTGTTTTTTAACATAGTATAAAACTCACTTTATGAAAAATTAAGTTGAAGCTCAGTTAAAATTCATGACTTTTATGGGATTTTAGAAACAGACAAATTCATGAATAAAGTGTCAAAGTTACATGAAGCTGATGAAACTCAGTATGTCATCACCAGGTAGATAAATTGTCATAAATTGATCTGCTGTCTTGGGAAATTGAAAGTTAGAAAACAGGTAGCAGGAGTAAAGATCAAATTCTGATCTGTTTATATTCTGAAAGAATGTATTCAGACCCAGAAATCTAAGTGGTTTCCAGAATCTTAATCTCTTACAAAAGGTTACTATGATTAAATTATGAACATATTTTAAAATTTCCTTGCATTTTCTTAAAATTTCATACAAGATTGGTAATTGTTAATTTGAAGAAACAATCACAGAATGTTTCAAGGTTCAAACATTAACTGAATAGTTTAACATGTTCAGCTATGTACCAGGAAAATGGTACATAAGTGTATGAATAAAAAATAAGGCTTGGAAAAATATATACATATATTTTAAACAACTAAAGTTTAAGAGGCAAAGTACTGTGCATAGTACAATATTCAGGAGTGATGTCATTTTTACAGTGAGTGTTTTAGTCATAAGTTGAAGAGACCAAATAATATTCCAGTTAATTCACATGCTAATGAAGTGGATAACTGCATGACTAAAACAAAATACCTTTTGTAATACATTGTTTTTTTTAAAGTCTTCAGTCACAAAAGATAAGCAACAAAAAGGTTGGTTGGTTGGTAAGAATGCCAACATTCAAAGGATTAAGTTGAGATTACATGAGATCAATTTTTGGCAAATTACCACAAAAATGCCTTTCAGCTTTGGAAAAAAAAAAAAAAAAAAAAAAATCCGGTGTATGGGGGGGGGGGGTATATATTTTCCATTTGAAAATGAGTTATTTCCACAACCTAGGTTGTGACATTTCAGCATCTTCAAGCAATTTACAATAACCGATTTTCAAACATTGTTTTTTTTTTTTTGAACACTTGAGCATTTGAAAGATAATAAAATCAGTTATTGTAAATCACTTGAAGATACCAAAAGGTTGAAACCTTGGGTTGCAGAAATAACTCCTTTTCAAATGAAAAATATTAAAAAATTCTAAAATTGTATTGAATACTAATACAACTGTGTACTGGTCTAATTATGACCAGGAACTATATCATGCACACAAGTAGAAAAATTAAAAAGTGTGGCGTCGGAGGTTTCCCCACCACTTTTTTTTTTTTTTTTTTAACTACCTTCACCCTTTAGCAATGTTTAGAATTGGAATAAAAACTGAAAGTTAATACCTTATTTGTTCTTGAGAATTGACATTCATATATTAGAATATGCTTGATTCACATTTTAATTTAGTAAGTGTTTATAAACCTAGGAATAAAACGTTTAATTTTTTTTTTTAGTTCTAATTGCATCAACTATAAAAATGATGTAAACAGTGTTTAATATTTGTTGCATTGTAATCACTTTTTAAAAAGAAAAAACATTGCAAGAGTGAAGGTACTTAAAAAGATTGATGTCAAGGAAACAGAACATTTTTGACGCTGTCTTATTGTGGGCACGTTTCTCCATGTTTATTGAAACTTCTACGTGCCATGCCCCTTCAGGATGTTGGGTACCATTACTCTCACAAATTTTTACGTCTTTTGTAGCTCTTTGTAAATTTTGACTTTTTACTATTTCTCCCAAGCTGCCTTGCTATTCATTCACTCAAGCTCAACAGGTAAGTTATGCATTGCCTGTCTGGATCTCTTAATCTGTTTTGTCAGTAAAGTTTTTAAGTGCTCTGTCCTGATGTGTCCCAGAATTTTCAACTATCTAGTCCTGATAAGTATAAGATCCAGTCTTATACAGGCTACTCCCATTAGATTGGGGTTCTAAATTTTACAGAATATGTCATCATAAAAGTACTGATAAAAAAAAAAAAAAAAAAAGGTTGAATATCAACTGCAAATATACAAAACACTAGTTGAATTCTATTAAATAGATCAATCTTTTTTTTAAAAAGAAAATAAACTACTTTGCTTTTTAATTCAAAATTAGTATTAAATTATTAATCACTAAAATCTTTTAATACCAAGTAATCATTTTGACTATGAAAGAGCAACAAGCCAGTAAGTATAAAAATTGGAAAAATTTTTTCAGTGACTCAAAATCTAGCAAGTTGAATATTTGAAAAGTTACCGTTAATGTCAGTGGTTCTATATAAAGTCCAAGCATTTGTCTCAAATGCTTAAGAATCAAAACAAGCTAGCAAGAGATTAAAAGCTCATCACAGCAGTTATTGTGTACAAAATGATTCTACCTATGATGATGTGTATGAGAAGGGTGTAGTTGATAAATTGTCTAAATGACGCACAAAGAAAAAAAAAAATGAAAACACTAACATCTCATTTATTAAATCTTTAAATACTAAATTTATTCAATAAAATTCCTATTGGCTTTAACCATAGCCTCCAGACAAATTAAGAATCTCCTGCAACTGTTACGGATAATCTGCTTGCTGAAGATGACAAATGCTGTCATAACACTTGCCTTCTGTTTATCTTTAGTGTTACAAAGATTCCTGTTGGCTTCTTGCTCAATCATGGGGGCTGCAGTCTGGGAGTTTGGTGGCCAAATGTAAGAGGTAATGTGGTGACAGAAATTGTCTGATAACCATGACTGGTTTAAGACATAACCTCAGTGGGTTATTTAATGCTAACAAGACTTCTACAGTAGATCTGTATGAACAGAATATGTATTCTTTGTAAGAAATTAGTTTTGACATTTTTTGTAATATTGCTGGAATTTTTACTATAAAAAGTTTTATAATTTCATAGTGTTTTGACCCAGTTTGGGGTTAACTATTTGCCCATAGCTGGGACCCCAACAGGTCCTGATGTGTGGAATTGGGCAGAGTCCTGTTGTCAAACAGTCTTCCAGCAGCCACCCCCTTTACCCAGAGCAGCACAAACTCAAGGTACTTGATATAAGTAGTGTTGAATCAGAGGTCCTCACCAAATTCAGAAGTTGGTATCAGAATGACCATAGCAATTTTTCCAAGCTGATGTACCTTCATAATAACCATTAGATTCATCTAACTCTTTCCAAATCCTATGCACTGTCTTCAGATTGACACCCAAACAATCTGAAAGGTCTGTATTAGTGGTTCTAGCATGAATGCCAAGCAGTACAGCATTGCAATTTACCAAATTTCTGGTGGAGTGAATAGAGTCGTGGTGCTCCTTGTCTCAGTGTCTAACTGACTCTACTATACTATGTTGTTGTTTTTTTTTTTTTGGGGGGGGGGGGGGGCAATACATACATACATACATATGCAAAGTAAAATGGCAAAAATTTACTTATTGCATCCAATAGAACTTGATATCTTGACAAATGTGATAAAGTATCATAAACAAGATTTACAAGTAAGACATTTTTTTTAAAAGTCTTAATATTATACTTTGCTGCAATTTTCTGTGCAGGGACCCAAGCATCACAACCCCCCCCGTTCATTGATCTTCAATCACTATCTATACTTAATCCCTTGTTGCCACTGCTGTAACCAACATCCATTATGACAAATCATACCCACCCCTGTGACCTTGATTGATCAACCAACCTGTCAACCTGCGCAGTTCGGCTTCATATCGGCATCACATGTCTATCAGCCCATCAAACACCTCACTAGTGTAGATTTCAACCAAGCATATGTCAAACTCCAGCTGTGACCTTGGCCAACAAACCAAAGAAATTGGTCAACTCCAGGCCTTCTTACACATAATCACTCAACAGTAACTGAAGAGCCACACATGAACAATTTTTGACAAATAATTGAGTTCTTTCGGTGACTGGCATGTGTATACACTGCTTATATACAACACGTTAAAATTTCCCTTCTCTGATTCCATGCGTCGATGGCTTAGAGAGTAGCGACTCCGACTGACACCAAATCAGTCGAGTTTCAATCCTGGCCATAAGCAAGTGGATGTGTCTAGCCACACTGACGAGCTGTGATACAGCGAAACAGGCTTGTATGTGAATGACTAATATATAAATATATTAAATCCAAAAGGATGATCTGATCCCAAAAACTCGATCTTAATATTAATGAAATTAATATTAAAATTGATCAAGGTGGAAGGCTCGATGCAAATATTACATTCTATTTTCAGAGCCAAATATAAAAACAAAAATTTTAATATTTAAATCCGTTGGATAGCCATTTCTACGAGGAAATCCTTGCTTCTTCAGCAACGGCAAACAAATTTTATTTACTCAAATTCAAATGTGTTAAAAGATTTTATACCAGTAGAAGTCCCTTCCCGCCCCCTCACAAAAAAAACAAAAAAAAAACCTTCCAGACACAGGAAAATAAAATGGGGTGGGATTAACAAAAATTGTGATTCTAAATTTGTCTGGAGGCCATGGTCAAAGCAAATAGAGATTTTATTGAATATTTTCCTGTGTATGGAAGGGTTTTTTTTCTTCTCTCTAATTGTATAAAATCATATATATATATATATATATATATATATATATATATACACACACACACACAGAATTTTGTCAGATACATGCTGTAGAAAATTTAATCATTTGTGTTTTGGTGATTTTTTTTTTTTAACATTAGTAACTGAACTAAACAGATTTTTCATTTCATAAAATGAGTGCTAAAAAGTTCAACTCTTAAAAATTCTGATGTTTGGTTAAATTTTGGGAAGTAAGTTACAAAATTTCATAAGAATGGTCTTCAATTTCAAAGCTGTTATAGGTTTCTATAATGCCCAATGTCCCGAAAATGGGATTATGGGCATTAATGTTTGAGCTTCCAGTAATGTATCCAACCTAATGCAGACATTTTCATCTCAATTTGAAAATGTGAAGCAAGATTGTTACACAAAATCTTTGTCAACTATCTATTATTTCCTTTGCATAGATGCATTTTTTTTTTGTAATACAAATGAAGGTTAAAAAAAGATGAGTAATCCCACTTTGCACATTAAAACTGAAATCCTCCAAATAAACCCCAGCAACATTCTTCTGAATATTTCCTGCTTTGTATTAAATAATATTTTGCTTAAAATGAATATTATGAATTAGAAATAATGTAATAAAAAAAAATCTCCAATTCAATTAGCATTTGCCAACAATTCAACTGGCTTTAGAGCACCATTAAACAAAAAGAGAAACTCATTACAACTCTTAAGCAAAGAGATTATCCCAATAAGATTGACTGAAATTCACTTTTGAAATAAAAATTCATCAGGATTGTAATTTTATAGATTTGTCCTATACTTGTTTTATTCATCTGATAATGCAGCAATTAGCATCTTTCATTTCTGACAAATATTTTAGCAAGAACAAATTCAAAGTACAAAAGAAGCAAATGCATTTAAGAGAATTGGGGTGGGGAATTTATCCAATTTATAATTTATACTTTAAAAACCTTACTTGGAAAAAGTGAATTATAGTGATGGTTAATATACAACTTTCAATTATTAGTGCTTGGAATAACAGTTGTCAAATGGCATCAATATCTATCATTAATATGCATTCAATTAAATGCCACATAAAATACACTCTGAAAATATACTTAAATAATGTACATAACTATAGATTTAAAAAATCTTTTAATTGAAATGTATTTTTGAGGTACCTTACCAATACTATGGATCTAATGCCAATTGTCTTAGTAGTGAAAAAGGGAAGTAAAGAATGATTTTTTCTTTTAATTAATAGTTATTGGAAAGGATTTCTTAGAGGCGCTTATTTGATATTTGACAAGCTTGTAGAAAGAGTTTTTGCACAGTATGGTTGCTCTCATATTTTTAGTATTTGCTTATATACAATGTATGTGGGTGGTGCAGTGTGGATATCGGCTCAGAACAAGAAATTAGAGCAGAGTTTGAATTCCACTTGAATTTGTTGCATTCACTTACAAGCAAATACCCTTAGAAAAGATATTCATCTGGCTCTTCAAGCTATGGGTTAAATAGTAAGAGATTGGGTTCTATAACTTCGGTTGGCACCCAGTCTGTGGAAAGTAATGGCAACCTACTGGGGGAAAATCTTCTGCCCAGTCAGTCATGTCTCTTTCAAGACACAAACACCCAATCGTGTATCATATAGCACTTGACTAACAATGGGGCTTTTTGTTTCTAATTCTGGGAACCAATTCTACAGTCAATGTTCAGATGGAATTTTTTAGGCTTCAATGATAAATAAATGGACATTTGCATTAAATGGCTTTAAACTAATGTCCATTTATTTTTTATATATATTTTATTATATATTTTTATTTTATTAAAACAATGCATAAGATGAAATGTAATGTAAATGAAAGAAGAATCTTATATAAATTAAGGCTTTGTTTCCGTTTGGAAACTTGTATAAATAGTTAGAAACATGAACTTCTGAACCATCATTCCAGCAAATTCAAAATTTTTGGGTTCAAGACAGTTGTCTATATTTTTATTGATTCTCTCATTGCAGTTGTTCAATTTGCTGCAGTGTCAGTTTCTCCACCTTTGAAAATTGTTTTTGCTGCCTTTCTTATCAAGATGGATACTAGAAGATTCAAGATGGATACTGACTTTAAAGAATTCTGATTAGAAAAGACTTAGAATAATGACCTCCACTAATTTGTGATTCCTAATGAATTTAAAGAATTAAAAGGCTTTCTTGAAGCTTTCCTTTTTAGCTTTTAATTGAAAGCTGAAGGATTAAATTTACTATTTCCAATAAGCAAAATATTCTCTCAAACAAATGATATTGGTTGCAAATTTTTTTTTTTTTTGTCACACAATGTTAAAACTAAATTCTAAATTTATGTAGTGTTTTGATGGTACTCTGTTTAAAAAAAAAAAAAAAAAAAAAAAAAAAAAAAGGTCGGTATAACCCATCCTAGCACATACAAATGCCAGGCCACATAGTACATAAATCTTGAACATACAAAATTACATTTTAGCTTGATCAATTGGAGTTTGTATTCATTCTATCAATAGAGCCAAAAATAAATGTTTTCACAAATAAGAGCAAAAGCTATTCAAAAGACTAGACTATTTTGATGACATTTAAGACAAATTTAACTTGTAATTAGGTGGTAAATTCAGGCAAAATATAAAAACATACAGTCAATGAAAACCTCTAAGCTGGAGTTCAATAATAAATCAGATTCCAATTTGAATCCTGTCTTTAAAATTGGACAGAATCACATTTTTTATCAATTCATTAAAAATTGAAATATTAACTGGTATAAGTAGAATGCTTAATTGTGATATATTTCATTAAATTGTCAAGCATTAATAACCCCACCTTCTAAGGTGGATATTTTTCAAGGATTGTGTAAAATTTTATACATGCTGACAATAAAATGGGTACCAATATGGTACGTTGATGCTGGAAGTTATAAGATAAATTTGATATTCACACTGAAAGATTATCTTTCCATCGTTTCAAAGTTCAAACTTTTATAATAGATTACTATATCATCCCATATTCAAATTAAGTACCTGACTAGCTGCCAAATTTGATACAATTATCTTTTACTCCAATTACTTAGGAATTCAGTTAGTGTAGGTGAAAATTGTCATACAAAGTTTTGTTTTATATAAGTGAAAGTTTTTTGCCCACTTGAAACTATATTATAATTGGTTTGCAATAAAGTGGAACAAATCAATAAATAAAAATTTTCTACCATTAAACAGTTATTTTTTTTTTAATGTTCCTTCATAAGCATTTTTAAGTTAGTAGCTGACTGAATAAAGACTATCTGCTTTCATATCAAGTTACCTGATTAGCAAAATAAAGACACTGTCTAGCTGACAATATACCTTTTATGCAAGTTATCTTACTGTTTAATACAGACAAAAACCTTGGGTGCAGGGAGGGGAAGAACACAAAAAAACAAACAACTAGCAGAAGCGCCAAAAACACTAAGTCATTTTCGTGGAAATTAACACTTGAATATTTTGGTGTAGAGGTTTTCAAAGCAATTAAAGTAAACAATCCTTCATTAACCGATTATAACGGATGCAGTTTTAAAAAGTACCATTTTAAGTAGCTTAGTAATATTGACGTGTGTTGTGGTGCAGTGGATATCGACTCTGAACGAAAAATCCGAGAGTAGAGTTCTAATTCTATTTGAATTCCCTGCATTCACTTTTGCACAAATACCCTTGGGAAAGGGATTAATCCATCTCTTCCTTCCAGTTATGGGTTAAACAACAGGACAGATTGAGTTCTATAGCCTTGGTCAGCAACCAGTCTACTGCAGAAAGCAATGACAACCTACTGTGGGATAATATTCTGCTCAGTCAGTCACGTCTCTTTCGAGACATGATTGCCCAAAGCGTGTATCACGTATGGCACTTAACTGACTGAGTAATATTGAGCATTCTCAATATAAGATTTTCTTTCTACAACTTCTCTGCAAGATTTTAAGTCCTCTATATCTCAAATTATCAAATCTATTCTAGCAGTTGATATTTTACAAAGGAAAGACTGTACAAAAATGTACAAGTTATATGGGAGGAGTACCAAAAACCTTTGCTCTCTAAAACAAATCAAACATTGTTAGCACAAAAACTCAAATAGTTGAATTACTACTCTTTACTATCAGTCAGTTGTAAAAATTAACTAGAGTAACCGTTCTATGGCATATAGAAATATAAAAATAATGCATGTCATACATAAAATCAATTTAAAAGCTATCTACCAAACCAACCATAAACAGTCACCAACAATTGGCAAGAAAAAAAGATTAAGCAAAGAAATTGAAGTAGGTCAATCATTTTTTTAACTGCATTTTTTTTTTTTTACAGCAAGTCAACTCATTACAAATAGTTTACATTTGGTATGAGTAAATCTTGCAATTACTCAATTATATTAACACGCTAATTATGTTGGGATGAAAACAAATTAGGTTTTATAAAAAATACCACACATTCAGTACATGAACATAAATTAGCCATGTCAAACAGCATTTTTTTCTTATATAAATTGAATAAAATATACCAGAAAGTGGTGAAAAGTTACTGGTCAAACCAAGTAAGAATTAAGTAAATTCTGATGTTTGGCCAGATTGTGTCAAACCAAGAATTTTGCAACAACCTTTATATTCTTGTAAACATTATAGACAGAGCAATCTGTCTGGAAATATTTCTCAGATAAATTTGAGGTTAATAAATAGAGTGGAAATATATTGCAAAGAAAACTGAACCACACTCAGATCCCTCAAAATTTAAAGTCCTACAAAATGTTGGAAATAAGGTTTGTACTAAACTATGAAGCAAATTATTTCAATAGCAAAGTGAATCTTGTTTGCAATGTGCATGTAAGTGACTCGATATACAAATTTATTCCAGGTTTAATTTCTAGTTATAAGCCTTTTAGCACATTATTTATATCAAAAGGATTTTATGATAAAACTAGCATATTTAGAAATTATCTAAAAAAAGTTGGTAATAATTAATAAATATCCATTTGACATTGCAAATAGAGATTAATACTGTGTTAATGTGGTAAGGATGTGTGTTGTGGTTCAGTGTATATTGGCTCAGAACGAGAAATCGGGAAGCTGAGTTCTAATTCCAGTTGAATTCATTGCATTCACTTACGCGCAAATACCCTTGGGAAAGGTATTAATCAGTTTCTTCCTTCCAGTTATGTGTTAAATAACAGGACAGATTGGGTTCTATAGCCTTGGCTGGCAACCAGTCTACTGCAGAAAGCAATGGCAACCTACTACGGGATAATCTTCTGCCCAGTCAGTCATGTCTCTTTCGAGACATGATCGCCCAAGCATGTATCACGTATGGCACTTAACTGACTGACTGCGTTAATGTGAGGTACATAAATACTTATAGGAACAGGTGCTGACCAAGAGAAATATTTTGGGTCAGATTTGGAAAGTAAATATAACTTAGCACTTACTAAAATAAAATCTATTGTAAACTTTCCAAAGTAAATATCTTCATACGATACATTATATACTTATAACTAGGCATGTTCAGATTCACTAAAAATGAGCATACAACGAAGAGGGGAGGAGCCCAAAACTTAAGTTTCATCAATTTGTTAAAAACTAAAAGATTAAAAGATCTTTAGAAACAAATTAAAGTTAAAAGTTTGGTTTCTCTTGTGTCTAGAAGGGGGATTAGTATAGGGAATTTTAGTATTTTTTTTTTTGCAGTGAAAGACATTTGGAAATTCCTACAAAAATTAAATTCTTGGACCCTAATGGAAATTTTCAGGAATTATCCATTAATGGAATTTGATTTTTTTTGTTAAAAACCCTGACATAATTTATGAAATTCAGAAACAACTTTGTCCTACTTAATGTCTATATTAGTTATATGCAATACCCTTCTTATTTATAAATGGAACTGTGTGTGTGTCCATTACCTATAGACTTCGAAACGGCTGAACTGATTTTCTTGAAAACTTACACAGCTGTACTATAAGTGTCTGTGAGTGTTCTTAGCTAGGTTTTGTGTCAAGGTACCATCGATAATCGAAAAAAATCTGGTTATGGAAGGAGTGGTCCGATTTTAATCAAATTTGATGCACTCATAGACAAAGACATAAACGATATTCAGAAGTTTCAAGGTTACAGTTCTTACAATAGTGCAGAAAATATATATATATATATATATATATATATATATTATATAAAATGGCAAGATGTTTGTGTGTGCGTTTATCTGCCTGTATGTATTTTTCTCAGCCTTTTTATTTTAGTTTTTGCTTCAGGTTTGGCTCTAAGTAGGTATAATTGTAGTTCTTAGTCTCAGCCATGATACCATTCACTCAGGACTTATTTAGCCTTCAAAATTCAGTTTACAATGAAAAAAAAAAAAAAGACTTATTTGATATCAATACCAGGAAATCAAGATTTGACTTGCATCCATTCATTTTTCTTTCAGTCTATGGTTTTGCTTTAACTGGAAACAATTGCTTTTTAGTCTTTCGTGCCAACGTCCAAAGAGTCTGAGCTCCAGTACCATGGATTAGTTTTAAAGCTTTCATTACACCCGAGCAACGCCAGGTTATACTGCTAGTGTGTGTGTGTGTATATATATATATATATATATATATATATATATATATATACACAGATAGGTGTGAATATGTCAGCTCTATCACTGATATTGAGAACTTTCAAATAAGTACCACGCATATATAAATAATAATATATAAAAAAATTGCACTTGACACACACAGGTGTGTGCGCGCAATAAAACTAAAGTTTTTAATTGCATTTATAAAAATTAAAATTTATAAAATGTTTTAACTTTTGAAGTTTCTGTAATAAATAAAACCTAGATTTACTAAATTGTAAATGCAATTCATAGATTGAATATGTTTAGAAAGAATTCAGTTTTGTGTATATAAACATGCAGTTTTTTGTAATATCAGAAAAGAGTGATACTATAGTAAATTTCAAGCCAAAGTACATAAAATTCAACATTAGACTACAGAGAATATTTTACTGGGTATTTATAAAAAAAAAAAAAATGCATTTCTGCAATATTTTAAACTAAGCAATATCTGTTTCAAATCAGCTAATATTCATCAGTAAAGCATTTTTGAAAGATTTAAATTGTGGTGACAGATGGCTAAAAATGGAACTGCAATCAGTGATTTTGAAACAAAATTTTGACAGTCAATTTAAATTAGTTTCGAAATACAGCAAATATTAAATGTAATCTATTAGTTTAAAATTAAACCCCAAAAGGGAGCTTTTAGAAAGATTTAAAAAAATAAAATATTCATTTTTAAACCTTAGTTATCATTTCTGTGGAGGTACCTACTACTTATAACCTTACAACACCAAATAGCTACACATTCTACCCTTGCTTGAGCCGATGATGTTGAAAGTATACAGATAAAAATCTATTAGTAGTTTTAAAATTAAAAGTGAATTGATAAAAGATGAATTATTCAACCAAATGCTCAAGTCTCATATGATTTTTTTTTTTTAAGCTTGAAGTCAGAATCTTTCAAAATCAGATATGCAGAGAAAAATGAGCATAGCTCTGAACTTACCCTCTATAGAGTGTGTGTGTGTGTGTGTGTGTGTGAGAGATCTAGTTGAAAAGTTACAGAAAGCAACATATGTAGATATTCAGCAACCTTATCTGCTTGAACATCACTTATTGTCAATTGTGCAGAGTTACCAAAGAGTTCATGGTGACATTCTACAGTATTTTGAAACAACTATCATGTCTCAAACACAAGATTAGACAGTGATGACTAGAGAGAAAAAAAAAATAAAAGTGACCTTTTTTGCAACAAAGATTAAAAAACAAAGAACTTTTGACCAAAATTGATTACTGGAACAATTTTTAGAGTCCGCATTTGAACATTGCCTAAAAAGCATATAGAATCAACCAACTCAATGAATCATTACAAAGTCTACAAGCATTGAGTCAACAACAGCTCTAAATGAGGCATCATAATCCTACAAGTACATAAAGCTCTTGTATTAGAGTGATTTTACTCAGCTGAAGAAAGCTAATTGCCTATAATGGCTTCATGTTTAAAGTGACCAAGCTATTTTAACAGTTGTGGGTTCATTACATAATATAGTAATTTTTGTTGAGTGCATTATATAATTTTTTTAAGAATTAAAAAAAAAATTTCAAATATCAAACTACAGAAAAGCAATAGGAAAAAAGTGCATGGTATACAAATATAAATAGATTCTTGACATTTAGAGTCAAACTTTGATAGTTTTAAAATTATAAAAGCAGTTAAAAATTAGCAAGATTCAATAGACAAGTGAATTTTCAAGGTTTTTTTAATCATTTCACCCTGAGCAAGGCAGAAATGCCACTGATGAGCTGGGGGCTACATAACTGTAAAAAGATTAATTAGAAAAGAGTGAGGAGTACAAACTAGTTAGAAAGGAGCAATAGAAAGCTAAGAATGCAGGTGCGATGACAGATACATAGGTGGAGAGAAAGGGAAGGATATATGGGGGTGGGGAGAGAGCTAGAGCCCGGTGGTTAATAGATGAGTATTGACATTGCATTTAAATTTCTGGAGGTTGTAGCCGTCAGGAAAGCAAGAATATGGGAGCGAGTTCCACAGGTGGGAAGTGCGAGAGAAGAAGCTGCAGGAGTAGAATTGTCGTCTGCATTTGGCTAACCTGACTGTGAATGGGTGAGACCCAGTTGCCAATCTGGTTGCACGAGTAAACACCTGTTGACAAGGTACCAGTGACTTAAGTTCGTCCGAGCAGAAGCCATGAAAGTATTTATAGAACAGACAAAGGGAGGCCACATTTCGACGGTGGGGAAGTGGCTGCAGTTGAGCTGCCAGATCAGTACCTATCACATTACAGACTCTCCTGTCGAGAACACTGAGAACGGCAGGGGCACCTGACCATAAATGGCAGCAGTACTCCATGCACGGACGGATGGTTGACTTGTATATAGGCAGGATGGATTCAGGCGGAAAAAACATCCTGAATCGGCATAGTGACCCAACCTTCTTAGCAGTAGATTTAGCTATGGAATCAATATAATGGTTCCATTTGAGGCCTGAGGAGAGGGTAAGGCCGAAGAGGCGTAGTGTGCTGCTCTCAGGGAGAATCGCTTGGTCCATGCTTATGGGAGGCAGGAGAGGTTGCCTGTGATGGTTGACAGACAACAGCTTGGTCTTAGACACATTGAAGTTGACAAGCCACTTCTTGCCCCAATTCACTACAGAGTGTAGATCCCGTTCAAGGTCAGCAGCAAGATTATGTCTGTCCACCACGACAGGTTTCTTACTGGTGCGGGAGTATATTGTTGTGTCGTCTGCATAGATGCCTACTTGGGAACTGATCTCATCTGGGAGGTCGTTGATGAAAATAAGGAAGAGCGTCGGGCCCAGGATAGAGCCCTGTGGAACACCAGCATTCGTGCTGTAGGATGAAGAGGCATGCCCATTCAAAACGACCTTGTTCCAAATTTGCCAATTTGGCTACTGATAAACCTTATCTGTAGGTAAAACAAAAAGCTGTTACAGACCTACAATGCGTAGTTCAATTCACCAAGCTATTTATAGTTAACTTGGTAATCTTTATACTAAAGTGAATATACGAGTTAAAAAATTACAGATGTAAATATACAAAACATCCAGACAAAATACTTAAAATATCTAGTGACAATATTTGTACCCACCCCCACAACACTGGAACAAGTTGAGGTTATGTAGAAAATGGCAGTACCTTTACTTTGTAAAATTCTTCAGTCAAATGTTGAAATTGATAAATATTCAAACTTTATTCTACAAGGATTTGAAGCTGTTTTGCCCAAACAAGGCACAGTCGATCTTTCTCTAAAAGATAATTCAGGGGGGGGGGTAGAAACAAAAAACAAAGTTATGTAACTTTCTTGTAAGAGAATCAAATAGTTTAAAACTACATCTTGGACAACCTTTATTACATGTTTCTTTCCACTTCTAAAATAACCACTAACCAATTTTCATGCAGCACTGGCATATTTTTCATATCAAATGTAATAAAATCATTTTGTAGCCAACTGTATTCAGATTATTTCAATTATCAATTTTTTCAAACCCCCCATTAATACCAGGAACAAACATCACTGATGAAACTTCCAACCACACAAAAGTATTATGAACAAATCAGGTTTTATTCAAAACAAGAACTTTTCCAACAATGATTTTCTGTACATCTTACTAACAGTTCAACCATGACAGAAACTAACTATAAACAATTTCATATTAAACTTTAAGATATCTAAGTAATTATCAACACTCAAAAGGGTTGCTTGGTTTTGATAACAAATTACTTCAGTTTCCCTTCCATGCAACAATAAAAGAAACTATTAGCACAAACTTTGATCCACCTTACACACACCCCAAAATATCTAATAGAGACCCACAGTAGGTGTCTGTAGAAAAGACTATCCAAGTATTTTATTTAAATGACTTTTTGATTATTACTGGGAGGGAGTGGAAGACACTAAGCATTTTCTCTCTTTAGAAGAATCTTTGTTACAGGAGCAGGAAAGTATCTTCATCTCCCTCTCTGTCACATCTTCATAAGCGTTTGCTGTTACCTTACTAATTTTTTTTTTTCCTGACTAGTTGCCCAAAGCTCTAGGTAGAAAATATGCATTAAGGACATTCCCTTAGCACTGTGCAAAGGTGAATGCAAGGCTGGAATTTTCATTTTGCTCACTACCCCCTTCAAACCAATACAAAAATAGTTTAAACTATCTTTAAAAATTTCCATGGAAACAATTGCAAACCGGATGATTCATTTGTTAGAGCTTGGTTAAAAAAAAAAATTACAATTATACTGCTCTCCATTTTTGTTATTGGTATTTTTATTATTCACACATATCAAGCTTGGTTCACTAAGCTTGATAGTAAGCCACTTATGGTTATGTAAGTCTATAGTTTGAAAGATAAATAAAAAAAAAAAAAAAAACGAAAAGTCGTTGATATTTCTAGAACAAAACTTAAGGATAAAAAAAAAAAAAAAAAAAAAAAAGATCAGAAACTAAAAAATTACCCTGATCCTCCCCACTGATTCATGAAAGGAAAGAATGGGAAAATTCGAATACTTAAACCCCCCCCCCCCCAAAAAAAACGAACCACCATTTAACTTCAAGGTAGTAAGTAAATGACTTGTAAAATACGTAAAAAAAGCAAATAACATCGAATCGCATTTTACAGTAGTTAACATTAAACAAGTGGGTGTTTGACAAAGGGATTTACTTGGGCAAAAAAGCCTCAAACAAAACTATATCAAGGTGGGGAAAAAGTATCTCCACCCTCGCCACGACTCTCTGAAGTGACGAATTAAAAATGAAATATAGAGCGAATCAAAATAAGGGTTATTACAAGTTTAATCGAGGGGATATTTCGAAATTATACACAAATAGCGCTAACCATTTTTCTTTTTTTGTAGAGGGTTAACATTGGAAATTTAATTGATTGCACTTCTTTTATAACTATGGCTGTCGCATCTCCTGACAACGAAGAGGAGGGGGAGTTACGAAATGCGTACTTCATAGATTTGCCTTGAAATATTTTCCTGGAATAAACAAAAGGTAGAGAGTGGGTTGAATCTTTAAATATTCACTACGAAGCGATTATGATAAATTAAATATTACAAACAGCTACTACAATTACACACTGCCAAAGAAATGTACAAGAAAGAATACATTGCAAAAATCCCACAGGTATTAATTAAATTACAAAAATAATAACCGACTCAAAAAAATTCATAAAAAAAGTTAATGTTTTCTATTTTTTTAGTGATGACAGAGACGTACACTTACAGTGAGAAAGAGAGATCAACATATTTGACATGAATTATAGCAAAGAAAACATACTTTTAAGTACAGTGGAGGTGTGTTTTTAAAACTAAAGAAAAAGCGAAACTACAGATTCTTAGAACAAAGAAATCTTTTAAAGAAAAAATAAGAGGTTAATGAAACCACTTATTGACGCGGTGTGAAATTATGTTCTCTTGCATGATGGCAACAATTGATTGATATTCGTATAAAAATAACATTTTTTAAGGTAAAAATAAAATTATGAATCAGGTAAACACCTGATCATTGGGGCAACTCAAATGAAATCAAAGATTTCATTATTTTTTTTTAAAGGGCGTGTCTTATTGCACAAGCTAAGCAACATCACAAAACTTCAAGTGACATGTTGATTTATTTTTTATATTTAACTTCGAAAAAATACTTGTTTGTCTTAATCAGGAAATAAACGAGCAAAAGTTTTTAAGTCTTATGACAATTTGAATCTTCGGAAGATTTTTTTAGTCTGAGGCTTTAAGTTTTAAGTGCAACAAAGAAAAAAAAATCTATTATTGTGCATGCAATTAATTAGATTATTATTCAATAACCATTGTAATCAAACGGGACGTCCTGACGATTGAGGATATTGGGGACAAATGACGTTGGAGAAACTGATCTGAAATTAGGTTGCATCATAAAACAGGTTGGGTGAGCTTTCGTCACCTCATCTTCAGGTTTTAACTTTTCAAAATCTGATGTCTTAACTTAAGGGAGTAAAAATTCTAATACTGGATTTCTATTTTAGATACAGTCAATAAAGAAAAAAAATTCGAGGCAATGAACTATAAAATTTCACTTTAAATAAAAAAAAGTGAAAGTCTTCACTTTTGTTTGAATTATTCTTAATGTTTGATTTTTTTTGTTGTGTTCAAATAACAGTCAAATATGATGAAAGTTCTCAAACAGAAAAGTTCTTCATCCCCACAAAAAGAATAAAAAAATTGGGTGTTTGGTCAGATCGAGCCGAGAACTTTTCAGCACCTCTACTCTTCGTCGTAATATCCGACATCGTGGCAGCAGCAAATAAAGAAAACGTGATGACGTAGCGAGCAATGAGTTCAAGGTTTGTCAGAACAAATTTAATCTATTTTTTTTATATACAGACGGGAAAGAGATTTAACTTAATATAAAAAGTATCGGAAGAGTGGATTTGAAATTACAAAAGGAACGTTAAAAATAAATAAAAAAAAAGCTGTTTTTTTTTTAGCTACAAGTAACATGTTCATTCAGACATGCTTTCTTTGAAAAATGTTCTATGTCGCAACTGAATGAAAATGAAAAAAAAGTGAACGATTTTATAATTACGAAACCAGTACAGATAAAAATACTGAAATAACTTAAATTTATAAGAGAAAAGAAACCAACTACCAGTTGTACTATAATATACACAAAAAAACACGAAGGCGAGGTTAAAAACATTAGGGGGGGGAGCAGTCGTGTAAGGTGAGTAGATTATTATTCAATTCAACTGTTTGTTTAAAAAAAAAAAAAGGGCAAAAACATCTGCGATTGCTTCCGCAATTGAAATTCATCTTTGCAACCTTGATTGATTGATTGGGGGGGGGGGGGGGGAGAGAAAAACTCACAAAAAAAGGGAGTCTCCGTAAAAAATTAAGATTGTTTTTGTTGCACATGGAATAAAATTTCAAAAATGTGCACTGCCATCTTTAAAAATAAAAAGAGGGTTTTAGGGTTTTTTTTAAACTACACAGCTGGGAGACAACTTTAAGCAGGTGTCACTACCGAACATTGCTTGGATCTCTTTTTTAAAAAAAGAAGACTTAAGCCATCATAAAGAGGTTTTTGTTTTTAAGGAATTTACTTTAAAAAAAAAAAAAAAAAAAAAAGTAGGCTAATTTCAAATCAGTTTAAGTTATTTTTTTTTCCGGTTTTCATTTTTTACTGTCAGCTTAAGTTTTCTGAAAAGAAAACTTAAGCTGAAGTGTGTTAAAAAAAAAAAAATGAATAAAGTTTCTCTAATAAATCTTCAAAAACAACTGTTAGAAAAATGTGGGAAATAGTCTTAAAGAACTACCAATCTAGTGAGAAAATAAAAATTAGTCCCCTAATAAAAAAAGAAAAATACAAAGAAAAAAATCTTCGGGACATTATGAATTGAACAGGAAAAGCATTCAATTTTTCAATAATTCTGATTGTAATTAAAGTTAAATAAATTATAACTTCTCTATAAATTTTAGATTATTTAATTTAGCCTTTTTCCGTTTTACTTCTAAATTTTAGAAGTAAAACGGAAAAAGGCTTTTAAAATTTTTTTTAAAAAGGCTATAAGAGGAAATGATAGGAGTGTTCGGTTTGTTTGTGTTTTTACGTACTTAATGGAATAGATTTTTTGCTAAATGTACAGAAATGCGTAGTAGTTTTTTTGTTTTTTTTTTAATATTTAAATACAAAATAATACATACCTTGGGCAATAGCAGAATCGGCGAAAAATAAAACGACCAAACCAAATGCCACACATCCAGCAAAAAATGTATACAAATCTCTCTTCATTTTTAGCTTCTTTCTGACTTCTTGTTTTTCCAGATACTTTCTTCCTTTCTGCATAGGAACAAAATAATTTCAACGTAAATTTAATCCCACGTTCACTACCGCCTTTTCTCTTAAATTATAAATATCAAGATAAGTAACTTATATTTTCTTTGATTTCACACTTACCTTAAAGGACTAAGTAGCAATATAAACAGTGCTACTCTTAAAAAGAAAAAAAAAGACAGGGAAGAGATGTGTTTACGGTTTCTATTCCGGTCGCAATGCTTCAGTCCTCGCACAAAAAAACTATTGTTGAATATTCAACAATATATTTTTCAAAAAATAGACAAGAAATAGTTAAAGTATCCTTCTTTTTTTTTTCTTTCTTTCAAAGACACCAAAAAAAAACTAGCTGATTATTACTCAGCTGTAAAGAAAAGTGGGATTATCAGAGTTCTCCCGCCTCTGTATCAGTCAATCCCTATCCAGAAATATATACACTACTGTAAGGCGACGATAGCAGTACCGGTAGTAGAAACCATCTACTATAAAGAGCTAACTGAGTGTTACAACCAACAGTTAGTAGAAGCAATGGCGTCCCTATTACGAAAGAGAAAGAAGGAGGTGCACGCAAGTGTTGAGTGGGAGTAGACTATCATAGAGAGAAAAGGAAGGGTAATGGTAAAGTAGTATTATTCCGATTGGTTAAAATACAGTACAGTTTGGATTTGATTGGTTGGAAATATTTGTTTGGTTTCGCTTGATAACCGCTTTCTACCGGTCAACAGAACAAAAATGAATGAAATAAAGTGACAAGAGCAATGAATTTTAAAATAAAATAGAAAGAAGCACACAAATGAACTATTTAGTGATGATCAGAAACTGTAAAAAATAAAAGTATTCTTAAAGAAAACATGATTTTTATTACAATTTCTTGTTGATGACACAAAACCAGATTTTTCCATTTATAAACAGCCTCAATCAGAAAACATATTCGGGTAGTTTTTTTAAAACTACTTACTACTTACTACTTCTGGAAAGATTCTTGGAATAAAAAAAGATCAAATATTAATAAATTTTCTGATTCTTTCATTAAAAAAGACATTTCATCCATCTTTAGTACACACATACTTTCTCTCAAAAAAGAACCTTATTATTCATGTCTTTGTAACTCCTTGTTTTTGTTGATCTCAGTATAATCCTTTATGATCACACCACTTTGCCTTTACAGAAGTTGTTCCTCTAAATCAATAATATGGTTACTTATTCCCCAATTCCAGAAAGAATCAATGAATTATAAGAAATGGGGCACACCAAAAGTTGACAGTATATTTTGGTATCATAACAAATTTTGGTATCATAACAAATTTTGGTATCATAACAAATTTTGGTATCATAACAAATTTTTTATCTTTCTGAGAAAGAAAGTTATCTTTCTAGTATAATCGTTAGCAAGCTTGTCTTGCTAGATTATTATGAGTAAGTAGTGAGTGGAATTCTCATTGTGTGCTCCACACTTTCGGCCTTGTGTCACATTTAAGCTAAGCTTAGAAATCATTTTTGGGTGCAGAATTACACAAGAAAGAGATCCGCCTAAGTTTCAATCGTTATATTTGGGAGGTCGATACCCCAGAAGGGCATACTCTGAGGCCAACCAAGAACATGTGCAAGGTGTTTTGGCAGTATTTTGTGCCCATTTTGACTCTTGTGTTCAACAATTGGTTCTAGTAGGGGTCTGTTCCTGACCAAATCTCCAGTGTTGTGATCATGCTATTGAAAAAAGTAAAAAATCAAGGATGGTGGGCGAGATTTAGATGATTACAAGCTAAACACAGTGTTAAAGATTTTGGCTAAGATCCTAATAGAGTGTTTGCAGTTAGTTGCTGCGGTTCTGTTGGGACCCGAGCAGTCTTGTGCTGTGAAGGAATAAACAATTCAGAGCAGCCTGCATCAGATCTTCACGATCCTAGAGGGTGTTAAAGACAACAATCAAATTGCACTGATTAGTGTGAATCGGTCCAAGGCATTTGATAGGGCTGACCATCAATACCTGTCTGCTGTCCTGCAGGCTACCAGATTCCAACCAAACTTTTACAAGTGGATCAGCCTCCCTGTATCACTCTCTCAGGGCTGTGGTACAGGTGAACAAAAGGCAGTCATGTGCTTTTGTGCTGTTTTGGTCAGTTCGTCAGGGTTGTCTTTTGTCACCCTTACTTTATGCTTTGGCATTGGAGCCTATCCTATGCAAACTTAAGAACAGCCTATGCAGTTCAACCCTACATGGAATCGCTGTCCATGGTGGTACTCGAGCCAGGGTTTCAGTGTACGCCAATGATGTATCGATTTTTGTGTCATACCGCAGCCACATTAAGGTGGTACAGAAGGCACTTGAACAGTATAAATAGTCTTTCAACTTGCAGTTAGGTGGTCGATTTTATGAGACTCTTTATTTGGACTGACAGGTTCATCTGCATTCTTGGAGTATGGTTCGAGCCCAGCCACTAACTAAAGAAGAACAGAAAGTACAGGTTAAGGTAGAAGTGGTAGTCTGGACTTGGCTCCAAAGATGGAGATCCATGAAAGATAAGACTGAGGCATGTGGGATTTATACCTTTCCTCTCATTCTTTACCAGTTCTCTGTACTCTCTCTCCAGACTATGTCAGCAAGTTAATCGCTTGTATCAATCTTGAACATCTTGTGCCCCTTGATTTCGCATATGTGTGTAATAATATGTCATCCCAGTACTCTGCATGAAAATGGATGGTATTTTTCACGTTGCTAACCATGGCAAGAATGATGATTTAGTCATTGCAAATCAAAGGAATCTTGCAATATGAATGTTATTCTCATCAAGAATTTCTCAGATTCTATGGGCATCAGCTCAAAATGAAGGTCAAAACTGATAGAAAGTGTTTGTTGTAGATAGATTTCAGCGATAGGTGGGTGAAAGTGGCAAGCTTGGTTCAAGTGAACAAAATCAGCCCTGACTTTTTTTTTAAGTCCTCTTTGATATAGTGGAGTGGTTTTTTGATAAAATTTTTCCTGGTTAAGAAAGACTCTTTTTTTTATCTAGTTAAAGTTTCTAGCCTGTTCTCAGCATTCTCTTTTGTTATGATCCATGTCAAGATTCCCAACTTCCTCAGTTTGTTTTTGTCCTCTGTTTTTCATCTCAACTGGGTCAGTCTTTGGTTTTCACACTCTAATACTTATTTTATCCTTCCCTCTCTGTTATTGAGTGAGCTTCTAGATTCTTGCTAAAAACAGAATACAGTGGCCACACATATTTTTGTTGGGTGGATGGATCTTACTAATATCTGTTATGTTTAGTTTGAATATTCTAGTTTAATTTTGTGGATTCACCTAACCCCTTTTGTATCGCTATATAATTTTTAAAAAAATAAGATGTTTGGACATCTTGTAAATAAATGAAATTTTTATGTCATGGCATAAAACTTTTTTGTAGGATCCCTGTAAATATGTGGCATATGTAGGATTAAATGGTGATGGATGAGTTTTTATGGTGAATGAGCTAATTGTAATGGATGAATGGGTCATGAATCTGATCAGCTGGGTCTAGGATAGTGAATGCTGACCAGCCTTATCCCACTTTCCCTTCGACCTTGTGCTAAATTTGTTTTATTTTGCAGCAATAAATAAAATTCTGAGAAAGATTGGAAGTTAGTCCCCAAATGTTCGAAGATGGAAAATGTAAAATAATTTGTATATTTACAAAAAAGTTTAGGAAAATCAAAATATTTGCATGACACTATCTGAATCAAGGCCCGAGAAAACCATATCTATTTATTTTAGATTTTATATCTAATATATATATATATATATATATATATATATATATATATATATATATATATATTATTATTATTATTATTATTATTATTAATTATTACATTAGAACATGTGCAAACTACAACTACTACAAAATTGTACATCTTGTTTCAACATTGAAAGAACAATGTCTCATCAGGTAGTTAACAATGATGGTAATAAATGTTTTATTTAAAAAATTTCTTTTAAGAACAACACATCTCTTTATTTTTGGAAATTTAATTTTTCCATACAAGGTAAAAAGATATTAGAAAGGGGGAAAAAAAAAAGAGAAAATAAGATGAAAAATCAGGAAAAGGAAAAGAAAGATACAGAAGAAATAGAAAGTGAAGAGGAAAATAAAGAGGAGAAAAATGAGAAAATGTAGAGTGGGAAGAAAGGGGAGAGCCAATGGAAACAGCTAAGAAAGAGAAATTTAAAATTTTGACCGGAAGTGAATTGCAGACAGATATAGACATTGGTTACAGTGTTTCAAGTTAAATCTTTTGGCATGAAAAAATTGATGAAATCACAAACACAAACAGAAAAATTATTCATAAAGCATGAAATAAAGGATATATTAAAAAACACAACACAAAGATATAAATTCATTAGATTTAATATAATAAATTGTAAAGATAAAATAAATTCAATTTAAATTTAAATTTACAATTAAAATAGCAATAAATTAAAATTAAATTAAAAGCATGTGAATTTGCTGAATTTTATTCAGACATTTCAAAACAGGAAATCCATATAATTTTGAACTGCAGAAAATCAGTCCTTATTCATGATAATGAACAGTGGATTAAAAATGTGACTGATAATTTTTATTTATCTGTGGAAGCTCTGGATTCTGCAGAATCTTCGGATTTAGTTGAATTTTTTCTTTTGTACAACTTCACTGCGTATGGAGATATTGATTTAAATAATATAGAGCTTTAAAGAGATGATGGACTCATGATAGTAAATAGATCTACTAAAGGTAAGGTTGATAAACTTAGAAAATTAATCCATTGAGTTTTTAAATCTTTTGGTCTTAGCGTAGTTATTAATTCTAATATAAAACAAGTTGACTTGTTAGCTGTAATGTTAGACTTAGTTTTGAATATTTTTCAACCTTACATGAAAAACAGTGCTAACCCAATTTATATAAACCCTGGCTCTAATCATCCACCATCTGATATGAAACATATTCCACCATCAGTTGAATGTTGCATAAACTTACTCTCCTTTTGCAAAGAAATATTAAAAAAAGCATACAACTATTTACGATAAAGTCTTAGGGATAGTGGGCTTAGACCTTCTGAGATTAGTTTTGTAGAAGAATATAGTTGTTCTAGAAAAAAATAGAAACAGAAAAATCATATGATATAATCCTCCATTTAATCAATTAGTTAATATTAAACTGGGACATAAACTTCTTAAATTAATTGATAAACATTTTTCTAAAAATAATCTTTTAAGTAAAATTTTCAATTGGAACATTCTAAAACTTAGTTATAGTTGCACTAATAATTCAGAAAACATAATTAAATTACATAACAATAAAATATTAAAATTATATAACAATAACAATAGTAATTCTACTACTCATCTTAATTTACCCCATAATAAAAACTTATGTGATCATAGAAATCCCGACCAATGCTCTTTATATAACAAGTGTTTAACTAAATCTCTTGTCTATATGTGCTCTATCTCATCAGTAGAAAATCCAAGGGTTACGACAGTTTATATTGGTAATACAATAAACCATTTTAAAAACTGTGTTTACAATCATCTCTAATCTTTTACTAATAAGGACAAATGAAATATGACCTCACTTTCTAAATATTTTTGAAAGTTAAAAGAGGAGAAAACACCTAAAGTTAAATGGAAAATTCTCAAGCAAGCTAGAATCTTTAGATCGGTGTATGAACCATATTTCCTCTGTCTGCAAGAGAAAATGGATGTTATAAAGTACATGAAATGTGACATATTACTAAATCAAAGGCATGAAACCACAGTAAATTGTAAACATATTAAAGAACTAACCTTACAATCCTGCTAGTATTAGCAAATCTAAGGTGCAGTGGATATCAACTCGAAATGAGAAATCAGGGAGCCGAGTTCGAATTTCAGCTGAATTCATTGCATTCACTTACGTGCAAATACCCTTAGGAAAGGTATTAATCCGTCTATTCCTTCCAGTTATGGGTTAATTAACAGGACAGATTGGGTTCTATAGCCTTGGTCGGCAACCAGTCTACCGCAGAAAGCAATGGCCAACTACTGCGGGATAATCTTCTGCCCAGTCAGTCATGTCTCTTTCGAGACATAATCACCCAAGTGTGTATTACGTATGGCACTTAACTGACTGACTGAAGGTATGAAACTATAGCAATTGTAAATATTTTATAGCATAAACCTTGATAATTTACTTTAACTATATGATCTCTCTTATGTTATTTTATCTTTATTTTATATTACAAATTGTGATCTATTTATTGCCTTAAGTATTTTTTTTGCACTCGATAATTACTGTTAATAGTTTTAGCCATGTACCAGCTTATATTTATTTACATTTTTTATTTTTTAGTTATTATTTATTATTTTTTAGTTATTATTTTTTGTATTCATTATTATTATAATTATTTATTATTATTTTTATTATTTTCTGTTATATATTATATATTTATTATTATTATTATTATTTTATAACATTTTTATTTATTCTATGTTTATTTTATTTATTTATATTATTTTATTCAATTTTGATTTAATTTTAATTTAATTTTAATTTAATTTAATTTTTATTTAATTTTTATTTTAATTTTAAATTTAATTTTAATTTATTTTATTTTATCTTTCCAATTTGTTATATTAGATCTAATGAATTTATATCTTCATGTTGTGTTTTTTAAATATCCTTTATTTTACGTTTTATGAATAATTTTTCTGTTTGTGTTTGTGATTTCGTCATTTTTTAAAAAATGCCAAAAAATTTAACTTGAAACACTGTAACCAATGTCTATATCTCTCTGTAATTCACTTCCGGTCAAAATTTAAAATTTTACTCTTTTAGTCATTTCTCTTGGCTCTCCATTTTCTTTCCTTTCTACATTTTTGGTCCTGAGCATGATGGTAAATTGCATCCAGCAGCAAAGCCTCTGATTGGGAGGTTGTGAGGAGCAGTGAACCACCTCTTAATTGTTGTTGTTCCCAGGTCCACCTTGACCCGGAGTGGTAGCACCTGTTAGTGTTATGGGCAAATAGTTAACCCCCAAACTGAGGTCAAAACACTATGAAAGTATAAAAACAGACTTTTCTAGAAATATACACACAAAAATATACTGTTATAGAAAAATATACATTTTTGAAGCAAAAAATATTTCCAACAATACATTTTTGAAGAAAAAGATTTTCAGCAAACCATTTTTGAATACAAGACTAAAAACATTTTCAGTTTTTTAAAATCAAAAAGAATAAAAACAAAAATTTTTCATTAAAATCTGACTAAATCAACCGTCTCATTATAACCGAACATTAAAAAAAATACCTTAAAACCCCACCTTTTTGGCATTAAATAACTCACAGAGGTTGATAAACAAAACTCAGACTCAAACTGACTAAATCAACCTTCTCACTAAAACTGAACATTAAAAAAAAATACCTTAAAATCTCACTTTTTGGCATTAAATAACCCACAGAGGTGTTGATATGCAGTTAAACAAAACTCAGACCCAAACTTTCAACATTTTCTCACTTTTCTCCTCTTTATTTCCCTTTTCACTTTCTATTTCCTCTTTATCTTTTCTTTTCCTTTTTCTTTTTCTTTTCTTGATTTCACATCTTATTTTTTGTTTTTTTAATCATTTTGCCCCAAGCAAGGCTGAACTGTCACTGGTGTGCAGGGAGTTTACATAAGAGGTGAGTGATGAGAAAGAGGAAAAAGTTACAGGGGGTGTCAGAGAATGGACAAGAGAAGGATGGGAACATTGGTGGGAAGGGAATAGAATGGAAAGAAAGAAGAATATGAAACAAGGATCGTCAGGGAAAGGATGCAAGTCAAGAAGATAAGAGATGGCAGTTGACATTGCATTTAAATTCTTGAAGTTTGTAGCTGTCAGGGAAGCAAGTATACAGAAGGGAATTCCACAGGTAAGAGGTGTGAGCAAAGAAGATGCTAGAGTAGAAGTTGCAGTTACATTTGATGGGTTTCACTGTAAAAGGGTGAGACCTAGTTGCTAGTCTCATAGTTCAACTAAATTCAAGCAGCGGGAAGGGCACCAGGGAGCTAAGCTCATTGAAGCAGAATCCGTGAAAGTATTTGTAGAAGAGATAGAGAGAAGCCACATTACGTCAGTGAGAAAGTGAGCGGGGTTGAGCTACCAATTCGGGATCGATTATATTACAGATTCTTCATTGGATTTTTTCAAGAACCCCGAGGTGAATAGCAGGGGCACCCAACCAGATGTAACAGCATTATTCAGTGCCCAGCTGGATGGTAGATTTATATGTATGCAAGATGGATTTAGATGAGAAAAACTTGTTGTCTATGGTGGTTAAAGTGTAGCAGCTTCATTTTGGAAGCATTAAAATTTACAAGCCATTTCTTACCCCAGCCTATCACAGATTGGAGGTCCTTTTCAAGACCAGCAGCAAGGTTTTCTTTGTCAGCCTTGGCAGATTTCTTATTGAGGAGGTAGTAAATGGTGGTGTTGTCAGCATAGATGCCTATTTGAAATTTGATTACATCAGGGAGATTGTTGATGAAGATCAGAAAAGGCATAGGACCTAAAATAAAGCCTTGAGGGACACCCACATTCATATGATTGTCTCTGGAAGCATGCCCATTCAATACTACTTTCATTAAGCTATTTGAAAGGAACAACTGAATTAGGTCAAACAAACGTCCAGTTATACCATAGCTCTGTGACTTGCATAGAAGGCCAGCATGCCAGACTCTATCAAATGCTTTGGAGATATCTAGTGCAACAGCTCAAGTATTGCTGTTCTTATTGAGAGCCTGGTATATATTCTCTGTGATGGTCATTAACATATCAGCAGTAGATCTGGTGAAGCAGAAACCATACTGTTTATCAGAGAAGAGGCCATGGGCTATGGGATGTCGAACCACTTCAGCATTGATAATAGCTTCAAACACTTTGCCAAAAATTGGTAGGTGGTTGATAGGGCAATAATTAGAGGAGTCTGAGGGTTCCAACAAGAACCACAGAAGAGAACTTCCAGCAGGTAGGGAAGTAAGAAGCAGAGACAGTAGTTGTAGAGTTTAGAGAGTTCAGAGGAAAGCTCAGGGGCCCATTTCTTCAGAACAATGATTGGGATTCCATCACCTCTACTCGCCTTATGGTCAAGCTTTGATTTTCTCATCTTTTCTTCCCTCTTTCTTTTCTCTTTTTTAATATCTTTTTACCTCATAATGGAAAAAAATTTCAAAAATAAAGGGATGTGTTGTTCTTAAAAGAAATTTTTTTTAAATAAGACGTTTATTACCATCATTGTCAACTACTTTATGAGACAATGTTCTTTCAATGGCAAAACAATATTTACAATTTTGTAGTAGTTTGTGGTTCACACATGTTCTAATGTAAAAAAATAATAATAAATATTCATTGCTCTATTTTTATATTGAGCACTGTTTTAAATTAATGTTTTGAACATTGCAGTTATTTTCTTTGTTCTTATTCATTTGGATATGCGTGTGCGTGTGTGTGTATGTTAATAATAAATAATTGGAGTAGATAGACTAAACTATCGCCCGGTTCATACTCCACCCACGTCTATTGAACAGGTGAAGAGGCTCATCCCTTGTTTCCTGCTTAGGATGCGGTTTCTGGTTTTCTCTTTTCCAATCTTTTTACTCTTATGTAGCCCCCTGCGCATCAGTGGCATTATCGTCTTGCTTTGGGTGATATGATTAAAAAAAAAAATACATTTTTCCTCACTGGTAGTATAACAGTGAGGAAGAATGTACATTTATTATTAAAATAAATTATAGCTCTGCTATTACACATTGATCACTATTTTATTAGTATCAACATTCAATATGAGATATTTTATATATATAATATCTTTTTTATAATTATATTGCCCCAAGCAAGGCATTTTACTGCCACTGTTGTGCAGGGGTTTATATAAAAGGAAAGTTATGAGAAAGAGTGACAGGTTACAGAGGGTGTCAGGAAGTAAATAAGAGAAGGATGAGAATACTGATGAGAGTGGAGTTGACGGAGAAAGAAGCATGAGAGAGAGGATGCAAGTTAGGAGATGACTCTTGACTTTGCATTTAAATTTTTGGAGATTTTAGCTGTTGGGGAAGTAAGTAAATGGAAGAGAATTCCACAGGTGGGAAGTGCAAGAAAAGAAGCTGCTGGAGTAGAATTTGTGTTTACATTTTATTGATTTCACAGTAAAAGGGTGGGACCTAGTTGATAATCTTGTGGCTTGAGTAAATTCATATATAGGGGCACCAATGAGCTAAGTTCATTGGAGCAGAAGCCATGAAAGTATTTTTAGAAGAGACACAGGAAAGCCACATTGCGCCGGTGAGAAAGTGACTGTATTTGAGTTGCCAAATCAGGATCTATCACATTACAGATTCTCCATTGGATTTTGTCAAGGATCCCTAGGTGGATAGCAGGAGCACCTGACCAGATATGGCAGCAGTATTCAATGCACGGGTGGATGGTAGATTTGTATATGTGCAGGATTGTTTCAGACGGGAAAAACTTCCTGGCCCTTCACTGAGAACCAACTTTCTTAGCAGTGGATTTGGCTATGGATTCTATATAGTCATTCCACTTGAGGTCTGTTGTGAGAGTTAACCCGAGGAGGTGCAGTGTTTTACTTTCAGGGAAACTAGCCTGATCCATGCTAATGGGGGTTAGAAGTGATTGTCTGTGATGGTTAATAACAATGAATGATAGGGTAAGGAACAAATGGGAAATGTTTATAAATTTAATGTTTTACTTTTATCTAAGATTCATTAGAAAATGAAATATGAAGGAGAAAAGAAAATTCTGGTATTTTTATTTTGTGTTGTCTGTTTTTCATGAGGCAGTTATTGCTTGCCCTGTTACCCTTGAGTCTGTCTTTACTACCCAGCCCAGAGATTGAACAGGGCAAACAATAACTGACTAGCACTAAATAAGAACAACACTAGATATCTCTAAACATGGATAGTGGAAAGAGAACAAGTTTCTCCTATAGATTGAATAAAAGGTTAAATTCAAAATTCCTTGTGGGTTATTTGATTCAACAACCACCTGAAGAAGGCTGGAGAACATAACAGCTGAAATGTGATAATAACGACAAAGGTGAGAATGTTTATTTGAATGTAGACAATGTAAATAATATATTTTAAGATAATTTAAAATTTAAAATAAAATTTTAAAATAACGAAGAAATCATAACATTTCATCATCAATAAGCTGACCCTAAACATGTACCAATTGTGAGGAGTGGTCATACTGACGAAAAGATTCCTTATCTACTGGATGTAAAGACCACTACCAGCCTCAACTTGGAAGTATATATTCATATCATTCCAAAAGACACTAAAACAATGGTCAGTCTTTTGTTTGAGTTTCAGTTTGAGTTTTGTTTAATGGCATATCAACACCTCTGTGGGTTATTTAATGCCAAAAAGGTAGTATTTTAAAGTATTTTTTTTTAATGTTCAGTTATAGTGAGAAAGTTGATTTAATCAGATTTTGATGAAATTTTTAAAATTTTTATTTTAGAAACTGAAGATGTCTTCTAGTTTTGTATTCAAAAATGTATTGTTGGTAATATTTTTCCTTTTTATACTTTCATAGTGTTTTGACCTCAGTTTGGGGGTTAACTAGTTGCCCATAGCTGGGACCCTAACAGATGCTACCACTCCAGGTCAGGGTGGACCTGGGAACAACAACAATTAAGAGGTGGTTCACTGCTCCTCACAACCTCCCAATCAGAGGCTTTGCTGCTGGATGCAATTTACCGTCATGCTCAGGACCAAAAATGTAGAAAGGAAAGAAAATGGAGAGCCAATAGAAATGACTAAAAGAGTAAAATTTTAAATTTTGACCGGAAGTGAATTACAGAGAGATATAGACATTGGTTACAGTGTTTCAAGTTAAAATTTTTGGCATTTTTAAAAAAATGAACAACAGCAATTAAGATGCAGTTTACGGTCATGCCCAGGACCCAGCTTTTTGTATCTCTCCAGAAAATATCTAACTCCTGCTGCCATGCTCTATCTTTATAAGGTTCAGAGGAAACTAAGAATGGAGTGTTGCTGCCAGATCTGGGTCGGTGTTGCTTAATCCTCACTCTCAAGCCTTGACCCTGCAACCCTTATCCTACAGACAAAATGTTGCTAACCTCTCACTACTTTAACGTTATTACTATGGCAGATTTTTGGACAAGTTGCATTCCTAAATCTCATCAGCTCAGACCTTTACAGTTTGGAGTTGCCATGTCATGTTCACAATGACAAACTATCCCCATTGTTTTCATGTTCTTTTGTTAAAAAGCAAGTTCCACTGAGACAGCTTTATCCCTAAAACATACTTTGTTGAACAGGCTCCCTAGACGATGCTTACCAAACAATTGCAATCTTTATCTCTTTAAGTCCTGGATCAGCTGATATCTATCCTCCCATCCTCAAAATATTTATGTCTTACTTCTTTCTTCCCACTCTCTTCTAGCAATCTCACTCAGTAATCCTCTACCTTCAGTGGCTCTTGGGCCTTGTATTAGGTGAATTAACAGTAAATTAAAAAATTAAAAAGATAAATGAACACAAAAATTAAGGTTTTGAGTAAATGGTAACAACTTTTCATTATAATACCTTGCAATTCTTGATTACATGCGCCCTTTGATATCTTGACTTTATGAATTCAAGTACAGCACTAGATTAGAGGTCTCATCATTTTACATTTGAAATGGCTAAAAGTAAATGTAAGTTCTATACTCACAGTTTCTTCTCACACTTATCACTTGTGGAATTCTCTTCTGGCCTCTTAATTTCCAGTCAACTTTGATCTTAAAAATTGAAATGCAATGTCAATATTTATTGTTTGTCTGCCTGTTCATTTATTGTTCTTGCTCCTTAACCATGTCTTTCTTTTTTTCTCTTATTCTTTCACACGTGGTTGTCTCTTGTGTCTTAGTGGCTTTATTACCTTGCTCGGGAATGAAATTATTAAAAAAGAAGATACTGTAACAATGAAAGTATTCTTCTTCTTCTATGTCTCTTCAGGGCATAGGCGATCATGACCTTCCACATCTCCCTATCCCTAGTGGCTCTTAGCACACTCTCTTCTGTAACCCCAACCAAACCCCACTCTACTATCCACTTGCCCAAGCCTGTCATGTTATACACTGCTTCCCTTTTTCTCTCTTCCCCTCTATCTGACCTGTTAGTATGAGATTCTCCAAGCCTTCCTTCCTCATTACATGTTCCAGGAAAATCATCTATCTTTTCCTGATGTTAGTTTCCTCTTTGTTTCCATCCTCTCCAAAACGTCATTGTTGCTCACATGCTTGGTTCATGATATCTAAAGCATTCCTCTGTAGAACCACATTTTAGTTGCTTCAAGTCTCTCCTTCATCTTTGAGGAAATTGTCCAGCATTCCCTGCCATATTGAAGAACACATAACAATCCAATTCTTTGTTTCCAGCAAAATTTTCCTGTCTCTTAATACTCTACTCAACTTCTGGAATGCATCCTTGGCCATACCAATAGGCCTTCGGATCTCAGTGTCACATTTTGCGTCCTCTGTTAGAACAGTTTGTAGGTATTTAAATGTCCATACCTGCTTGATTTTAGTATCACCCACCTATAGATGGCATTTTGGGTTCCTCTTTTTACTGGATGTGCGTTGTAGTACAACGGATATTGGCTCGAAATGAGAAATCGGGGAGCCGAGTTCGAATTTCAGCTGAATTCATTGCATTCACTTACGTGCAAATACCCTTGGGAAAGGTATTAATCCGTCTCTTCTCTCCAGTTATGGGTTAAATAATAGGACAAATTGGGTTCTATAGCCTTGGTTGGCAACCAGTATACCGCAGAAAGCAATGGCAACCTACTGTGGGATAATCTTCTGCCTATTCAGTCATGTCTCTTTTGAGACATGATTGCCCAAGCGTGTATCACATATGGCACTTAACTGACTGACTTTTTCCTGATAACCCTAGTAGTTTATTTGGAGTCCTTTCTTTCTGCTTTCTTCAGCTACCTTTTGTAGGATGTCTTGTAATTTCCTTTCTGTGTCTGCTAGCAGCACTGTATCATCTGCATATCTTATATTGTTCAGATTGTGGCTGCCAATCATGAATCCTGGCATGACTTTAAAGGATTAGGTAAATGTAAAAAAAATTTTTATAATGTTTCTGAAAGTTGTACAATGTTGGGTTGGTAGCGATAAAAAAAGGTTAACAATTGCTGTTAATAAAACATGAAATAAATAAAATGAGAAAAGATAAAAGTACAATAGTTAAACAATGAATAACTGGTGTCTTATTTTGAAAAGAAAATCGTATAACTTGCACTTCATTAATAAAGATTAAGACGCATAAGCTGACTTTGTAAACAAGTGTTGAAAATGTTTTGATCAGACAGAAATTGAAAATAGATTTAAATCAATAACTGTGAGAAAGTAAACTGCTGTAATATGAGGTTAACAAAAGGGAGATTGCAATTTGAAATATGATATGCCTTGAAGCAACTACAATGGTTTTAAAAAATAGAGGGGCGGTATAAGGCACGAATTACTAACAGTTAAATCTTTTAACTTGAGAGGATAATTTGTCAGATTTTTTTTTAAAAGCATGAAATTGATTTTTATATCATTCAAAAAGTAACAGAAAATTTTAAATTAATTTAGTTTTTGGTAATTATATAAAATTCTCTCTCGTTCTCTACCCTATGCATCCAGGACATTAAGGGATCATTATTCCCCAAAGCTTTTTGTATTTTATTACTCGCATGAATAAATCACCAGGCTATTATTTCCAAAACAGGAGATTTACTTAGTATGTCAGTCAGTTAAGTGCCATATGTGATACATGCTTGAGTGATCATGTCTAAAAAGAGAGATGACTGACTTGCCATTGCTTTCTGCAGTAGACTGGTTACCAGCCAACGATATAGAACCCAATCCGTCCTGTTATTTAACCCATAACTGGAAGGAATAGACAGATTAATACCTTTTCCAAGGTTATTTGTGTGTAAGTGAATGCAAGGAATTCAACTGGAATTTGAACTCGGTTCGTTGATTTCTCGTTCTGAGACAAAAGTGTAAATTGGACATTTAAAGCGAAGCTTATCTCAGATTATCTAATGATTTTACTCAAAAAAGACAATTTAGAAGTTTTTCTTTATTACTTAAACTAGCAGTATAGCCCGGCGTTGCTCGTGTGTAATGAAAGATTTAAAACTAATCCATGGTCCTGGAGCTCAAACTCAGCTTGAAGAATATTTGTGTGAAGTTTGGTGGGAATCGGATAAAAATTGTGGATTTGTATAAAGGACATATAGTCTGTTTAAGACACACACACAAACATCTTGCCTTTTATATATATATTATCGATTTTCTGCACTATTGTAAGAACTGCAACCTTGAAACTTCTGAATATCGTTTCTTATGTCTTTGTCTATGAGTGTATCAAATTTGATTAAAATCGGACCACTCCTTCTATAACCCGATTTTTTCAATTATTGATTTTCAATATTTATCGGGGGTACCTCAACACAAAACCTAGCTAAGAACATTCGCAGATGCTTATAGTACAACTGTGTAAATTTTCAAGAAAATCGGTTCAGCTGTTTCAGAGTCTATAGGTAACAGACACACACACACACACAAAGTTCCATTTATAAATAAGTTTAGATATTGCAGATATTGTAAAGAGTGAGATATCTATGATTTGTTTTGTTAGACTTAAAGTAGTAACACTTCTAACTATGGAAACATGAATAAACACAAAAATGGATTTATAGGATTAACAATAAAAATTATTTATTAGGCAGAACACTGGCCCTGTGGAAAAAAAAAAGGATGAGTCTCTGTCAGAGCAATTAGTTTGTTATGGGAACAGCAAATGCCAGTTATAAATCACACCTGTAAGCTTTCCAGTAGCATATTTGGTTTTAGTGTGCAAAGCTCATACTTTCAAATAAATACAATTATCTACTGGTGGGGCATTAATTCTCATGTCCAGAAGTAGTGAGAAGAATTTTAAGGAACTGTTGTGCTGATCAGATGTGTCCTACTTCATTGATATGGTTGCTTTTCCTCTGTTGCTATACCGCTAACTGTTTAAATGCTGATTTTTCTCTGCTTATATCAGTAGAGATAGGCTCGACTTGAACACAATTTTAGATTCTCAATCTTCCATTTTATTAGCTGTTGAATCCTTAATTCTGATTTGATGTTTTTGTTATTTTACTGAACCCACATCTATGAGCTACTTACATTATGGCATTCAAATATTTAAGTTAACTAATCCTGGCTACATCCGGCCATGCATGGGAAAATATGTTTTAAGTCTTTGGAGGTGCAACAACTGCTTTAGTTATACAGGAACATGAACATGTCATTATGACCTTGATATAGAACTTTCAATAGAATCTATTATCATCATTATTTATATTAAACTGGAGTTAGCTGAGTTTTAGAGATTTCCTGAGCTGTTTTACTTTTTTCTTTTTTTTTAAAATCATTTCACCCTAAGCAAGACAATTATGCCACTAAGATTACTGGGGGTGGAAATGAATGAAAAAACTTTAGTGAAAAGAAAGGACAATAAAAAAACACATTTCAGGAAGACAGAAGACGGTGAGTGACGTAAAATTTAAACTTTTGAAGGTTGTAAGTGGCAGGAAAAAAAGAAATTGGAAGAGAGTTTCACAGGTGAAAAGTGTGAGAAAAAATAGATCTTATGATTACTTCTAGCAAAAATTCTTAAAAATGGATTCATACCATTCCCAAAGGTATTTGTGTATAAGTGAATGCAACAAATTCAACCGGATTTCAAACTTGGCTCTCGAGTTTCTTCTTCTGAACCAATATCCATTAAACACTGATAAAGGTACCAAATTTAGCATTGTCCTGATTTTAAAATTTAAATATTAAAAACATCTACCATGAACCTAAAAAAACTAAGCAAGAAATAAAGACTAAACATTGTAAGAAGAGAGGAAATATGTTTGTGAACAAAAGAGACAGTCCAAGATGGATTATGCATTGGGATATCAAGTATGCATAGAAATTCCGCTATCTGAACAGTATAATGATAGAAATTGGAAAGTGAGACACAGAAATTCAAAGATATAAAGAATAATGAAAGTTAGTTTTTAGAAACTAGAGAGGTTCAATTTTACTTTAACTTTTATAAAAATCAAAATTTTTATTTAAACGTTTTTTTGGTTAAATCATCTGAATTTTATATGGAAATATTTTTATTAATTAATTTTCATAGTCAAAGTAACTTTTATTGTAGTTTAAGAATTGCATTTGTTTTGTATGTAAAGAATATGAGCATATTTTAATGGTCTTTAAAGTTTTTAAAGACTTTATCAAAAAGTTATTTACAATTACCTGCTTTGTATTGTAACTAAATTTTCCATGTTCTTTTAATCAATTTTTAAATTCTTCTTTGTATTTTCATTTTAGTTTATGAGAAACAAAAAAAAACATATAACATGTATATGTTATATGTTAATGATTAATTAAAATATTCTTAAGTAAAATTGACAGAAAAAATATAATTTTCATGTTTTGCTTATTGAAGCACATTTTTTTTATAATTAGACTAGCAGTATAGCCCGGTGTTGCTCAGGTGTAATGAAAGCTTTAAAACTAATCCATGGTCCTAGAGCTCAGACTCTTTGGACGTTGGCATGAAGGACTAAAAAGCAATAGTTGTTTCCAGTTAAAGCGAAACCATAGACTGAAAGAAAAATGAATGGATGTAAGTCAAATTTTGATTTCCTGGTATCGATATCAAATAAGTTTTTTTTATCATAAACTGAATTTTGAAGGCTAAATAAGTCCTCTGAGTAAATGGTATCATGGCTGAGACTAAGAACTACAATTATACCTAAAATAAAAGGGCTGAAAAAAATACAGGCATACAGGCAGATAAACAGACACACACACAAACATCTTGCCTTTTATATATATATATATATTATTGATTTTCTGCACTATTGTAAGAACTGCAACCTTGAAACTTCTGAATATTGTTTCTTATGTCTTTGTCTATGAATGTATCAAATTTGATTAAAATTGGACCACTTCTTCTATAACCTGATTTTTTCGATTATTGATTTTCGATATTTATCGAGGGTATCTCAACACAAAACCTAGCTAAGAACACTTGCAGACGCTTATAGTACAACTGTGTAAATTTTCAAGAAAATCTGTTCAGCCATTTCAGAGTCTATAGGGAATGGGTACACACACACAGACACACACACACATACTGACAAAGTTCCATTTATAAATAAGTTTAGATCCTAAATTTTTTTATATTTAAAAATTGATATGTTCTGGAAAGGGATATATATATTATTTGAAGTAGCTAAGCAGTTTTGGAAAATGTAACCAGGTAGGACAATCTAGCAAGTAGCCATCATGAATGGTACTCATCGTATGCAGTATGCTGTGACGTAGGCTTATACAACAGCCGCAGACCTATAGCCGTAGACCTATCTCCATCCCCGCCTTAGTCTGTATTTAGGACTGACACCAGCCAATCATATTACTGTGAGGGGAAACCAAGGTATATGCATATTCATTACATTACATATTCATTACATCAGAAATTAAAATACAAATATCTAAATTGTCAGAGAGATTCCAAGACTGAAGTCAATGGCCAGGGTAGAGTTCTCCCTGATGGAATCAACAGCTATGTGACTGTGACTAAGGTGTGCCTTCAAGTTGGCTGTGGTTGGACCTGCAGAGGGATGGGGTCTGCCAGGACTTTACACAAGACATGAATCAATACCTCTCAAGCTTTCTACACTATAAACATGCGATGGATAAATTGTCATCCAAATGACATAAAAATGAAAATAATATTGAAATCTCATTTTAACAGATATATTTATCAAAATTGCATAAAAATATCTTGAAATATTAAAGTGTAAATTTTGTCAATAAAATCATCACTAGCTTCAACCATGGCCTCTAGACAACTTTGGGATCTCCTGCAACACTTCAGGACAGTCTCCTTGTTTAAGTTGTTAAATGCTGTCATAATTATTGCCTTCAGTTCATCTTTGGTATTACAAGGAGTTTTGTTGGTTTCACACTCAACTATGCTCTACATATAATAATCATGGGGGTTGCAGTGGTGAGTTAGATGGCCATATGTAAGGAGTGATACAGTCACAGAAATTGGCTGACAGCCATTACTAGGTTCTCCTGCTTGCGTAGCATGGTGCAGTGTCCTGTTGCTAGTCTTCCAGTAGCCACCCTCTTGACCGAGTGCACTACTGCCTTTCCAAGGCTCTTGATGTAGGCCTTTGTGTTCAGTCTGAAACCTTGTGGGAAGATGAATAGATGAATGCTATTTAAATCACAATATCAAAGGCACTTTACTATAAGAGAGGCACTATATATCTAACAATTTTCTCCTACCATCAACCTTACATTATTTAACTGAGGAAATGGAGCTTTAAAATTTTTTAAAAAAATAGACAGACACTTATGTGATGCCCAGCAACACGTTTCACATGATAGCTTTAAAGAACTATCCTTTTCAAAACACAAAGATTACATTTCAGTCAAAACACCAGGCCAAAATAACAACATTGGAAAAAATAACATCCTTGAAAATGACCAGTGAAGTGGCTGAAAGCACTTAGAAAGTTTAAATTTTTGGAACATTTTTACACACTTTATCTCCAGTAAAAAGGAAACATGTAAGAATACTGGAAAAATTAAAACGAAAATTAATAAAATCTTCCTTGTTGGTTGTTTTTAACAAAACATGCTTATATATATATATATATATATATATATATATACAGAGAGAGAGAGAGAGAGAGAGAGAGAGAGGGAGGAATGAAAATAAATCATAATAATTCTAAATTATTATAATTATTTTTTATTATAATACTCTGTTAAATTTTAACATTGAGTTTTCATTGGATTACAATCTCCTGTGGAATTAAACTTACAAATTACCAGGGATACTACTTAATTATATATATATATATACACACATATCACGCAAAATTGATTGTAAATATATGATATAGCACATCAGTTAAGTGCCATACGACATGACTGACTGGGCAGAAGATTATCCCGCAGTAGGTTGCCATTGCTTTCTGCAGCAGACTGGTTGCCAGCCAAAGCTATAGAACTCAATCTGTTTTGTTATTTAACCCATAACTGGAGGGAAGAGATGGGATGACATCAGTTCTCAACTCAGTATCTATACTGATGATGCAGCTATTTACTAATAAGTCTTAATAGTAAATCAGATCAGTTTGATATGGTCAAACTGGCAGCTGACCTTAAAAATGACCTACAATCTGTTGTTAACTGAGGCAAGGAATGTCTTGTTAATTTTAACGACTCCAAAATGAAACTGCTCTCTTTTAATTGTCTGAGAGAACCATTTTTACCTTCCATTGGGATAGCTGATGCTAGCCACCAGAAGAGTGACTTCTCTGACTAACATTTTCTGCTGACATGAAGTCGAAAGGCTATATTGAATCAATTGCTAGGTCTTCTGCTAGGAAAGTTGGTTCACTGTGTTGTGCTAGACAAATTTTTTCACCTGAATCTATCTTACATATTCATAAATCTGTCATTAATCCTAGCTTTTAATATTGCTGCCATATCTGGTTTAATGCTCCTACTATATACTTAGAGATTCTTGATGAAATCAAAGCCAGAATCTGTTATGTTATTTGTCCTGACATGGCATCTCAGCTTCAGTCATTTTGCTACCACTCTAATGTTGCTTCCATGTATTTTTTCTATAAATACTTTTATGGTAATTGTTCTGATGAACTTTTCTCTTTGGTACCTAAACTTTATGAATTTAAGCACAAGACTAAATTGGTGGAAAGGTCTCATTATTTTACAGCTGAAATGGCAAGATGAAACTGTGCATTCTATACTAATGGTTTCTTCTCTTGCTTTTCTCAATTGTAGAACTCTCTTCCAGCTCTTTTCAGCCCACTTTAATATTTAAAAATTTAAATGCATATCAGTCATTATATTTTGTTTTTTTTTAAATTTCTGTTCTTTTATTATTCACTCTCCTTAATTATGTTTTCTTTTTCTCATATAAGTTCTGTGCTAACAGTTTCTTCTCTTGCTTGTGGAACTCTCTTTCAACTTCGTACTAGATTAGTGTCAAGATCTAATTATATTACAATTGAAATAGTTAGATGTAACCGTAAGTTCTATGCAAACAGTTTCTTCTTGCTTGTGGAACTCTCTTTCAACTTCATACTAGATTAGTCGCAAGGTCTAATTATATTACAATTGAAATAGCTAGATGTAACCGTAAGTTCTATGCAAAATCTACTGCTAAGAAGATTGGGTCACTATGTCGATCCAGGATGTTTTTTCCACCTGAATCCATCCTGCATATATACAAGTCAACCATCTGTCCGTGCATGGAGTACTGCTGCCATTTATGGTAAGGTGCCCCTGCCGTTCTCCTCAGTGTTCTTGACAAGCTCCAAAGGAGAGTCTGTAATGTGATAGGTACTGATCTGGCGACTCGACTGCAGCCACTTTCCCATCGTCAAAATGTGGCCTCCCTCTGTCTCTTCTATAAATACTTTCATGGCTTCTGCTCGGATGAGCTTAAGTCACTGATGCCTCCTCAACAGGTGTTTACCCGTGCAACCAGACTGGCAACTGGGTCCCACCCATTCACAGTCAGGTTAGCCAAATGCAGACGACAATTCTACTCCTGCAGCTTCCTCTCTCGCACTTCCCGCCTGTGGAACTCACTCCCGTATTCTTGCTTTCCTGATGGCTACAACCTCCAGAAATTTAAATGCAAAGTTAATACTCATCTACTAACCACTGGCCTCTAGCTCTCTCCCCTCCCCTGTATTACCTTCCCTTTCTCTCCACCTATGTATCTGTCATTGCACCTGCTTTCTCAGCTTTCTATTGTTCCTTTCTAACTAGCTTGTACTCCTCACTCTTTTCTAATTAATCTTTTTACATTTATGTAAGCCCCTGCACATCAGTGGCGTTTCTGCCTTGCTTGGGGTGAAATGATTAAAAAAAAAACAGTTTCTTCTCTTGCTTGTGGAACTCTCTTTCAACTTTGTACTAGATTAGTGGCAAGGTTTAATTATATTACAATTGAAATAGCTAGATGTAACCGTAAGTTCTATGCTAACAGTTTCTTCTCTTGCTTGTAAAAGTCTCTTTCAACTTCTTACTAGATTGGCGGCAAATTCTAATCATTTTACAGCTGAAGTAGCTAGATGTAACTGTAAGTTCTATGCTAGGTGTTTCTTTTCTCACACTTCTCACTTATGGGGCACTTTTCCAGCTTCTTGCTTTCCAGTCAATTTTGATCTTTAATAATTTAAATGCAGTGTCAATTGTTATCTTATGTCATCTTAATTCTTGTTCTTTCATTGTTCTCTCTCCTTAATAGTGTTTTTTTTACTTATATTCTCTAACACTTAGTAACCCCTCAGTAGTTTTATTGTTTTACTTGGTGTGAAATGACTAAGAAAATATTTTATTATAAACGTCAGAAACACAAAACTTTAGAGTTTTGTAATTTGGTATACATTTTAAATGATGCATATATTTTATCATGCTATGTAGATTATAGCTGACAAAATTCAGTGTTGATCTTTTCTAAGTTGGAATATTGTATTTCATTAAACAATATTTATTAAATTATTAAGTTTTATCCTGAAATCAGTGGCCAGGCAAATGGGTTTCCTGTTGGAATCAACTTGCCATCTGTCCGACCAAGGCTAGGCTTCAAGTTGGAGGACCTTGGCTATGGAGAGGATGAGCACCATCAGGGCTGCTTGTAAAAGACACACTACACATGAACGAGATATCTCTCTGAATTCTTTCTCTATGTGCCATACCCCTTCAGGATGTAGGCGATTGTGACCTTTCACATCTCCCTATCACTTGTCACTCTTAATACCCGTTCTCCTGTTACCCCACTCAATCCTCGTTCCACCATCCAGTTGCTCAAGTTTATCAAGTATGTCATACATTACTTTTCCTTGTCTCTTTTCCCCTCTATTCGTCTTGTGAGCATCAAGTTCTCAAAGCCCTCCTTCCTCGTTACATGTCTCAAAAACCTCAGCTGTTTTTTACTGATGTTAAGTATTACTTTTCTTCTTGTGTTCATCCTCTCTAAAACATCATTGTTGCTTGCGTGTCCTGTCCATGATATCCTCAGCATCCTTCTGTAGAAATATATTTTAGTTACTTCAAGTTTTTCTTTTATCTTTGATGAGATTGTTCAGCATTTGGTACCATATTGAAAGACAGGCATCACATAACAACCTCTCTTGTTTGTTTCTAGCAAAATTTTCCTTTCCGACTATCATACCATATTAGTTGTCTTCTGAGATTATTACTGAAAGAACCTTCACAGAGATCCAGACATTGGTATATAACTGAGATTGTGGAATGATATAGTCTGCTGTTCAGCTGTGCAGTGACCCTAAAGCCACAGATAATCATTAGACTGATGATGATGATGATGATGATGATGATGGTCCCATTTTGTAACTACTGACCTTTCACTACTTTGAATCTATCTTTGTTTCATATCTTTAGAGCTGTCATGTTATTGTTATTTATTTTTTATTTATCTAAAACACAGAATGTCACGTTGAACTTGTTCACACTCAGAAATTCTTTGTTCGTATTTCTGTGTTATTAAAAATGTCCATCACAAAATATTTACTGATCCTTTTTTCAAAACATAAATTATTATATCAAGAAGATATCACCTTAAAAGTGAATTTAGAACAAATCAATCAAATCTGTCATGGGGGAATATTTCAATTGTTGTTGTTCTTTCATTAGGTTTCATGTAATCAAGTTCGTTCATGAATTTTTAAGATTTTCCAAGCCACTATAATTTTTACTTTCCAGTCCACTGCATCCAGGGTTGGTTTTAAGCTTATTTTATTTTATTTTATTTTTTTTTTAATCATCTCACCCCAAGCAAGACATTCTACTGCCACTGTTGAACAGGAAGTTACATAAGGGAAAGTGATGAGAAAGTGAGGTTAGTTATAGGAAATGTCAGGAGGAGTGTAATAGACTAATGAGAATACCGAGGATGGGGGTGGAGGTGATGAAAAAAATGCTTGAGAGAATGGATACAAGTTAGTGAGATGGGAGATGTCTATTGACCTTACATTTAAATTCCTGGAGATTGTAGCTGTCGGGGAAGCAAGTATATGGAAGGGAATTCCACAGGTGGGAAATGCATGAAAAGAAGATGCTAGAGTAGTAATTGCAGTTACATTTTATTGGTTTCACTGTTAAAAGGTGGGACCTAGTTGCTAATCTAGTAGCTCGTGTAAATTCATACCTAGGGGGCAGAAGCCGTGAAAGTATTTATAGAAGAGGCACAGGGAAGCCACATCATGCTGGTGAGACAGCGACTGCAGCCAAGCTGCCAAGTCAATATCGATCACATTACAAATTCTCCAGTGGATTTTGTCAAGAACCCCGAGGTGAATAGCAAAGTCACCCTTCCTGATGTGGCAGCAGTATTCAATATATGGGCAGATGGTAGATTTATATATGTGTGGGATGGACTCAGATGAGAAAAAACTTCCTGGCTCTGCACAGGGAACTGACCTTCTTAGCAGTGGATTTAGCAATGGATTCGATATAGTCATTCTACTCGTGGTCTGCTGAGTGTGTGAGGCCAAGGAGGCGTAGTTTTTTACTCTCAGAGAGGCTAACCTGTTCCATGCTAATGGTGGATAGGAGCAATTGTCTATGATGGTTAATAGATAGCAGCTTCATTTTAGAAGCATTAAAATTTATGAGCCATTTCTTACCCCAGTCCACCATGGATTAGAGGTTCTTCTCAAGCTCAGCAGCGAGGTTCACTTTGTCAAAATTAGCAGATTTTTGCTCGAAGCAAGAGTAAACAGTGGTGTCATCAGCATACATGCCTGCTTGGGATCTTATAACATTGGGGAGATTGTTAATGTAGATCAGAAAAAGCATAGGACCTAGAATAGAGCCTTGAGGGACACCAGCGTTTGTGTGGTAGTTTTCGGAGGCATGTCCGTTTAATACTACCTTCATTGTGCAATTACAGAGGAATGACTGGATTAGGTCAAACAATTGTCCAGTTATACCATAGCTCAACAGTTTGCGTAGAAGGCCAGCATGCCAGACTCTGTCAAGCACTTTGGAAATATCCAGAGCAACTGGATATTTGACCAATTTTATCAAATTGGGCTCTAAGCCTTAAGAGGAATAAACTGCTGCTGAAAACATGAAATGAAGACTGAAGAATTCTTATTCCTCACATTATTAATTTATAATGGGCGTAATGAAAACTTTAAAACTAATCCATGGTCCTGGAGCTCAGACCCTTTGGACATTGGCACGAAAGACTAAAAAGCAATAGTTGTTTCCAGTTAAAGCAAAACCACAGACTGAAAGAATGGATGTAAGTCAAATTTTGATTTCCTGGTATCAATATCAAATAAGTTTTTTTTGTTGTAAACTGAATTTTGAAGGCTGAATAAGTTCTCTGAGTAAATGGTATCATGGCTAAGACTAAGAACTACAATTATACCTACTTAGAGCCAAACCCGAAGCAAAAACTAAAATAAAAGGGCTGAAAAAATACAGGCATACAGGCAGATAAACAGACACACACACAAACATCTTGCTTTTTATATATATATTATTGATTTTCTGCACTATTGTAAGAACTGCAACCATGAAACTTCTGAATATCGTTTCTTATGTCTTTGTCTATGAGTGTATCAAATTTGATTAAAATCGGACCACTCCTTCTATAACCTGATTTTTTTGATTATCAATTTTCGATATTTATTGGGGGTACCTCAACACAAAACCTAGCTAAGAACACTTGGAGACGCTTATAGTACAACTGTGTAAATTTTCAAGAAAATCGGTTCGGCCGTTTCGAAGTCTATAGGTAACAGACACACACACACACACACACACACACACACACACAGAGTTTCATTTATAAATAAGTTTAGATTTAGATACTATATAAGCAGAAAATTGTTTCTATCAACAACCAAAAGATTAAATCTTTCAATCAAAAGGAGACCAAAAGATAGTTTGTGTTTAGGTTAGTCTAAAATAAAAACATATTTTCTTTCAATTTTTATAAGTGTTGTACTTTAAAGTTCTTTGTATATTGTGTAAAGACTCATGTTCTGTTTGAAAACCTGGCAGTAAACAATTGATTTCCAGCATTTCCTAATGTTTTTATTGCTTTGAGGATTTACTTAACAATGCCTTTAACAGTCACATCAGATGAAAGTTTTCCAAAACTAAAACTGATTAAAACATAATTACGATCAACAGTTTTACAAGAGAGACTAAACAATTTGGCAATGCTATCTATAGGATGTGCGTTGTGGTGCAGTGGATATCGGCTTGGAACGAGAAATCGGGAAGCCGGGTTTGAATTCCAGCTGAATTCATTGCATTCACTTACGCGCAAATACCCTTGGGAAAGGTATTAATCTGTCTCTTCCTTCCAGTTATAGATTAAATAACAGGACAGATTGGGTTCTATAGCCTTGGCTAGCAACCAGTCTACCACAGAAAGCAATGGTAACCTACTGTGGGATAATCTTCTGCCCAGTCAGTCATGTCTCTTTCGAGACATGATCACCCAAGCATGTTTAACGTATGGCACTTAACTGACTGACTATCTATAGAAAATGACATTGCTAAAACCATTGACCTTAAAACTATTCTAAAAGATTTTGTAAATAAAAAAAACAGAAAAGTATTTTTCTAAAAGAAAGTCAATAGTCATTTCCTGCCTCACTAACTTACATCCTCTCTCTCATGATTTATTTCTCCATCCACCCCACTCTCAACAGTATTCTCTTCCTTTTCATACTCTCTTCCTGACAGCCCCTGTAACCTGTCACTCTTTCACATAACATTCCTCCTGTGTAACCCCCTGCACAACAGTGGCAGTAAAATGCCTTGCTTGGGGCCACATGATTATAAATTATAAAAAAAAGACCTGTGTATAAGCAGCCTGTCTCTAATTGCCTTCAATCACTCAGTTAAGTGCCATATGTGATACACACTTTGGATGATCATGTCTCGAAAGAGGCATGACTGACTGGGCAGAAGATTATCCCGCAGTAGGTTGCCATTGCTTTCTGTGGTAGACTGGTTGCCAGCCAAGGCTATAGAACCCAATCTGTCCTATTATTTAACCCATAACTGGAGGGAAAAGACAGATTAATACCTTTCCCAAGGGTATTTGTGCATAAGTGAATGCATTGAATTCAACTGGAATTCAAACTCAGCTCCCCGATTTCTCATTCCAAGCCAATATCCAATGCACCACAACGCACATCCCTAATTGCCTTACTTTGATTTAAAAAGGAAAAAAATTCATATTGTCTTTGAAAATTTTAGTATATCAAATTTTTAATGTTTTTTATTTATTTATTTATTTTGTTAAAGATGAGCATGCTACACAAAATATAAACATACATAAACTTTTACTTTTATAGTGTAGGGGCCCCCATGGTGAGGCCGTGCAATTCCTAGCATTAGTCCTGATGACATCAAACAGTTGTTCTGGTTGAACAAGAACTTTTCACCCTTTTGTAAGCACAAATGATTTCTGAACATTTTACTGCATTTATTAATATTAAATTGAACTGAAGATTAATATTTATGTGGAGATTTGTTTAAATTCACTGTGAATCCCTAACAAAATTCAATAGAAAAATTTCAGAAATCTCTATTTTTAATGGTTGAGTGTGATCCAAAGTTGATATTTCAGTAAAGGCTCATTTAGATCAACTGTGAATCCCATAACAAAATTTGATAGAGAAGAATTTCAACAACTTTCAAAGAAATGAATTTAACATATACATTGATTTGTCTATACTTCTGAGATGAGGTTTTATTTACATTTACACTGTTCAGACTGTTGTCCTTAATTTTGTTGCCATGTTTATTCTTTTCAGCTGTTGTATGCTCCAGCCATTTTCAAGTGCTAAGAATATTTTAACCCAATCCTTTATTTTCTGTGTGTTTTGTTGGTCCGGAGAATTCTGGGTATTCTGTGTATTCAGTATTCAGTGTGTTCCGGTATTCTGGTGTTCTACAGCATCATTGATATTATTTGAAGGATTTGTTTAGTACATTGTCTTTATGCAAAGATACTGAAATATTATAATTCGCAAATAGCAAGATACCAAAAGTTCACTTCAGATTAACATTATGAAAATGTTATAGAAGTGGCGACAAAATAATGTTCTGATGTAAGGTTATAAAAACTTTATAATGAAATTGCAAATATTCTCTTTACATTCAGGTAAGGTGCAATTCCTATAAGGTTTCTTCTAGAGTTTTAAAAATAATTTCAATATTTGCTTAAAATGTGAAAATGATCTTTTAGAAAATACTCAGAATGATATGGAATATTTGTCTCTATGCACGGTTCACTGAGAAGGTTGTAGACGTCTAACATGTGTGCTGATTTTTCAGTTAATATTTAATGTTGTTCTCTGTCTATTGTCTTGATTTCATTCTACAGGGGTTATTGATAAATTTTCTCCTTGCATATATGATCAGTCATACCTGATTTCAATGTCTCTTCCTGGACTAGATCCTTTCAATGTTCTTCAAACACAATTTAGAGACCTTTTTAAAGATTCCAACACCGAATAAGGACACCTGAGTTTAAGGTATCAAAATTACACTTCTGGATTGTCTTACAAAAACATGGTCTAGTGGATTAAAAAATATCTGGATCCCTAACACATGTGAGTTCAATCCTTGGGTAGAGTAGAAAAATGTTATATACTCTGGATCACTAGAAGAAATGAGCAAGTAGTGGAATAGGTAATAAGCACTAACTAATATACCCATTAAGCAAGGATAGCAGAATTGATTAATCATAAAGGGTTCAGTCAGTCAGTTAAGTGCCATATGTGATACACGCTTGGGTGATCATGTCTTGAATGAGTCATGACTGATTAGGCAGAAGATTGTCCGGCAGTAGGTTGCCATTGCTTTCTGCGGTAGACTGATTGCCAGCCAAAGCTATAAAACCCAATCTGTTCTGTTATTTAACCCATAACTGAAGAGAAGAGATGGATTAATACCTTTCCCAAGGGTATTTGTGTATAAGTGAATGCAAGGAACTCAACCAAAATTCGAACTTGGCTCCCTGATTTGTCATTCCAAGCCGATATCCATTGCACCACAACAATGAAGACCAGATGACATAGGATGAGGATAACGGTTTGACTATGAAGACAATGATAATGTAATGATCATTTCTCATAAATTCTAGAAGGAAATTGAAAAAAGAAATGGAAAAGTTCATGTCTATTTTCTTAAAAAAGCAATTTTATACAAAAAATATATAGCATATTATTTTTTTTTTTACAAAATAAAGGCATTATTTCATGTGTATCATTAGTTTAGACAGCTATTCTTCGATATGTCATATCCATTCAGGACATGAGTCATCAGGGCTTCCAACAGCTGTTACCATAGAACTTAGGGTTCATCTAGTCATTTTAACTGTAAAATGATGAGACCTTACAGTCAATCTAGTAATAAATTGAAGGAGAGTTCCACAAGTGAGAAAAGAAACTGTTAACATAAAACTTCATTTGTATCTTTTATTAAGGTTTATTTTTTTGCTATTTTTGACTCTTTGGGTCAAATCACTGGAACTAACCAATTCCTATACTCACTGGGCCATATTTTCTGGACGACATCAGTGTATGAATTTCTGGGACTTATAAATCTAATGGTTAGTTCCAGTGACTTGGCCTAAAGAGTTGTGAGTTCAATATCTGGCTACAGCAGTAGTGAACAAATAAATTAGAATTGAGTTAAAGGGAGATAACTACATGACATCTGGAAGTGGCATCATATATGGAATGAGAATTATATACCCTAGTGATCAAAATAAAAAATTAGGTTAAAAAATTCTTAGCACCTGAAGAACGCTGAAAGTCATTAACATGGCAATAAAATTGAGTACAATAGTCTGAACAGTGTAAATGTAAATAATACCTCATCTCAAAAGTATAGACAAATACAAGCTCATTAGGTAGATTATTTTCTACTTTCCTCTGCCCCTCTTGCCACCCTGTGCATATCAAATTTTCCTAGATCCGTTTCCTTTCCTCATTATGTGCCCAAGAAACTTCAGTTACCACTTTCTGATTCTATATGTAAATATTTTTTGTTTCCATTTTTCCTAAATTTTGGTCATTGCTCATTTGTTCAGTTCATGGTATTCTCAGCATCCTTATGTAGAACAACAGTTGCTTCTATGTGAAGACAGACTGAAACAGCTTTATATCAGACATACTGGTAGCACCTCTCTCAATGTTCTTTAAGTGTACTGTCTCCAAAATGGCTGCTTTTATCTCAGAATGTATTTTTCTAGAATGGAGAGTTTTATATCCCACAAACATTCTAGTAAAAACAAAATAGCCAGATCTGGTCACCCCTGAATGTACTTCACCTATAGCCCACTGTAACTACTCTTTCAATATCTATCACAAGGAGTAGTGTAGTTTGACTCTTACTGAATTCAGAACTGATCACAATTGCTGCAAGAAAGTTCTGAAAAATGTAAAATGTCCACAAGCTCAAGTCCAGGCCTAGGTTGAAAACAAAAAAAATTGATTCCAAGAATTCTGGAAGGTCATCAACCAAATTATGAATAGAGGCAAAGCAGTTATTCCCATTATTATAAATGGCCCTGAGGTCATATCTTTCTCATCAGATAAAGTTCTTCATTTCAATCTTCATCTCTAACTTAACATTAGAAAAATATTGGACATTCCCTTTCCTGACTTCCCCTGTCTCACTGAGCACAATCTCGCTAGTATTTTTTATTACAGTCCTGGAAGTCTACCAAGAGTCTTGACCCTAAAAAAGTTACTGGCCCACGCAAAATCCCAGTGATTGTTACTTAAGAATATCCAGAACTATATTTGGTCTTAGCAAAATTATTTAACCATTGCTTGCAGAAGAAATTCTACCCAAGTCTACGGAAGGTGTCAAATATATGCCCAAGTTTTCTGCTAATGTCATAATTACCATTACTCACAGAGGCACTAGACAACAAATATATCTCAAAGACCATAGCATTAGATATTTGAAAGATCTTTGACAAAGTATGGCTCTAAGGATTGCTGTTCAAGGTCTCTAGCTATGGAATCACTGGAAAAGTTTTTTCAATAATAAAATCTTTCCTAATTGATAGGTCCCTGAGGGTAGTTGTCAATAAACATTTCTCCCGGGTGATCAATATAGGCATGCCCCAAGTGTAGCTTCTCAGACCAATCCTCTTTTTACTTTACATAAATGATCTGCCTAAGAGTATACTCCGATCATTTATGAATATGATGCAACTATATGGGTGCACCTTCAAAACTGCAGATGACTAAAGATTGGCAGCTGTTCTCTTCTTTGATCTAGCTCTAAAATCCCAGTGGCAAAAAATTGGCTGGTTACATTCAATGCCTCAAAAACTAAACTAATTATATGCCTTCATTGCCAATTGGACCCAGAACTACCACCAGTCATGATGAATAAATTATCTTTCAGGGAGGCTCCGTGTCTTGAGCAACTATTAAGCCTTAAACTCAACCTAAACTTCATGGAAATCCATTACTGAAGATGCAGGAAAAATGGTTGGTTCCCTGTACCACTCCAGTAAGTACCTGGCTCCTCATGCTACCTTCTATCTTTACAAGAGACAGATCAGGCTATTATTGTCATATTTGAGCATGAACTGCCCTGTTTTTACTTTCCAATCACAAAAGAGTCTAAAAGTGTCTCCACATCCTTGTGGGGGATAAATTATTTTCCACCATGCAACCCCTCTCTCACAAATGAGATGATTTAAGTTTCTCACTGCTTTACTTTCATGAAAAGTGCTCAGATGAACTGCATCCCCTAGTTTCACTAGTTCTGTTATATGCTCAGTTCGATGATGGAAAGAATTCTGCAAACACAATGCTGGGCCCAATGATGTCTGGACGAATCTTAAACTGCTGCAAAAACAGGAATTAGATTTGGAACAAATTCAGAGTCTCTCACGATGACTGCAATGGGGACAATGATTAAGACTCATTTCATTTGTTGAGGATTACCACTCAGCTCGACTTCTACATAAATTAATTTCACAATTTTCTTCTCTGTCCTCTTCACATAAACAACTTCAAATAATTTAATCGGGGAAACAATCACAACTCGACCTTCACTGGGACCAAACTTCACTTCTTCTTTTGTATAAAATATCACTGTAATAAACTGGTTATTCTTCTCCTTCTTCTTTGTCGTCCTTGTCACCATACAATAATAACAATTTGCAACAAATGCCTTTGACGGAAATAATAGACTGATCCCAAATGTAAATAAAATATTCATTGATATTTTATTCTTTTCTTTTTCAACAAAGTAGTGACATTACCATGAGTGGAGGAGGTTCTTTTGGTCTGAGTTGTCAGCACTCCTGCATAGAGACCCCCCCCCCCCCCGCATTGGGGAAACTCGATGACTAAGCCTGATTTTGCCAACTGTTCCCTTCGACTACCGAAATCAGACTCTTTCTTGCATTGGGATAAGCCTGATTTAGAACAATCATTCACCTCGACAGTTAAAATCCAACTCTAAAAAACAAACTCAAATTTTACTCTAAAAATTTTAAACTGTCAGCTTGACGTCACTTCCGCTCCACTGACAGCTGTCTTCCAGTACAATTATATTTGGGACATGACCTTTTCTGACCCCGTTAGTCATAATAAGAATTCTAAATGCAAACATGTTGCACCTGTTTGACATTTTAAAACAATAACCATTTTAAAATCTTAAATCAATATCTGCATCACCCAATGAAAATACACCTCATGTCAAAAATCTGTAGTCCCTAAAAATATCATTATAGCAAATATACAACAGTTCTAACCTTCACATCTAGAACCCACCATGCTTTGTGCATTGTAGTGAACCACCTGCCATTTTTCTTTCCCTTGAAGCAGCTTCTTCCTGCTAACCTCTGCTCTATAGAACTGGCTACCATAAGAATGTTTTCCCAATCGCTACAATTCTAACTAAAATTAACTGTTATCTTCCCCACATATCCACATAAGCTCTGTAATTCTTTTCTGTAATTCTCTGCTCTGAGTGGCCTCCAGGCCTTGTACAGAGTAAATTTCACTGAAAAAAGACGTTTCTTCTTCATCTTATCCCCATATTTACTACCATATAGCATGACCAATACAGGTATACCTTGGGTTCCATTGTTTTGAGTTAAGTTGTTCTCGATTATACCTTGTTTATCAAAAAAAAATATATATATATAGAAAAATAAAAGTCAAGTTTAAGTCATTTTATTCAATTTTATGTCTGGCTGCCAGTCTTAATATCACTAGAAAAGCGTCATCAATTTAGATTACTATTTTTCTTGTCAGTCAGTTAAGTGCCATACGTGATACGCGCTTTGGGCGATCATGTCTTGAAAGAGACATGACTGACTGGCAGAAGGTTATCCTGCAGTAGGTTTCCATTGCTTTCTGCGGTAGACTGGTTGCCAACCAAGGCTATAGAACCCAATCTGTCCTTTTATTTGACCCATAACTGGAGGGAAGAGATGGATTAATACCTTTCCCAAGGTTATTTATGCATAAGTGAATGCAGGGAATTCAACTAGAAGTTGAACTTGGCTCCCCAAGGTGTCGTTCGAAGTCGATATCCACTGCACCACAATGCACATCCATTTTTCTTGTAATATATTAAAAACTAAAATTTATTTGTAAGCTTAAAATAGATTCTTATTGACCATATTTTTTTTTATAAACATATCACCTCAAGCAAGGCATCTTACTGCCACTGTTTTGCAGGGGGTTACATAGAAGAAAAGTTATGAGAAAGAGTGACAGGTTATAGGAGGTGTCAGGAAGAGGGTAAGAAAAGGATGAGAATACTGATGAGAGTGGAGTGGATGGAGAAAAGAGTATGAGAAAAAGGATGCAGGTTAGTGAGATAGGAGATGACTATTGACTTTACATTTAAATTCTTGAAGATTATAGCTGTTGGGGAAGCAAGTAAACGGAAGAAAATTCCACAGGCGGGAAGTGCAAGAAAAGAAGCTGCTGGAGTAGAATTTGTGTTTACATTTTATTGGTTTCATGGTAAAAGAGTGGGACATAGTTGCTAATCTTGTTGCTTGTGTAAATTCATATATAGGGTGAACCAGTGAGCTAAGTTCATCGGAGCAGAAGCCATGAAAGTATTATATTATTAAAAATGTATTTATAAATAAAATACTGTACTGGGAATGATTATTTGTGGTTTAGCCTAGTGACAAGTAAATTCAGAAACAAGTAAATTTGACTTAAGTCGTTTTTCAAGTCACCTCTTTTGGACTTAACAAATTACCAATGTAAGGTTAGGTATATCAGTATTGTATATCAGCTCTGCATTTCCTTTCTTTGTTGTTATTTTTTTCTCTTTCAATGTTAATATAATTTATAATTTTCTTTTTAGAACATGCATGAACATTACAAAAATTGGGTGATTATTATTATGATGAGTCCGAAGACAAACTATTCTTATTAAGTTAAAAATTGAACTGAAAATGAATTTATTCTTCAAATATGAGCATTTCAACAGTCAGTCAGTTGAGTGCCATACTCGATACACACTTTGGTCGATCATGTCTCGAAAGAGGCATGACTGACTGGGTAGAAGATTTTCTATCCTGCTCTTTAAACTATAGCTGAAGGGAGAAGAGAAGGATTGTATTAATAAGTAGTAATTAGTGGGGGATCAGTTTTCTATTGTTATTAAGTAATAAACTGATCCCCCACTTTTGACCAGTAGAAGCTTTACTTGTTTTCAATTATTACCTTCATTCAGTCAGTTAAATGCTATACATGATACATGCTTGGGCGATTATGTCTCGAAAGTGACATGACTGACTGGGCAGATTTTCTATCCTGCTCTTTAAACTATAGCTGAAGGGAGAAGAGACAGATTGTATTAATAAGTAGTAATTAGTGGGGGATCAGTTTTCTATTGTTATTAAGTAATAAACTGATCCCCCACTTTTGACCAGTAGAAGCTTTACTTGTTTCCAATTATTACCTTCATTCAGTCAGTTAAATGCTATACATGATACATGCTTGGGCGATTATGTCTCGAAAGTGACATGACTAACTGGGCAGATTTTCTATCCTGCTCTTTAAACTATAGCTGAAGGGAGAAGAGACAGATTGTATTAATAAGTAGTAATTAGTGGGAGATTAGTTTATTACTTAATAACAACAGAAAACTGATCTCCCACTTTTGCCCCTTAGAAGCTTTACTTATGTTTCCAATTATTATCTTCATTCAGCCAGTTAAGTGCAATACGTGATACACGCCTTGGGTGATCATGTCTCGAAAGAGACATGACTGACTGGACAGAAGATTATCCTCCAGTAGGTTGCCATTAATTTCTATGGTAGACTGGTTGCCGACCAAGGCTATAGAACCCAATCTGTCCTATTATTTAACTCATAGCTAGAGGGGCAAGAGATGTATTGTATTATTAAGTAGTAATTAGTGGGGGATCAGTTTATTACTTCATAACAATATAAAATCGATCCCCCACTTTATGACCAGTAGAAGTCTTAATCATGTTTTCAACTATTATATTCAATCAGTCAGTTAAGTGTCATATGTGATACACACTTTGGATGATCATGTCTCAAAAGAGACATGACTGACTGGGCAGAAGATTATCCTGCAGTAGGTTGCCATTGTTTTCTGCGGTAGACTGGTTGCCAGCTAAGGCTATAGAACCTAATCTGTCCTATTATTTAACTCATAACTGGAGGGAATAGACAGATTAATACCTTTCCCAAAGGTATTTGTGCATAAGGGAATACAAGGAATTCAATCGGAATTCAAACTCAGCTCCCCGATTTGTCGCTTCGAGTCAATATCCACTGTACTGCAATGCACACATTTTTCTAAAATATGAAAACCTTTTTATTTTTATTGTATGAAGTACATTCACAAAGAGAAATCAGAAAATTAAAACTAAATATGATGATTAAACTGCAATCAGTCATAAAATGGTGCTGATATCCGTACTTGGTGCTGATGGTAATAGTTTATTGTTTCTGTACTAAAAAGTAATCATTCATTTATAATAAGAAAGCTTAGGGTCAACAATCTTAGAAATACATTTCAGTATTTGATATACACACAGATCTCACAAGCCCTGTGTTATGCTGAAACTCACCTATTCCTCAGATAATGGACTCTCCCTCCTATATTAATACGAGTTAACAGGAAGTTCATAGACGTTCTTTAGACTTCTATTGGAGTTCAGTAGAACTACTAGGCAGTTGATATTAGTCGGCAGTTAGCTGAAAACTAAGGAGTCAGCTTTCAGTGGAAGATTACCAAGTTCCTAACATTTTGGGTGCGTTAAGTCGATTAGCAACCGACATCGCATGATTATAACCTTCAGTGCGAAAACTACTCCACAACACCCAGTCTGCAAAAAAGGATCAAATTAAGTGTAAGTGAAGCTAAGAGTCAGCAAAATATTTGGAAAGTGAACCTAATTTACTGCGATTTTGTGGTTTGTGAGCTAAGACTAAGTCAAAATAAAATTATGGATATTTTTTAAAGATTTTGAACTCTATTTTTAATTATTTAATTTAAATTGCACAAAATAAAAGTTGTAATTATAAATAAGCACAGACTATAACAACACAATTCTATTGAAGGAAGAATTAATGAGAATGATCAAACTCTTTTTTTATTATATAAAACTCAGTCAGACTGTAACTAAAAATTTGTGCTTCCTATTCTCAAAATTGAATGTAAATGTTGATCAGTTCAGACTAATCTACATGCAGATTTAGAACGCTTTATCTTGTATAATTAAATCTTTGGTTCAAAATTTGTGCTTCCTGCCATCAAAATTGGCTGAATGTTAATCACTTGAAACTGGCCTATACACAGATTCAGATTGCTTGATCTTTTAAAAGTCTTCTCACATAATTCAACCTATGTTTTAAAATTCATGCTTATTTTCATCAAAATTGACTGTAAATCTTGATGAATATGCAAATTTAATATGTTTAATCTTTAAAAAGGTTATCATGCATAAATATTTGCTGTACTAAATTCTGAAATTAATTATCTGGTAACAATTTTTAAACAGAATATTGTCAATCTGAAAGACCTTCATCAAAGTCAGTTAACTTTTCCTCTTTATACCTGTTTTTGAACATCTCATTGGATTAGAGGTCAATCAGTTCTAAATATAAACGTGATTAGAAGGCCTCAATGATGTATAAACAAAAGATGCTTTTTTCGATTTTATACATAATAATATTAAAAGAAAAATAATATTAAAGAATTAATTATCTTAGATTATTAGTACATTTCATATAGTTTGCAGGCTAATATGATATATACTATATGATATAATATGATGATTTGATATTTGCATTGCTAAAACATGAATGAATCTATTGTGGTGTAATGGGTATTGGCTCCAAATAAGAAATTGTATAGTCAAGTTCAAATTCCTGTTGAATTCATTTCATTCACTTATGCACAAATACCCTTGGGAAAGGTATTAATCCATTTCTTCTTCCTCCAGCTATGGGTTGAATAGCAGGACAGATTGGGTTTATAGTTTTGGTTGGCAACTAATCTACCGTAGAAAGTAATGGCAATGCAGGAAAAATCTTCTGCCTCGTCAACCATGTCTCAAAAGAGACATCATCACCCAAGAGTGTATTACATACAGCAATTAATGACTGACTGAAGGCAATCTCTAGAACTGCCTTGATTGTAATGTTTAAAATATTCTTACATTTTTTAAACTATCTGATATAGAAGCAAAAACATTGAAGTTCTTTCTTAAGCCACTGAAATTATAAGACTTGAATAAAGAAAAAGAACTTTTCTCCTGACAAAACATTTTAATGAAACATGTATCTTTCCACCTCTTTACAAGAACAGAGTCAGCACAAATTTATTTTTTAAACTGTACCCCAACTAATTTTGGTAGATCCAAAAATTGTTCTTCTTCCTTAACATTTCTTTCAGTCACTTCAGACATCAATGATTAACCCTGACCCAAATCTCTTTTGGTGCAATGGAGAGGTGCTGTCTCCTGTAACTGAACCTTTATATTTCTGATTATTACTCTAGCCATGAGTGGCTAAAGCTTGAACACAAAGGCTATAAGAACTTTTGTTTAGTTAAAACTAGCAGTATAGCCCGGCGTTGCTCAGATGTAATGAAAGCTTTAAAAATAATCCATGGTCCTGGAGTTCAGACTCTTTGGACGTTGGCACAAAAGACTAAAAAGCAGTAGTTATTTCCAGTTAAAGCAAAACCGTAGACTGAAAGAAAAATGAATGAATGTAAGTCAAATTTTGATTTCCTGGTATCAATATCAAATAAGTTTTTTTCATCGTAAACTGAATTTTGAAGGCTAAATAAGTCCTCTGAGTAAATGGTATCATGGCTGAGACTAAGAACTACAATTATACCTACTTAGAGCCAAACTCAAAGCAAAAACTAAAATAAAAGGGTTGAAAAAAATAAAATACAGGCATACAGGCAGATAAACAGACACACACACAAACATCTTGCCTTATTTATATATATATATTATCAATTTTCTGCACTATTGTAAGAACTGCAACCATGAAATTTCTGAATATTGTTTTTTATGCCTTTGTCTATGAGTGTATCAAATTTGATTAAAATCGGACCACTCCTTCTATAACCCGATTTTTTTGATTATCGATTTTTGATATTTATCGGGGGTACCTCGACACAAAACCTAGCTAAGAACATTCACAGACGCTTATAGTACAACTGTGTAAATTTTCAAGAAAATCGGTTCAACCGTTTCGGAGTCTATAGGTAATGGACACACACACACACACAGACATATACACACACACACAGACAAAGTTCCATTTATAAATAAGTTTAGATTAGATTAATTTGAATAAAAATTTAGGAATCCTCCAGTTAGTAACAGATAAAATTTTTACCTAATAATAAAAGGAAGAAGGGATCGTACTGCCTGGTAAGACTGACAGAAAGGAAGAGTTTTGGTAGTCATTATACAGTGGGTCATGAGTATCATCTTTGCATGTTAATCTGGGTATTTACTAGAACTCTCTACACTGAGGACGGATGTGACACAAGGTTGGTTTTAATGTGGGAATTTTGAGACCTTAAGCTCAGCCAAAAACTTCCCATAGATCTTGCCTAAGGCAGGGTTGGGCTTTTGTCTAATTTATCGCAGACAAGACACTAACCTTTTGCATAGCCTCATCTGGGTTTTTCTCTGCCTGGAGGCAAAGAGTCTGACAAGGTGGAGTTTGAGTGAAACTCTGACATCTTGTATAATAATCTGTACTCAAAAAATGAATCTGGATTTTCTTATGTTGTATAGCACATTTGATAGAGTTAATAAATTTGTATTATTCTCAGATTTACTAGCAATGTTTCAAAACATTATTCTATCATTATTTTATGGAGGTTGTTATCTATGAGGCCCTCTTGCCACTAATTACTTTATTTATAAACAATGTTTTGAAATATTGATATTTATTTATAAAAAGCTATATCTTAGAAAGAAAATAAAAATAAACAAAAATGTTAATTGTGTATCTAATTATGAAGTGAGATGGCATAGTGTTTGTTGTGGGATCTCCCCTTTTTGTATATGATAATGGACTCGACTGAGTGTACATATAATCCTGCCATAGAGAGAACAGTGAATCACAGTTGTAGTGCCAGTTTACGTTGGAAAGTAATCGTAGAAATCTGTTACAGTTATCGAAGATTTCCGACAGATACCAAAGTTACCCAGAGACCAGGCTAGCTCTGAGCTCTACTCAGCTAGAATAAGTTACTTGAACATACTATTTCCAACGACTTCACTTCAAGACTTGTATATATTTATTTCTACTAATAGTATTCCTGAATTGACTAACCCGCATTCCAGTTTGTATATTACGTTCAATATAACCTACTTTTCTATCTCCATATCTGTTTTTGTTGTTTATTATTTTGTGCGGTTCCTCATACAGAATCCACAACAAATTGGCAACAAAGACTCATACCCACATATGCCCCAAAATGCCACAACAAATTGGTGATGAAGATTCATATACAAGTTGCCACAACAAATTGGTGACAAAGACTCGAACTCATGTACACGAATACCTGAACTCATACAGAACAACATAAAAACCATAGTGCCACACAGGTCAACCACAAACAATTTGGTGATGCTATTGCAGATAATCTGCTGGCATTACAACTTTTGAACAAAAAGAGATAGAATGAAAAACCGTAAAAAGGAAATTGAAAGTCAATATTTGTCTCCTTCAAAAGAAAAATTCTCCACAAAATTTTCTACAAGATTAATTGCCAGAAAGCAATAGTTAAAAAACCAAACCCCTCACGGAATCAAAGCAGCAAACCATGACTGACTTTCAGAAAGGAATACTAGAAATCATAAAAAGAAGTGAAGACAATATAAATTAGAAGACAAACAAATGAAAATGCAAAAGGCAAATGAAGAAAGACAATTACAACTACAAGAACTCTTACTAAAATTTACAAGCAACACACAAGAAAGGAACACAGAAAAAGAAGAGATGTTTTCACAAGATGCTGTGTGGAAGGCAATAGAAACCTTTAAGTACTCAATTGATGAAGACAAAAATTTTGGAGAATAATACAGGCGATAAGACATTTTTAATATTGATTGTCAGAACTGGACAGAAAAGAAAAAGTTAAATCTTTTGCTCAGAAAATTAGGTACAGAGAAATACACTAAATTTGTAGATTATATTCTACCAAAGAAGACGAACGACTTGACATTTGAAGAGGCAGTGACATGCCTCACCGAGCTATTTAGCCCAAACATTTCTTTGTTTCACAAACAGTGGAAATGTCTTAATCTCATGAAAGACAAAAATAAGGACTATTCAACATTTGCAGCCATCGTCAACAAACATTGTGATGATTTTAAATTGGCTGAGCTAACTCCAGACAACTTTAAATGCCTCATATTTGCCCAAGCATTAGTCGCTGCTAAAGACAGCGAAATGCAAAAATGAATGCTTACAAAACTCAAAAATGAACCAGGTTTAATGCTGCAAAAACTATCAGAGGATTGCCAAAAATGCCTAAGTATTAAAAAAGACAATAAAGATATTGAAGAATCAGGAGTCGCACATATTCGTAAGTTAAAAAAAATTACGTTTTTCACCCTCCCCAAAAGTAAAAGAAGATTTTAATGACAGAACTATAAGATATAAAACAACTAGTGACAGAAATCAAATAAAAAACAAGCCTCCCCCTTCTGCATATTAGAGATGTGGTGGATTACATTGGGTTAGAGATTGTTGGTTCAAATACAAAAATTGCCTAGTGTATGGAAATATGGGACACAAGGCAGCTGTATGCAGAAACAAAAACCAGTCTAGTAGGGTAAGATCTACTAGAGTGGAATATGAAAAACAAAACATGAGGAAATATGTAGAACTTGAAACATTGAATAAGAAGATCAAATTACAATTGGATTCAGGTTCGGACTTAACAATAATCAACCTACAAACATGGTGGAAGCTGAATAGGCTGATCATGTTACACACAAAAAAAATTGCTCAATCTGTAACAGGAAAATGGATTACTTTCGAAGGCAAAATAATCATGAATGTGAAATTTCAGGGAGAAACCAAAAAATTAAAAATATATGTTATGAAAAACACAGACAACCTGGTAGTAATGGACTGGATGCAGAAGTTTAATGTATGGGATTTACCCATTAGTTCTTTTTGCAAAAAAATAGAGTGTGAGCCTTCAGAAGCCACAAAATTGAAGGAAGAATTATACAAACAATTTCCAGGGGTATTCTCATGTGGGTTAGGAAGATGCAACAAATTCACAGCAAAAATTGAGCTAAGGCAGAATGCTCAACCAGTATTCAAAAAAAGAGAAACGTACCTTTCGCTACAATAGATAAAATAGATAAAGAGCTTGATAGACTAGAACAAACTGGGATCATTTCAAAAATAGATTTCAGCGAATGGGTGGCACTGGTAGTATATGTGAAGAAAAAATCTGGAGAAACCTCTGTGTGTGCAGATTTTTCTACTGGTTTAAACAACGTGATAAAAGATTATCATTACTCATTGCCAAACCCGGAATACACCCATAATTATGAAAAGATCATCAAACCAGATGAACGAGTTTACTTCAGAAAGTTTAGAATAATACGGCATATTGGGAACTGGGAACAATTGTAAACAGACTAGGAAATGTGATGTACACAATACAGGGAGAAAAACTTACACACAGAAGACACGTAAACCAAATACAAAAAAGGAGTGAAGACCCAAGCACTTCACCCTCAGAAAATGATGACGCAATGGAAGAAATTTTTGAAGCCTTTGACATTCAGAGACTTCAAATAAATACAGAAATTAGAAGAACTTGCAGAAAACAAAAACTTACAGAGCCATTAATCATAGATCCCAAACGGAAAAAATGCTACTACCCCTAAAAAAGAAGCTAGGTAGAGGGGTGTTGTGGGATCTCTCCTTTTTGTATATGATAATGGACTTGACTGAGTGTACATATAATCCTGCTATAGAGAGAACAGTGAATCACAGTTGTAGTGGCAGTTCACAGTGGAGAGTAATCGTAGAGATCCGTTACAGTTATTGAAGAGTTCTGATAGATACCAAAGTTACTCAGAGACCAGACTAGCTCTGAGCTCTACTCAGCTAGAATAAGTTACTTGAACATACTATTTCCAACGACTTCACTTCAAGACTTGTATATATTTATTTCTACTAATAGTATTCCTGAATTAACTAACCCACGTTCCAGTTTGTATATTACGTTCAATATAACCTACTTTTCTATCTCCATATCTGTTTTTGTTGTTTATTATTTTGTGCGGTTCCTCATACAGAATCCACAACAAATTGGTGACGAAGACTCATACTCACATATACCCCCAAATGCCACAACAGTGTTTAACTTTTAACTCAAAACAATATATTCTTTATGAAATTACTAATTGCATACCAGTTACTTTGATGGTTACAAGATGATTAAATTTAAACTCTAAATTGTTTGAGCATTTAAAATAACACATTTCTTATAAAATATTTTCAGTTTAAATAGAAGAATCATGAAATGACTTCAAAGGGCTTGCATATTTTTTTTCTATATTCATTTCACCCCCAAGCAAGGCAGAAATGCCACTGGTGCACCAGGGGGTTACAGTGATAGAAAAAAAAAGTTGTGGGTGATGTCCAAGAAAAGATAAGAGATGGCTGGGAATCAAGTAAATAAAAAATGGAAATTGACATTGTATTTAAACTTTTGGATCTTGCAGCTATCAGGGAAACAAGCAAATGGAAGTAAATTCCACCAATGGGAAGTGTGAGAAAAGAAACTGTTAGAGTAGAAGAGGAGGTTACATTTAACTATTTCTGTGGTCAAAGCATGGGACCTTGATGCCAATATAGTAGCATGAGTAAATACACCAGGAAAAAAAGAAGCTTGTCAGATTAGTTTCCATGAAAATACTTGTAGAAAAGACAGAGGGAAGCCACATCATGTTGGTGAGAAAGTGACTGAAGGCAAGCTACCAAGTCAGGATATTGCAGATCCTTCTTTGGATATTGTCATGAACCTCAAGATGAATAGCAGGCACACCCAACCAGATATGGTAACAGTATTCAATACACAGATGAATATACTCTTTTTCTGTTACCCATTGGTTGTTGCCAGACAGAAAGGAAAATTAGATCTTGTAGCATAGATGCACACTTCATTTTTATTCACACTACATGTATATACATATGTATGTGTGCTCTTTTATATTCTAATTCAATCACATAGTTAAAAATATTTTTACAAAATTTTAAAAAATACTTTAAAAAAATTGCTCTGATAATTTCCAAATAATTTTTAAAAAGGTGTAGTATTTTTGGTAAATTTTTGTTTTAGGTCTCAAAAGCTTTTCCCCTTCAAATTTATCCAAAATAGCATTATTTCTGTGCAAATGTATATGCTGAACTCAAATCAACAATTAGTTATTGAAGAAATTTATCTTTATTGATCTTAATGACCAGAAAAAAATCGAACTTCATCTCACACTTTTTGTCTCCCGTAACTCTTACAAAGTCATGTAATTAACTGCAGAATGACTTTTGGCATAGGTAACAAATTTTGGCCTATTTACTTCCTTTACAGGAAATTTCCGCCTATTTACTTCCTGTAATGAAAGTAATACATGTAGAAAAAAACTGCGTATTACTTTCATTACAGAAAGTAAATAGGCAGAAATTTCAGTAAAGGAAATAAATAGGCCAGAATTTGTTGCCTACATCGAAAGTAATTCAGCAGTTAATTACATGACTGCGTTAGCGTTATGGGAGACAAAATGAGTGAGATGTAGTTTGATTTTTTTCTGGACATTCAAATCAATAAAGGTAGGTTTCTTCAATAACTAATTGTTGATTTGAGTTCAGCATATATATTTGCACAGAAATAATGCTATTTTGGATAAATTTGAAGGGGGAAAAGCCTTTGGGACCTAAAACGAAAATTTACCGTATTTTTGTAGTAGATATCTTCTGTATTGATTCACTGTCTTTCTTTAATTGTTAGAGGTAATAATAGTTTGTTTCCAGATCTGAGCCAATGCCAAGAATTTTTTATAATGCATTTGTATACTTTAATAAATTATCAATGAATTTTTAATCTTTAATGCAACCCAATTTGTGTAATGCTAATTATTACAAAAATTTTTGGTGTTAATTAGCTTATGAAGAAAATTTACTTGGGGAATAAAACCATTAGGTTGAAAAAGTTTGGACACCAAACATTAAAAAAAATAAATCATTTCTTCAATATTTACTATACTGAGAATATTTATTGTTATTAACAATATTTATATTGACAATATTGACAATATTTATATTGACAATATTGACAATATTTATATTGACAATATTGACAATATTTATATTGACAATATTTATTGTTATTGAAACACAAAATGTATAATGTATCAGAGATTGGTTGAAGTAACAAATTCTGTTGATAGCAGAACCTTTTCTGATTGTTAAACTATTTTTACTTGTTCTTTAATAAGTGCACATTGAACTGCATTTACCATACCATTTCTGTGGGAAATTTAGCAAACCCTCCCCTAAATTGAGTTGTGGATGATCAACAAAGACAAAATATTTAAAGAGTTTAAAATACATACTTTATGTCAGAAATACATTATACAATAAGAATTAGAAAAAAAAAGAGTTGCTAAGATTTTTTTTTTAGCAGTTAAAGTCACGATATTGAGGACAAATTGAAGGACATGAATCCGTTTGAAATTGATTGAACACTCATCTGGTGTTGCTCATAACTTTCTTCCAAAGACTGCTTGTCTTTGCATCATTCAGGTTTTTTTGTGGCTAACACCGCCTGTTCTTCGAGTAGGCCATAACACATCCAATCAGTTCACTGGTCTGGAAGCCTCTTCTTGAAGAAGGTCATAATACATTCTCATAGTGTCAAGTTCACTAGCCAGATTCACTTTGTGTCCTTGGTTTGGCTCCAAACCTTTTTGACACTCAAAATTGTGTCCATCTCATTATCACTAGATAATGAATTTACCCAGAATCAGCAGGGCTTATCAACCAAGGGAAGATAACCTTTTTTTATACTTTCACTGTTTGTTTTGAGTTCATGAGAAGGATTGCATTATGTCAACTTGATTAAGTGATTCAAAATGGAAACATTGAACACACACACACATATATATACACACCCATCCACAAACTCATATGTTTATCATCAAACATAGACACAAAGATTTTTGTGACTTTTTAGCAATAAGGTTTTTTTTCTCTTTCTTGTTGTAACCTTTGAAAAATGTATTAATTTTCTTTTTATCATCTTGATTTTAGTTTTAGGCAACAGCAGACATGTTAAAAGTAACACCATTAGTCTACTAATTTCCACCATAAAATCCATTATAAATAAGTTTCTAAAAAAATCTGGTATTAATTATAGTTTTCTATCTGTAACTCATTAATGAGTAAGAGTTACCCATTATATCTACTAAGACACCCAATAGGTGTTGTTCTATTCAGGACTATAAAAGGAACAACATAAACCATCTTTTTCTCTTTTTGCTCTTAGATGTAGAAACAGTACAGAACTTCTCTCTGTTGAGTGATGCTTATTAATTTCATACTCACATTCTTTATTTCTTTTTAAAACTAAATATATATCATGCTTCAATCTTGACTCATTTTTGAATTTCAGAAATATATCATATCTATGTAAATATAGACAATCAACAGCTTATAAGTTAAATTGAACAGCATCAATTTTGAACTCTTGAAAATATGATAAAGCCAGCCTAAAATCTTAAGTGCAATGTATGAAAGTCTTTCTGTGTAGTTAGACAAGTAGCTTTAATCCAGTATTACTTTAATCCAGTATTACTTTAAGCCAGTATTACTTTAAGCCAGTTACTTTAATCCGATTTAATTTAACCAGTATTACTTTAAGCCAGTATTACTTTAATCCAGTATTACTTTAATCCAGTATTACTTTAAGCCAGTATTACTTTAAGCCAGTATTACTTTAATCCAGTATTACTTTAAGCCAGTATTACTTTAAGCCAGTATTACTTTATGTTAAAATGGCTTGAAATTATCATTAATTCACTTAACAGCCACTTTTGAGAGCCATTAAAGCTAAATGTGGAGTCACCTTATTTATAGAATTTATATTCATTGCTTGCAAATAAACAAGAGAAACTACTTTTTAATTAATCATTTAAAATTATTTGTACTCTCACTAATCTCTATCCAGCAGGGTTATAATATTAAATGATATTTTAACATATTACAATTTTAAGATAGATAGATAGATAGATAGATAGATAGATATGAACAGACTTAGATAGATAGATAGATAGATAGATAGATAGATATGAACAGACTGAGATAGATAGATAGATAGATAGATAGATAGATAGATAGATATGAACAGACTGAGATAGATAGATAGATAGATAGATAGATAGATAGATATGAAAAGACTGAGATAGATAGATAGATAGATAGATAGATAGATAGATAGATAGATATGAACAGACTGAGATAGATAGATAGATATGAACAGACTGAGATAGATAGATAGATAGATAGATAGATAGATAGATAGATATGAACAGACTGAGATAGATAGATAGATATGAACAGACTGAGATAGATAGATAGATAGATAGATAGATAGATAGATAGATAGATATAGAACAGACTGAGATAGATAGATAGATAGATAGATAGATAGATAGATAGATAGATAGATATTAACACACTGAGATAAATAGATAGATATTTAAAGGATAAGATAGATAGACTTGTTATTCTTAGCATACATAATAAACAGGCACCTCATTTTTCCAAAATATTGTCTGAAAACTATTTCCAGAGTCTTATATATTATATATTAAATTAAGGTATCTGATTAGCTAATAGATGCTATAGACTGTTAGTAAGAGAATCTAGCCTAACTCCATAACACCTGTAATGTTAAATGTAAACACTTGGTAAAAGGAAGTCATTTTATCTTCACTCACTTTTAGATTTGAATAACAGATGTTTAATGTCTAATCATAAACAAAGGACTGTGTCAGATAATAGAAACCACATAATTTCAGGACTTTTGATAGCAACAACAAATAAAACTAGTAGCACATGTAACTTTCAGAGATAATGATGACATAATGAAGATGCTGACGTTGCACCTTACCCAAAACAAAAGACAAGGAAGGGAAAAAAAAAACAATAACAGTTACTTGACTTGAGAAATTTATTTTCCTGGAAAATTGTTTTAATAGAAAGATTTTAAAAAATTTAAACTGAAAGCAGCACAGACTGCTCAGTCAAAGAATAGTGTATGTTTTCTTATAAGGAAAGAGTTGCTATTGTTATTACCAAGGCTTATACCTTATTTACATTGTTCAGACTGTTGCCTTCATTTTTATTGCCATGTTTATGACATTTCGGCAGTTGTACACTCCGGCCTTTTTCAGGTGCTAGGAATTTCAAAACCAACCCTTTATTTTGATCACTGGGGTATATCATTCTCATTCCAGTAGTTATGTAGTTATCTCCCTTTAACTTAACTCTCTAAGTTATTTGTTCACCATTGCTGTAGCCTGGTATTCAACTTACAATTCCTTGGGTCAAGTCACTAGAACTAACCAACACCCATATTCCTTGAGGATACAAGGCCTAGTTTGAAATTCCTGGCATACAACGGCCAAAACATTCTAAACATGCTTATACCTTATAAAAGTATGCAATGGTCTCTTTTTTATCTATTATAACAATGATAAATTAATATAATAAATTTAAAAAAATTATTAACGAAAACAATTTTTATTGTTACATACAATTTGATTTTGTTGTGACCTTGTTACCAAGTAGTTGTGGTCTGTTAGGGCCAGAAATAATGACACAAAGACAGAATAATGTTAAACAAATATATTACAAAGACAGTGGTACAAACAATGAGAGATTATTAGCATGACTCTTTAGTCTGGCTGTCAGAGTTATCTGCTGGAAGAGATTCAGCTCTTACTCTTTGGAAAGGTATTAATCCTTTGCTTCTTCTAGCTATGGATCAAATAACAGGACAGATTGGGTTTTTTGCCTTAGTTGGTGACCAGTCTACCGTAGAAAGTAATGGCAACCTACTGTGGGAAAATCTTCTGTCCAGTCAGTCATGTCTCTTTTGAAACATGATCACCCAAGTATGCATCACATATGGCACTTACCTGACTGACTATAATAAAATAAACATCTTCAGTTCTAAAGCTGAATTAGTCAAATAAAGCTTCATAAGCTTCTACTTAGAGTTATTATAATTATTTATATTATTTACAGTAGCCTAATGGATTAAAAGTTCACAAATTTGGTGATGTAGTAACTGTGAGTTGAATTTTTGCATCAGTAATAGATACTGTGATGCAGTTGAATATGTTGCATTCACATATATACAGTACCTTTGGGAAAGGTATGATTTCTTCAATTCTACCTCCAGCTATGGATTAAATAGTAGGACAGATTGGGTTCTATAGCCTTGGCTGGCAAACAGTCTACCACAGAAAGTAATGGCAACCTATTGCAGGAACATCTACTGCCCACTCAGTCATGTCTCTTTCGAGACATGATCACCCAAGCGTGTATCACGTGTGGCACTTAATTGACTGACTGACTGAATAGATGCTTAAACTAAGTAGAAACAGGATAAGCAATATATAGCGTTTAGTGCAACTGAATCACAGAAAGTAGTAGGCACTCAACCTCTTCATGAGTAATAGCTGTAGCTATTTATACATATGGTGACTTTCTTTTTAAATGAATCACTTTGTCTCCCTGTACTGAAGAGGTTTTATTCCCTTATTTTCCTTGATATTTCTTCTGGAAGCTTTTGTCTTCTCACTATCTTCTTCCTTCTCCCTAAGAGATTGTTTAGATATGGGAGATTGTGATCTTTTTAATTTTTCAGTCAAAAGATGTCCATACTTGTTTCCTCTTCTTTTTATTAGACCATTTCTGAGATTCTCTTTTTATTAGACCATTTCTGAGATTCTTTTTTAGGATTTACGCATATGTTTCAAATGATTCATTTTGAAACATTTTTTTGCATATTTTTTAATATACCAGGCATTTTTGTTTTTCTCTTTGATGTTTATAACCACACCAAGTGCACATTCTTCTGTCTTTTTTCTTTATTGCATATCGTCCATTTTCTGTACCAGATCTGTATTAAATTGTTGTATTAAATTTCTGAATCGATTCTTGTTGCCGAACAAATATGACACACTGTTCTAGTGACAACTTTTCCTGTTGTAAATGCGTAAGAGTCATCTGCAAACACTCCTTATTTTGAAGGTTGTTCACCAATTTCATTTGAATCAAATCTTTTTTGATTGACTGGTTTTCTGATCTTAGTTTCTCAAATTCACAATATTTAACAGCCTGTTTCAAACAAAGAACATATTCAATAATTGGTTCAGGAACTTAACTCACTTTGCATTTAATACCTTTTTCTTAGGTGTTATGATTTCACTATTAGTTGACTTATATTGTCAAATGTCATTTCTTCCAACTGTCTTGGGTATGCAATTGCTGATACTTTCATAATAACTTCATAACCAGCAGTTGTCAAGATGACATCATTTCTCTGGTTTTCTTTTCCAACTGATTTTAAAGCCTTTTGCTTTTTTCTTCCAACTTTAGCTGCTAAACCACTAAGCCACACTTGTGTGCACTCATAATTATCAACTGATAATTGTTTATTCAATTCTTTATATATTAGTGGCATCATTGTAGTGTAGTGTTACTGAATCATGGAAAAACAGAAATCCGTGTTTTTATCATTTCAGTTGTTATAAGAAATTGCCTAGCTTCACACAGAAAAAAAAAATCATATGTTTCTTCTTTAATTCTCAGAGTTGCAAAATTCCACAAAAATCCAGGAGACGTTATTTCTGGGAATTTAGTCTCTCTTTCTCAGCACAGTTGGCTTTCCCTAGAAGTCATAAAATACTTCATGCCCTGTTTCTTAGACAGTTGTCACTTCTATCAGTGGTTGTTAAATTTTTTAATAACAGGGAAACTCATTTTCAGTAAAAAATAAAATTTTCAATTCTTGCAATAAGACTCTTTGCCAGCATTCAAGAGTCATAAAAAACTTGTCACTGTGTTTTCTAAACCAGTGTTTCTCAACGCGGGCCCTCAGGCCATAATTGGGCCTGAGGAACTTTGAAATGGGCCTGGAGCTTTCTTTGGACCTGGAGTGCGCCCCAAGGAAAATATATGGGGGTTGAAATTCTATGGTTTTTCTACTGATGTAAATTTATGAAATCACTGTAGTATAGCTCCATTGACTTCAAGAAAAAAATTTCATTTTTTATGGTGTGTATGTTAAACTTTGACAGTTTCTTTTTTGGTTTTGGTTTTAACCTATTGAACACTGAGACCAGACAATTTAAAAATATCTATGCCTTCGACTTTTAAGGATAACTTTTTTTATTTCATTCTTGTCTTGATAATGGGCATGCGAGTCTTGTAATAGATATCTGCATGGAAATGGTAATTGATGAGCTGAGTTCAAATTCCCAGCTAGTTTGATGTCTCAGCTTTCAGACTAATACCCTTGGTAAAGGCACAAATCTGTCACTCTTTCTTTCCTTCAGCCACAGGTTAAATAGTAAGGTAGACTGGGCACTCTAGCCTTGGTTGGCAACTAGTGTAAGAGAAGGAAAACTGAATACTAAACTGTAAAGAAGGCAGCAGAAAGTATGCCAGTAGCTTTCCCAAGAATGCTTGGCATTTCCAGATAACGAAGAATAGTAATCTTTGGAGAGTCTTTGCCTACATTCTGAAGGAATGTAGCATTTTATATTGTGTAGCAGAATAAACTAGTAGTGAAAATTAGCAAATGACCAGTACAAAGTTGCTCATTGGAACAATCTCATTCTATTTTTAGGATGTGTATATTTTTTTTGATTGATTAGTACTACTGATTCCATGAAAGTAGAAGAGAAAAGTATTTTTTTCATTTTTTTTTATAACATGTTATTTCAGAATGTAAGCAATCATGACTCTTTTCTTTTAATATCTTTGAATTATCATGGTTGTCCTTGGGAAACATAGTAGAATTATTTTCCATTGCCTTCTTCATAATTGTGAATGCAGTGTTATCCTCCTAGACTTGTTGCTCTTTCAAGTCTAGAGAGGCTATTCTTCTCTCTTATTTCACCATAGCTGGAAGAAGAAGAGATAGATTCATACCTTTCGCAAGGACCACAGTGTAAAATGAATGCAGATGCTTTAGTTGGAAATTGAACTGCTGATACCATTTTTCATATGGATAACCATCAAGCAATGTACACATCCAGAACAAGGGAAAGGTTTGCTAAATATACTTGAAGTCAATGTGGTTTGAATAGTTTTGTATCACAGATTTTAAAAGCTCTTGACATTTTTCTACACTGAGTGTGCCATTTGCTCTCCACAGGAAGGTGTCAGTAGCAGAGGAATATATCCTTGACTTTTGAGAAGAGTAAGCAACAAATTCAGACATTTTTGATATAAGAAAAATGTTAAAATACCTTTTATTTATCTTCCTAATCATCAGAATTGTTACTTGTGTATTTTCTTTACTTTCTTATATTTAAAATACCTGATTAAATGGCAATTAAGGCAATTATAAGAATTTTACAATTGTCTTCTTTTTAGTGTTTTCAGAATGTGCAGATGGTGTACCTACCCCTGTACTTATTTCAGCATTCACCCTGGTTGGATTGAGCTGGCTTCCTCCCAAGTGATGGAGAAAGATTCGTTGGGATTTGTTCAAGGGCAGAGTCCCAAGTCCTACCCTGTATAGACCTCAGGCATTTTAATTATCCCGTAACAGGTTGCCAGCACCTGCAGTGGTAGACTAGTTGCCAGCCAAGGCTATAGAACCCAATCTTTCCTGTTATTTAACCCATAACTGGAGGGAAGGAATGGATTAATACCTTTCCCAAGGTATTAGCATGTAAGTGAATGCAGGGCATTAAACTGGAATTCAAACTTGGCTCCCCGATTTCTCTTTCCGAGCCGGTATCCACTGCACCAATGCACGTCCATCAAGAAACGCTTACAGCACCTAGTATTCCCAAGCAGTCACCCATCTAAGTACTAACCAGGCTAAACGTTGCTTAACTCAGAATGAGAAACCAGAGAACTGAGTTCAAATTCCAATCATTTGTTGCATTCACTTACATGCCAATAGTCTTGTAAAATGTATGAATCCAACTTCATCTCACAGCTATGGGTTAAATTGTAGGACTTATCTCTGGAAAAATCATTGTTGCCTCCAAAACATTGTTAGTGTAATATTAATTTGCCCTCCCCTAAAAAAAGGAAACAATTATTCTTATAATTCAAAATAAGTTTGACTTTAAATAACCCGTAAATGTTGATAGTCCCTAAAGAACAAATCAATCAATTCGTAGTAATAAAATAAGCACATCCATTTTCTTTCTTACCTGTAATCATCCATTATAGCAAAATAAACGTTTTCAGCACTAAAGCTGAATTAGTCATATAAATCTTATATTTAGAGTTGTTATCTAAATCTAAACTTATTTATAAATGGAACTTTGTCTGTGTGTGTGTGTGTGTGTGTGTGTGTGTGTTACTCCGAAACGGCTGAACCAATTTTCTTGAAAATTTACACAGTTGTACTATAAGTGTCTGCAAGTGTTCTTAGCTAGGTTTTGTGTCGAGGTAAAATCGATAATCGAAAAGATTGGGTTATAGAAGGAGTGGTCCGATTTTAATCAAATTTGATACACTCATAGACAAAGACATAAGAAACGATATTCAGAAGTTTCAAGGTTGCAGTTCTTACAATAGTGCAGAAATTTTGATATCGATACCAGGAAACCAAAATTTGATTTACATCCATTCATTTTTCTTTCAGTCTACTGTTTCACTTTAACTGGAAATAACTATTGCTTTTTAGTCTTTCGTGCCAACATCCAAAGAGTCTATGCTCCAGGACCATGGATTAGTTTTAAAGCTTTCATTACACCCGAGCAACGCCGGGCTATACTGCTAGTATTGCATAATCAATCACTTGAATTTTGAAATATTCATAAAAAACTTTCCCACTTTTAAAAACATGATTTAAATCTGATGTTGTCTGAAGTATAGACAAAGTCCCTATTGAACTGTTGGAATTACATCATTTACCTCTGCCATTGTAAATGACTACTATCAACAGCTTTTGAACAGTTTTATCTACTGTGTTTTACATACTGAGCTTGGATCTGTTTGTAATCTGTTTCACATTACTTGCTGCCACTCCTTTTCCTTGAACCTCATGGCTGTCTCTAATCTTTAGTATTCAGTTAAGGGCCATACGTGATACACGCTTGGGCGAGCATGTCTCTAGAGAGACATGACTGACTGGGTAGAACATATATATATATATATATATATATAATTGAATTTGTTTTTTAGTAAAAATTAATATGGTTTATATTGCGACACAGAAACCTCCACGCCTTGAAATTTTTACCTCATCATCAGGCAATGTTAGTTCATTGTTATGAAAATGATTCCTATTTGAATTTAAGAAACAATACGTTTGTTATTTATGGATGTGGGAAGACAGAAAAAATTTATGTGTGTGTTTAATTTAACAAATCAGAATCGAGATCCACTTTAAATTTGAAAAAAAGGTTATATTTTTGGGGAATACATGATTTCTTCTTTAAATCTTAATGGCAAAAGTGTCAGTTGATCAAAACCCCTAGTCTAGACTGCATTTCCGTTGATGTATCCATTATTGTTACAAAATTATTCTCATAGTTTTCCCTGTATCCCATCTTTTTCTGAAACAAAAAAGAAAAAAGAATAAAGAAAAAAAAAACATTTTATAATTTTGATTTGACTTAGAGATCTTTGAGTGTAATTATACTATTTTTATATTGATTCATAATGCATTTTATTCTAATTTTTCATAAAACTTTTTAATATCTGTTTATTTATTAAAAGTTTTAATATCCATTTTACTAATTTTTATAAAATCTGTTATATTATTATTATATTCTTATACAATTTTTAATATAATACAAATTTTTAATATCTGTGTAATTATTATTCTTTCATTATATAAAATAAATTAGCAGTAAGTTAATAAATATTTATTTTTAAATTTTTTTATGAAGAATCATTTTAACCAAATTCTAAGGTGAACATTTTGCAATGTTTACATATGACATTTATTTCAGTATATTTATTTAATAGATTTTTATTCTTAACAAATTTAATAATATATAGTTTTCCATATAGACACAAGAGATGTGTGTATATATATATATATATACACACGAAAAAAATCGCAAGATCGCCAAGACCTACCGCGGTTTCGCACAACGGCTCGTCAGGGCAAAGGCAGACCAAGGACTAATCAAATAAATAGACACCTATTAAAGACTAACCCATTTGGGGAAGGGGTTGTTTGAGGAAAAAAAAAAAAAAAAATTGGGGGGGGGGTTCACATTAAGGTCCGATACACTAAGCAAGAAACTTTATTTTGTGCATTCTACACTTATTTAATATTTCTGTTCTAGCGTTAATAAGTTTGTATCGAGCACTTTTCTTTCTTTGTGGTTCGTTCCGTTTGAGGGTTTTTTTTTCTTTGCTGTGAAGAACTGTATGTTTTGTCGGTGCTACGCAGCTTTCTTTTTTTTCCCCTCTCTGTCCGAAGCTTTATAGCCGAGGACAATAACGGAGTTAGATTCTGCTGGTTATTCGTGGTCTTTAAAAATTACTTGTGTAACATTTTAAGATTTGAATACGTACAGAGTCGATTTTATTATTATTATATATATATATATATATATATATATATTAGGACCTTGAATAAATTCTTGCTGATTTTTAATGAAAATTAATGTTTTATTTACAAAAATTAGTAAGAAACATGTCACTGAGAGCTTTGTCCATTGCTAGCCACTACTTTTTCCTATCTTTCAGTTGGCAATTGAATTCCATGTCGAAAAACACGATACATATTTTGAGGCTAACCACAAGTCGACCCATTTTTTGACATCTTCATTAAAATGAAAGTGCTGCTCAGCTAGGCCATGTGCCATTGATCAGGACAAGTAATAATTGGCCAATGCAATGTCTGGTGAATATGGTGAGTGGAGTAGGACTTCACATTTAAGCATTTTCAAGAAGGTTTTCACCTGTTTTGCAACATGTAGCCTAGCATTGTCATGTTGCAAAATGACTTTGTTGTGTCTCTGCCTGTATAACAGCTGTTTTTTTTTCAATGTTTGGCTCAAACTCATCAACTGTAGTTGATAGCAATCTCCCATGATGTTTTTGGTTGGTTTGAGCAGCTGATAATAAACTACACCCAGCTGATCTAACCTAATGCAGAGCAGAAGCTTTGAACCATGGATATTCAGTTTGATGGATATTCAATGTTGATGCATAGCCGGGCTTAGTCCATGATCTTCTACACTTAGGGTTTTTGTAATACATCCACTTTTCATCACAAGCCATGATATAATGCAAAACATCTATCCTTTTCTGCTGTTCATCATATGGCCCCCAATGTCCTTGCATCAAAACTGCTGTGCAATTAACTTCTAATGTTCCTGCAAGTTCAGCTTACACCTGACATGAGTCTTCATGAAATAATGCCTCAAATACTTCATCTATAAAATTTTTCAGTGCGCCAGAGCATTCTTTATCTTCAATATCGAAATCATTATTTTTGAAGCATCTAAACCAATCTCTGTATGTTGTTTTTGACAGAGCATGGTTGGTGTAAGTCTCAACAAGAATTCTATGTGCTTTAGCTGCAGATTTCATTTGAATAAAGTAGTGCAGTAAAATTCCCTGCAAATACACTTTGTTTGGCACAAACGTCAACATGTTTAATGCCATGAAAAGCAAAGTTGTTCACACTTTGGCAAAATAATAAAAACTGAATTTCTAACTTGATTATAATGCTTCCTTATAGATGCATTATCACACAGTTCTTGGAATGCCATCTACTGAAAAACAGTAAGAACTTATTCAAGGTCTTAATATATATATATATATATATATATACTTTTTTTTAATCGTTTCACCCCGAGCAAGGCAGAAATGCCACTGATGTGCAGGGGGCTACACAAGTGTAAAAGATTAATAAGACAGTGAAGAGGAGGACGAACCAGTTAGAAAGGAGCAATAGAAAGATGAGAATGTAGGCGTGATGACAGTTTCAAAGGTGGAGAGAAAGGAAAGGATATACGGGGTGGGGAAAGAGCTAGAGTCAAGTGGTTAATAGATGAGTATTGACATTGCATTTAAATTCCTGGAGGTTGTAGCCATCAGGAAAGCAAGAATATGGGAGCGAGTTTCACAGGCGGGAAGTGCGAGAGAAGAAGCAGCAGGAGTATATATATATATATGTATATATATATATATATATATATATATATATAGTGTATCGAGGCAGCAAATAATTTTCTAAACATATACTGTTAAATATAAGAGACAATGAATGTCTAATGTTTAATCATGAGCTGTTCTAAATGTCGTATTTTGGCTTTAATTTCAGTTGAAAATAAAGACAAAAATTCTCCAACATTTGGATAATTTTTTATTAAGTTGGTTCTAAGCTTTCGCCTCACATGAGCCATCTTCAGAGAGATTATTAAGATGGTAACACAATAACATCCACCATCAGTGACAATTTTATTTTGTGTTGACATAAAACTCCGCTAGGCAACGGCAATAGTTACCAAAAATAATAAACGCAGTTCACCAATTTGCCTAGTGGAGTTTTATGTCAATACAAAATAAAATCGTCGCTGATGGTGGATGTTATTGTGTTACCGTCTTAATAACCTCTGAAGATGGCTCATGTGAGCCGAAAGCTTAAAACCAACTTAATAAAAAGTTATCCAAATGTTGGAGAATTTTTGTCTTTATTTTCAACTGAAATTAAAGCCAAAATATGACATTTAGAATGGCTCATCATTAAACATAATAGACATTCATTGTCTCTTATATTTAATTATATTTAACAGTATATATATATATATATATATATATATATATATATATATATATATATATAGGAATCTACCTTTCTTTTCAACATCTGATAATTAGACAGGGCAATGTCTAGTGAATAAGGCAGATGAAGTAGGACTTCCCATTTAAGCATTTCCAAGTAGGTTTTCACCTGTTTTGCAACATGTGACCTCGAGTTGTCATGTTGCAAAATGACTTTGTTATGTCTCTGCTTGTATAGCAGCTGTTTTTTCTTCAATGCTTGGCCCAAACTCATCAACTGTAGCTGATAGCAATCTTCCATGATGCTTTCAAACATTTTTGAAAAACTATTATTGTTATGTTACTTCCAAACACTAACATATATATAGTGTTGAGTTGTGATAATGCTTAGTGCTTTGTACAACTATAACTTAATTTAAGTGTATTTTTGCTAAAAATTTTACTTAGAGGGTTATTTGTAGGGAAATGTTTCTTAATCAAATTGAGGACTTCAGCCCTAACTTGGTGTTGACCATTTGGTTGAAAGTGGGATGTATACTATTTCTATTTTTACTGTTATGGTTATAATTTGTTATGTCATTGATATCCTGGTTTTTGAAGCCACTATTTTTTAGGGCCTTATTATAAAAACCTTTATGTTTATAAAATATTTCTCCACTGGAAGAGTTTTTACTAATTCTTTATTCTATGGAGGAGGGTATATGTTTGATTATACTTGGCGGGGGTGATTAGACTTTGGGTGGATGTATAATGGATATTTGTTAGGTTTTATGTATGATTGGTAACTATTTTTACTTAGTCAAGCATTACATCAAGGAAGTTTACTACTTTTGAATTAATGTTGATTATTACTTTTAAATTTAAACTTTTGAATTCTCTGTGGATGAGTCTTATTTTGTCTGTTTTAAAATGTGTAGAATTTGTATGATCACAAGATCATCAACCCTATATAACCCTATGTCTTAAGTTATAGTTGTACAAATAACCTTGAAAAAATCATTACAAATCATAATAAATATATCTGAAATCAGCACATTAATCAAAGTAACAATAACTATCAAAATAATAAAGAGAATAATAATACCAACTTATACAATTGTCTAAACCCCAATAGTTGCCCACTACAAAATAGATGTAAAATAAATTAAATTGTGTACCAATGTAATATAATATCAAATGAAAATTCAACTGTTAATAAAGTCTACATTGGATATACAAAGAATACCTTTAAGCAACGTTGGTATATGCACTTAACTTCATTCGAAAACAATATGTATTGAAACCAAACATCCCTTTCTGCATATTTTTGGAAATTAAAGGACACAAATAAAACACCCAAAGTAAAATGGAAAATTCTGTAAAAAACTAGAATCTGTAACTCGTTCAATGACATCTGCTCTTTGTGCCTGAGTGAAAAGCTACACATTCTAAGGTTCCCTAACAATGATGAACTATTGAACCGTAGGGATGAATTAACAGTTTTATGTAAACATCGAAAATATTTTTCATTAAAATTTAATTAATCAAAAGGTGTCAGTTATAACTTGTGCTCTAATATTAAAAAAAAAATTCAACTTATGGTTAAAAATTATTTACCTATTTTAAGTATTATGTGGTCTTACTAGATACCTTACTCAGACAAAATAATTTTCTTTAAAATTTGATTAATAACTATGTTTCATCCACAAAATTAAATTATAAATATTATATTAATAAAATAAAAAGCCCATACAATATTAAAATGTTACTCTAAACACAATATAACTAAGAATACTACAATCATTCAATCCAAATTCTGACTTAAACTTCCTTTCCCATCTACTCATAGATAATCATCAAATAAAAATTGTCTACCCATTTAAAAAATCTAAGGTCCCACTGTGTAGTTTATCCAGACAAAATTAAAAAGTGACCTGTCCAGATCTAAGACATCTTGCCCCCTCTCCTAACCAAAATGTGTATCTTTATGGTTACAAACTGCTGATGGACTAGTTTAGACTCACCAAATTCCAGTTCCCTACAATCACCACTTACATCTCATATTCTCAAAAATAAATCATTTCTAACATTTATTTTCAGTTCCACATATCACCTGAAGAGGAGCGGTTCTGCTCCGAAACATGAAAACTTTTGTGTAGTGATACTATGCTTTTATAAGCCTTTGTAACAACTATTATAATATAAAGCTCTATTCTGTATCGAGTACTATTTATAAAAGTAAATGCTTGAACAGTGGGTTTAAATCTACGTGTTCTGTCACTTTATTATTATTATATATATATATATATATATATATATATATATATATATATATATATATACGTTGAGCCTGGTCAGTACTTAGATGGGTGACTGCTTGGGAATACCAGGTACTGTCAGCGTTTATTGACAGATGTGCATTGTGGTACGGTGGATGTCGGCTTGGAAAGGGAAATCGGTGAGCAGAGTTCCAATTCCAGTCAAACACTCTGCATTCACTTACGCACTGGTGACCTTGGGAAAAGTATTAATCCATCTCTTCCCTCCAGTTATGAGTTAAATAACTGAGGTCTGCTAAATAACTGATCTGTGGCAAACTTCTGCACTGATTGTTTGTCATCAGCAGTTCCAAAAAGTGTGGATGGTGCTACACAAGCCTTCACCACTCTAAACAATTCTTTGTGTGGCAGTCTAACTGAGTTAGACACTCATAAGTCAAAACTGATGGGAGAATCCATAATATATATATATATATATATATATACACACACACATTATAAACAATAGTTTTTTTGTTTCAATATTCAGTAATGGGCTAAAACTGCACTCATTTTATGGGCAAAGTTTCTCCACAGCATATAGCAAAAGACGATTGAAAAGTATGAAAGGCTTTAACTAATTCTCACCAGTTTTCAGTTGAATATGTCTAAGTAATTTTTTATTGTTAAATAAAGAAAATATTCAGAAAAAAATGGTGTAAGAGATTTTATTTGTGTTTTCAATATAATTTGGATAGAAAGCATGCAAGATAAGACACTAGATCTGATAAATTTGTTGTCAAAAAGAGACAGATTTTAATTTATATAACAAAATATTCTTAACCTATTTATATCGTTGGATAAAAGCTCCTATTTGAAAATAATGGGCTCATTAACTTTTATTTCCACAAACACACAACACCTTGAATACATTCTCACTGTTTTCCAACAGATAGTGTTCCCAGAATTTCTGGCGTGAGATTGGTTTAGATGCTTAAAAAATAATGATTTTGATGTTTAAGATAAAGAATGCTTTGACGCACTAAAAAAGTATAAAGACAACGTATTTAAGGCCTTACTTCATGAAGACTCGTGTCAGCTGCAAGCTGAACTTGCAGAATCATTAGTAGCTGATCACACCAAACCTTTGAAATGTTTGAAAGCATTTGGAATGATGCAAAAGTAACAACATTGGGTGCTGTATGAGTTGAAACAGAGAGAAATGTCAAACAGTGTCTTGTCCCATGTGAAAAGCTGCTTCAACAACAGAAAAGGAAAGTTTTTTTGCATTTTATCGAAAGTGGATACACTACAATAACCTTAAGTGTAGAAGGCCAGCCTTGTATCAACATCAGTGGTAAAGCCAAATATCCACGGTCTGAAGCTTCTGCTCTGCATTTGGTGGGATCAGCTGGGTGTACTTTTATATGCACTGCTCAAACCAACTGAAACCATTACAAGAGATTGCTATTGACTACAATTGATGCCGAGCATGGAAAAAAAATTGGCCACTATACAAAGTCATTTTGCAGCATGACAAGACTAGGCCACATGTTGCAAAATAAGTGAAAACCTACTTAGAAACGAGTAAATGGGAAGTCTTACCCCATCTGCCATATTCACCAGACACTGCCTTGTTTGATTATCACTTGTTCTGCTTGACAGCACATGGCCTGGCTGAGCAATGACCCATGGTTTGAGCAATGACTCATGGTTAGCCTCAAAAGATACATCATTTTTCTGATGTGGAATTCAAATGCTGCCATAAAGATGGGAAAAAATAGTGGCTAGTGATAGACAATATATTCAGTGATATGTTTCTTACTAATTTTTAAAATAAAACATTACTTTTCATGAAAAATCAGCAGGAACTTATTCAAGGCCCCCACATATATATATATATATATATATATATATAAACATTACCAGCCATAATTATTACGCCACCCTAGTTTTTTAACAGAAATGATGTATTTCATACTATTTTTGGTATTTATTGCTGAATGAAAATAGAATGATTCTTTTGTTATTATTACTTTGCAAAATTTTCAAGACAAGGAAGCAAAGATGAACTCATCCAAATCACCCTAAATTTTTTTCATGCTTTCATTGATAAAATTGCAATATAGGTAATTATTAAATATTTATAAATTCATTTGATGCACATGTTATAGTGCAATACTAACAAAAGAACCATTCTATTTTCATTTACAATTATTCACTTGGCAATAGATACTAAAATATAGTATGAAATACATAATTCTTTTTAAACACTGGGGTGGCCAAATAATTGTGGCCGGTAGTGTACATATATATATATATATATATATATTGTTTGAAATTTGCTATAATTATAAATATAGGGAAAGACTGCTCAATTTTGGAGATAGAATGTTTATATGTTTAGATATTGTGGACATAGGAATAAACACTGTATAGTGATTGTCAGTTTCATACCTGAAACCATCTTCAGATCATGGATAGATTAAAAATTACTGAAACCATCTATATTTGACACATGCATTAATAAAAGTAATTACACTTACTAACCTAGCATTCTTTATAGCACATATTAGAAAAAAAAATTCATCACACATTTTCTACACTCATTGTTGTAACACATGGGAGTAGGGACTTCCTGCATTTTTAGATTTGTGTTTTTGGGGTACCTCTAAAACTAGATAACCAGAGATTGGCAGCTGAACTCTGAGCTCAATGGAGGAAAAACTGGCGGGTCATATTCAATGCTCTGAAAACCAACCTAGTGACATTCCATCATTACTGATGGAACCAAGAGCTATTCTATGTTAGACTAGCAGTATAGCCCGGCATTGCTCAGGTGTAATGAAAGCTTTAAAACTAATCCATAGTCCTGGAGCTTAGACTCTTTGGACGTTGGCACCAAAGACTAAAAAGCAATAGTTGTTTCCAGTTAAAGCGAAACCGTAGACTGAAAGAAAAATAAATGGATGTAAGTCAAATTTTGATTTCCTGGTATCGATATCAAATTTTCTGCACTATTGTAAGAACTGCAACCTTGAAACTTCTGAATATCATTTCTTATGTCTTTGTCTATGAGTGTATCAAATTTGATTAAAATCGGACCACTCCTTCTATAACCCGATTTTTCGATTATCGTTTAGATAGGTAGATATGAACATACAGATTAATGTAGATCACAGATTCTAGCAGGAGGAGTTATCAAATTTGTGCATGTTGATCAGATTCCCTGAACTTTTGGGTAGCACATGCAAATATGATGATGATTATTATTATTGAATCTATTTCTGTTTCATACTTCCTTGGCATTTAACAACACAGACAATGCAATTATTGCTATTTATGAAAATCTTTAATTCTCTCACTTTGGGATTCAAAATGTTATTAATCAAGTTCTCTAGAGATGAGTAATTGGTTGAATTTTTCTTTCTTTAACATTGTCATTTAATATTCTATGGCTTGGAAATTATACACTCAGGATTATATACAAATTCATACACAAATATATACATATCTATCTATCTATCTATCTATCTATCTATCTATCTATCTATCTGTCTGTCTCTATCTAAACCAGTCTTTCACTCTCTCTCTCTATCTATCTCAGTCTGTTCATATCTATCTATCTATCTATCTATCTATCTATCTATCTATCTATCTATTCTTTCTTTCTTTCTTTCTTTCTTTCTTTCTTTCTCAGTGCTTGTTCATTATCTATCTATCTATCTATCTATCTATCTATCTATCTATCTATAACAAAATGCAGCAACAAATGACAAAGAAACACAAACATTACAATGATATAAAATAACTCCTTGTGTATAATAGAATAATAATTAGTAAAAGAAACTAAAAAAAAAACAGATTTCAAATTTTAGAAGCTATGTATATTAAATTAAAACAACTACTAGTTCAGAGTATTACTTATAATTTAGGAACTCTTAATTTAAAATGCATTTAATTCTTGAAAAACATATGAAGGCACATAAATTGACATCACAATCATTCAAATTAAAATATAACATCATGTTTGCAAGAAATTGAATACATTCAGCAATAAAAAATAAACAATGCGTCATCTTTAAATAGAAATCCAATGTCATTCCAGGACTTTAATTCCTTTATGAATAAACACAATGTGCACAGTTCTTTTGTACTTTAAATACATCCAATATATATATATATATATATATATATATATATTGTAAAACATACCAACAAAACAGTAGCACTAATCATGACCAAAATCAGAAAAATCTACTGCTAACAAATCGGTAAAGTAAGTCGTCAAACCCAAAAGGTACTATCAAATGGGTAAAGGGGAATAAAAAAAGAAACAAACAAAGCATAAGCTGTGTTCGAAAGAAAAAAAAAACCCAAGACGAAACCTTAACAAGAAAAGGCTCAATACGAAAGTATGAAATTACAAAAGTAGGGCAAAAATACAAACTAAATCTAAAAGTGAGCCAAAAGTTGACCGCGGTTTCACCTGACGATTTGGTGAGTGAAACCGCGGTCAACTTTTGGCTCACTTTTAGATTTAGTTTGTATATATATATATATATATATATATATATATATATACCCACTACACACACACACATACACATATATATGGTACATTAGAGTGTTGTCTAAATTACACAAAAATGAAAATAACACTGTCATCTCATTTTAAAAGATATATTTGCCAAAATTATATAAAACATTTTTTAATACTAAAGTATAAATTTATTCAATAAAATTGTCATTAGCTTCAACCACTCCCTACAGACAACTTTGGAATTTTCTGCAACTCTTCTGGATGGTCTCCTCATTTAATTTTATTAAATGCTGCCATTATCCTTGCCTTCAGTTTGTCTTTCGTATTACATCCAACTCTTTCCAAATCCTATGCATTTTTCTCAGATTGACATCAAAACACTCTGAAATGTTTGTGTTGGAGCTTCTGGCATGAATGCTAAGCAGTACAGTTTGCCATTCCCAATTTTCAGGCAGAGTCAATTACATCATGGCACTCTTTTCTCACAGACGGTGCCCAACTGACCCTACTATCCTGTGAAGTCAACTAAATCAAAAACAAACAGCATACATGTACAAGATTAAAAATATAAAATGTAAATAATTTACCCATCGCACCCTTGTTATGTATTTATATATTTATGTATACCAGGTGTAGTGTATATAATTATCCATTATTCATTTTATCAAAAAATAAAAACAATTCTGGGTTTTGATTAATGAAAGTTTACAAAGTCACAAAATAACTTACACATGTTTATAATTCAAAATGGCCATTTTTGCTTTCATAGTCTAAAATCTAACCCACAACTGAGCAACAACGCATTGAATATCCTTATTCTGTTTTCCACAACCTGCCTTTGTGAGTCAGGATTTTCTACTTTACTCACAATCAAGCCCAAGGCATGAAACCAACTGGAGGTGAAATGTGACATACGTTGCACGCTTGCCTCACTAAATTAATTCCGAAGTAGAAGAGCCAACAAAAGTCCTTTTATTTGTTACTAACTGCTCTCTATGGCTATGCTTAGTTGTTACTAACTGCTCTATATGGCTACGCTTAGTTGTTACTAACTGCTCTCTATCCAGTTAACTCTGTAACTATAAGTTTATCAGTATATTTGTACATTTGAAAAATAAATTAGTAAATAGTCTCAGTGTGTTTTAACTGCTCTTTCTCTCATACACATGAAGGGGGAAATCTGGATGGTTGAATTGGGTGTAGGGATAAATGACAGAAAAAAGTTTGGGAGCCACTGTTTTAAACACTGCTATTCATTTCTACTTCTTCTTCAATAGATACCAAGAACAATTTCTAACCAGTAAAAAAGCAAAATTAATTGGTTTCTATCACTTGAAATATTTTCTGACACTTTCAGGAATGTTTCTTAGTGAAGTGGCATAAATACTTTTGTCTTGATAAGTTAACTACAGTTTTCACTATCAAAAGCCTCTCAGCTGACCAAACAGAAAGTTTATTTGTAGCTCACTACATCTCTTCTAACATTTTCTTCCTTTCTCTAAAACGTTTTTGCTTGGAGGCACTTGAGAGTCAGTTAAGTGCCATACATGATACACGCTTTTAGGTGATCATGTCTCGAAAGAGACATGACTGACTGGGCAGAAGATTATCCTGCAGTTGGTTGCCAGTGCTTTCTTCGGTAGACTGGTTGCCAGACAAAGTTATAGAACCCAATCTGTCCTATTATTTAACCCATAGCTGGAGGGAAGAGATGGATTAATACCTTTTCCAAGGGTATTTGTACATAAGTGAATGCAAAGAAATCAACTGGAATTCAAACTTGGCACCCCAATTTGTCGTTCCGAGTTGATATCCACTGCACTACAATGCACATCCTTGAGAGAGTACATCCTTACTTGAGAGTAACAGATCCACTGCACTACAATGCACATCCTTGAGAGAGTACATCCTTACTTGAGAGTAACAGATCCACTGCACTACAATGCACATCCTTGAGAGAGTACATCCTTACTTGAGAGTAACAGATCCACTGCACTACAATGCACATCCTTGAGAGAGTACATCCTTACTTGAGAGTAACAGATCCACTGCACTACAATGCACATCCTTGAGAGAGTACATCCTTACTTGAGAGTAACAGATCCACTGCACTACAATGCACATCCTTGAGAGAGTACATCCTTACTTGAGAGTAACAGATCCACTGCACTACAATGCACATCCTTGAGAGAGTACATCCTTACTTGAGAGTAACAGATCCACTGCACTACAATGCACATCCTTGAGAGAGTACATCCTTACTTGAGAGTAACAGATCCACTGCACTACAATGCACATCCTTGAGAGAGTACATCCTTACTTGAGAGTAACAGTTATTATTGAATCTTGCATAGTTTTAGCGCCAAATCTCTCATAATCCCCCCTAGTGACTGACCCAAAATATCCAGCCCTTTTTCTATCTTCATCATATTTCTTTTGTAAATTTCTCTTTACTTTTTTCTTGATGGCCTTAATAACTCTTCTGGTAAAACTGAACATTTTTTCCTGGAATTGGATTTAGTGAGGTTGTTTGCATCTCTTGAAAATTTTAACTCATTAAAAATAGTTTTTCTATAAACGTTCAATTGTTTTATCATGTCACAATTATACCGGCCATTTTCTTAATTTTCAATGAAACAATTTAATCATGTTTTGTTTGAGTCACCATATTTAAGTAAATTGTAAACAATAAAACAAAAGAGTATTACAAAACTTTATGCAAAATTAGAAACTATTTTTATGAATAGGTAGGTTTCAATTTTTTAAATCATCGGTGAATAGTTATGCTTCACCCAGATATGGCTTAAAAAATGTGGATTAAATTTGAGAAAATAATTAAATAAGGAACAAATAAAAAAAAATGTTTATAAATTTGACATGTTTCAATGACTCCATCAGAATTTTTAGGAATGAGGGAACATGATTTAATCATGTATAATGAATACACTACTGGCCATAATTATTAGGCTACCCCAGTTTAAAAAAAAAATGCTGTATTTCATATTATTTTTAGTATTTATTGTCAAGTGGATAATTCTAAATGAAAATAGAATAGTTCTTTTGTTATTATTACTTTGCAAAATTTTACAAAGCAACCAGGAAGCTGTTGCTTTGGCCAGCCAATAAGAAGAAGAGACTAGTACGGGGAAGAGAGCACAAAAAACTGGACATCAGAACAGTTTATTTGATGCACATGTTATTGTGCAGTATTAGCAAATAACAATTCTATTTTCATTTAGAATTATCCACTTGGCAATAAATACTAAAAATAGTACGAAATACATCATTTCTTTTAAAAACAACTAGGGTTGGCTAATAATTATGGCTGGTAGTGTCTGTGTATATATATATATATATATATATATATATATATATATATATATATAGATAGATAGATCTAAACATATAGATAGATCTAACCATCCCAAAAGCATAATCAAGCACATTCACAAAGGAATAGAACACAAGCTATCAAAAAATTTGTCAAGCAAAACAATATTTAATGAAAAGAAAAAAAAACTGTGAAGATGCACTAAGAAAATCTGGCCATAAGAACATTTTAGAACACAATTCTCAGCCAAACAGACAAATAAAAAACGATCATAGAAAACTAAACATTATCTGACTCAAACTTTTAACTTAGAGGCAAAAGCCAAAATAGGACAAATATTTTTTAAACTGATTAATAATCACTTTCCAAAAAGCTCAGAACTAAACAAAATTTTCAATAGGAGTACAATCAAGCTCAGTTATAGCTGTACTTGTAATTTAGAAAATCTCATAAAGAAACAAAACACCAGAAATTTAAATTGCATTGTACAAAACAGAATCACTCATAAAGAATGCAGCTGCAGGAACAAAAATAAATGCCTACTTCAAGGACTTTGTAATACAAAAGAAGTCATTTACAGAGCAAAAGTACATGACTTAAATGATTAAAACAAAATATATTTGGGATCAACCAAAGATACCTTTAAGACCAGGTGGTTCAATCACAGATCTACATTTAAAATAGAAAACTTAAAAAAATGTACAAAATTGTCTAGCCACATGTGGAAATTGACATTAAAATATAGAAAAGACCCAGACATAATGTGGAGTATAGTTAAAAAAAAAACCTTTAGTTCTAGAGCTTGCACAGAAGGACAGCATGCCAAACTCTGTCAAATGCCTTTGAGATATTAAGAGCAACAACTTGAGCTTTGCCATTCTTATCAAGAGCCTGATATATATATTCAGTGATGGTTGTTAGCATATCAGCAGTAGACCTGGCAAAGCCATACTGTTTGTCAGAGAGAAGGTTGTGAGATGTGCGATGCCTAACTATTTCAGCATTTATAATAAGCTTGAATACCTTGTCAAAAAGAGGTAAGAGACTAATAGGGTGATAATTAGAGAGGTCAGAGGGCTCCCTAGAATTCTTAAAAGCAGGGACTACAGAGGAGGACTTCCAACAAGCAGGTAAGCAGGAAGCAGTGAGGCAATAGTTATAAAGTTTGGAGAGGACTGGATCCAGCTCAGGGGCAAATTTTTTACATCGATGACTGAAATTCAATCATCTCTGCTTGCCTTATGACCAAAAATGCGGTTATATATATATTACTCAGTTGAGCCTCAGTTCTAAGGAGGAAATGGTTGTGAATACTTCAGACAAGTGTGAAGTTGGGAAAGAATTTGCTAGCAAAACATTCAACCTGGTGTGTTGTGGATGTGAGAACTTCAAACTGAATGAACAGAGGAGTAATCAAGGGTTTTTCTCTTTCTCAGTACACTATTGCAGAACTGCCAGTAATCTTTGGAACCAAACTTGCAAGATGCTATATGCTGCTTCATTCTATTAGCAAACAACAGCTTAGCATCATTTAGGACATGCTTACATTCATTACGAGTAGAAACAAAAAGGCACCTACTGGGATTAGACGTGTCACTTTGATATTAGCCAAAAGAAGTGATTCCTGTGAACAATGACAGCTGAAGAAGCAATAGAAACCAAGGAAGTGAACAAAGCTTCTTGGAATTTCCTAGCTAGGATGAAAGCATCAATGCCAGCTTTCACCTGAAGGAGACTTCAGAAGTGCAGAGAAACTAAAAACTTTGTTTCAAGGGACATCGCAAAGGAAAACACGTAATGAGTCCCAGTTTGCTCATTGATAGCAGTAAGATATTCTATTAATATAAGGTTTCTGAATGAAGAGGGAGTAAAAAGAGACATTTAGAGACACCACAGCATGATTAAAGTTGTCAAGAGGACAGAGCTGCATGGCATTGCAAAAGTCAGGAATAGAATTAAGGAAGAGATCTAGAAGAGAAGTGTGTCCATTTATGGTTACTGGGGGAATGCGTGGAGAAATCCACCACTTGCATGAGAGACTGAGTGATTGAATACCTGTCTATAATAGAATAAGTATTAATAGGAAAGCCATTATTCCTACGAACCTGCACCAACAAAATTAAAAAAAAAAAACAAACAAACAAAAAAAAACTGATCTATTCACTATTAAGCAAATAGCCCAGTAAAAGCAACAATTTGATGAACAAGGAAGCAGAACCAAAAAAAAAAAAAATTCCTATATTTCTATCTGAATTTCTGGGATGAGGAATTATCATTATTTATATTTGGGTTAGTGCACATCTTTTATTAAACATATTAAAAATATAGTAGACATATTAAAAATCAATTCGTAACAAAAAAGAGTGGTCACAATTAACGCTCTCAAATAATAAAAAGAAAGGAATCTAAAGAGAGACATGATTACCTCAAATAGCATGGGATTAAAAAATGGAATTGTGAATTAACAAAATGTGTGAAAATAGATTTACTTGTCTACTGCATGTGTATGTGTGTGTGACTTTTATACATATCCATTAACTTATACTTTGTGTGTATATGTGTATATGTGTATGTGTATATGTGTATGTGTATATGTATATGTGTATGTATATGTGTATGTATATGTGTATGTGTAGACAAGTTCTTCTTATACACGCCCATTTATTTATCCTCTTCATGTACTTTTATGTATAAGTTTATGTGTCTTCTTTTATGCATGTGTGTGTATGTGCGTGTATGTGTATATGTATGTGATCTTATATACATGTCCATTTACTTATGCTCTGTGTGTATGCATATGTGTTTGCATATATGTGTTCTTGTTCTTTTATCTATGTCCATCTACTTATCCTTTGTATGTATGCATATGTCTGTGTATATGTGTTTGTTTTTTATACATTTCCATTTACTTATCCTTTGTGTGTGTGTGTGTGTGTGTGTGTGTGTGTTTGTAGGTGTGTTTATTCTTTTATACATACATTCTTTTATACATATATATTCTTTGCATATGTGTGTGTCTTTTGTAAATTCACTTTGTAAGTCACAAAAACAAGAATAATAATGCCTTTGAACAATACTTATTCTTTTCAACATTAATGCAAAAATTTATTGTCTATTTTTCCCCAGACAAGAATGTGCCCTTCAATGGAGCCTCATGTGGGTTCCTCTCTGCCCAAAGTCTGAGAGTTTGACAAAGTCAGACTCGTGTTCTTCTGAACACTAATGATATTTAGTTGCCTTCCCAATGAGACAGAATGTGGCAAAAGCTTTTTAAAGTAAGAAAACTGAGCCCTTAAATTTAAGCAAAAATTTATTGTCTATTTTTCCCCAGATAAGAATCTGCTCTTCATTCGAACCTCATATAAGTTCCTCTTTGCCCAAAGTCTGAGAATTTGACAAAGTCAGACTTGTCTTCTTCTGAACACTAATGATATTTAGCTGACTCCCCAATGAGACAGAATGTGGCAAAAGGCTTTTTTAAAGAGGAAAAACTGAGCCCTTAAGTTTAGGCAAAAATTTATTGTCTATTTTTCCCCAGACAAGACTCTGCATTGCAATGGAAACTCATTTGGGTTCCTCTCAGCCCAAAGGCGGAGAGTCTGATAAAGTCAGAATAGCCTCTTCTTGATGGTAATCACTGAATGCTTATTATATACCTGTTAATTATATAATGCTTATTATATACCTGTTAATTATATAATGCTTATTATATACCTGTATGTAGATTGTTTTTACATGTCCCATGATCCCAGTAACATGATCCTTCTAAATACTTCAAGACGAGTTTGACTGTGTTTGCTCTCTGGTGATCTGTGCTCAAAAACCAAGTGTCGGTAGTGGCACTTTATTTCTATATGACAGTATATGTGTGTGTGTGTGTGTGTGTGTGTGTGTGTGTGTGTGTGTGTGTTACCTTTTATACATATCAATTTATCTTCTACATGTATGTGTGTATATGTGTGTGCTTTCTTTAACACATGTCTGTTTTCTTATCAGTGACACCTAATATCTGTCTGTTGACTCATTTGTTTGTTCTATCTCAGATGACCATCAAAATATCAATCAATCCTCTTATTTAAATAAAATTTTCAAAAACATGTGACTGCTACTTTCTCTTTTGTATTCAGTCTTGGTGAATTATTCTACAACAGCTGCCATGTAGACAAAACGCACAAAAAAATCTTGGCTTGATCACTCACCTGACAAGATATCTAAATTAATTCTTTGCCTTTAATGAACCTAACTTTGACTGCACTGACTGGATAATCTGTAGTGTTCTTATATAGACACCATTTCACATCTCATCTCGTAACTCATCGGTGAGCTGAGTTTGAATTTTAACTGAGTTTGTTATGTGTATTTCAGTAAAAATAATATATGGAAAGGAATGAATCTATCTCTTCTCCCCCTCCCTATTAAATAGCAGTGCTGACTGATCTCTCTTGAAGAGGGATGAGCACCATCAGGCTGTATTTTCCTAGGCACACCACTGGTTCTCTGCTCGTATTACACAGGGTGCTCCAATGACTCTAATGGGTAATGGAACTTGTAATGTATAGCCACATGGTCTGTGTAGGTAGTTTGAAGGTTATCAGTGTGAAAAGTAGATACTGAGAACTGAATTCAAATTCCTGCCAAGTCTGTTGCATTCACTTTTAAACAAATATTTTGAGAAAAGCATGAATTTATCTATTCTTCCCTCTCATAATCATGAGTTAAATTGCAGAATATATCATTAGCCTTGGGTGGCAACCAGTTTAGGAGGAGGAAAACTCTGAATTAAAAACTAGAGAAACCACTAGGAAACAACTTTAACAGCTTTCCCAAGAAGTCATGTCAATTCATAAGATCTATAAATAAATTGACAGAAAGTCATGATTTCTTATATCATGATTGCCTATATTGTGAAATTAAATTGTAAAATATGACAATTATACACTTGTATTAAAGATCAGACAAAAATCTTATACAGAGATGTGAGTGTGTGCTCTAAACTAGTTCATGGCTAGTCAAAAATTACTTTTAAATCTACCAACCACTCTTTCTGCTTACAGTGAGTTGGCTGGTAGGACAATATAAACAGGTTCCAATACCTTTAAATGATATTCCAAATCAGCCTTGTTCAGTACTGAAAACATATTCCAGCTATAAAACTAGGTACATTGCTGGGTTTTAATAAAATTTTCAGCTTTCACTGAACCAGTTGTATTTACACACCTGTACAAATTTTCCAACTTGTCCTTACAAATATTGGCTAGTATATGTTGACTGATCTGTGCTTCCATTGTACCTACATAGTCAACACCCCACTGCTATTTAACTTGGTAAATTACCAAACTGATTAGATGAGTAGGCAGAACAGAATATCCTTCCTGATCAATCTCAACATTAGTTGGGCAGTCAAAACAATACATAATTTGGTGGACAAATAATGGTTTGCATGCACATAGAAATCTACTTAGCAAAATCATGTACTTACATGACCAATTCACGGTGTATTTAAATTGAATATATATAAACCGATACGAGTCACTGCATGCCGAATGTGTGGAAAATGGTTGGAGGTGTAACGTGATGCCTATTGAGGTTGGGTATCGTGGGTTTCTGGGACATTCAGTTATTTCTTTCCTTTCTAAAATAGGCATCACTGGCCGTGGTTTAAAAAGCGCTTCACACAGCATTCGAACAACGGTACAGAACGCGTCAAGTTGGATTTGGTCGAGATCAAAACAACAAGCAAACAAAATTCACTCATCATCATGATCTAATATGCGCAAATGAGATATTTGTGTGACCATCTACAACGTTTTTTTTCTTCTTCCTTCACGAGCGCGTTAATAACGGCAAACGCGTTCAGGAAATTTCATTGCCAATACAAACTGCAAAGAGGAACGATCGTTTTATTTACATCTTTATGAGAATATACAAGAGAGACAATCAACAAGTTTATCTTCATACGCTGCCTGGTGGCAAACGCTGCTGGTGGCACCAGGGGTAGCGGTCCCGCCATAGCCACCGAAACAGTGACATCATCCCTGGTTGGCGGCTGATGAAAACAGGGTATTGCACGTGCTAACACACATTGTATGTTACAAATATCTTCAAATATTTTAAATGGACAAGTAATTTAGATTCAAAATTTAATCACCTTGCCATCAGCAAATTGACGGGTACTGAACTACTATACTAGTATATTGAACTAAGTTAAAATGAAGATTTAATAAGATTTAATCTTTATTTCACAATGTACAGCTTAGAAGTAGGGTTTGCTTTCTGACTGAATTGATTATTGTCCACCAGTGCTAAAGATCAATGATCAGATTTTAAATGTTTATTTTTATGTAAGACATGTTCTTGCTATTTGGAAGACTAAATCACAATGTCCTGGATATGATGATTAACTGCATCTGGTAGCAAGACCTCTGATTGGGAGATTAGAGGCTTAGAGGAGCATGGAACCACCTCTTAACTGCTGTTGTTCCCAGATCCACCCTGACCCAGGGTGGTAGCACTTCTTAGTGTACCAGCCATGGGTAAGTAGTTAGCTCCCAAAATGGGATCAGAACACTATGAGAATATAAAACGTTTTATAATAAAAATATAAGCAATACATTTTCATACTAATAGAAAATACCATCAATATAATTCGGTAAGGGGAAAAAAATGACCATTAATATATTTTTGTAACAAAAGTAAAATCTACACTTTTTATAAAAGAAATTACTAATGCTCCTAAGAAAATTAATTTTTCAGCATTAAATGAGACAATGGATTGATATGCCGTAAAACAAACTCAACCAAAGTACATCACAAACTTCTTGGGGTTCTTGACAAAATCCAACGGAGAATCTGTAATATGATTGATACTGACTTGGCAAACTGGCTGCAGTCACTCTCTCACCGGCGTGACGTGGATTCGCTGTGCCTCTTCTATAAATACTTTCACGGCTTCTGCACCGATGAACTTAGATCACTGGTGCCCCCTAGGTACGAATTTGCATGAGATACTAGATTAGCAACTAGGTTCCACCCTTTTACAGTGAAACCGATAAAATGTAACTTCAATTTCTTCTCCAACAGCTTCTTTCCTCGCACTTCCCGCCTGTGGAATTCCCTTCCACATACTTGCTTTCCTGACAGCTACAATCTCCAGGAGTTTAAATGTAAGGTCAATAGACACTTCCTAACACACTAACTTGCATCTATTCTCTTAAACACTCTTCCCATCTACCCAACCCTCATTCTTGGTATCCTTACCTGTCTATCACCCTCCTTCCTATATCTAATCACTCTTTCTCATCACTTTCTCTTATGTAACCCCCTGTGCAATAGTGGCAGTAGAATGCCTTGCTTGGAGTGAGATGATGATATAAAAAAAATTTTTCTATACTACTATGATGTGGATATAAAGTGGGGGATCAATTCTATACAATCAATAAATAAACTGATCCCTCACTTTATGGTCACATTCATCCTTCTCTTACCCACTTTCTGACCCCCCCCTAACCTGTCACTCTTTCTCATCACTTTCCCCTATGCAACCCCCTGCACAATAGTGGCAGTGGAATGCCTTGCTTGGGATGAAATGATTTTAAAAAAAAGATCACCAATTTGCATATTTATAATTCTACTGGTATTTGTTTTATGTATATAAATTTCAAGAGAACTTCATAATTTTTTCCTCAACACTGTGTTATTCCATAATATTTTTCTTTATATGGTTTGGAAAAAATTATACTAGTAATTTAATTTAATTGAGTTTGTTTAAGGTATATTTTATGAAGTCAGACTGTTCAGCTATTAAGTAAAATGTTTTGCATTGTATCTGTTAATAGTTCCTAAAGTTTATTTACTACTAAATAAGAAACATGTGTGAGCATTCTTCGAACATTCTAATTCTATAATTATTACCAGGAGTGGATTATTGGTAGAAATATACTGAATAAATGTTCACTTATTTTAGTCTGGCTTAAGGCTAATAGGTCACTTAGTGATAATTTAATTTATGAGTAAAATTTTGGATGACTAATATAACTTATGGACGTGCATCATGGTGCATTGGATATCGGCTCGGAATGAGAAATCGGGGAGCCGAGTTTGAATTCCGGCTGAATTCATTGCATTCACTTACACACAAATACCCTTGGGAAAGGTATTAATCCGTCTCTTCCTTCCAGTTATGAGTTAAATAACAGGACAGATTGGATTCTATAGCCTTGGTCAGCAACCAGTCTACCGCAGAAAGCAATGGCAACCTACTGCGGGATAATCTTCTGCCTAGTCAGTCATGTCTCTTTCAAGACATGATCGCCCAAGCATGTATCACGTATGGCACTTAAATGACTGAATATAACTTATACTTACTTGCCTCAACTCATGATTGCCTTAAGTTTTTCAGGCAAAAATTTTAAAAAATATTCTTTATCAAAGTGGTTCCATTTTTCCCTGAATGACAGTTAAATTTTCTTTGGTGGATAGAACCTTCTCCTGAACTATTATTTCTAATTTCCGCTATGAGCTTTCAAATAGATTTAGATTCAGACTGATCGCTAGTCACGTCATCGATTTTTATTCACTTTTCCTCAAGAAAAGCTTTAATCCCTTTTTTATTGTGAGACAAGATGCATTATCATCCTGAAAAATAACTTTGACATCAAATCAATTTTCTATTAATGGAATATAGAAAATTATCCTAGGTTTCAATTTACACATGTGCAATGATTGTTGAAATAATGACTGCCATCTCCCCCAGTCTTTTAAATGACATATGACTCCATGTCATTAAGGTCTTGTGATATGTACTCATTTTCTTATCTTTATACGTTTCAGTTGAACGGCACCGGACAAAGGTTCCAGCATCATTGCCTTGGCTAATGCAGATTTTTCAATTCATCACTGAATATCATTTCTTATTCAATCATTCACAGGCCATGATTGGTTCCCTTTCATCTACTTAAGCCTAATTTTTTGTTTGTTTGTGTGTTAGTGCTTGTTTTTGTTTGGCCTGTCTGTCTATAAATTCCATTTCAGGGCCTGTCACAAGCATTGATTTCTATTTCAACCCGTTTGTTTTTCATTTGTTTTCTTATACATTTTTCTATTTTCAAAATGTATTGCTTTGAGTTTTCAATCCTGATTCTTTCAGGTCTTCCTCATCTGCCAATATAATTTCCATTTCTTAACCATCACATTTTTTTTCATACTTATACCAAATTTTGGACACAGCTGACTGGGAACAAGCAAAATGTTTCACAACACTTCACAGCGGATTGCACTCTTGAAAGAATTTTATGATTCTTTCCATTGTCTCAATTGAAAGACCTTTTTGGTGGATTTGAATCAATCCACAACAAATAAAAACATCAAAAAGGTTCTTAAATATAAAATATTTTTCGATATTTGTCTATACTTCTAGGACTTCTAGGATGAGGTAGTATTTACATTATTTACACTGTTTAGACTGTTGTCCTTATCTTTATTTATCTTTATTTTTTTTATTTTTTTATTTTTTATAAGCGTTTCACCCCGAGCAAGGCATGTCACTGCCACAACTGCGCAGGGGGCTACGTAGAGTGGAGAAAGGATGATTAAATATAGGAAATGTCAGAGGGTGGGTGATAGGCGGGTAAGGATACCGAGAATGAGGGTTGGGTAGATGAGAGTGTTCTGAGAATAGTTGGGAGTTAGTGTGATAGGAGGTGTCTATTGACCCTACATTTAAACACCTGGAGATTGTAACTGTCGGGAAAGCAGACTTGTGGAAGGGAGTTCCACAGGCGGGAAGCACGAGAAAAGAAGCTGTTGGAGTAGAATTTACGGTTACATCTTATTTGTTTAACTGTAAAAGGGTGGGACCTAGTTGCTAATCTAGTATCTCGTGTAAATTCGTGCTTAGGCGGCACCAGTGATCTAAGCTCATCGGAGCAGAAGCCATGAAAGTACTTGTAGAAGAGGCACAGGGAAGCCACATCACGCCAGTGAGAGAGCGGCTGCAGCCGGTCTGCCAAGTCAGTATCAACCACGTTACAGATCCTCCTTTGTATTTTGTCAAGAAGCCCAAGGAGAGCAGCAGGGGCACCCGACCAGATATGGCAGCAATATTCAATACATGGGCGGATGGTAGATTTGTATATGTGCAGAATAGATTCAGGTAGGAAAAACTTCCAGGCCCTGCACAGGGAGCCGACTTTCATAGCAGCAGATTTGGCAATGGATTCAATATAGTCATTCCATTTGAGGTCCGCCGAAAGTGTAAGGCCAAGGAGGCATAGTATTTTACTCTATGGGAGGCTAGCCTGTCCCATGCTAATGGGAGGTAGATGCGATTGTCTATGGTGGTTAGTTGATAACAGCTTTGTTTTAGAGGCATTGAAATTTACCAGCCATTTCCTACCCCAGGCCATTACGGATTGGAGGTCCCTTTCAAGTACGGCAGCGAGGTTCACTTTGTCGTCCAGACCTGGTTTCTGATCAATGCGAGAGTAGATTGTTGTGTCATCAGCATACATGCCGACTTGGGATCTAATGGTGTCAGGGAGATCATTAATGTAGATCAGAAAGAGCGTGGGACCTAGGATAGAACCTTGAGGGACGCCCGCGTTCGTATGGTAGTTTTGGGAGGCATGTCCATTTAATACCACCTTCAATGTACGGTTAGAGAGGAAAGACTGGATGAGGTCAAACAGATGTCCAGTTATCCCATAACTCCACAGTTTGCACAAGAGGCCAGCATGCCAGACCCTGTCGAATGCTTTGGAGATATCCAAGGCAACGGTTCAGGCTTCACCATTCTTGTCGAGTGCCCGGTATATGTACTCGGTAATGGTCGTTAGCATATCAGCAGTAGACCTGGTGAAGCGAAACCCATACTGTTTGTCAGAGAGAAGCCCGTTGGCCATGAGATGCTGAATCACCTCGGCGTTGATAATGGCTTCGAAAACTTTGCCAAAGATTGGAAGGAGACTAATAGGACGGTAACTGGCGGGGTCTGAGGGTTCGCCAGAATTCTTAAATATAGGAACTATGCAGGAGGACTTCCAACAGGCAGGAAAGCAGGAAGCAGATAGACAGAGGTTATAGAGTTTAGAGAGGACAGAGGAGAGTTCTGGGGCACATTTCTTCAGTACTATGACTGGGGTTCCATCACCGCCGCTCGCTTTGTGTGGGTCAAGTTGCGCAATTATCTTGGCGACCAGCAAGGGTGTAATGTGGACGTTATTTAGTTGAGCCTTAGTTCTGGGTGGGAAGTCTGGTGTAGATATTCCTAACGAGTCCAGTCTCGAATTGGTTGAGAATCTACGGGCAAAGCATTCAGCCTTGTCGGCTGGAGAGGTGAGAACTTCAAATTCATTGATTAGTGGGGGTATTGAAGTCTTGTTCCTGCTGAGCACGCTTTTGCAGAGACGCCAGTAATCTTTGGAACCAAACTTAGAGGATGCTATGCATTGCTTAATTCTGGTAGCAAACACCCTCTTGGCTTCGTTCAGTACTTTTTTACACTTGTTCCGTGCTGAGGTGAAAAGGCGCCTGTTTTGGTTCGACGAGCAGCTTTGATAGAGCTGGAAGAAATGGTTCCGGTGGGCAATGGCGGCTGAGCAAGCGAGTGAGAACCAGGGGGACGAATTTGGTTTTAGTTGGAATTTCCTGGCCAGGATAAAAGCATCGATGCCAGCCTTAACCCAAGAGGAGACTTCGGAGGCACAGTCTTCGACAGGAAGATCGAAGACGTTGTTCCAGGGGACATCACAGAGGAAGTCCCTGAACGAGTCCCAGTCGGCTCTTTGGTAGCAGTATGATCTTCTGCTGGTCTGGTTTTCTTCGGTAGAGTTATGTTAACAACGTTTCGGCAAGGACATATGGCACAGTGGATATAGTAATTTGGTTAGATCCAGTGACTTGACCCAAAGAATTGTGAGTTCAATACCTGGCTACAGCAGTGCTGAAAAAATAACTCAGAGAGTTGAGTTAAAGGGAGATAACTACATGGCATCTGAAAGTGGCTTTGCACATGAAATTAGAATTATATAACCCAGTGATTGAAATAAAGGTTTCAGTTCAAAATTCCTAGCACCTGAAGATGGATGGAGTATACATTGGTCAAAACGTAAGCATGGCAATAAAAATGAGGACAACAGTTCAAACAGTGTAAATAATATAAGATATTTTTATTTTTTTGTTTTACAACTAAATTTTTCTCAACATATATGAGTGTTAAATTTATTGTATTAAGGTTTCTTCTTTGTTAAGATGAAAAAAATGTGATTTCTTTGAATATATGCTTGAGAAAAAAGACAAGGGAGAAAGTGAGGAGGAAAGTGTAAGTGTCACGTAGCTTGCTGAGGAAGATGGATGAGTGATGAAGGGAATTTCTTTGAAGCCCTGTTGTAAACAGTTGTCATACGTTGTCATTCTATCTACTTACTAACTTGTCTGGCCTATAAACATTGCTTAAATACCCTTCAAAAGAATAACAAAGTATGATTTTTATTGTTGGTGGGAACACAACTTACTGGCTGAAAAATATTAAATATTTTTCAAAGAATTAATTTATTAACTGGAAGGCTGTGTGAATCCTCTAACTCAGAAACCATATTTTTGTCATTTGATGATTGACTGTCTTGGTGTTTATTTTTGACTTTGCCCCACACCTTTGTTTGAGCCTTTCAATTAGCTATGTCCAACTGCTCGTTTTTTTTAATCATTTCACCCCAAGCATTAACGCCACTGATATGCAGGTGGTTACATAAGAGAGTTGAAGTATTAGGCAGGAGGAGAGTGAAGACAAAGACAAACTAGCTATAGTGGGTGAAAGAGAAAGGGCAAGAGAAGGATGTGAACATAGGAGTGAAGACAGTTGTGAAGTTAGAAAGAAAGGTAAAGAACAAGATACATGGGGTGATGTAGAAAGGGCTGGAGTTAAGATGGGAATTGACTTTGCATTTAAATTTCTGGAGGTTATAGCCATCAGGAAAGCAAGCATATGGAAGGGAGTTCCACAGGCGGGAAATATGAGAAAAGAAGCTGTGGAATAGAATTGTCACCTACATTTGTTTGATTTAACTGTAAAAAGGTGAGACCTTGTTGCCAATCTGGTTGCCCAAGTAAATTCTTGTGGAGAGGGCACCAGTGATCCAAGTTTGTCAGAGCAGAAGCCATGAAAATATTTATAGAAGAGACAGAGGGAAGCCACATCCAAGGATGAGAAAGTGGCTGGAGTCGAGCTGCCAGGTGGGGACCAATCACATTACAGATTCTCCTCTGGAGCCTGTTGAGAACACTGAGATAAACAGCAGGGGTGCCCGACCAGATATGACAACAGTATTCCATGCATGGTCGGATGGTTGATTTGTTTATGTGCAAAATGGATTCAGGCGGAAAAAAACTTGTTGAGGTCTACAAGAAATCTCTTTTATCCAATCATCCACAGGCCCTTATTGTTTCTCTATAACCAACTTGAATCTCATTTTCTTTTGTTTGTGTGTTTTCGTTTGGCTTGTCAGTTTATAAATTTGTAGCTTTTGTGGTCTGCCAGTATATTTTTCTGTTTTTTAACCCTTCATTTCTTATATTTGCACCAAATTTTGGACACAGCTGACTGACTGGGAGCAACCAATGTGTTTTGTTAAACTCCACTGACGATTGATTTCTTGAATGAGTTATATAACTCTTTTTATTGGTTTAATTGACAGTTCCTTTTTTTTTTTTTGGCACTATCTTTCCTTTCAATTAGGTTAAGTGCCATACGTGAAACACACTTTGGGCGATCATGTCTCTTTTGAGACATGACTGACTGGGCAGAAGATTATCCCGCAGTAGGTTGCCATTGCTTTCTGTGGTAGACTGGTTGTCAGCCAAGGCTATAGAACCCAATCTGTCCTATTATTTGACTTATAGCTAGAGGGGGAAGAAATGTATTATATTATTAAGTAGTAATTAGTGGGGGATCAATTTATTACTTCATAACAATATAAAACTGATCCCCCATTTCATGCCCAGTAGAAAATTTAATCATGTTTCCAACTATTATATTCAGTCAGTCAGTTAAGTGCCATACGTGATACATGCTTGGATGATCAGGTCTTGAAAGAAACATAACTGACTGGGCAGAAGATTATCTCGCAGTAGGTTGTCATTGCTTTCTGCAGTAGACTGGTTGCCAGCCAAGGCTATAGAACCCAATCTGTCCTGTTATTTAACCCATAACTGGAGGGAAGAGATGGAGTAATACCTTTCCCAAGGGTATTTGTGCATAAATGAATGCAATGAATTCAACTGGAATTTAAACTCGGCTCCCCAATTTCTTTTCCGAGCCAATATCCACTGCACCACAACACACATCCTTCCTTTCAATTAGGTATGTTAATCTAAATAATTTAACATAGTTTGTTTAGGCTGTATTTTATGAATCAAACATGTTCAGCTATTAAATGAAAAAATATTTTGCCTGTTAAGTTTTGACTGTTAAATATAATAAACTAAGCCTTCAAGTGTACTAATTTGATTTTTTTTTTTACAGGGGTTGTATAAATAAACATGTTATTTAGTCATTAAAGTTTTGAAGATGACCTAAATAATCCTTGAAATATTAAACAAATGCTGATTATTTCAAAAAACTGTTTTCAGAATTATTGTTATATTTTTACTGGGCAACCAAAAATGTTCATTCAGTTTATTAAAAAACAAAAGATAATTTTGTATTATATTTTTCCCATTAACCTTATTGAACAATAGATTTATTGTTTCATTTCAATATCTTTTGCATTTTTTCAGGCAACTTCATAATTCTATCCTCCAAGAACTGTTTAATATTTCTTAGAAAAAAAACAGTTCATGATGCTTTTTGAAATTTTCTAAGGAATTGAATGTTATTAGCAAGTTGCCATAGTACTGAATAAAAAAAATCATTTTTTGAATCAGCTAGCAGTACAAGGCCATATTTAGTGGTATTAGTAATAAGTTATAGGCTTAACTAATAGAGTAAATAAAATTCTAATAATTGTTATAAAATTTAAAACTGAATTTATTTACATTTTGACAATAAAGTTTTGTATGTAAAAGTTTGTGTAATGACAAAAGTACGCAAGTGTAGGCTTTAAGATAGCTTTATTCAACTGAGAATAAAAGGTTCACATATAGCATCCTTTTATAGTCTCAGTAAACAGAAATAGCTCTCTCAAAAAGGGGAGTGACAAAAAAGACCACTTTTGATTATTCATATTAATTTATGTAAGTTGATTTCCTTGAGTGTGTCTATATAGTGAACAGTATTAGTATTTAGATAAAAAGAATATTTTTGCATTAAAGTTACTGTGACATTTTGAGAAGAAACAAATTTTACAATGTGGGTATACATGATAAATAGTAGATAAGTCACATTTGTGGCAATATATATTTTTTTAAACTATTAATCAATGATTGGGAAAAGATTGGTATAAAATTGTAATTGTGGCTGTAATCAACAAGAATTCACCTCATATTACTTCCAAAATTGTAATAAAATTTATAGTAATAATATATAAAATACATGAAAAGTAGCTAAAAGTCTTAAAGAACAAAAGTTTAAACTAAAAAGAAATTAATTCTACAGATTCAATCATGATAAAAATTGTCAATACTCTTAAAACTTCTACTACATGAGTGTAAATTTGCCTAAAGAAGAACTTTAGGTAAAAAAAAAACAAAACTACATCATTTTAGATATTATAGGGTAATTTTAATACCAATAAAATTGGTTTTAACCAACCAATGTTCGCAAAAATTTCAGAATCTGCAATATTATTGGTTCTGACATGACATCTCAGCTTCAGTCACTTTCCCATCAGCATAACATAGCTTCCCTCTAAATATTTTCATTGTAATTGTTCTGATGAACTGTCCACTATGGTACCTAAACTTTAAGAATTTAAGTGAAGTGCAAGATTGTCAGTTAGGTCTCATCATTTTACAGTTGACATAGCTAGATCTAACCATAAGTTTTATGCTAACAGTTTCTTTTCTTTTTCTTGCTTGTGGAACTTCCTCCGGCTTCTTGCTTCTCAATCAACTTTGATCTTCTAAAATTCAAATGCAATGTTGATCATTATCTTCTGTCTTCTTTTATTGTCTTGTCTTTTTTAATAGTTCTTTTATTTTCTTGTATTCTCTCACATGACTCTTGCATTTTAGTGACTTTGATACCTGGCTTAGTATGAAATGATTAAAAACAAGGATATATTTATATGATAAACATCTCAAGTGAATTTCAGCTTGTCATATCAGTTTTTATTTTAAATACTTGTAATAACTTATTTGCTGGTGTGAGATTTTATTATGCGAATCAAGGATTGGTTGTTGCAAAAAAAAATAGCGAATGATTCATTACAATGTTAATATATTTCCAGGAGTTTCCGCTGTTGTCTTTTGCTTACAGGTGATGAAAATAACAAAATGTTTCTATCTTAAAAGAAAATTATCATATAAACAGAAGTCTACCAATCACCCACACAGATTCTCAAAAGGTATGTAGGACAATGCAAGCATGACTCATTCTTAATGTTGCCTGTTAATGTGCTTATGTGAAATTTGTCAAAACTAGCTTTATTACAAAGGTAAATAATATGGGTGACTACAAACAGGCTGATCCTCTGCAAATATAGTTGCACACAGTCCTTTTCTTGAATAACCTTTAAAGAGAACAAAGAACTTTTCACACCTAAATGAGTACCGTATTTTATCAAAACGTGAGTTTACAATATATTCATAGTGCCTATTGTTCTGTATGGACTAGAATGTGTTAATTGGACTTCAAAGCTATGCAGAGAATTGGGACATTCCAAAATCATGTTATGAGGTTAATGACTAATAATAGGCTGATAGATCAGATCCAGACCACAGATTTTTGGCAAACAACCGGTCTCAGCACCATTATGACCATCATATAGAACAAGGTCCTGAAACTCTACAATCACATTAAAAGTTCTCAATCAGGCCTATCAAACTTCTACCTGGAAGGTATGGTTAAAGGAAGAAGGAATAGAGGCAGACCCCCAAACAAGTAACATGATAACATCTATGAATGGTTCAGGCTGAAGCCTGCCTGCCTACCTTCAACATCGCCACACAAAATAGAAAACTTTGAGAGATGATTTATTCACGTTAATGCACAGTCTGCCACAGGCGGAGACAGTGTAAAAAGTGATGAAATAAGAATATTAATTCTGCTTTTCTAATAAACATACTCCCTCCTTCACCTTATGGCCTCCCTGTTGTGAATTGAATGAACAGGGGGGCTTACAATAATTAGCCCTATCTCCAAATTTTCTGTGCAAGTAACACATTGGTTGCTTGCTAGCAGCTCTTGCATGACCTCCACTTTGGGAGCAGGGGATGCTGACCTTTTGTAAACGTCTCTCTAGGTCTTCCATCCTGGCCTCTAACCTCGTTGTTCTTCTAAGAGTGTACCTAGTGGATCTGGTTCTTTCATCTGTATGGCAGAAACAAGAGCAATGCATCCCAAAGTTAGGTCTGCCACGTTATCCGCTATTTTAACCAGTTTTTCAACGGGTGCATCTTCACCCACTGCAGCTAAAACAGCATGGTATGCAGACGGCAAACGCTGGAGAAAAATATGACGTATAATGTCATTGTTGTTACCATCTCCAGCTAAATGTTGCAAATGCCGTAAAAATTGTGATGACTTGCTATCTCCCAATTGTTCCTCGTATAGAAGTTGGGACAATTTCTTTTGCCATGACATCGACATTCCTCGAACAAGTTCCTCTTTTGACTTTTGATATGGCTTGTCTTTCAGTGGAGAGATAATAATTTCTCTCACCTCCTGGATGGCTTCGAAAGGCAACTTCGAGACAGCTAAATTAAATTTTGTTTTCTGAGAGGTAATTCCTCTCAGTTTACACTTCGACTCTAATTGTGCAAAAAATAAAGCACAAGGGATAAAATGTAAAAAAACAAAAGAACGAACAGAAATATTCAAACTCGAAGGTCAAAAGTAGCTATCTCTGCTACCAACCTCCTTCTCCCCTAATGGGTGTTGTCAACACAGCAGTAAGCCAAAAATCAGTCCACACCCAAGAAAAAAGAAGCAGTGCCAAATTCAAATTTGGGATAGGCTAAGGAGCAAATGAAGAAGAAGGACGCCATGTTGCCATGTGATACGGTCATCCTTGTAAATGATTTGTGTAGAGATAGAAAAAAATTTTTTTTTTATACACGAAGTTAACAGTTATTTTGCAATTTGCAAAAATAAACTGACACATTGGAGTCACCACTTATTAGTATTGGTTTGTGAACTGGCGATATTACCGGTTACGGGATACTAATATAAACTCTTAAACAACAAATATTAACACGCTGTCATAGCACGTGTAGTAAAAAAAAGGACAAGTTCATGGCAATAACAAATAGGCATTTAATAAAATACAAACAAGTAACAATACATTACGAATGTTTAAGTCCCAAACAAGAAGACTGCTCAAGTTGACCAAATGGACGAGAATGTTTTTAGCAAATGTGGTAAGGAATTACATACCGTTAAGCCAGCAAATGGTCCTCGTGGCTATCCCACTCCAGCCGGGAAGGGAACTGACTCCAGATAAAAAAGAGTTCCTCAAAAGGGAAGACAACTGTTGTTCCCCTTAAGGGAAGATAACTATTGTCTCCCTACACCTTCTTCACCTTATGGCCTTTTATACATGAGGTCTGTCTGAAAATTAACAGCACTGGCTCTGCTGTGTGAGCAATGGCCAAAAGAGTGATAAGTAGATTGTGTTATTTAATATGATATCTTGGGGAGTAAATAACTGTAATCTTAACTTTCTGCAACCATTGCATTTTTTCACATGCAATAGTAGTGGCAGGACAAATCATGGTTGTTTCATAACAACAATGCACCTGCTCACAACACCTTGAGCATCCTGCAATTCTTGTCTAAGAATCTTGCTGTACTAAACCAACCTCCTGATAAATTTAATCTTGCTCCATTTAATTTTATTTCCCCAGTATTGTGGAACATGGAAAGGGCTATAATGACATAACTGAAGAGCATTCAAGAAAAATCCTTCCAGTAGGGGATAAAAGCATGGAAGAGAAGGATGGAAAAGTGCATGTAACTTGAGGAGGGGGATTACATTTTTTTACATAGAAATAACATTTGTCTGTGAATTGTTATATTATAATGTAATTGACATCTTTGAAAATGGCTTATGTAAGCCAAAAGCTTAGATTGGATTATAAAATAAATTATGTATCAATATTGTGATTTTCTTTCTTCATTTAATGATGATGCTATTAAGCTTATCAGACAATATGAAAAAAATTTACATAAAATAGATAAAATTTGTCTATATTATTTAATGAAACATGCATCAATATATATATATGTGTGTGTGTGTGTGTGTGTGTGTTTGTGTGTGTGTGTGTGTGTGTGTTGAGTTTTCCTCTCAATTTTATATATAGTTACATGAATTAATAAATATACATATGAGGCTACACACATGTATAGTATTATTATCCAGGTTTTAATAAAACAATTCACAATGTAGTACAACAGAGCTATTTCATATATATTTATTTATAAAAACACATATTGTCCTATGTCAATAGCACAACTCAGAGTTTCATGCATTATACAATTATCGGGTGCATTTTTCAAACTGACAGTTTAATAGATTTGAATTTAAGTTCACGATGTTCATGGGAGTTAAATCTTATTAAGTTAGGTTACTGCTTTTTTAATAACAAGAATAAAAATTTAAATATTCTTTGATTCTTCTTCTTCTTCTATGTACCCTGTCCCTTCAGGACGTAGGCGATCATGGTTCTCCATGTTTCCCTATCCCTTGTGGCTCTTAGTATGTTTGCTCCTGTTGCTCCTGGCAACCCCCGTTCCGTCATCCACCTGATCAGACCCTGCAAATATGTTATCTGCTGCCTTCCTCTGTCTCTTTTTCCTTCTATCTGGCCAGTCAGTATCAGGTTCTCCAGGCTCTCCTTCCTCATTGCATGTCTCAGGAACTTCAGTTGTCTCTTCCTCAGCATCAATTTCCTTTTTGTTGCCATTCTTTCCAACACCTCATCGTTGCTTTCATGCTCAGTCCACGATATCTGTAGCATCCTTCTGTAGAACCACATTTCGGCCGCTTCCAATTTTGTCCTCATTTTTGATGATATTGTCCAGCATTCACTGCTGTATTGAAGAACTGACATCATGTAGTAGTCCAGCACTCTTTTCTTTGTTTATGTAGATAAAAAAAGTAAAATTAAGGTTTTAATTAAAATTAAAATTTAAAATATTAAAAAATATTAAAATGCAGCAAGATGAAATCAAAGGGCATAATTTTTAATTATTAATTGTAATATTTGCAAGGGAAAGAAAGAAAGAAAAAGAAAGGGGAAGTAATGGGAGTGAGGAAGAAAGAAAGAAGCAAATGCATAGAGGAATCTATATCAATCAGGGTCTAAGAATTTAAGTAAGTATATAAAGAAAATTACGACTATAATTCTCCTTTACTTGATCCTAATATAACCAACATTCTTCACCTCTTCTTTTACTAACCCTGCTTCCAGTACAAGAATTTTTCTCCATTCTTTAGATGACTGGGGTTGACAATGCATGTCTCAAACTGACATGTTGAAATAGCTATTTCTCCTAAATGTGATCTGGATTTACAAATAAATGAATATATATATATACTAGCAGTATAGCCCGGCATTGCTCGGGTGTAATGAAAACCTTTATATATATATATATATATTATAGATTTTCTGCACTATTGTAAGAACTGCAAGCTTGAAACTTCTGAATATCGTTTCTTATGTCTTTATCTATGAGTGTATCATATTTGATTAAAATTGGACCACTCCGTCTATAACCCGATTTTTTCGATTATCGATTTTCGTTATTTATCGTGAGTACCTCGACACTAAACCTAGCTAAGAACACTCACAGACACTTATAGTACAACTGTGTAAATTTTCAAGAAAATCAATTCAGCCATTTCGGAGTCTATAGGTAATGGATACCCACACACACACAAACACACACACACACAGACAAAGTTCCATTTATAAATAAGTTTAGATTTAGATATATATATATATATAAGAAAAATTAAGGCAGACACATTATTTCATGATAAATCGGAAGTTTAGGCCTATTTCAGGTGAACCATCATCAGCTTCTGTCTTTATTGTACAAAGGATTTTACACGAATGAGATTCACAAAAACCTAAAAAAAACAAATAAAAATAATGGTCACTCCCTTAAAAGAGAATATTTAAGAAAAAATACATCAGTTCAGCGAAGACACACACATATTCATACATAAGTATATATATACGCAACATATAATCAGAGAACATGTGTAGCGGCGGATGTCAGTAAAAGTTCGAAGATACATTCAGTCTGACAGTTGGACTGCAGACCTGTAGATTTTAAATGTAAAAAAAGTGGGTTAGGTGAGAGAGAGAGGGAGAGAGAGAGAGAGAGAGAGCGTTAAAAAGAAAGGGTAAGTATCTTAAAATGTAAACAAAAAGGGAAGAAGAAGAAAGAAGAGAGGAATAAATTTAGAATAGAAAGAAAAGATGATAGGAGAAAATAAAAAATAAATAAATATTATAAATTAACGGTGAAAGGATAAGAAATTGGAGCCTAAAAAGATTAAAAATATATTTACGAGATAATCTGTTAGTTAATCTGTTGTGATCACAAAATACTCACACCACTATATAATCAAAATTATACTAATTATACAATCAACAAAACAAATATAATACAATATAAAATTAAAAAATTTTAAAAACTAAAAAAATTTATAATTTAAAAGTAAGCCTAATTATTCTATTTAAATTTACTTGTTTAAACTTAATTATTTAGTTTAAAAATAAATTTACATATTACTAATGAAAGGATAAGAAATTGGAGTTTTTAAAAAACCTAAGAAAATTAAACATTTAAGATATAATAGTTAATCAATTCGCTTTAATCCTAATTACCACCACACCACTATATATGCAAAATAATACTAATTATTTGGTTAACAAGACAATAATAATAATAATGCCATAATGTAGTTAAATTTTTCGGTCAACAATACAGTTATAATACCGTATAACTTTAGTACTGTAAAAAAACATTGTACACATACAACTCACACACACACATAAATGTGTAAACACATACCCGCATACACATATATATGCATACCCATATATGTACCCATACACAGATACATATATACATATACACACATACACACACACACACACACAATATATATATATATATATATATATATATATATATATATATACTCAAACACCAGCAAAAACAAATATGTAAGCAATAGCACAGACATATAAAAATGCGTATATAAAAAAAAGATTTTTTTAAATCCTCGACGTATATAACAATGGTTTACAATCAAACAATATATATTCCATAGAATCGTGTGATGTGTGTAAAGTCTTCAGAGGAATGAATGAGGGGCTAAAAGTTTAACATAGTTTAAACCGGCTCCTGTGTCGACATTTCAAAATTAGTTTCCTCCTCAGATTCAGCAGATCCAATTGGTTTTTGTGTTTTACAATAGTGATCTTTTCATCCAGGCATAAGCGACAACAATCTTTAGAGTTATCCTATCACTGTATGTACAGGATACTCCTTTGGATTCTTCTTTACCCACACTGCATGCTGATATATATATATATATATATATTCGTGTAAAATCTTTCATACAATAAAGACAGAAGCTGAAGATGGTTCACCTGAAATAAGCCTATATTTTCAATTAACCATGGAATAACGTGTCTGTATTAATTTTTACACGCACACACACATATATATATATATGTTTTTTTTTTAATTTAAAATATTTTTTTTAATCATCTCAACTCATGCAAAGCATTCTACTACCACTGTTGCGCAGGGGATTACATTGGGGAAAGGGATGAGAAAGAGGGGTTAGTTATAGGAAATGTCATGAAGAGGGTACTAGACAGATGAGAATACCAAGGGTGGGAGTGGCGTAGATGAAAAAAGAGCTTGAGAGAATGGATGCGAGTTAGTGTGATAGGAGATGTCTATTGACCTTACATTTAAATTCCTGGAGATTGTAGCTGTCAGGGAAGCAAGTAAATGGAAGGAAATATAGCTCTATTATAACTGGGACAAAAAATGCCTTGTTAATTTTAACATCTCTAAAACTGTAATACTTATTTAGTTTTCATAACTGCAATATACCTTAGTATATCATAATTATTTAATTCTAATTCTAACCTAAACATTCCATCCCCTTTACTCAAGAGGTAGTACAAAATCAAATTAAAAAAACATCCAAACTGCTGTTAAAAATTATTGTCTACCCATTCAAATAATGTAGAGTCCCATTTTGTATCTTACCCAGACAAAATTAAAAACTGACATGCCTTGACATTAGACAATTCTACTTCCTTTCATGACTGAAATCTTCAACTCCATAGTTACCTAATTCCCATTGTTAACTGAACAATATTGACATACCTACAAGCATATTCTCTACCTACCACTTCTACTACTACCCCTTCAGTTTCTAAATAACCATAAATTCATCTTTTCCTAAATAAATCCTTTTCAAAATTTATTTTAAACTATCACCTGAAGAAGAAATGTATTGCTCTGAAATATGAAAATTTTTGTGTAGTGATATAATGCTTTTATAAAGTATTGTAATAAAAAATTACAAATATATATATATATATATATATATATATATTTGTAATTTTTTATTATATTTTATTTGTAATTTTTTAGTATATATATATATATATATATATATATATATACTCAGAGGCAAGAGGCTGTTTCATGCTAGGTGAAATCATCAGGCCACATGTGTTGTGTTTTTCCTCAGCTATTTATATATATGGATCAGTAGTGCATTGTGGGTAATCCTTCTAACAGTCATTTTGGCGAGAGTTGGTTTGCTTATTTATCTATTTGGAAAAATTTATTTTACTTGTTTTTATTTTTGTATTTATTTATTTATTTTATTTATTTATTTTTGTTTTATATTTTATTTGATCTATTCTAATGGTTGTTATGGCAGCAGTGGTTTGTTAATTTGTTTTATTTGCTTGGATTAGATTATTTGTTCTTTAATATTTATTTATTCTTTTCAATTTTCAATTTTTAAGTAATGTAGTAAAAATTTGTTTTCATGCCTGCATTTTGAGATGAGTTCAGTTCGTTTATTTAGTATTTTGTTTTGGTCTGGGAAGATAATATCTATTTTTTCCTTCAAGCAAAGTTTGCAAATTTTGGATTGATTGTTGTAGGCTGATGTTCTTTTCTGTATTTTCCATGATATTTTTGGTGTGATTTGGGTTGTGTTTTTATTTCCCCAGATATACTCAAAAATGCTTTCTAAATATATCTGAGGAATTAAAAACAAAACCCAAATCACACCAAAAATATCATGGAAAATACGAAAAAGAACATCAGCCTACAGATTCTTTAATTATGGGTTTTATGAAAGCTAGTGACATGAAAAAATGTGTTTGGCATAGGCTTATCCATGGGAAAGTGTTTCTTAGTAACCTTTCCCCATATTTTTTTCATAGTAAAGCATGTTTCTTTTTGATTAGGGTGGAATATTTAAAATCTAAATTATATGAGAGTAGAGAACAATATTCAAGAATAATTCTCTCAAAGGCAGTAGAAAATGGTATTAAAGTCAAAACAAGAGAAAAATGAACAAAATTAATGAAAAACTGATGAAGGCAATAAAATGTCAAGGAAACATATTAATATTTTAAATAACAAGATGGTCATTTATTCAGGTGTATGGGATAACGTGTTGTTTAAATATATTTTTTATGGGTTAATATCTTTTGGGTTTATTTATAATTTTTTTGTTATTATCAGTATTTTTTATTATGATAGATATTGGTTAGTAAATGTCGGACTACAAATCATTGCTTTTATAACTATATATATATTAAGAAAAGTTTATCCTTGTCAGTTTGTTAATAGCAATTTTACTGTGAGAATATGACTAAAAGAATAAAATTTAACATTGTGTATATCATCTTCCTATTCCAATCCATTCAGTGAGGTTTATGTCTATTACTGTGTATGTGTATGCGTGTTTGTACATGTGTGTAAATTATTATCATTATTTCTATTAATATTTTTGTTAGAGAATTGTTATTTATTTATCTTAATATGGCAATGAGTATTCTACTAACAATAGTCTTCAACTGGCAAGTAGTAGGCTCCTGGGACTAAATAAAGAGAGAAATTGACAAGAGACAGGAGATGTACATCCAATTTTTAACCCGAAATCAGCCGAATCTTAAATCTGATGAATAGAATGAATAGCAGAATTAGATTGGAAATAGGACAAGAAAAGTGTGGTTTCATTAATGAAACAAGTAATGTGAAATTTAAGCTCAAAATGATATCAGAATGGGAAATACAGATGCAAAAGAGTGTATATCTGTGTTTTATAGATTAAACAAGAGTTTGATAAAAAAATACATCACAAAGAACTGATATCTTTATGCCATATTTAACACAACACAGGATAATACACAAAATGCAATATCTTAAGTATGCTTGATTACATACATGCATATCTAATATTTTCACTAAACGTAGCTCACTAGTACCCCCTATATATGAATTTACTAGAGCCACAAGATTAGCAATTAGGTCCCACCCTTTTACTGTGAAACCAATAAATTGTAAATGCAAATTCTACTTCAGCATCTTTTTTCTCACACTTCTTACCTGTGGAATTCCCTTCAATTTACTTGCTTCCCCGACAGCTACAATCTCCAAGAATTTAGATGTAAAGTCAGTAGTCATCTCCTCTCTCACTAACCTGCATCCTCTCTCTCTCATGCTCCTTTCTCCATTCACTCTGCTCTCATCAGTATTCTCATCCTTCTCTTACCCACTTCCTGACACCTCTTATTACCTGTCACTCTTTCTCATAACATTTCTCATATGTAACCCCCTGCAAAACAGTGGCAGTAAAATGCCTTGCTTGGGGAGATATGATTATAAAAAAATAGATAGATAGCTACAATCTTCAAGAATAAATAAATTCCTTATTTTGTTTAGGTACCACCATTAATTAACTGAAAAAACAGCATAGTATGAAGAAGAAATGCCTGAACTCAATAAAAACAAAGTTTTTCTATCAAAACGTTTATGATATTATTAAAAGTACTTTTTTTAATTATTTTTTTAAAAATTTAATCTTTTCTAACACATTCAAAATTTTGGTAAAATATCTTGTTTTGTTTTTCATAGCTGATAATGAAATTGTTACCAGAATTTACAATGTATAATGAAATATTATATAACTCTGTTTTTTTTCTGGTGAAAAACACATTAATTTGGAAATTCTTACATAAATAATTGTCAATTTTAATGAAACTTGCAGGACTTATTCACAAATGAGTGAAATTATTTTTGAAATCATTATTTTTAGAAAATCTTGGTAAAATATATTTTTTACATCTGTTAACCCCTCCTCCACGTAAATTCATGAAACTTTAAGAAATTAAATTTTATTTTGAAAATTTGTTTTATTTGTTAAATGCAGGAATCATTGGGAAATGTAAATCATCTATTATTGTTTTCAAAGAGTTAGCTGTTTTACTGAATATCTGTTCCAAGTAGTAAAATAAAAAAATAATACAAATATGACATTATCTAATTAGATAAGCTTCAAATTGCTTTTAAAAATATATATATATATCAAGGAGATTATCATCAGAAGAAAAAAAATTCAATGAATAGTGAATTTTTACAATTGCTTTCATTTGTTATTTTTTAATTATAATTTTCTAGCAGTGTAATAAAAGCTTTATAACTAATCCATGGTCCTGGAGCTCAGACTCTTTGGACGTTGGCACGAAAGACTAAAAAGCAATAGTTGCTTCCAGTTAAAGCAAAACTGTAGACTGAAAGAAAATTGAATGGATGTAAGTCAAATTTTGATTTCCTGGTATCGATATCAAATAAGATTTTTTTTGTTGTAAACTGAATTTTGAAGGCTAAATAAGTCCTCTGAGTAAATGGTATCATGGCTGAGACTAAGAACTACAATTATACCTACTTAGAGCCAAACCCAAAGCAAAAACTAAAATAAAAGGGCTGAAAAACTGATTTTGATCAGATCCGGTAGGATATCAAGGTATCGATTTCCAATATCGGAATCAAATAAGTCACCCAAGGATAGAACTGCAACCTTGAAACTTCTGAATATCGTTTCTTATGTCTTTGTCTATGAGTGTATCAAATTTGATTAAAATCAGACCACTCCTTTTATAACCCAATTTTTTTGATTATCAATTTTCAATATTTATCTGGGGTACCTCGACACAAAACCTAGCTAAGAATACTCGCAGACGCTTATAGTACAACTGTGTAAATTTTCAAGAAAATCGATTCAGCTGTTTTGGAGTCTATAGTCTATGACACACACACACACACACACACACACACACACACACACACACACACACAAAGTTCCATTTGTAAATAAGTTTAGATAAAATTTCAAATTAAAAAAATTCTGCAAAGCCTTTTTGCAGTTAGATTATTAAATTATTAATTGAAGAATATATTTACTAATCAAATATTGAAAAGTTTAATAAAAATCATTGATTTTTAAAAATTTTTGTGTATAAGAAGTTTTTTTTAAGTATAATATTTTCTATATTATATTAAAAGGTCACATGTTTCGCAGTTTCTTCTCCTTACAGAAAAAAATTTGGACAATTATGTCAATCCTGGTCAACCATATTTTGCTATCATTTGATATTTGTCATTCATACCTTGTTCAGTTTGCATCTCAGTAATTAAGAAATACTTTTATTCTTAATTTCATACTATTAGCAAGTGATACTTGTGTAAATCAGATTAATTAAACTTTAAATTTAATTTTCCAAAAATAACATGTCATAGATGTATATTTTAGTTTTGCAAGATTTTTAAAACTGGAAATTAACTTTTGTTTAAAAATGTGTTGATTGCTCAAAAATGACCAAAAAAATTGAAAAAAAATTTAAATTGAAAAAATTTACATTCCAATCGATGTAATTTCTGTTTGAAATACATTAGAGTATTTTGCTGGAAATATTGATTTAATCATTTAGCTTTCAATTAAAGCTAAAATAAAAGTTTCACAAATTTTTTTATTTTAAAAAATTCAATTGAAAAATTACGTATCAAAAATGAGTGGGGGTACCTAATTTTGTTTTGTTAAAATTACTCGTGTGTTTCTTTGTCATTACGATCCCCCATTAATCTTCTTGGCCTGGGTAACCCTAACCCTTTCAACCCCTTAAGCCCCACGCCACTATAGACTTACTTACTCTCGCGTTTTACTCAATTTGTCAGTGGCTAGTTAACTGATTTCAGCTAATAATGACAGGTGACCCTTTCATCAATTAGTTAATCTGTAATATCACAGCTGTCGCGACCAGTTGAAGTTGGATACTATTGACCAGCCTCTGGCTACAACAAATGTCACTCATCTGAATAGATTAGTACAATGGTAGTTATGAATCTACCAGTCAGCATCAAAAGAAACATTAAGTATCCCTCAATATACCCGAGAGAAATGACATACATCATATCTCTAAGAAAAAGAAATAGGATAAGTGTTTTATACTTGAAGTGTGATTTAGAAATCGGAATAATAATTTGAAAATAATGATAATGATGGCCAGCCACTCGTATTCAAGAATGCACGTCTACTAGAGAGACTAACTTCCGCAGGCACACTTGTGTTTGTTCAACACCCACAGACACCACCTGTGATTATACTGTGCGAAACTTAGTTACAGTTTCTGGGAGAAAGTGAATTATCTGGTGTGATTGCAGAGATGGTTAATGCTTATTAATTCAGCCTTGTGTCATACATAACCAAACTCCCTACAGCTCACAAGTTTTATGCAGAATTATCATCAGGTTATTATCGTTATCGTCAGAAGGTTGGTTGTCAGCATTTTAGAAAGAGTGGATTTGTGGAATAGTGTAAGAATAAAATATACAGTTTGTATGTTAAAATAGAAATTTATTAAAAGAATAGAATAACAATAATAGGTAGTAGTTTGAGTTAATGTTCTATCAGAAAGTTAAGGGTATCAAGAGTTGAAGAAATTTTCGTAGTAGTAATTTGTTAGAAAGAGTTTGTGCGTACATACGTATGTATGCATGAGCATTGGTTTGATAGGAGTGTCTTTGGGTGGAGAAGAAGTAGAAGGAATCAGCACACGAGAAGGAAAGAGGACGAATGTCCGGATCACTTGAAGCTTCTTCCGTTACATTTTAGCTTGTCTCAGCTGCTTCCATCCCTGACTGGATGACTAACGCTGACCGGGACGTTTTATAGCATTTAGATTTTTTTGCACTGGATCTCGAAATTTTTATGGTCTTGCAATTCGTTCCGATTGGTCAGAAAACCAATTTAACATCTACTTGCGAAATCCGATTTCGACTTTAGAAAAAGTATTGACCATGTGCTTAAAGTAAGCACATGGTCAATACTTTTTATATTTGAAAAAAAAACCAAAAAAAAACCAAAAAAAAAACAGGATTTCACATGTGATTTTTTGTAAAAATGAAAAAAATGTTGATTTTAATTTTAATTCTTATTTTCCTATCCGCCACATGATCAACTGTCAAAACAAGGTCAGTACACTCAAAACCTTTTGACTTTGTGCTACCATGGACGGCTCCCTAAAAGGTCCCGTCTACTCGACTTCTCTCACTGTATAGTTTTCAGGTACTTTCTAAAAGTGCTGCGTGCTGGGATCGCTTCCTATAAACTGATAACACCAAGAAGTCACATTCCTGACAAATTGAGATTTGAACCCGGGCTAGCGAACGTTCTAACGACTCGACCACGGGTCCATAACTTTTCAATAAGGTATACTGGATATGCGTTGGGGTGCAGTGGACATCGGCTTGGAACGAGAAATTGGAGAGCCGAGTTCCAGTTGAATTTGTTGCATTTACTTACGAGTGAAAGGTATTAATCCATCGCTTCTCTCTCCAGCAATAGGTTGAATAACAGGACAGATTAAGTTCTGTAGACTTGGTTTGCATCCAGTCTATTAGAAGCAACGCACCGCGGGAAAAATCTTCTGCCCAGTCAATCATGTTTCTTTTGAGACATGATCCTCCAAGTGAGTATCACGTATGACACGTAACTGACTGATGTATTTGGAAATTAATAGCGGCCTTTAGTATAAAAAGGAACACTGAGTTGGGACTATCAGTCATTTTCGTCGGGGTTGAAAGTGAATCCAGTTCGACGGCTAAAGTGAATCGAATTTTGCGGTTGTAGATTTATGACTTGTAAACGGGGAGAAGAGCAATCAGTGTATCCATTTTCTCTACGATCTCAAATTGATTTCCGATTTTGACGATTCGGCAACTGGCCAATCTATCATCGAATAGACTGAAAAGGCGGACCTCGTATGTGATCTGTGTGGGGTGAATAATGTCGAACAAGCACTTCCGTTACGCTTGACTGGCGGCTCATTTACTGGGCGAGTAGGACAGGCACAAGGTCGAACAGATAAAAAATATTTCATGCATAGCTTTCGTGAGTCGTATATGGCCAATGAACAGTTCGTAACACTAAATTAGCAACCAGACGAGAGGGTGAATATACACCTCGCAAAGTTGAGGATATTTGGCGAGATATCTGAACACGGTTTGGTGTGGGCGTTCGTGGTTGAAGTACCAGAGTAGGTCACGTGGTTCCTTTGTGTTACGTCCAGACGACATTCAATGACTGAACCAACTACTGATGAGAGATATTAGAGTATTGAAAAACGAAACCGTACCTAAGGAACTAGATATGTCTGTCGCCTGACCTGAGGCCATGAGAGCTAAAACAATACATCCACGACCAGCGTAACAACATTTGACCTGCGGCCATTAGAGCTAATCCATCAGCAACCAGCGTAATAACATCTGACCTACAGTCATTGAATCTAAAACAATTCATCAACAACCAGCATAGCAACATCTGACCTGCGACCATTACAGCTAAAACAATTCATCATCAACCAGCGTAGACACATATGACCTGCGGTCATTAGAGCTAAAACAAACCATCAGCAAACAGTGTAGCAACATCTGACCTTCGACCATTAATGTTAAAACAATCCATTAGCAACCTGCGTAGCAATATCTGACCTTGGGCCATTAGAGCTAAAACAACTCATCAGCAACCAGCGTAGCAATATCTGACCTAGGGCCATTAGGGCTAAAACAACTCATCAGCAACCTGCGTAGCAATATCTGACTTAGGGCCATTAGGGCTAAAACAACCAATCAGCAACCTGCGTAGCAATATCTGACCTAGGGCCATTAGGCCTAAAACAACCAATCAGCAACCTGCGTAGCAATATCTGACCTAGGGCCATTAGGGCTAAAACAACCAATCAGCAACTAGCGTAGCAATATCTGACTTAGGACCATTAGGGCTAAAACAACCAATCAGCAACCAGCGTAGCAATATCTGACTTAGGACCATTAGGGCTAAAACAACCAATCAGCAACCTGCGTAGCAATATCAGACCTAGGGCCATTAGGGCTAAAACAACTCATCAGCAACCAGCGTAGCAATATCTGACTTAGGGCCATTAGGGCTAAAACAACTCATCAGCAACCAGCGTAGCAATATCTGACCTAGCGCCATTAGGGCTAAAACAACCAATCAGCAACCTGCGTAGCAATATCTGACCTAGGGCCATTAGGCCTAAAACAACCAATCAGCAACCTGCGTAGCAATATCTGACCTAGGGCCATTAGGGCTAAAACAACCAATCAGCAACCTGCGTAGCAATATCAGACCTAGGGCCATTAGGGCTAAAACAACCAATCAGCAACCAGCGTAGCAATATCTGACTTAGGACCATTAGGGCTAAAACAGCCAATCAGCAACCAGCGTAGCAATATCTGACTTAGGACCATTAGGGCTAAAACAATCAATCAGCAACCTGCGTAGCAATATCTGACCTAGGGCCATTAGGGCTAAAACAACCAATCAGCAACCAGCGTAGCAACATTAAAGCTAAACCAACCCATCAGCAAACAGTGTAGCAACATCTGCGGTCATTAAAGCTAAACCAACCCATCAGCAAACAGTGTAGCAACATCTGACCTGCGGCCATTAGAACTAAAACAGTCCATCAGCGATCAGCGTAGCAATATCACTTACTACTGTTACTCTGGACTCCAATCACTTTGCAAGAACTTGCTGACTCTAGCGTGGTGATTACACATGCACAACACGCAAGGATTAGCGATGCTTCTGATGCGATAAGCGCGAATCACTTATATAAAATGTGCCTTAGAAAGCCCAATAATCTTCGATGGAAGCGATGAAGAGAGCCTCCGAGAATCCTTGAATCCTCACCGAAGCATTTCTTTGTAGGAAACTCAAAATGCTATTTGCCTGTTTGCAGCTGACTCTGCGTGGCAAAGGCGTTTAGGAAATGGCGACTGAATGTAAATTACATTTGGTTGGGATGTTGAATGATACTCAGTTTCAAGTTGACGATAACGGACATCATTATTACAATGCATCAGCACAATCCTGTGGGCGTCAATTGATCCAACAAAAATGATGTATGTTAGTTGTATCAGCCCAAGTCTCGGCAGGTGCTTTCTTACGCTCATCTTAAACGCTACATTATTAAATTACGCTCATCTTGGACCTTCATTATTAAATGTTTTCGCAAAGACGTCCGCTTCAGCCGTAAATGCATCAACGTATGTATTTAACTCCTGAGTCAGTTACAAGAAGTATCCTTCTTTCGTTTGCTTGCATTACGACCATCAACGGTGTCAGTTCTTCGGGAAGGCGGATATCTTACTCGGTATACAGCAGAAGCCAACCCTTCTCCAATCAAGCTTGCATTTCACCTATATATTCTGCTCTCAGTTGACTGAATATTGTTTATTCTGAAACCTTATTTGTCAATTTCTCAGACTCACGATTCGCAGTCCGCAGTTCATTTCTACACCACAGTCCAGATGGTGTACCGCACATCGAATTTTGTGTAGAAGTCAAGCCCTTCAACTCAGAAAGTTGCGAAGGTGGGCACTCTATCCTATTCTCGTCTCTTCCGTGTTTTATGCCGATAACGCCAAGTGCTTTGATGGCGTCGATTTCAAGTAATAAATCAAAATCTAGTGGCCTCTCTAGCATTACCAGCGCATTAATTTCAGGTGTTGTCAGCTTCTCTGTGAATTCCAACAATGCCGACTCCGCAACAAGCTTGCGTTTTCCCCATTTATTACGATCACTTTAATATCTTTCTTGGAACAAGAACACAGATTTTCACTTTCTATACGGCGAGAGAATTCTTAATCCAAGAGAGTTAAACATGAATGGAGATGAATGTGCACGAGATACTAGATTAGCAACTAGGTCCCACCCTTTTACAGTGAAACCGATAAAATGTAACCGCAATTTCTACTAAAACAGCTTCTTTTCTCGCACTTCCCGAGTGTGGAATTCTCTTCCACATGATTGCTTCCCTGACAGCTACAATCTCCAGGAGTTTAAATGTAAGGTCAATAGACACCTCCTAACACACTAACTCGCATCCATTCTCTCGAACACTCTACCCATCTACCCAACCCTCATCCTTGGTATCCTTACCCGTCTCTCACCCTCCGTCTGACATTTCCTATAGCTAACCACTCTTTCTGATCACTTTCCCCTATGTAACCCTCTGCGCAATAGTGGCAGTGGAATGCCTTGCTGGGGGTGAAATGATTTAAAAAAATATAGTGACTCATTCCCATTTTGGCTAGGAAAAACAACGGCGTCGTCTCTTTGTACCTGGTCTCTTTTCACTGGGAACTCCCAGAACCATGTCCTTGAATATGCTGCAGCGCATGCAAGTTTCCAGTTTTCTGATCAATCACTCTCTCTCTCTCTCTCTCTCTCTCTCTCTCTCTCTCTCTCTCTCTCTCTCTCTGCGATGTGGTCTGTACTATTACAAATATAGCAAACGAGTGTGGGTTCGTTATTTTTCGGTTGTGCAGCTGCCACGATTGGTTCCTCTACTGTCGGACTGTTCTTCTTAATCGCCTTGGGTCAGCAGCTCGTCGAATGGTAACGCGTTGGAAAATGCGCGCAGAAATCACTTCACGTGGTACAGACAATCCCCGGTAAGGTATTCCTCCGAATAGCACGAATAGTATTGTTAGTTTCTTCAATGGCGTAAAACAGTGCATCCTTAATCGCATTTCTGTCAGATTTTTCTTTCTGGTTTACCTGCTGATAGACGGTTGACACTCCCCAGGCAGTCGAAGGGGCAAGACTAGCTCGACTCATCTCACTTTTTCACATATCAGTTGTGCTTTTTCCACCAATTCTAACACGGATGCTGAACCACCAAATTTCAGAAATGTCCGATAGCCTGGCCGAAATAGCTTGTCCCTACAAGTGGATAGATTCTGTAGCACAAAGATAGCTACCCAGCTAACTAACTAGATAGATAGATATGAATAGACTGAGATAGATAGATAGATAGATAGATAGATAGATAGATAGATAGATAGATAGATAAAGAAAGACAGAGACTTCAAAATGGATTCCCTGCCGAGGAAAAAAAGTAACTTACTGCAAAACCGTAAATTGTGGAATACAAGATCCACTGTTGATCGTACACCCTTGCAAACGCCTGCTGGTCGCAACCTGTTTTATAAGTGAATTCTCAAATACATGTCGAACTCATGCATATTCATGTCGATTGTAAAAAGGATCGCACTCTCTCACTTCCCGCATTGAAAATGATCGCCTGCCCTGAAAGTACACGAAAACATATCGTGCTCGTTTATCTTTGAGTAATTAGTCATGAAAGAAAAACAGAGTCAAGTTACAAGTCGATAAGACAATAGTAATTTCATTTCGTGCACACGGTGGTTTTGACATTCCTTTCACCACCTAATCTATTTCTTATGTGAGTGTGGGTGGAGGCAAGCAAAAACAAGTATGTCAGATATTTACTTTGTGATTGATAAACACGTTCCCTTCTGAACTTTCTGCACCAGAGATCGAACTATTGGAATGACAAGCGGAGATAAATGATAAATGTCAATAAGCATCTCAATAAGCATTTATCTCATTATACCCATGAAAACATTTTTTTCTTGGACATAGTCAAGCAAAATTCCTAAGCCCCATATAACAATTACATATATCTGTACTTAATGCCACTATTGTGGACTGGACAACGCGGTTACTATTTAATTTTGTTGTAGCTCGAACGTCGTGGTAATAATTTCAAAAGTGGAGTTACCATATTAAAGTAGACTGGTTGTTCAATCCACTACATTTATAATAACTCAAAGAACAATGTAACAAGAATAATAACAATGTATTAAACATAGTTACGGGATTGATTAATTTGTGCATGCAAGATTTAGTGGAGAAAGTTCTCTCTTCTTGGATGTTGAAGAAAATGTATCAATGTTCATATTGGTAAAGTTCCTGAAATAAGGAAATATTACGTTTGTACTGATCAGTAGTTGAATATAATTATACATGTAGAGACGTATGCTTGTGTGTGTGTGTGTGTGTGTGTGTGAGAGAGAGAGAGAGAGAGAGAGAGAGAGAGAGAGAGACATTTTTGATGTAGCTAATTGCTGAATGCAATTAGCGCAGTATGTGAGTTGGAAAGGAACTAACGGCATTCGGACTGTTTTTTGTTTTTTTTAATCATATCACCCCGAGCAAGGCGGTAACGCCACTGATGTGCAGGGGGCTACATAGGTGTGAAAAGATTGGAAAAGAGAAAACCGGAAACCGCATCCTAAACAGGAAACAAGGGATGAGCCTCTTCACCTGTTCAATAGACGTGGGTGGAGTGTGAACCAGGCGATAGTTTAGTCTATCTACTCCAATTGAAAAAAAAGTGAGAAGAAAAAACCGGAAACCGCATCCTAAACAGGAAACAAAGGATGAGCCTCTTCACCTGTTCAATAGACGTGGGTGGAGTGTGAACCGGGCGATATCTACTCCAGTTGTTTGCTCCGAAAAGCAGAATCCAACTGGTCTAAGCACGTGTGAACATCAGCGTATATATTTCTGAATAAAGCGCGGGAAAAAAGAGGTTTCACGTGCAGTACTAATGTAAGAGTATGTGGGTGCGTGTGTGTGTACGTACGTACATGGCGATATGTATATAAGTATGTACATGCATGTAGAAGTGATTCTACACCACACCTGGGACCCCAGAGCTATCTCACCGTAATTAATTTATATTTATTTTTGCTTCTACTTTTTTTGTCTGTCATTTGTGTGTGTGTGTGTGTGTGTGTGTGTGTGTGTGTGTGTGTGTGTGAACTCTGATACAACTTATCAGCGCAAACCTTTCCAGAAGTGTTCGCAACGGATAAAACAAAGACAAGAACACTTTTATCATGTAACAATGTATGTACGACAATATAACTGAGTCATAATGGCTATTTAATTTCGTTTTTGTTTATTTTTGTTTGACTAATGAACAAACATTAAATAGTTAATTTACATTTTCAATACATTTTCAATAGTTAAATAGTTAATTGCATAGGCGATTTCCCATATTAATTTTAACAGCAATAAATAAAATGAACCTTTGACTATTGACTTTGAAACTTTGTATTTATTTTATATAAATATTATTTTCATATCTATTGACACAATTTTATTAATTTTAACTTTTAAATGATCTAATTTTATGTTAATATTCCTTTAATCCCAAGTCCTTGAATAATCCAGTATTTCCCACTTTTCCTGGAGTGGTTCTAAATGCTTATTCGCCAACCTTCCTAAATATGGTGTAGGTACCGCCACTTTTCAGTAAATTTTCGATACCTTATTTTAAAATGAATTTTTTAAAATAAATAAGTTATATTTCAGCTTTAAAATTTGCTTTAATTGAAAGTCAAGAGATTAAATTTAGTAATTCCAGTAAACAAAATACACTAGCATATTTTAAACCGAAATTATATTGATTGGAATCTAAAATTTTCAGATTAAAAAAAAAAATTTAAACGTACCGCCATTTTTTTGATTGATCGACACATTATGGTGCCTCGATAAAAGCACCCAGTCTCCTGTGCAGTGTTTGGTTAATAGTAGATCGATGTTCGCCGATTGTTCGGGCAGTATTCCTTCCAGGTTTATTGAACCTGAGTAGAGGTTTTTAATTTTTATCCCTTGTTTCCAGGTTAGGATATGGTTAACTGGGTTTTTTTTTTCTTCTATGGCCTTAATGTATTAACGTTTTTGTCATCTGACTGATCAGTGGCTGCGACCTTTTATGATGAGGCTTGTAAATTCTCTAGTTGCTGCATCCGATTGATAGTTGGTAGCCTGAACTTTTTGATAGCGGTAAGATCTACAGTTGCATATCATCGGGGTATTTGTAGTGTCATGGACGAACAACCCTGAAGTCACATTATGCTTTAAACAAAAAGTCTCTTACTCCATTCAAACTTTTGTTAAGCGTATGGTGGCAAAACAAGGAAGAAACGACGAAGGTTTAAGGAATAAACAATTGTATTAACATAAAAATACAACAAATGGTAAATTGGTGTAAATGTCTCTTGTTGAAAGAAAGAGATAAATAGAATCATAAAAGTCATCCGTAGATGCGTACAGTAAGAGAAGGGGTGAGTTGTGACTTACTGTGGTGACGACCTTTGGCGGGTTGTCTTTTGGAGATTGAGGTCGCGTTCTGATTAGCGTTGTGCCGACTAATTGCCGAATATGTCTCTTTGATGGGCCTTGATTTTTATTTTGTTTCTTTAAGCGGGAGTGGGTGCTATTGGGTGGAAATTCTGGATTGTAATTTTCTTTGAGTGTGTAAGTAAAATGGAAGTTATGTGCGGAGCCGATGCGCATTTGACGGAATTTTTAGTTTAGTCTTGAGTTTCGGAGTGTTCACATCCCGCCAGTGATGGAAATTTGTGTAAACTGAATCAGAAGAAGATCTGGTTTTGGGAAGATTAAAACACTTTATTTCCGTAATATTCGTAAAATACGTTACAATTTCTGTAACGTATAATTTTTCACTTAAAATGTTTTACAGATATCTTCGCACTTTGTGAAACTAATTTTTAGGTACCTCCACTAAATCGCTGAAAAATAGCATAGTATGAAAAGCCCCAAACTTAATAAATGCGAATTTTTTCCATCAAAGTGTTTATGTTGTTATTAAGAGAAAAGATCAAAACATTTTTTAGTTATTAAAAAAAAAAAAAATTGAATCCTTTCAAACACGTTCAAAATTTTGATAAAATCTTGTTTTGATTTTAGTTAGTGGGTAACCAAATCGTTACGAGAGTTTACAATGGAAAATGTAATTATACTTAACTCATTTTTCTTCGAGTGAAAAACTCATTAATTTGGAAATTCTTTCAAAAATGAAATAATTGTCTGATTTTAATGAAACTTTCAGAACTTATTCACAAAGGAATGAAATTATTTTTTAAATACATTTGTTACCCCACCTCCGCGTAAATTCATGAAATTTTATTAAATTAAATTTTGTTAGAAAAATTGGTTTTATTAGTTAAACGCAGAACTCATTGAGGAATCTATTATTTTTTTCAAACATTTTGCCTTCATTTTCGAAAATGCAACAAAACTATGACATTATTTAATTTGAGAAGCTTCACTAAATAATATATATTAAGGACATTATAGCCTGAAGAATAAAAATTTTCGAATAATAATGAAATTTTAAAAGAATATTTTCATTTTTTTTAAATTATAATAATCTATAAAGATTCAAAAATATTTTTAAAATACTTCAAAGATTTGTTGGTGCTAGGTTATTAATTTATTAAGTGATTACTATATTTACTAATCGGAAATTGAAAATTTTAATACAAATCGTCGTACCTTTGTATCTTTAAAATAATTTTTATTTATTTTTTGTGTATTTAAATTTTTTTTCGTATGGTAATTTCTATGGGTACATTAAGAAACCATAATTTTCATGGTTTCTTCCCCTTACACGAAAAGAATTTGTACAGTTATGTCACTTGTGATCGCCATACACTTATCTTAGCTCACATCTGTCTGGCTGTCATCACATGTTAAATATATGGGGAAAAAGTCATAAAGATCAATACACTGGGGTTAAAAATAATTTTATTCTAAATTTCATGCTATAAATAAGTAATACTTGTATAAATCAGATTAATTTAACTATAAATTTGTTCAAATCAATATAATTTCTGTTTTAAATATACCAGAGTATTTTGCTTACTGGAAATAGTAAATTTAATGATTTAGCTTTCAATTAAAACCTAAAATTAAAATAAAAGTTTTAAGAAATTTTTTTTTATTTTTAAAAATTCAATTTAAAAGTTAGGCATGAAAAATGAGTGGAGGTACCTATTTTAAATATACATATTTTGGGTGACGTTAAGAAAAATTTCATTTTTTGGGTAATGTCAACAGAAAAAACTTTCACGGTGATTTTGATGTAAACAACTAAATAGTCATTGTAATAAAAATAGAAAAACAATTGTCTACACCTGGCTGTAACAAACTGTTTAGCACTACCAAATCTTTATGAATATCTACACCAATTTTTAAAAAGATACTTCTGTGGTGAATACGGAATCAATTTAAGTAACTCTCTTCTCTTCACCGCTTACAAATTTCACAATCCAGTGTGAAATCTAATTTTGACCAATAGGAAGAAAGATTGACCTCATACTGAAAGAAAAAGACAAAGCCAAATTTCGCAATTTGGCATTAATTATTTTCTAACCAATGAAAGAGACCCATTTACAAAGCTGAGAGAAGTTAACAAGCCAGTGTGAAAAAAGTCTTTTGCTATATATATAGAGAAAGAAAGTCAGATGGGAGCAGAGATCAGATCTGCCACTATGTGACAAAAGAAATTTCAATCCACTGAACTGGACATGCCTCAATGACATACATTCCCTCTCCTTTTCTATCCAAACCATCTGATCCTTCTAAGTATTGGTCATATTAACCTTTTACTTCTTTTGGCACGTTATTAGAGGCTCTAATTAACTTTGAATTGATTAAGCATCTCACCTCTCAGGGTTTTCTTTCAGATAAGCAATATAGCTTTCACTTCTCTAAGTCAACTGCTGATGTGTCACCAATTATTGTTGAAAGTACATGTCAAGCTTCAGATAAGAATGGTGAAGCTCAGGCTGTTTTTTATATCTCAAAGGCGTTTGACAGGGTTTGGCATATTGGTATTCTTCATAAGTTGAAAGGCTATGGTATTCCTGGATTGATTTTTGAACTGATTCAATCTTTCTTACCAAATGGTGAAATGAAAGTTGTCTTTAATGACCACTCTTCTAGATCTTTTTGCATTAATGCAGATGTCCCTTAGAGCTTTATCATTGAACTTCCATTGTTCTTAATCTTCATCAATGACCTTCCTGATGACATTAGTTCTCAACTCAGTATTTATTATGATGACACAACCATTTATTTCTGTCTTAGTAGTTACTCTGAGTGATCCAATAAGATCAAATTAGTTGCTTATTTAAAAATGGTCTACATTCAGTTGTTAACTTGAGTGAGGAATGACTTATAAATTTCAACACCTCCAAAATGAAACTGCTCTCTTAATTGCCTGAGAAAACCTTTTTACCTTCCGTCAGTATGGCTGATGCTAACCTCCAGGAGAATGACTCATTGTGCCTTCTCTGATAAACGTTTTTTTTATTGTCATGAACTGTCAATATTATATTGACTTAGTTGCTAGATTTGCTGCCAGGTGTGTTTGTTCCCTATGTTGTGCTGAACAATTTTTCTCACCAGAATCTATTTTATATATTCATGTCTACCATTTGCCCTTCTGTTGACTATTGCTGCCATATCTAATCTTGTGCTTTTATTACATATTTAGAAATTCTTGATAAAAGCCAAAAAAAAAAAAAATCTGCAATTATATTGGTTCTGATCTGGCATCTTGGCTTCAGTTACTTTCCCACCACAATAAAGTAGCTTCCATGTGTCTTTTATATAAATACTTTCATGGTAATTGTTCTGATGAACCTTCCTCTATGGTACTAAAACATTATGAATTTAAAGTAAAGTATTAGATTGACAAAGGATGTGCGTTGTGGTGCATTGGATATTGACTCGGAACAAGAAATCGGGGAGCTGAGTTCGAATTCCAGCTGAATTCATTGCTTTCACTTATGCACAAATACCCTTGGGAAAGGTATTAATCCGCATATTCCTTCTAGTTACGGGTTAAATAGCAGGACAGATTGGGTTCTATAGCTTTGGCTGGCAACCAGTCTACTGCAGAAAGCAATGGCAACCTACTGCGGGATAATCTTCTGCCCAGTCAGTCATGTCTCGAAAGAGACATGATCGCCCAAGCGTGTTTCACATATGGCACTTAACTGACTGATTAGATTGACAGCAAGGTCTTATCATTTTACAGTTGAATTAGCTAGACATACTATACTAATAGTTTCTTTTATTACAATGTCTTGCTTTCCAGTTAATTTTGATTGTCAATAATGTCAGTTATTATCATCTCTCCTCTTAATTCTTGTTCTTTTATTGTTCTGTAGGGACACAAAAGGTGATTGTCTCCCTTATGTTGTGACAGGTCAGGGAACAGAAGGACAAAGTGCAGTTGTGATGTAGAGCATAAAAAAGATGGATGTCCTTAGCCAATAGTAGTAGGTCTTATAAGAAAAACCACATGGCTTAACCATGTTCCTAGAGAAACCACTGTAACTACAGTTTTCCCTTTGGGAAATATTACAAGTAAGTTTCCCATCTCTTACACACATTTGTTATTGCATATATGTTATAATTTCTTTGTGTGAAACACATGTATATGTATATATATATATATATATATATATATATATATATAATTTTGTGTATGACTTCTAATCTAAACTTATTTATAAATGAAACTTTGTCTCTCTGTGTGAGTGTGTCTGTGTGTATCCGTTACCTATACACACTGAAACGGATGAACCGATTTTCTTGAAAATTTACACAGTTGTTCTATAAGTGTCTGCGAGTGTTCTTAGCTAGGTTTTGTGTCGAGGTACTCCCGATAAATATCGAAAATTGATAATAAAAAAAATCGGGTTATAGAAGGAGTGGTCTGATTTTAATCAAATTTGATACACTCATAGACAAAGACATAAGAAACGATATTCAGAAGTTTCAAGGTTGCAGTTCTATCATTGGGTGACTTATTTGACTCCGATATTGGAAATTGATACCCTGATACCCTACCAGGCCTGATCAAAATTTTTTTATTTTAGGACTTATTTAGCCTTCAAAATTCAGTTTACGATGAAAAAAACTTATTTGATATCGATATCAGGAAATCAAAATTTGACTTATATCCATTCATTTTCCTTTCAGTCTATGGTTTCGCTTTAACTGGAAGCAACTATTGCTTTTTAGTCTTCCGTGCCAACGTCCAAAGAGTCTGAGCTCCAGGACCATGGATTAGTTTTAAAGCTTCCATTACACTCGAGCAATGCCGAGCTATACTGCTAGTATATATATATATATATATATATATATATATATATATACAAGGCGAGAAATCACAGTAATTGTTGATTTTTTTATCAGGTCTGAGCTTTCGGTTTACATAAGCCATTATCAAAGAATGAACATTAACATATAGTGAACATAAACGGAAACTCAAAATCCTGGAAGCTATCTACATTAAACAACTTAAACCTGGGTTGAATACGATAAATTTTGATATCTCAACTAACATACTCAAATGCCTGTAATTGGATCAATAACCACACCACCACCATTTTGTCACTGTCTGCAGCCATCTGCCATGGTAAAAATGGACTTGTCTCTTTGATTTAATTCTCTTTATTTAATTCCACTTTGTTAATAGCTTAAATATTCTATGCTCAATATATGTTAATGTTTATTCTTTGATAATGGCTTATGTAAGCCGAAAGCTTAGACCTGATAAAAAAATCAACAATTACTGTGATTTCTTGTCGTCTTTCAACGATAGAACCATCAAGCTTATGAGACGATACGAATGGATCCTACACAAAATAAATAGACAAAACTTGTCTATATTATTCAACGAAACCTGTATTAATATATCTATAAGTAAAAATATACTCAGTTATGATCTGAGATTAGGGACAGGATGGTTAAATAAATAGAAGACAAAAGGAAAACTGTATTTAACTCACCTACATGTTTCGTCCTGTGATGGACTTTATCAAGGCAAAAAGACGAAATGAGCTTTATTCCAAATTGTGTATCTATAAACAAACAGTGTTGGCAACTATAAAACACTCACAAATCTTTCAAAAAGATTAACAGAATATTTTAGTTTTAGAACTCCTTCATGTGTAGTGCAATGTCATGAGATGTTAAAATGAAGGAATTCAACTGTTTTCCTTGGACTTTTTATTATGTATGTTAGTCTATTTCAGTATCATTTCCATAAGCAAAAGTGAGATTGGGAAAAAACCAGAGCACAAATTGACATTTTGGTAATACTGGATGGCGGCACTCTCGAGAACTTTCCTTCTGAACAAATTGCTTACTCTTTTTATTAGTGTGGCATTTTTTAAATCAAATTGTGGTTGAATTTATTTCTATGAATCACTAATGCATTTGTTAGATTATTATTAGTGATGCCTCTTTTGTGTTCATATATGTTTTTTTAGGTTTCTACTTGTTTCTCTGATGTTCATGGAGGAACAATTTTGGCAATTTATTTTGTATATATCTGCTTGTTCATTATTGTGATTTTGTTTTTTGGAGGGAATCTGACAATGTCCATAATAGTTTTCAAGGTAGTTGTTACTATGTGTGTATTTTTTAGATGAGATAGATTGTTTTGGATATTAAATGTAATGGAGTTGGTGGGTAGTAAAATGTATCTGTTATTGTTTAGATTATTATTGTTAACAGTGTTGCTTTTGTTGTGGTTGTATATGTTATGTGACTTTCTTTTTGCATTGTGAATAAAGTGATATGGATACTGTAAATTTCTGAATGTGTTTTCTATGTATTTTTCTTCTTTTGTTAAATATTGGGGGCTGCAGATTCTTAGCGCTCTTAAAAAGAAGCCTATAATAATACCAGATTTGATTTTGAAAGAGTGGTTAGAATAGAAATTAATCAGGTCATTTTTGTTAGTAGCTTTTCTATAGACATCAAAATTGTAGCCGCAGACAGATCTGTTTCACTGGATCACAGCTAATCAGTATGGTTAGACATCCAATTGCTTCTAGCCAGGATTGAAACGTGACTGAATTGACATCAGTTGGCGATTCTACCTCTGAGCTATCAGCGCTCTTTAGGGGAAGGCAGACTTTAGTGTGTTATATACAATGTAAACACACACCAGTAGCTGAGAGTGTTCAAATTCATAACTGAATGAACGATATATATATATATATATATATATATATATATATATATATATATATGTAAAGACCTTTAACAAGTTCTTGCTGTTTTTCAACAGAAGGTGTTTCCAGAACTACATGCTTGTAGTTTCAGATGGTAACACATCTATAAGGAAGTGCTATAAGCATCTTGAAATTCAGTGCATCTCATTTTACCAAAGTGTAAACAACTTAGTTTTTCATAGTATTACACATGTCAGATTTCATGCCAAAAAAAGTGTATTTGTGGGGAATTTTACTGCATTACTTTATTAAAAAATATCTGCAGCTAAAGTGCACATAATTCTTTTCAAGACTTACGGCAACCATGCTCTGTTGGAAACAACATGCAGAGGTTGGTTTAGACATTTCAAAAATAATGATTTGGATGATGTTTAAGAACGCTTTGCTGCACCAAGGAATTAAAGGCATTACTTCATGAAGACTCTGTCAAGAGCAATGTGAACTTGCAGAATTATTAGGAATTTATCACACAATTTTGAAACATTTGAAAGCATTAGGAATTATTCAAAAGCAAGGACACTGGGTGCCCTAAGAGTTAAAGCTACGAGACATCAAACGGCATTTTGTCACATAAAAAGAGCTGCTTGAATAGGAGAAAAGGAAATTTTTTGCACCATATCATGACTAACGATGAAAATGGATACATTACAATAATCCTTAGTGTAGAAGGTTGCAAAGTGAGCTCGGCTATTCATCGGTGGCAAAGTCAAATATCTATGGTTCGAAGTGTCTGCTCTGCATTTGGTAGGATCAGCTGGGTGTAGTTTATTATGAGCTGCTCAAACTGACTGAAACGATCACAGAAAATTGCTATCAACTACAATAGATGTGTTTGAGTCAAGCATTGAAGAAAAAACAGCCACTATATGAGCAGAGACACAACAAAGTGATTTCGTAACATGACAATGGTATGCTACATATTGCAAAACAGGTGAGACCATACTTAAAAACACTTAAATAGGAAGTCCTGCCCCACCTGCTGTATTCACCAGACATTTTTTCATCCATTTACCTCTTTTTTTAGCGGTGACACATGGCCAGGCTGAGCAACACTTTTATTCTTATGACAATGCTGAAAAATGGGTCGAATTGTGGTTAGCCTCAACATGGAATTTAAGTGCTTCCAGAAAGTTGGGAAAAAGTAGTGCCTAGTGATGGATAATACTTTCAGTGACATGTTACTTACTAGGACATTAGTGCATGAATTTCTGGGACTTATAAACCTAATGTGTCAATAACCATTTTTTTACCAGATCTCATATTACAATCTTTGAAGCTAATGACTTTTTCTAGCACTCCCTGTTACTGGTTTCAATATTGTATTCATTTCTATGCTTAGCCAACTTAGTAGAAGTTTGTGACCTATCATATACGCTGGTTCCTTAAGTTTATGTAGCTTCCAGTGGTGTTCTCTATCAATTATTTCAATTTCAAGCCATAGGGGACAGTGATCCCCTTTCTTCCTCTATATGTGATCAGCTATGCCTGACTGTTCTATCTTCCCTTGTGCTATGACCTTGCAATGTTCTTGTTGCCTTACCTTAAGGGAATGGCCTGTTTCTCCTTTATATTTTTTCCACAGCTACCTGGAATGGTATACGCACAGTCCTTAGTTATGTCCTTCTTTGTTGGAGGTCTTATTCGGGAGAGGTATTTTGGAAAGTGTAGAACTAATTTTAAAGGTCATCCTGATGTTATATGGACCACAGGTCCTTTGTATTTTCTCTGATAACCCCCTTCATATAGGGTAGGCAGACCGAAACTGTTTTCTGAGAGTTGTTATCCATGCATGCACCCTCCCTTCCATTTTCATTGGAGCTGTTGTCATGTACCCTGGATAGTTGTTACATTGTTAGTTACTGCTTATACCAACCTTCATACTCTGGCCACACCAGAAATAGGTCCAGACACTACTGCACCTCTTCCTGGTGTGGCCAGAATATGAAGGCATTATCAATGTATTTCAGCCATATTGTTGGCTTTAGTGCAGTGGATTCTAGAATCATATCTTCAAAGTATTTCATGTATTATCACCATATGATGGTGATAATGTTGAGCCTATTGCTATGCCTTCATCCTGCTGATATACATCTGATCTCATACTGAAGTGTATTGTTCATGTGCAAAAAATCAGCATCTCCATCAGGTTATCTAGTGGAATACTGGTATGTTCTCTTAAGGATGAATGTGAGGCTAGTTTGTCCCTGACTAATGATCGTGCTAGGGTATATTAGTGATCAGACTGACCATATTCACACTCCACCCACGCCTATTGAATAGGTGAAGAGGCTTACCCCTTGTTTCCTGTTCAGGTTGTGGTTTCCGGTTTTTCTCTTCTCCAATCTTCTCACATTTTTGTTTCAATTGGAGTAGATAGTCTAAACTATCGCCCGGTTCACACTCCACCCACGTCTATTGAACAGGTGAAGAGGCTCATCCCTTGTTTTCGGTTTCTCTCTTTTCCAGTCTTTTCACTCTTACATAGCCCCCTGCGTATCTGTGGCGTTTTCGCCTTGCTTGGGGTGATATGATTAAAAAAAAAATATCCAGGCTCACCACCTGATTAGATTGGATGGGAGCATTATTGATTAGTTCCTTGAAATGAGCAAAGTTTCGTGCATGTAATAGTGACTTTCCTATCAATGGATCAATAATATCCACAAGGAAATGACCTGGAGGGTGGCAAACAGAGCCTTGACTGATAACAATAAGCCTGAGTAGAATTCAGTCTTTGTGAATCTTAGGTAGACATGTGCTGTAGCTTGCTGTAGTATTGAGACAACTGCCTGTATGTCTTAGGCTGGAAGTGATCCTTGTTCTTGATGAGGATCAGTGACAACTGTTGTTTTGTTTTTAACGTAGGGTTTTTCTTTACTTTGCTATAGCTACCACTTCTAATGAGGTCTTCTAAGCATATTCTGTATTATTCATCACTACAGTTGTTGTATATCGACAAACAACAAACACGCATATATATAAAAATATAAGTTATATTTTTATTAATGACGATGAACCGTGTAGCCTAGGGAACAGAGAGTGAGAGAGCGCGCTTCTAAGGGTTGACGGGAGTGTCGTCGTATCTGTTGTGTCTCTCTCTCTCTCCTGCTACTCTGGTCTACTGTCTGGTGAATCCGTGCGCCGAGGTCTTTTTATAATCTCCAAACCGGGACTTTTTCTTCCGGTTTTGCCTCGCCCACGCACGCCTACGTAATTCTCAGAGACACCTGTTCTGTTTGCCTCTGTAGCCATTTCCGCTACTGCCGGAAATAAGGTCAAACAAACATCCGTTCCTTTCAACGACCGGAAACACCCCCGCTTGCATCAGCCTTCCTCGGGTGGGGCCAGATTGTTATATTACATTCCTCGCCCTCCCATTTTCCAAAATGTTCACCTAAGAACATTTTAAGCGCAACACCCCCACTCTCCTCCCCATGCCACACAAGCCCGACAATTGTATAAAACATGTGCACGCCAAAACAACAAAACATGTGCATGCCGAAACAAAAAAAAAACAACAAAAAAAAATATATAGGGGAGCCTACATTGGCAACCCAACAATGTTTGTGTCCATCGTGAAAATTGTTCTACCAGCTCGATGTTTCATTGTTCCCCTTTTTCCTTTTTTTTTTTTTTTTTTTTTTTTAATATCCATTTTCACAGAATTGGGCAAAGTTCTTAAAAATGTTCATTTTCTTTCTCGACTCTGTCCATAAGCGTAGACGCCTCGATGCATAACCACATGATTATAGGCGGTAACCGCGCCCCAGTTTCTAAACCGACATCGAGTAAATGACCTTTGACCAACACCATGCGTGCTTCTGCTCGAGTTTATTGTTACACATGTAACTTCATTTCATTTAATTTAATTTCAAACATACTATGTTTGAACACAGAAAAATGGCCATTATCTGCTGTACATATCATTCATAGTCTGACCGAGAAATGTTCAATAGAAAATGAAGAAAATTACCCTGATTCCAACGTTAATCCGCATGCAATTTACTTGTGGAGGATTAGAGGTTTCATCTATATTAATTTAGTCTAAAACAATGGACCCGTGACTCGTAGTTCCTTAGTTTGTACAATGTTTTCCATTCCCTGAACTACTTCCTCTGGATTCGAATCCAAGCATATCTGATTTGTTGACATCTCTCTGTTTAACGCAGAGACATTTGAGTGTTGAACACCCGTTGACCCCGGAGTACTATTCACAACGGATAACTCCCTTTCCTTTTCCGAAGCACTGTTGCTTCTTTCACACTTAAAAATCCGCTTCCTAGCTATTATTCCAAGGATTATCATAACGCCGACCACGCCAGCAATGACTCCTATCGTCAACTTCTTCGGGAGTTCCTCACATCCTTCACTAAATCTCTCCATATCTATCTGTTCCAAGGTATTTACTAGTTTGCGGATAGGAATCTCCTCCATATCGCGCAATTCTCCCGGCATGGTGTCCACTGAAAAAATGGGAAATTTCTGCGTAATTGGGGACCAAACCACTGAACCAGAGACGTATAATTTACTTTATGCTTTAGATACTATTAATAATTTTCCACGTTTGTATCTTTCTTTTTGTTCCGATCAACTGTGGAATCTGCAGGTCTATCCGTGTCAATATAAAGTTTTCAGAAATTAATATATCTTCAAAAGATATTTCCCAAGTCACATAAATGAAAATTCACAGAGGATGTTGAATTGATGGGAATCTGCACAAAAGCATAATTCACAAACATAGAAATGTAAATCATTTTGTAGTGTACAGTCATTGAAAAGAAAATAAAAAAAAAAAACCTAACACTGTACAACCCAACGAAAACATTGTTATCAACAAGTTAATCCAATTATCCACTTTAAAGAGTAGAAGACACTTCCTTTACATGATTTTACATTTCACTTACTCAATAAAAGTAAGATTAATTAAGCAACATACCAGTAAACTCACTTCACATATATGGTAAAATATTAACAAAATAAATAAATCATTAACTCAGATGTTTTGTACTTACAGATAGGTAAATATTTATTCCTCCCGTCAACCCCAAACCTATGCGCTCCCGCTAGGCGTACTACTCTCTGCCTGTAGTCCTGCACCCCCTCCATTCTACCCTAAATGTGTTCGACACCGAACAATCCATATTTCTCAATTCTAGGGTCAGATCGGCAAAAGTATGCATTTTTTTTTTTCTAACTAGACTTATAAACACGAGCAGAAAACACACACACTATCAAATCAAAGAGTCACCTACCTTGGCTGATGTCTATAGTCGCGCGGCTGCTATATATTTTCGTCTTCTTTTTTTCTTTCTATCTGGTAGTTTTAAGTCCGTTGAATTTTCAATCGTCGCCGTGGTAACCAGCTCGTATCTATCTGTTTTGTTGTCTCAAAACAGCAAGTCACTTAGGCACCAATTTGAAGGTCTGTTATCTGGTCGTACGACGACAAAACACACATATATATATCAATATGAAGTTATATTTTTATTAATGAATGATGAACCGTGTAGCATAGGGGACAGAGAATTGAGAGAGCGCGCCTCTAATGGGTTGACGGGAGTGTCGTCGTATCTGTTGTGTCTCTCTCTCTCTCCTGCTACTCTGGTCTACTGTCTGGTGAATCCGTGCGCCGAGGTCTTTTTATAATCTCCAAACCGGGACTTTTTCTTCCGGTTTTGCCTCGCCCACGCACGCCCACGTAATTCTCAGAGACACCTGTTCTGTTTGCCTCTGTAGCCATTTCCGCTACTGCCGGAAATAAGGTCAAACAAACATCCGTTCCTTTCAACGACCAGAAACACCCTCGCTTGCATCAGCCTTCCTCGGGTGGGGCCAGATTGTTATATTACACAGTTGTATTGACTCTGTCTGCTGGCAGTATAATAATGTTCTCATTTTTCTGTAGGTTCTTGATTGCCAGCCACGCATCTTTCATGATATTTAATTTGGATGGCTTGGCTTTCTTTAATGTCTGTCTCACTTTCCATTTTAGCTCATCTGCATGAGTTCAAGGCTATTTCCTCAACTTGTACAGTGATATCAAAGTATGGTATCCACTTCATGTTTGTTGCAAAGTTGAGACCCTTGTTCAGCACTGACTCTTTAGAAGCTCTCAGCTGATGTTGAATAATTTTGACAACTGCCTTCACATGCGGGGTGATGAACCTCATGTGTTATCTTTTATTCTATTCCATTTCTGTACTTGGCAGACATTGACTACATTGAATTCTTGCCTGAATGATTTTTCCAGCTTGTGCTGGATTCTTTTTTAGTTTTCTCCATCAGTGATTCTGTTAAGGATAGCCTCAATCCTCTGGGAGATATCAGAATGTAATTTTTGTTTCATCTAACAGTTGTACTGGATTCATTCTTGAACCAGGGTACGTCCCACTTTTTCTGTGACCAAATGGTCTTTTTTGTTCTCACATGAAACAAGAACGATATAAATAAGTCAAAATAAATGGTTCAGTTCACTTGATCAGTTCAGCACAGTTAGGTGGAATGACACTCCAACAACTTATGCAAGATCATGACAACTTGCCGAAGATTCAACTTTTTTTTTTTTTTGTAATCATATCACCCCAAGCAAGGCAATAACGCCACTGATGCGCAGGGGGCTACGTAAGAGTAAAAAGATTGGAAAAGAGAAAGCTGGAAATCACATCCTAAACAGAGAACAAGGGATGAGCCTCTTCATCTGTTCAATAGACATGGGTGGAGTGTGACCCGGGCAATAGTTTAGTCTATCTACTCCAATTGAAAAAATAAAAAAGAAAAAAAGAAAAGCGTGAAAAGATTGGAAAAGAGAAAACCAGAAACCACATCCTAAACAGGAAACAAGGGATGACCCTCTTCACCTGTTCAGTAGATGTGGGTGGAGTGTGAACCAGGAGATAGAACTTTCAATGCTGCTACTAAAGTCTCAGTCTTAATAGCTTGATGGTCAACCAGACTATGGTTGATTGTCAAGAGTAAGATCCCTTGAGCTGAAATGTCTGTGCCACTTCAAGACCCTTCGATTGACTGACTCTACCTTATCCTTCAGTATTGCAAATTTCTTTCACAGCAGCTCCTCTAAAATGTCTTCACTTGTAAAAGTAGCAAATCAAAGAAATTCTATTTTCTTCCAAACTCATTTATGACAGTTGGGGGGTCCTACACAGAAGATTAAACTGTACAAGATCAACAAACAACTGCAGTGTACGGAAACTGGTCGTCAAATGACTAAGGACGTTTTGACTAGCTTAACCTAATGTTTCTGTTGCTCCATAAAAAAATTGTTTTTCTTTTGTGCTTCCTAAGTGAGTCAGGACTTTCTGGCCAACCTAGTATAACAACAAAATTATTGTAAAGAATAGAAAATTTAACTACAAATTCATCGTTTATCCATCACACCCAATGTTGCATAGGGCAGCAACGTTTTGTTGCTGTTTCTATAACAAAATGTTTTTACGGGGCAGGGTTGTTAGCCCTGCGCCCAATCCCCAAGTCTGGAGGACCGATAGACCATTCTTGGTCCTTACGTTTACAGCACCTGGTATTTCCAAATGGTCACCCATTTAAGTACTGACCAGGCTCGGTGTTGCTGAACTTCGGTGATCGGACGGGAACCGGTGCATTCAACACAATATAGCCGTAGACAACTACAGATTGAACAATGATAATTATGAGTGACAGAGATAGCACCAGTAAAATTTAAATTTAATTAGATTTGAATGTATTAAAACAATTTTGCAAAATGTGTTACATTGTATTTCGTGCAACACAATATAATGAAGAGGTGTTCTTGTCTCTCTGCATTGTTGTTTGAAATTTGTTTCTTTTACCAGTTTTTTTAAGCATCAGAATTCTATAAATGTAATGTCATAGGACACCTTCCAAAACCTAAAAAAGTAATGAAAGACAAAAAAATGCTATTAGATATAAAGAAAAATTGCATTTGATTAGTTTCATATTTGAAACATAACAGACACTCTTTAAAACAAAAATAAAAGTGGTGCGTCTATTTCAAACTAGCAGTATAGCCCGGCGTTGCTTGGGTGTAATGAAAGCTTTAAAACTAATCCATGGTCCTGGAGCTCAGACTCTTTGGACGTTGACACGAAAGACTAAAAAGCAATAGTTGTTTCTAGTTAAAGCGAAACCGTAGACTGAAAGAAAAATGAATGGATATAAGTCAAATTTTGATTTCCTGGTATCGATATCAAATAAGTTTTTTTCATCGTAAACTGAATTTTGAAGGCTAAATAAGTCTTCTGAGTAAATGGTATGATGGCTGAGACTAAGAACTACAATTATACCTACTTAGAGCCAAACCCAAAGCAAAAACTAAAATAAAAGGGCTGAAAAAATACAGACATACAGGCAGATAAACAGATACACACACACAAACATCGTGCCTTTTATATATATATTATCGATTTTCTGCACTATTGTAAGAACTGCAACCTTGAAACTTCTGAATATCGTTTCTTATGTCTTTGTCTATGAGTGTATCAAATTTGATTAAAATTGGACCACTCCCGATAACCTGATTTTTTTGATTATCGATTTTCGATATTTATTGGGGTACCTCGACACAAAACCTAGCTAAGAACACTCGCAGATGCTTATCATACAACTGTATAAATTTTCAAGAAAATCGGTTCAGCCGTTTTGGAGTCTATAGGTAATGGACACACACACACACAGTGACAAAGTTCCATTTATAAATAAGTTTAGATTTAGATAGATTTAGATTAGATGGATTTAGATGGATTTAGATTTAAATTAGATATGAGTATCCACTATAATAACATCTGAAGTAATAACAATTTGGGATTAAAACTAAATCCATTAATTAAATTTTGTTGATTTTCTTCCACTACCTAAGTGAGTCAGGACTTTCTGGCTAATCTATTATATATATATATATATATATATATATATATATATATATGGTTATGTCTTGAAGGCTGTTACAATGTGCTGAGTAAAATAAAGAAAGATAAAGAAGTGTTTGGGTATTACCTATTTATTAAACATTAATATTTCGAGATCAAAATCTCATCTTCAGAATGGCAGAGAAATTTTGTCTGTCCGAGTGTGTTTTCGACCTTTCAAAGAATGGCTATTCCTGGCTGGCTGTCTGCTGCTGCTCTCTCTCTCTCTCTCTCTCTCTCTCTCTCTCTCTCTCTGTGTGTGTGTGTGTGTGTGTGTGTGTGTATTCTAGTTGGGGCCTTTTTGGTCTGATGATATCAGTCTGCTTGTATGTGTGGTTTATATTAGTGCGACCTGACTGTTCCTTTGACTCTTTGACCGGGCTGAAGAGGATCAATTTCATAAATATATATATATTATTATATTAGTGCGACCTGACTGTTCCTTTGACTCTTTGACCGGGCTGAAGAGGATCAATTTCATAAATATATATATATTATTATATTAGTGCGACCTGACTGTTCCTTTGACTCTTTGACCGGGCTGAAGAGGATCAATTTCATAAATATATATATATATATATATACATGCAGCAGTTAATCAGTTAAGATTAACTACTGTATCTTTTGGGTCTGATGAGCACCTTTTTTTCATGCAGTGAAATATGCATTACACATGAAATTGTAGAATATCTAAAATTTTTTATAAATTATATTACTCTGATAAATTAAATAAATGACTTTAACATTGAGTTCATTCGAGTTCGTCTCTATTGAAATTTAACTGACTTAAATACCAAGTATTCTACATTATATAATATTATTTACTGACATCAAGAAATGTTGTTTGCCCTTACTGCCTGATGAGACTAATATGGTTGAAACCTGTAAGTAAAGATTATTTCATTCTTTGATATATTCTTGGTTCTGCATATTCATTTCTTTTGATTGTGTATTGAGCACTTTTTTTAAATAACTATCAACTGGTCTAAGCAGTACCTCTTTTACTGTTATATATTCAAATTTCTTCCTCTCTTATTCCACGCGCCGATGGCTTAGGGAGTAAAAACTCTGATTGACACCAAATGAGTCAAGTTTTGATCCCAGCTGGAAGCAAGTGGATGTCTAGCCACACTGATGAGCTGTGATACAGCGAAACAGGCTTGTATGTGGATGATTAATATACATATATTAAAATAATAAATATACATTTCATCTCTTCCTTATTTTGTACAAGTTTAGTACAAATGTAAAGAACAAAATGTAAATTTTAACACTGATATTATACATTGATTTATGTTTTATTATCACTATCACTCACTGTGCAATATTTTATGTATATATTGATATGTCCTGGAAAGGGATATATATATATCATTTGAGGTAGTTTTAGGCAAATTTAACCAGGTAGGACAATCTAGTAAGTAGACGTAATAGACGGTACTCATCATATGCAGTATCCTGAGATGTAGGCATAGTCAATAATCATAATCCAACAGCGGTAGACCAATAGTTCTCTAGTGGAAGACCTTTGGATTTCCTCTCCTTAGTCTATATTTATGGCTAACATCAGCCAATCACATTCCAGTGAGGGAGAACCCAGGTGTATACCTATTCATTACATCATATATATGGCGGGGTATTTCTTTTGAATGTGACAAAACCTAAGGGACATATTCCATGAACGTAAAATGTCAAAACCATGAGTAGAACTTGCACATCATTTTACAGAACAGTTCAAATCTGAAATGTTTTGCTTCAGTAGAACTAGCCAAAATTAATAACAGTCATCATTCAATAACTTTTTTTGGTTGTGTATCTCCCACCTGTTGGACCATTTTGTTTTATCAATAATCTTCTTATCCTTGAGATCAAAAGCATAATGTAGCAGAGGTGTACATGGTCACGAACAGACAAACGTCAGCGAAGTTGAGTAGAACCATGCTACCAACATGATACCAGTGGCAAAACAAGCAACTTGATAACCTGAAGGAACTTCAAGACCAACATGGGTCATAGAGCTACTTTACTGGTTACTACTGACTTGGACTGATATAAGGGGGTAATATCTTCGGTAACTGTTGACCATGTTTGAAGTCGTTAAGGGTTATAATAGTTTCACCAAAAACTTGTTGGAGGGTGGTGTTAAGCAGCTATAAAAAATGAACCACTTCCTGTCTTTCCTTCTCTTTTGTTCTTCTAGTCTGGAGTAGAAGTGACAATACCAGCCAGACATCTTCCCAAGCATGGCAATATCTTCCCCTCTAGTAACTGAATTTTTTCTGACACACATGTATCACTCACACAGTTCCAAACTTGTAATGTTTTCTTTCTTTTGAACTCATACTTGTGTTTTTTCTCTTTTTACTAAGTTACAAAAAAAGAAGAATATAAAATGTTGCCTTGTTTGATATTCATTCATTTCGACATGCCAAATATTTTTGTCACTGTTTTTAGTCTAGCTAAAAGTAGTGCCTGAAACATTTGGCAATTATAATGCACTTCAACATGCACTTAGTGTAACAAGCCTAAAATTCCAAGGTCTCAATGAAAGCAAACATCAATGTAAGGATCAATATGAATAAAAAAAAACAACTTGATCCAAATATTCAGTCACTTCAGAAGATATACCAAGACCATATTTGCGGCTGAGAGCAATTTGACTGAATAATTTTTTCTACACTTGGGCTATTGTCTTCATCTTTGTTGCTAATTCCTTTTTTTTACATTTGGACTATTGTTCTCATCTTTGTTGTTATTTCATTTTTTCAACACCTGGGCTACTGTCCTCATCTTTGTGTAACATTTTTTGAGGCTAAAGGGTTAAAAGATAGAAAGAAAGACATCCAGATAAGTAGGTGAAACATTTTTGTTTGATTAGAAAAGGCGAAATCTCAAGAAACCTAAACAGATTTCCCACAGAGAGGCAGAATGCAAAAATGGCCATGGAACAAATATAAACCGTTAATTCATGACTTTATCTTTTAGTAGAAGTTATCAAAACACAGGACCGGATGGAAAGGTTTTATACAAGCAAAAAACTGAAATGATAAAAATTTCTCAGTGATCAACCGAATCGTGACAACGACTGAGACTGCACTATAAATGGGATTGGAAATAAGGATTTCTTTGTGAATGAAGAATTTAATTAATGACCCTGATAAGAAATCAAGAAAAACATCAGGCAAATTTCTGGCCAGGGGTCAGGGTTTTTCTTGCATAGGAGAAAATTTGAAATAAGAAGAAGTTAAATAATGAACACAAGTAAATGCGACCTGAGACTGATGAATCAAATCAGTTGAAGGAAGACTGATTGGTTGTGGGCAGAGGTGGAAAACTAAGGACAGTACAAGTCTTTGAAAGGTATTGGTGTGAGATACCAATGAAGAAAGGAAGGAGTTGATTTGGGTGGATTAATGCCTGTGACTGCTACTCACAGAAAGGAAAAAAACCCTGAATTGAAAAAGATAATTACTCTTCGAAAGCTAGACAATAAAGAAACCTTTATTGGAATTAAGGAATTCACTGATTTCCCCAGACTGGTCATGCCTCATACCAATTTTGATTGGAAATCCATATAAGAGAGGGCCCAAAGCTCCCAAAGTAGAGGAGGGATGATTTTGGATGAAGACACCAGAGATTGGCGGTTGAGACGAGAAACCTTGCCACCTGACATCACATGACTGCCTGCCTAAGAAGAACTTTGACTCAAACCCTGTGCCAAACTTAGCAGAAACAGCCGAAGTGTACATTTCAACTTTAGACATGGGTTGGGAAGGTAGCCGTCTGCATGAAGCAGATAGAGTTTGAATGTTGGAATAAATAAGCCTGTTCCAATAATCGATTATATAAAGTTTTAGTTCTTTGTGGAGATAATTTTTTTTATTCTTGTGACTTCCTCCTCCTGAAAAACTTCATTTGCAGCAGTTCCTGAAGGTTATTCAACTTCGCTTGTCTTAGGATGAAATCAAACATAATGTGGGATAAGATTGGGTATGGTTCGAGATGATAGATCTCTCAATTAAGCCCCAGGAATTGGACAGACTGAAGACAGAAGCAGGTGGGGCAGGCCACATTTTTTTGTTATTTCATTTTATTCAACACCTGGACTATTGTCCTCATCTGTGTTATCATTTCATTTTTTTTCTACACTTTGATTATTGTCCTTATCTTTTTGCTATTTCATTTCTTTCCACACTTGAACTATTGTCCTTATCCCATGTTGAATCCAAGTGCCATGTTCTGGGAAACAACTCCAGCTGGTGAGCTAAACCATGCAACTATGCAGTACTGCTTGTATGAACCTCCTTGATGCAGGTCACTGACCATGGTGGAAGAGTTCCAAGAAGAACTACAATGGTCATGTGAAACCCATTCATTGGATTATGGCCCTACTGCCTTGTGGGTATCTCTGGGAAGGAAAAAAACTAAGGGAGTAAACCCAGAAACTAAATCTGGAGTGGAGCCCCTAAGGTGGTTGAATGTCACAATTTCTTTTTGGCAGTTTCTGCAGCCAAGTTGGTGTCAAATGTATTGCTCTGCTCTCTGTTGGATCACATTAGTGAGGCTGAGACGGGGATCCCAATGCCTGGGCAGTCCAGGATCTCTATACACATTGCTCAGGTCTGTGCTCTGGAGGTCACTTCAGTGCTGCTGTTCACAGTATCAGAAGCAACATGAGAGACAGCAGTTACGAGTTATAAGCCAGGACCAATTGGTGTAGACCCAGGTGCTACAAGTTGTCTCCGATAGTGGGAAGGACCATCGCAGTCCTTTGGTCAGCCACCATCTGTCTCACGCTGGGTTTCAGGTCCTAACTCGCCACAGTCTGCCTGCTTCAATGGATGATTGAAGTAGGGAAAAGGCTGACAAGCAGACTGCAAACCCTGCACTTGGCAAAGACAAAAGAAAAAGAAGACCACAAATCTTGTGATTAGCAAGCTGGAATGTTATGACAACGTACCCTGACCTCTTTGATGATCTGATCAGATCAGTGACTCCAGAAAAACAGCTATCATCAACATTGATGTCACTCCACTGCAGGAGACTAGACTTGTATCAAATGGCAGCCACAGAGAATAGAACTACATGTTCTTTTGGCAGGGCAAAAGAACCTGAGGAACCAAGACTGCATGGCATTAGATTCACAGTGAAGAATTCTCTACTGACCACTGTAGAACTACCATCCAATGGTTCAGTCCAAATTCTGTCTCTCCACCTGATAGCCTTCTCAAACTCAGAGAACATCCTGAATGTTTACACTTTCACACTTTTTTCTTCAGTTGAAACCAAAGACCAGTTCCATGAGGAGCTTCATACCATCATCAGAGATATCTCTGTCATGGAACAACTGTACCTGCTTGGCGATTTCAATGCCTGAGTGGGTTCTGACCATGACTCTTGGCCCAACTATATCAGTCACTTTGACTTTGGCAACCTGAATGAGAATGGACAGAAGCTCCTCAAGTGATGCTCCTGCCATGATCTCTGTATAACCAACACATTCTTCACCACCAAGCTGCATCATTGAGTGTCCTGGCATAAACAAGATTGTGCCCCTGAAATCAACTGCCAGCAACATCATATCAGACTGCAAAAAGCAGATGGGAAGGTGGGCGCTGAACACTCCTAGCAGCTTTACTCAAGAGAGAACATAGTCACAAATGCAGCAGCTGAGAGCATTATCAGCCTGCCTGTCAAGGAAAAGCTAGACATCCCACCCTTGTTGTAGAACTGAGCAAGGTCATCGACTCCCTAGTCTGTGGAAAAGGATCTGATTCGATATTTTGAGCTGATGCTCAAAATAAGGATTAGAACTAATTGGAAACATTTGACTTCGACAGACTTCAGCAAAAGGTGGGTAAATGTGGCGAGTCTGGTTTGTGTGAATGTGGCTAGCCTTGATTTTCTCTTTTAGATCTGCTGGTTACATCGGGGTGGACTCCTTTGGAACCCTCCCCTGGTTAAGGTAGCTCTCTTTTGTGTACCTAGTTAATGTGAAGGAATGTGTTCCTAGCCTGTACCCGGCCTTCTCTTTTGTTATGATCCAAGTCGAGATTCCCAACCTCCCCAGTTTGTTTTGGCCTCCTTTTATCTATTTGGTTCAGCTTTTGATTGTTCCATTCCATTAATTATTTTATCCACCCCACTCCCTTAGCGAGTGTGTTTCTTGATTTTGCTGTTTGGCGGAATACAGTGGCCAGTCTTTTTCTGGGATGGATGGGTCTTACTAACATTGTTTATTATTTTAGTTTAAAAATTTGTTGTATTTTTAGTTTGTTATTTGGGTTCATCCCCCCACCATCATTTCAGCTTTCATTAAATGTTTTAAATTATATATTATATTGCATATAAATACATTTTTATTGTCATGAGTTTTTTCCCTTTTTTAGGTGCCCCTGGTAAATATGTGGTATTGTGGTGTGTGAAGGATTGGGAGATGATGGATGGGTTCTTGTGGTGAATGCGCAAATTGTAATGAGTGATTGGATCATGATAGTGTTTAGCTAGGTTGGAAAGAAAACTGCTCTCCTTCATCACCTGCACCAGCTGCTGCAGCAGTGCTGGGAAGAAGGAACAGTGTCACAAGAGATACACAATCCAAATATCATCACTCTATATAAAAACAAGGGTGACTGCAGCAACTGCAAAAACTACCATGGAATATCCCTCCGCAGTGTTGTTGGGAAGGCCTTCACTTGTATTTTCCTCAACAGGCTGCAGTTGCTTGCAGAGCGCATATACTTCGAGATACAGTGTAGGTTTAGAGCTGGAAGATCAGCCATCAACATGATCTTCTCCCTACGACAACTCCAGGAGAAATGCCATGAACAGAGGCAAACCTTTCTACATTGCATTCATCAATCTGACCAAGGCCTTTGACCTTGTCAGCAGAAAAGTCCTTTTCTGCTGACAAGGTCAAGTGACTTTTCACTTTGCTGCAGAAGATTGGATGTCCCCTAAGATCCTGAGGTTGTGCATGACTTTTCAATCCTGACTTAAAAGCAATCGGATGTCTAACTGTACTGATGAGCTGTGAGACAGCAAAACAGATCTGTCTAACAGATCTAAGCCTCTGGAGTCAATGCTGGGTGAGCAGAGCAAACATGCCTGTGATGTCCATAAAATCAAGGACAGTCTTATTCGAGATGCTGTTCTGCCAAGTGATTCACAGGATTCATCTGAAGTTGCGCAGATAGAAGATGTTAATCCTGTGCTCTTAGTGGGATTAGAGGGTCCATGATTTGCTGCTGTAGAGGCCTGGTATATCATCATCTTGGTGTTGGTGGTCAGCATCTTGTTGTCCCAGACTCTCTTTGCCAAGAAAAATATAGCTGTTGCTGCCTTGCTGAAACATTTTTGGAGTTCAGTGAGCAAAGAGAGCAAAGGTATGTGACGTTCTTGATGACCTCTCTAAGGTATGTGATGTTCTTGATGACCTCTCTAAGGTATGTGACGTTCTTGATGACCTCTCTAAGGTATGTGACGTTCTTGATGACCTCTCTAAGGTATGTGACGTTCTTAATGACCTCTCTGCATGTGTGCGCAAAGCAGCTGATGAGTCGCTGCAATGCTTCTTCAGAGGGTGCCGTGAGTGCTGCATCATCAGTGAAGAGTATATTGCGTATGAATACCTTCCACATTTTGGTCTTAGCTCAGAGGTAGGCAAGGTTGAAGAGGCTGCCATTACTTCTGGTGTGGAGGTACATCCTCTAACTTGCTGAAGGCGTAGGACAACAGCAGAGAGATAAAGATGCTGAAGAGTGTTGGAGTGAGTACGAACCACTGTTTTACCCAACTCTTGATTTGAAAAGAGTCTGAGGAAAAGGTGTCATCCCGTATGGTGCCCTGCATGTCTTCATGAAAAGACATGTGGGAGCTTAACTGTGTATTTAGGCAGCAGTTCCTCTTTTATACAAATTTCATTGAAGTTAATTTGTATGGCATTGCGATTAAGCTTTTTATTATATTTTTCTTGCATTTGTACAAGTGACTTATAATTTGAACATAGTGTATAAGAACTGTCCAAGAGATTTGTGAACCTGAGCACTTTCTGAAAATCTATTAACTGTTATCAAGTATTTTTTTTTTTGCTTTCATGAATTTGTTGAGTTTTTGGTTTTCCTTCAATAGGAATGTTTTAATTTCTGAAGCCTGTTAGCATGTTTTGCCTGTGTTCATAATTGATATTATTGTAATAATTATGATAGATAATCAAATTAGATTATTTCTCTCTAAAGTAATCTCTCTCTCTCTCTGTCTCTCTCTCACTCTTTCTCTCTGTTATGCTCTCACACCCTGTCTGAGCACTCTGGAAGAATGGTAGACTTTGAAAATACAGTAGCTACTCTAGCATCTACACATCACTCATTCAGTAATGAATTAGAGCACTCTAACTACTGGCATATGATACATCATACACTAAAAGTCTGCCGCCTTCTACTGAGCGCTAACAGCTAAGAGGTAGAATTGCTGGCTGACGCTAATTTGGTCGGGTTTCAATCCTGGGTAAAAAGCAGTTGGATGTCTAACTGTACTGATGAGCTGTGATACATCGAAACAGATGTATCTGTGGATGACTATATATATATAATGTTGAGTTCTGATAATGTTTAGCAACAAGATTTTTGTTTTTCAGGAGTTTTACTGATAGAAGTTATTTTGGCAAGCAGTTTTGTTTATCGTAAAGTGCTCGGTATCATAATGGAGATAAAGCTTTGATGCAAAGAACTTGTCACTTTAACTGAGAAGAATCATACTGACTTTGAAATTTTATGAGGAGACCATTATGAAGTCATCCCTCATCAGGGCTGGATAACTTTGCTATATATATATATATATATATATATATATATATATATATAGCAAAGTTATTGCTGAGATGATGTGTTGTCCCCCGTGCTGAGGTGATGTGTTGTCCCCCGTGGGGATCTTCATATCGAAATGGCCATTCAACATCTTTGAATTAATCCTTTTTTAATATATATTTGCTCTGTAATATTTTATTACATGGAGCTCTCTTCCTGTATCATTTTTTAATATTAAAATAAAATTTTTAATATTAATTAGGATCGGGTTTATTGGAATTTACCTTCCTTTTTTTTTCCCTTGGATTGAAGTATCTGAATTAAAATATATATATATATATACATATATATATATATATATATAACTACAACCATGCTCTCCCATAGACTTACATGTCATCTTTCTGATCAGAGTACTATTAAACAACATTTCTCTGAAAAACATAAACATGTAGGTAATATCACAATACGGTGATCCTTACTCATACACACAGTAAGAGGAACCTGCAGATATTGGAGGCCATGTACATCAAATCTAAACAACCAACACTCAATAAAATCAACTTTAAATCCGGAAATAACATATTACATTGCATTTGACTACATGGTTTTGTTGTCATTTCGCGCTATCACATGGCGTGACGTCATAAAACCGCATTGCAAATTTAAGAACTGCGTTTATTATTTTTGGTAAATATTGCCATTGCCAAACAGAGTTTTATGTCAACACAAAATAAAATCGTCGGTGATGGTGGATGCTATAATATTTCAGTTTAAACAACTTCTCTGAAGATGGCTCATGTGAGCCGAAAGCTTATAAGAAAATCAATAAATACTTATCCAAATGTTGGAGAATTTTTGTCTTTATTTTCAACTGAAATTAAAGCAAAAATATGACGTTTAGAACGGCTCATGATTAAACATAATAGACATTCATTATCTCTTATATTTAACAGCATATGTTTAGAAAATATATATATATATATATATATATATATACTAGCAGTATAGCCTGGCGTTGCTTGGGTGTAATAAAAGCTATTATATATATATTATCGATTTTCTGCACTATTGTAAGAACTGCAACCTTGAAACTTCTGAATATCGTTTCTTATATCGTTTGTCTATGAGTGTATCAAATTTGATTAAAATCGGACCACTCCTTCTATAACCCGATTTTTTCAACTATCAATTTTCGATATTTATCGGGGGTACCTCAACACAAAACCTAGCTAAGAACAGTCGCAGATGCTTATAGTACAACTGTGTAAATTTTTAAGAAAATCGGTTCAGCCATTTTGGAGTCTATAGGTAACGGACACACACACACACACACACACACACACACATACACACACACACACAGACAAAATTCCATTTATAAATAAAATATATAATATATATATATATGTCATTAATTAGTTTTTGATCATAATAAAATTAGACCAATACACAGTTGTATTAAAAAGTGCCCAATACAATTATATTGTAGAATTTTAAAAATTTTCATGAGGACACCATTATGAAGTTATCACTCATCGAGGCTGGATAACTTTGCTGTATATATATATATATCATTAGTTAGTTTTTGGTCATAATAAAATTAGACTAATACATATCTGTATTAAAAAGTGTCCAATACAATTATATTGCAGGACTTTTAAAATTTTCAAATGCTCAAACAGGAATTTTTTACAAACGAGCAACTGAAATTTTCAAACAAACGAAAAATTTTCAAAATTAAGGAGGAGTTATTTTATTATAGATATATCATCCAACCATATAAATATAATTCTATATTGCCAAAAATCTATACTATTCTAAAATGGTGAAGCATGGGTTAAAAAATAAAAAAAGGGACATTTGATGTACCACAAGGCTCGTTTGACAGAGCTGAAATTTCAGAATTGATGGAAATACACATTCTAAGTTAAATTAATTAAATAATCCCCAGATTATACAGAGATGACAGATTACTGATAGCACCAGACGACAAAAGAGAGAAAGACAAAGTAAGAAAAATACTTTTCAAACTCTTTAAACATCTAGATATTGAAATAGTAGTTGAAACAAATAAGAAGGCAGTTTATAATTTTTTGGTTTATATATATATATATATAATTCCAGGTGAAGAGGACTCAAGGTTTTATAATTTTGAGTGCTCCAGCATTTATTTTATTATGAACAGTGCTCAATATAATAAATATTATAGAGTTTAATATAATCATATAGTTATGAATTAATTGTACATTGCGACACGGAAATTTCTATCTTTCTATCTTTCGAGATAAATTCTCTTCATCAGGCATTGTTTGATGTTGGTTGTGCAGATGATTTGCATTTATCTTCCCACATACATACACAGCAAATCAAAGGTTTTTCCGTGTCACAATGTACAATTAATTCATGACTATATATATATATATATATATAACTGTGAATTTATCTTTGAACACGTCTCGAAAAACCCACCAAGTATAAATGTGTAGGGGAAAAAATGGAAACAAAAAAAGAAATGAAATAAGCACTTGAACATTAGTCAAAGTACTAGTCGAAAGAAAAAAACTTGAGATGAGGAACCTAACATGTAAAGTACTCAATACAATAACAGAGCAAATAAATAAGTAAGTAGCTAACCTAGAGCCAACAAACCTACCAAGGTTTCACCAAATGGATCGTCAGGCCAACTTACCCTGACGATCCATTTGGTGAAGCCTTGGTAGGTCTGTTGGCTCTAGGTTAACTACTTACTTACATATATATATATATATATAATTGTTTCTATTTATATATTTACATATAAAATTTCATTTACAAACTGGCAGTGTCTCTCCATATATGAAAACAAACACACTTTACTGTACTCAAATGCAAGATATAACCATCCGACAAGCATATTCAAACACATCCATAAAGGAATAGAGCACAGGCTATCAAAAAATTTGTCAGACAAAGCAATCATTGATGAAAAGAAAAAAGATAATGAAAATGCGTTAAAAAAAATTTGGCCATAAGAACATTTTAGAATATAAACCTCAGCCAAACAAACAAGTAAAAAGCAATAATAGAAATTTAAATTTGGTTCAACTGTTTAACTCAAAAGTAAAATCCAAAATAGGACAAATATTTTTTTTAAAAAACTCTGAATTAAACAAAATTTCCAATAGAAATTCAATCAAATTAAATTATAGCTGTACTAGTAATTTAGGAAATTATATAAGAAATCAAAATGCCAGAAACCTAAATAACAACAAAATAGAGAAATCGAGGAGAGAAACAGATATTGTCAATGAGAATGATAGATATCTAATATGTAATGTAATCTTTAAATATAAGGCATGAAGTTCTCTGAAAAGTACGCTTATTATTTACAAGGAATCAATATTTGATCATAAAATAAGGAATATTCGTTAATTTAATTAAAATTTTGATGCTTATACATATTATCATCAAAATATCTCTTCTTTTTTATCAATGTAAATCTATTTTTTAGAGTAACCTTAAAAGAGAGGTAAGAAGAGAATGTAACAGAAAGAAAGCAAAAAGTGAAATAAGGTAAGAGAGGAATTGAGAGAGATCATGAAATAAAGAGAGTGATGGATAATTGCTGAATGGAATTATTAAAAACATACTAGCATTTAAATAAGTTCTGTCTGCTGTATCTATAATCCTCTCCAAGTAAAAGAAAAAAATTGTATTTGATATTTGTACAATAACCAGTTACACCAATTCAATCATTTTTGTGGTGCAGTGGATATTGGCTCTGAACGAGAAATCGGGGAGCCGAGTTCGAATTCCAGTTGAATTCATTGCATTCACTTACGCGCAAATACCCTTGGGAAAGGTATTAATCCGTCTCTTTCTTCCAGTTACGGGTTAAATAACAGGACAGATTGGGCTTTATAGCCTTGGCTGGCAACCAGTCTACCGCAGAAAGCAATGGCAACCTACTGCGGGGTAATCTTCTGAAATAGCAGGACAGATTAGGTTCTATAGCCTTGGTCGGCAACCAGTCTACCGCAGAAAGCAATGGCAACCTACTGCGGGATAATCTTCTGCCCAGTCAGTCATGTCTCTTTTGAGACATGATCGCCCAAGTGTGTATCACGTATGGCACTTAACTGACTGACTGCTAAGACACATTATGTCACTTTCACAAAGTTGAATCACTCTCATTTCCTCTGTGTCCGAAATAAGTTTTGATAAACAATTTTTTTGAAAGTTTCAAATGCTCAAACAGGAATTTTTTACTAGCGCACAAGTGGAATTTTCAAACAACCAAAAAATTTTCAAAATTAAGGAGGGGTTATTTAAGGAACTTAGAACATATTCATCCATCTTTGTATGATCCTAGTAAGTATTTATGGGTATGATTGCATCTGGACATAATTTCTAATCTTTCATTAAGTAATTTTTTCTTTTTGGGAACAACATAATAGCTAATTTTTCCTTCTGGCACAATCTGTATATGTTGCCACTGTTGTATGGTTTGGTTATTTTCACTATGTTCCAAGTTATATCAGTGTCTTTTTTATTTTTCAATTCTAATTTCCACATGTGACTAGCCAGTTTGGTACAATATTTGAGGTTTTCAGTTAAAATGTAGACTTATGATTATTTAATTATCACCAAATCTTACAAAAATGCTTATTATTAAAAACATACTAGGATTTAAATAAATTTTGTCTGCTGTATCTATAATCCTCTCCAAGTAAAAGAAAAAAATTGTATTTGATATTTGTACAATAACCAGTTACACCAATTCAATCATTTACTGCTAAAACACGTTATGTCACTTTCACAAAGTTGAATCACACTAATTTCCTCTGTGTCCGAAATAAGTTTTGATAAACAATTTTTTCCCTTAAAATTGCCATTTTGCAAAACAGATTTCAGTGTGGATTCTTCCCTGAAATCGACAAGATTAATGTCTCCAAAATCAAGGATCAATCGTTATTTATTCTCATAATCCTCACATTAAAACAAAGCTTCCCATACAATCACCAAAGTTAAGCAATAGCAAGCCCGGTCTGTACCTAGATGGGTGACGACTTGGGAATACCAGATACTGTAAGCTTGAATGTGCAGGGGGTGTAATGGGTAATGGCTTGAAATTATTAATCAGAGAGCCAAGTTCCAATTCCAGTTGGGTTCATTATATTCACTTACTGTTATAAAGTTGGTATGAATGTTATTTTTGTGCCATTTCTATAACATTGGTTCTGTCATGTTATTTTAAAGTAAACTTTTGGTAACTCACTATTTGTGAGTTGTAATATTTGGTATTTCAACACAAAGTCAACGTACTAAATAAATCCTTCGAACAATACACAACAATGCTGTCGAACACTAGAAACTTTGGAAAAATCTGAATACTGAATACGCAGAATAACAGAACTCACTGAATACTAGAACACCAGAACATACTCAGACGGAAGTCTGAGTGCGTTATATATTAATATTTATGGTTATGTGATCTCAGTAGCACAATCCATTCAACAGATACGTTTGTTGCCAGGAGATCCACGTTCGACCGCATATGTCAGTCTCGACACTTTCTTCCTACATAACAAAACTATTTTTTCTCTTAAACAGTCAGACATTTTGTATTTGTGAAATATCTCTCTCCTCAATTATTTCAGTGTCTATTTTAAAATTTGCCATACACTAACACTTTTCAGCTATTCTTTCAAGAGTTCATTTTGAATCCATTTCTAGCTTAGTAAAAATCCTGGATCTTATTTCTGCATCCTTATTTGAATGAATATCAGACATCTAAATGAGTCAAAAGTTAACTCATTTAACTTAAACTTTTCACATTGTCAATTAAAAACTCCTGTGTAGGTGACAAATTTGTCATTGTCACATTTCATTAAGTTTAAACAATTCCATCGTGGATTAAATAATGAGGTTATTTTTTCTGAAAACTGTTGATACTACCTACAGTTCCCTCAAAACTTATTTTGATTGGATGTTTTGGCAAAATAAAGTTTTGGTATTTTTCAAGTTCAGCAGGGGGAAATTTTCTCAATAATAGTCAGACATTTTTTTGTCATTCCACAACATACAATCCTTGTTGAAAATCCCTTTGTATCTTCTATAATACATTTGAAAAGTTATTCCTTCATTTGGATTGTAGACAAACTCACTGATAGACTTTGCAATAGCATCTGGATTGAATGAGATGTTTTTTCCTTCATTGTTTTCTTAACCAACAATTTGAAAAACATTTGCTGTTTTTGTAACTGAAATTGCCATTCATGTTGGTCTTTTTGTCATTTTAACTGTAGTTCTTGCTATTGTTTCTGCAGCACTAACATTTGAAGCATAATTGATTTCAGTTCATCTATTGTCAAATATTTCAATTACCATGTATAGGATACTGATTTTTTCTCTATAGTTCTCTTGAAATTTCAGAACAAGATCTTCATCACATTACCATGAACATCATTTTCATGCCACTTCTATAACGTTGTTTCTGTAACATTATTTTGAAGTGAACTTTTGGTAACTTGATATTTACGAGTTATAATATTTGGTATCTTAGTGTAAAGTCAATGTGCTAAATGAATTCTTTGAATAATCCACAATAATGCTATAGAACACCGCAAACATCAGACCACACTGAATACTGAATACGCAGAACACACTAAATACTGGAACACTGGAACACACACCCTTATTTATATATAAAGCACTCAGATGTCGTTAGACCACACGTGCTGGTATCAACACTTTCTTTATACCATTTACACATAAACAGCCTTGGGTAAGGTATAAATGCATCTTTTTCCCTCAGCTATGGGTTAAGTAGTAAGACCTGTATCACTAAATCATTATTATCTTTAAAAAAATGATATAAAAAACATTCTTACAATTTGAAAGTATTTTCTAGCTTTAAGCGCAAAGTGTTGATAAGCTGTGGAAAATAAATCAGTCAGTTGATTGATTTTATTCATAACACATATCGCATTCATCATAACCATTTTCACAATAACCATTTATACTGATTCAAGTACAACTGCTGGTTCCAGGCACTCAGCAATTTTTGAACCAGGCCAGATGGTATGTGCTCAGGTCCCCCACTTTAAACTGACTTTTTTTACCAGCGAGGGATGAGTAAATATATAGTATTTAGACTGAATGTACTGTTAGCTTCTCTCAGTTGTGTCTCTGTCTTTGGGGAGAGCACAACTCAGAAAAAATATTGGGAGTGCATGGTCCAGGTGAACAGCTGCCCATGGACATACCCCCATCATTGCCCTAAAGAGTAGGTAATACCAATGCCAACACAGCAAATAGTTACAACAGCTGTGAAACTTTTATCCCTGGCCTGGATGGACCTGCTTCGGTTCCCCACACTTTTTTTTTTATCATATCACTCCAGGCAAGGCAGTAACGCCACTGATGTTCAGTGGGGCTACATAAGAGTAAAAAGATTAGATAGAAGAGAGTGAAGAGAGTGAGGAGAGTGAAGAGAAAGACGAACCAGTTAGAAAGGAGCAAGAGAAGGATGGGAATACAGGTGTGATGACAGTTGAAAAGATGGAGAGAAAGGAAAGGATATACAGGGTGGTGTAGAAAGAACTAGAGTCAAGTGGTTAAGAGATGAATATTGACATTGCATTTAAATTCCTGGAGGTTGTAGCCATCAGGAAAGCAAGAATATGGAAGTGAGTTCCACAGGCGGGAAGTGCGAGAAAAGAAGCTGCAGGAGTAGAATTGTCATTGCAGAGGTACCAGTGACTTAAGTTCGTTGGAACAGGAGCCATGAAAGTATTTATAGAATAGACAAAGGGAGGACACATCTCGTCGGTGGGGAAGTGGCTGTAGTCGAGCTGCCTTGTGTCAAATCTCATTACCATGGTCGGGGGATATATATGACGTACTTGGATCGTTGCCAGTGGTATATACAATGTCTCATATGACTGACTGATAGAAGAGTTTGCACCTCTATCAATAATATTAGCTCAAGCTCCAGGGGTCTATCCCCAGGTAATACCATTTTTTAGAAGGAGGCTGAGTTTATTCTCCAGCACCTGAAGTGTCCTAAAAATGGGAAAATACTGAGATTACTTGAGAATTTTTCCATGCTACTGCTGATAAACCTACATTAAGTTGTATCTTTTTGTTACATTTCATTGCATGTCTAACTACCATGTTACTTCAATTGTAAAACCGATACGGAACTGATACAATTGCAGTCTCTACATGGGAAATCATAAAATGTTAATATTCTAATCACTTGATCATGCACATACATAATTAAGAACACAATGTGCTTCAAAAAAATGATATATTTTACAATTCAGTCAGTTAAGTGCCATGCAGGATATCCACTTGGGCGATCATGTCTCAAAAGAGACATGACTGACTGGCAGAAGCTTATCCAGCAGTAGGTTGCCAATACTTTCTGCGGTAAACTGGTTGCCAACCATGGCTATAGAACCCAACCTGTCCTGTTATTTAACCCATAACTGGAGGGAATAGATGGATCAGTACCTTTCCCGAGGGTATTTGTGTGTAAGTGAATGCAAGAAATTCAAGTGGAATTTGAACTCGGCTCCCCAATTTCTCATTTGGAGCCGACATCCACTGCACCACAATGCACATTTTACACTTAGCTGTCCAATAAAAGGGGAATAATAGAGGGATTGAAAAATTTTCTCAGTATATGAAGAAAAGGTTGGAAAATTTTCTCAGTATATGAAAAAAAGGTTGGAAAATTTTCTCAGTATATGAAGAAAAGGTTGGAAAATCAGTTAAAGAGTCAAAAGATAAAAAAAAATGATTAATAAACTGAATGGTCAGTAAGAGGGGGGGGAGTTAATTTCCTCAAAAATAAAAACATTCCCCACTTAGATACTTAAGAGTATAAACATGTGATGTAAATATTTTAAAGTGTCATTTTTAAAACTAGGTGAAATATTTATCTGAGTCAAGAACAGTGAGATTAGAATAACTTATTCATAGAAAATAAGTAACCATAAGAGTTTAATACAGCACCTCTTGTTTACCCTTGTTACAGAGAATTGACATCACCTGGCTTAGGATGACAGGTGGTGAATAGGTTGAATCACTTGTTATTGATTTAGCATAACGCAGCAACAGTCAAATGTTAAAACTCATTTTATAAATAGATATGAATAATGCTCTGATTTTTTATGTTTCCAACAGGGTAGTGAAAAGCTCTTAGTTCAAGTCACGTCCTAAAATTTGATCAAATGATTATTTACATTGTTTAGGCTCATTTTTATTGTCATATTCATGACGTTTCGGCCATTGTACTCTCTGATCTTCTTCAGGTGATTGGAATTTTGAATCGAAAACATTTCAGTTACTGGGATAGATTGTTCTCATTCATACCACTTTTGGGTGTTTTAGTTATCTTCATTTAACTCAACTGAGTTTTTTTTAGTATTTGTCTATATTTCTGAGATGAGGTAGTATTTACAGTATTTACATTATTCGAGCTATTGTCCTCATCTTTGTTGCCATTTGTATGACGTTTAATAATAGATCGTTCTATTTGTCCATATTTCTGAGATGAGGTAGTATTTACAGTATTTACATTATTCGAACTATTCTCCTCATCTTTGTTGCCATTTGTACGACGTTTAATAATAGATTATTCTATTTGTCTATATTTCTGAGATGAGGTACTATTTACAGAATTTACATTATTCGAACTATTGTTCTCATCTTTGTTGCCATTTGTACGACGTTTAATAATAGGTTATTCTATTTGTCTATATTTCTGAGATGAGGTAGTATTTACAGTATTTACATTATTCGGACTATTGTTCTCATCTTTGTTGCCATTTGTACGATGTTGAATAATAGATTATTCTATTTGTCTATATTTCTGAGATGAGGTAGTATTTACAGTATTTACATTATTTGGACTATCGTCCTCATCTTTGTTGCCATTTGTACAATGTTTTGGCCGTTGTACACTCCAGCCTTTTTCAGGTGCTAGGAATTTTGAACTGAACCCTTTATTACAATCACTGGGGTATATCATCCTCATTCCTTGCATAAAGCCTCAATTAAAACTCATAAGTTATCTCCCTCTAACTCTGCAAGTTACTTGTTCACCACTGCTGTAACCTGGTATTGAACTCACAACTCTTTGGGTCAAGTCAGGAACTAAAAAATGTCTATATCCACTGGGCCATGTGTTCTTAAGGCTTTACAAAGGAATGAGGATGATTTATCCCAGTTATTGTAATAAAGGGTTCGGTTCAAAATTCCTAGCACCTGATGAAGTCTGGAGTGTACAATGGCCAAAACATCATATAAATGGCAACAAAGATGAGGGCAATAGTCTGAATAATGTAAAGTTTTTTTGTTTTTTGCACCAGGTATTGAACTCACAACTCTTTAGGTCAAATTACTGGACCCAACCAACTCATTTATCCACTGGGCCATGTGTTCTTGAAGATATAGACAATATAGGGAAATGACCAAATGATTGGAAATAAAAATTTCTTTCGAAGTCCAGGTTTCAGAGCTGTCCTAAAAATCAACTTTAATCATTTTGAAAACTAATTTCAACCATCTCAAAATTGATTTATTTTTTGTTTTTATTATTATTTGTTTTTTTAACTTTATTTTTCTTTATTTATTGTTTATTTATTTATTTGTAATGAAACTGGTTATAAACAACCAACAATTTGAAATGATTTGTTTGAACATTATTTTTGATCGATACTCATATTTAAGTAGAAATTCTGTTTTTAATTAAACAGTATTATATATTTATATCTCCCGGCCTGATTATTTACAATAAATCTTTATTATGAAAATGTGTGTCCTTCAGCAGGATTCAAACCTGCGAACCCTATCCACATAGGGGAAGCTACCATTTGATCTGGCAATGTCTTAGACCTCTTTTAGACTGGAGGTCATTCGTGGTCGAGAGGTCTAAGATGTTGCCAGATCAAATGGTAGCTTCCCCTATGTAGATAGGGGTTGCAGGTTCGAATCCTGCTGAATGACACACGTTTTTGTAATAAAAATTTATCATAAATAATCAGGCCAGTAGATATAAATATATAATACTGTTTAATTAAAAACAGAATATCTACTTAAATACGAGTATCGATAAAAAATAATGTTCAAGCAAATTATTTATTTTTATTTATAGTTTATTGCAACATAATAAAGACTCCATTGAAACGTTCAGAAAATAAATTTCAAAAAGTAAAATATTAAAGTTTTAAACTTAGTTATATTTTACAATAAGTTTTATAAAGATATATAATTTTTATAAGATATATAACTTTTATAAGATATCTACTAACTCACTAATGTTCTATTGTTCTGGGATGATGTCAGTCTCAAATCCTGTAAGAATTCCTTCTCAATCCAGCTAAGAACCTTGCAGCATTCATTTATATAGATTCCAACCTTGTTGATTGATGAATGTCCTGCATTTAAAAGAAAATCTATTAATGATAGATTTTAAAAATTAAACACTAATATTTTAAAATGTTAAAGCAAAAATGAGACATGAGCCCCAAAACACTATTCAACTAACATTTTAAGTATTGCTGATTGTCATTTTGTAGAAAGTAGTTGAATATTTGAAAATCAGAAATGATATATAAACACTAAGTCATTTGTTATATTGATTTGCTAAGATCTTCATCTTTTTACAGCCCTGATAATGGCTTAAGTTGTAGAAAAGAATGCTAATGGTGACTTAAGAGCTGTCTATATTAATGATATTCTTGTCGTATTTTTAAAGAAAATTTTAAAAGTCTACATAAATTAAGATTTGGTAAAATTAATAAATTTGACAAATTCAAATTTTAGTGAACACATTATTAGAACATATCTGTTAATTTAAGTTTCAGATGAAATAAAAATCTCTTTTTATTGAAAATTATTAATAAAATATGATGTTTCATTTATTAAATTATAATTTACAAAGAAATAAAAATTACACAGCATTTAAAAGAAATATAAAATTATTAATCTGCAAAGTTTCAGCATGTATAGTTATTAAGTTATTTAAAATGTTATATCTTCCAAGTAACACATATTCAAAATGAGACGAACATTTTTGTATTAAATATATGCATGCATTTTATGTTTACTACTACATCCAGGTGCCAGACATGAACAAAGTACAATGTATGACATAGGATAGTCTAAGTATCAAGTTAAACCAATGTTGTAAGAGATGTCATTAAGAAATTTTTCTGTCTAGTCTATTTTTTGTGGTATAAAAATGGTCTGCACTGAAATTCATGCAGTTGAGAAAGCATATAAGAAAGCTAATCAGAGCAATAGGAAAATATTTGGAAATATATGCAGAAAAGACAGAGGTAAGCCATGTCATGCTGGTGGGAAAGTCACTTAAATCGAGATCATCATCATCATCATCATCATCATTCTGCGGCCTCGGCAAAGATAGAACACACTACACCTTTCCAGTATTTCCTATTTTGTCATAGCTCCACAAGTTTATCTGTGGCATGTGCACATTGCCCAGCAAACTGGACACGTCGCTTTTGAACTAAGGTTGATACTCTTGGTAGGTCTCCATATATCATTTCTAGAGTTGGGTGGTTTCGCCATGAAAGATCAAGTACTCTTCTGAGAAGATGAGTATAACATCCATCTAAACAGCGCTGTTGTTTTGCTGCAATAAATCGAGATGCTAGGTCAGGACTGATTACATTACAGACCGTTCTTCAAATTTTGTCAAGAACCTTGAGATATATAGCAGAAGCACCAGACCAGATATGGCAGCAATATTCAAATGCGTGAGTTATAAATGTTTCAGATGGATTCTGACAAGAAAGAAACATCTGACATGACACTAAAGAAAGAGAAAAAAATCTATCAGGTTTTATCTTTCATCTTAACAGCATTCTTCCCAAAATATAAATTAGTTTTAGAAGCAAACGTCAGCAAATATCAAAGGTAATTCTTCATTGGAATTTCAAAACAATTTATATTTTAAAAAATTCAAACATGTCCATTTTGTTTTTCCAAACCTTTCATAAGAAAATGAGAATAAAAAAAAATGCTGAACTTCTATGCAATATCAGCTTTCCTCTAAATATATTCTTTAATCATTTAACCCCTAGCAAGGCAATAATGTCACTAAGATGCAAGGGGTTACCGGGAATAAAAGAAAATAAAAAACTTAAGAATGAACCAGAAACCTAATCCTAAACAGGAAACAAGGGATAAACCTCTACTCCTGTTCAAAAGACTGGGGAGGAGTATGAACTGGACGATAAATAAATTCATCTCCTTTTAGTGAATACTGGATAATCTCCTCACAGATGAAGAGAAGACTTGAGGCAACAGAGATATGATTCTACAGAAAGATGTTGAGAATACCATGGATGAAGCATGCAAGCAATGAGAAAGCTTTAAGGAAAATGGAAACAAGAAAGAAATATGTGACATTTCTGTAACACATAAGGAAAAAAAAAGGCCTGGAAGTAATTGATAGTCACAAGAAATATTGAAGGTAAGAGAGACAGAGGGAAAAGGCAATTAACCTACCTAATATGTATGTGTAAATGTATGGCAGAATGAGGATTGGAAGGATAGTAAAAAGACAAATATTGATAAGATTTCTAAAGTATAGGAAGTTGTGGAGAGCTTTGATTGCTTACATCCTGAAGGGACATGCCACACGCAAAAAGAAACTTTGTGCAACTGAAAAAAAAATGTATTGAGCTATTCATTAATGAATCTAATCTAATCTAATCTAAATCTAAACTTATTTATAAATGGAACTTAGTCTGTGTGTGTGTGTGTGTGTCCGTTACCTATAGACTCCGAAACGGCTGAACCGATTTTCTTGAAAATTTACACAGTTTTACTATAAGCGTCTGCGAGTGTTCTTAGCTAGGTTTTGTGTCAAGGTATCCCCGATAAATATCAAAAATCGATAATCGGAAAAATTGGGTTATAGAAGGGGTGGTCCAATTTTAATCAAATTTGATACGCGCATAGACAAAGACATAAGAAACAATATTCAGAAGTTTCAAGGTTGCAGTTCTTACAATAGTGCAGAAAATCAATAATATATATGTATATAAAAGGCAAGATGTTTGTGTGTGTGTTTGTTTATCTGCCCGTATGTCTATTTTTTTCAGCCCTTTTATTTTAGTTTTTGCTTCAGGTTTGGCTCTAACTAGGTATAATTGTAGTTCTTAGTCTCAGCCATCATACCATTTACTCAGAGGACTTATTTAGCCTTCAAAATTCAGTTTACGACGAAAAAACTTATTTGATATCGATAACAGGAAATCAAAATTTGACTTACATCCATTCATTTTTCTTTCAGTCTACGGTTTCGCTTTAACTGGAAACAACTATTGCTTTTTAGTCTTTCGTGCCAACATCCAAAGATTCTGAGCTCCAGGACCATGGATTAGTTTTAAAGCTTTCATTACACCCGAGCAACGCCGGGCTATACTGCTAGTTATAGAGATAAAATAAAAGACAGAATGATAATTTTGATAACAGCTTACAGGTAAGATAATAATTATTTGTGAAACTGCTAAAGATAGAATAGAGATGCAATTTCTTTGATTAAATGCTTTTTGCATAAAGGAAATTGTTTGTCCCTATGGACTTATATTGTATTGAAATCCACTTAAATTCACTTGAGAGCCTATTGAGAGTGATAGTGAACATGTCAACACAAGAATGTTTAGAAGAAAGGTGAAAGAAGTACAGCTGACGTCACAGTTACTGTTGTCATCATTAGCAATAATAGATGACATAGAAAGATCTTACAAATAAGCCAATGGGAACTCTGAATTGTTGTCATGTGACTGTATCAAATAATCAAAAAGCAAACAGCTTTTATATAATGTCCTCTATACAGCAGATTTCCAGATACATTTTTGTACTGTTAGTTTTTTTAATGTATTTTATTTATCTGTGAAAGAAAGAAAGAAGGTGAGAAAGAAGGAAAAGACAGAAAGAACAATAAAATTAGAAAAAAGAAAAAAAAATGACCGATTGTGATTAAAATGTGAGTTTTGACAAAAGAAGGTAAAAATGGGAAATGGATCAATAATGATGAAAAAATGAAAAAAATAAAGAAATTTATTTTGTAATTAAATACTGTCATTAGCAATAAAATATATAATTTCTACACAAGTTTAACATACAGTCTTTGCTTTCAGTTAAGTAGAGGACCTGATTATCTTGCCACACCTTATATTGTGAGCTTGTCACTGGCATAGGCAAAGTTGCCTAAAGTGCTGGTATGAAGACTCATACGTGGACACTAGTCGTTGCTAGGATAGATCGCCAAACCTGGAAAGTAGAAACCATGGACCACAAACATTGAAGAAATGCCGACTAAGATAACATATCAAGCTTTGAAATACAGAGAAAAAAAAATTTCATTGAATAAAAGAAACAAGACTGAAGACAGCAAGTAGAAATGCCATTTTCTGGGAGGGATTGCCTGTTTTCTTTCATTCTGTCAATTCCAGTTAAGAATCAAACAAAAACAATAAAATGACTTGAAGCAACTCGGAAAAGAAAGGGACCTGAAAAAAGAATTGTGTCAAAAATCAACCAGCTAAGACACAGTATTAGAAATTACTGCATATAAATCTGTACAAAAACAGGTCATCCTAGAGACCAAGCTATCAACACTTAGCTGGTAAGAGGTCAGTAGTTGGTTTTACTTATCCCAGAATTTATATCCATGTTTTAAAATAAGGAGATGGTTATTAATTTTGTGGTGATCTTCACTCATGTTAGTGAAATGAACTAATGCTTCCTACCCACTTTCCAAGAGGTGACTGAAACTAGTTTCATTTTGACTCTATGTCCAGAGGTTCATTTTTTTATATCTTTATTCCATTTTGCATGTGTTTGTTCAGTAAAGCCAACCCCTTCTTCAGTAATGGCAACAGCTGTGAACCACTGCTGAGAGAAACTAATATACATATCAACTACATGTAAAAAAAAATGACTTTTCTAAACCACTGCAACTATTACTACATGCTACTAAAATATCACAATGTCAAACTACTCAGTACCTTTGCTAAATTACTATACATGACCAATCACAAGAGCAATCAATACACCTGGATTAAATAAAGAGTTTTGTTCTAAATTTCAAGAAGTTTACCAAATATTACAGACTAGCAGTATAGCCCTGCATTGCTATAGTGTAATGAAAGCTTTAAAATTAATCCATGGTCCTGAAGCTCAGACTCTTTGAATGTTGGCACGAAAGACTAAAAAGTTGTTTCCAGTCAAAGTGAAATCGTAGATTGAAAAAAAATGAATGGATGTAAGTCAAATTTTGATTTCCGGTATCGATGTCAAATAAGTTTTCTGTCGCAAGCTGAATTTTGAAGGCTAAAATAAGTCCTCTGAGTAAATTGTATCATAGCTGAGACTAAGAACTACAACTATACCTACTTAGAGCAAAACCCGAAGCAAAAACCAAAATAAACGCGCTGAAAACCTGATTTTGATCAGACCCAACAGGATATTGGGGTATCGATTTCCAATGTTGGAGTCAAATAAGTCATCCAAGGATAAACTAACCTAAGTAAGTCTATGAAAACTTATCATACCATCAGGAGTAAAATTGGAGAAAATGAGCCATATTGATGGCTGAATACCGGTTTTTGATCAAAGTCGATAGAATATCGGAGGTATTGATTTCCGATATTGGGGAAAATGAGTTGTCTGAGAAGATCTACTAATACGTGAGACTAAAAACTATAATTTTACCAAGTTAGAGCAAATTCTGCAGCAAGAACCGCAATAAAATGGCTGAAGTTCTAATCTTGATCAGACCTGATCGGATATCAGGGTATTGATTTCCAATATCAGGAAAAAATTGGAAAAATAAGTATCCCATGACCTGACTGGAAGCCTAAAGAATATTTGTATGAAGTTTGGTGAGAATTGGATAAAAATTGTGGATTTTGACATACAGACACGTGCACACACACACACACACACACACACACACACACACAAACATCTTGCCTTTTATATATATAGATATCTGTAGTATATTCCCTTTGTCTTTTCTACAAGTATTTCCATGGTAACTGCTCTAACAAACTTTTTTACCTGTCGTACCTCAAACACATGTATTTATTCGTGCTACTAGATTGGCATTGAGGTCCCACCCTTTTATCGTCAAAATATTTAAATGTAACTGCCTCTTCTACTCTAACAGTTTCATTTCTTGCATTTTTTGTTTGTGGAACTCACTTCTGTTTGTTTGCATCTCTGATAGCTACAATCTCCAAGAGTTTAAATGCCACATCAATTTATGAGGAAATATGAGGACAATAGTCTGAATAATGTAAATACTGTAAATACTACCTCATCTCAGAAATATAGGCAACGTCAGTTGCCATCTTTTATCTACTGGGTTCTTATCCATCTCTAATTTTTTCTTTAACATTCCCTGTACCTTTTTATTCTCTCGCTGTAACCTCCTGCACATCAGTGGTGGTCCTGCCTTGCTTGGGGTGAAATGATTATAAGAAAAATAATATAATGGTGAAGCATGCAAAAGTCAAAACATTGTGATGATAACAATGTAAATGAGGATAATAGTCCAAATAAATCTGTTTCATAACTTTATCTTTTTTATTAATATGAAGGTTGTTTTGAATGGGCATGCCTCTTCATCCTACAGCACAAATGCTGGTGTCCCACAGGGCTCTATCCTGGGCTCTTCCTTATTTTCATCAATGACCTTCCAGATGAGATCAAGTGCCAAGTAGGCATCTACACAGATGACACCACAATTTACTCCCACACCAGTAAGAAACCCATCGTTGTGGACAAACATAATCTCGCTGCTGACCTTGAACGGGATCTACACTCTGTGGTGAATTGGGGCAAGAAGTGACTTGTCAATTTCAATGCATCTAAGACCAAGCTGTTGTCTGTCAATCATCACAGGCAACCTCTCCTGCCTTCCATAAGCATGGACCAAGCGATTCTCCTTGAGAGCAATACACTGCGCCTCCTCGACCTTATCCTCTCTTCTGATCTCAAATGGAACCACTACATCGAGTCCATAGCTAAATCCACTGCTAAGAAGGTTGGGTCACTGTGTCAGGCCAGGATTTTTTTTCCACCTGAATCCATCCTGCATATATACAAATCAACCATTCGTCCGTGCATGGAATATTGCTGCCATATATGGTCAGACACCCCTGCCGTTCATCTCAATGTTCTCGACAGGCTTCAAAGGAGAATCAGTAATGGGATAGGTACTGACTTTGCGGCTCGACTGCAGCCACTTCCCCACCGACGAAATATGGCCTCCCTTTGTCTGTTCTATAAATACTTTCATGGCTTCTGCTCCAATGAACTTAATTCACTGGTGCCTCTGCAACAGGTGTTTACTCGTGCAACCAGATTGTCAACTGGATCCCACCCATTCTCAGTTAGGTTAGCCAAATGCAGACGACAATTCTACTCATGCAGCTTCTTCTCTCGTACTTCCCGCCTGTGGAACTCGCTCCTATATTCTTGCTTTCCTGACGGCTACAACCTCTAGGAATTTAAATGCAATATCAATACTCATCTCTTAACCACTTGACTCTAGTTCTTTCCCCACCCTGTATATCCTTTCCTTTCTCTCCACCTTTGAAACTGTCATCACACCTGCATTCTCATCCTTCTCTTGCTCCTTTCTAACTGGTTCGTCTTCCTCTTCACTCTCTTCTAATTAATCTTTTTACACTTATGTAGTCCCCTTCACATCAGTGGCATTACTGCCTTGCTCGAGGTGATACAATTAAAAAAAAAATTCATCTCTGACATATTAGACACCTCGACATGGTGTAATGACTATCAAGCTTATCTCGCTAAAACTTGTTACAATTGAGTAGTGAAGTCGATCCTCACTGGGTACCCCATACTTTTGGCCTTGTGCCACATCTAAGCAGTGCTTAGAAAATCAACATAGATAACTTGCAGCATTGAGAACCTAGTTACCAGTACTTATTCTGGACTGTGTATATCACACAGACTTCATAATACTAATTCAATAGTCCTAAATTTAAACCATTCATGTGCTGAGAGTTGCTTTGTAGAATGGACATTTGACTTATGCACTGATATTCAACCTTCATGTGCAGATAGATAGATATAAACAGGTGATAGGTAAAACAGAAGATAGATAGATAGATAGATAGATAGATAGATAGATAGATAGATAGATATAAACAGGGTGAGATTGAGACTTATGAACAATGTTAGATAGATAGATAGATAAGAGTAGAAAGAGATAAAAACAGTCTACTCGGTACCTTTGCTGGATTACTATACATGACCTATCACAAGAACGAGATAGATAGATAGATAGATAGATAGATAGATAGATAGATAGATAGATAGATAGATAGATTAAAGAAAATTAAAATCTCTTACAGTGCAATATTTTTTCAACAGATCTACTCATTCATGAGAATTTACTAATATATCTATTCACTTAACTTAGATACAAATTTATAAAAAAGTTAAAGCAACATTTGTAAGTCTTTGTAAAAGACTCTTTAAAAAAACAAGAGTGTAATTTTCAACAAAACAAAAATATTTTCTTTTTCTTTCACAGTTCCAGGAAAACATGCATTATTCTCTTATTTCAATTCAAAATTTTGATTTTTTGGATTTTACTCTTGAAATATATGTGTAAAGTCTGTCATGCCTAAATGATATCAATATAGTGAATATAAGGAATAGTGAATATAATAGGTCATCAATATAATCGTCAATATAATAGTCAATATTATAGGTCGTCAATATAATAGTCAATATAATAGGTCGTCAATATAATCGTCAATATAATAGTCAATATTATAGGTCGTCAACATAATAGTCAATATTATAGGTCGTCAATATAATAGTCAATATAATAGGTCGTCAATATAATCGTCAATATAATAGTCAATATTATAGGTCGTCAATATAATAGTCAATATAATAGTCAATATTATAGGTCGTCAATATAATAGTCAATATAATAGGTCGTCAATATAATCGTCAATATAATAGTCAATATTATAGGTCGTCAATATAATAGTCAATATAATAGGTCGTCAATATAATCGTCAATATAATAGTCAATATAATAGATAGTCAATAAAATAAATGGTGAATATAACAGTCATTAAAATACTCAATATAATTGGTAGTGAATATAATAAATAGTGAATATAATAGATTGTGAATATAATCAGTAATAGTCACTATAATACTAAATATGATGATATAATGGCTGGCTACTTGTCGCCTCGGAACGAGAAATCGGAGAGCCGAGTTTGAATTCCAGCCGAATTCATTGCATTCACTTACGCGCAAATACCCTTGGGAAAGGTATTAATCCATCTCTTCCCTCCAGTTATGGGTTAAATAACAGGACAGATTGGGTTCTATAGCCTTGGTCGGCAACCAGTCTACCACAGAAAGCAATGGCAACCTACTGCGGGATAATCTTCTGCTCAGTCAGTCATGTCTCTGTCGAGACATGATTGCCCAAGCGTGTATCACGTATGGCACTTAACTGACTGACTTGTATTCCAGGATACCCATCTACCAGGGTGGCTAGCTAATTCCTATTGAAGACACCTGCTCCGGTACACTTGTGTTTGTTCAACACCCACAGAGCCCACCTGTGGTTTATACATCAACTATGTTGAGGAAACCTTAGTTACAATTTTTGGGAGAGAGCGTGTTATCTAGTGTGAACAACAGTCTGAACAAGGCCAGGATGTTCAAACCCTCAGTCATGATGACTCATGACTTTGAGCTTGCCCAAACATTAATGACTCCTCAAAGGGAGCCATCTACCTAATTTCACTCACAAGGCTTGGGTCAACTTGTGGTATGATTTTCAGGCACTTTCCAAAGGTGCCACATGCTGGGATAACATCTTCCAGACTGATAACATCAAGAAGTTACCTTCCTGACAAATCAACCATGGCGAGTTTTGAACCTGAGTTTTATAGTTCTGATGAATAGTAAATATAATAGTGAATATAATAGTCAATAAAATAGTTAGTCATTATACTGAATTGTGAATATAATAGTCATTAAAATGAATAGTGAATATAATAGATATCAGTATAATAAATAGTCAATGCAGTCACATTCCCAAAATCCAGTTTCCTGTTGAATTTATAGACTATTTTTATTAGGATTTCTGATTATCAGATAAGCCAAAGTTAATCCAACAAGTGAGCAAGTGTCTGTTGAAAGGATGACAAAGAGAAAATTATTGAGATTTAGTTTCTTCAAAGGATTTACAATTCAGGTCAGCTAGTTTTCAAAGATTAGTGTCTGGTGTCTGCCATTGTTGGTTGTTCAATCAATCTTTAGTTACTTTGTTAAAGAGATAGTAAGAAACTAAAATTCATAAAGATTGATTGGTACATGTTTTGTCTGCATATAATCTATCAATTTATCTGTTTAAATAGGCTCAGAGGGAAATTAAATGTGGCCAGAGCCTACTCTTATGTCTGGAATAGAAGGGTAGGTTTGAATAAAAAGGTAAGTTAGAAAATTTATTCAAAATTAATTAGTTTTCAAAACAAAAAAAGAAGAGTAGGCTGGTAGGCTGAAATAAAAATAAGTTAGTGAAAAGTGGAAAATAAAATAAACAGAAGTTCTGGAATAAGCTGAAAAAAATTCTAATAGCTGGTTGTATTCCAGATATGAGAGTAGATAGATAATTTTAAGGAAAGGAAAACTTTAAATTTTTTTTAATGTATTTTTTCCAACAGATTTGCTTACCTCATTATAGAAGTCATTGTAAGGCATGCAAATAATTAGACATGATCTTTTATCAGTCCCAATAACTAGTGCTACAAATCACAAAGAGCTTTTCCAAATAACAAAAACCTCATTACTTGAAAAAATTTCAACAGCAACAATACCACAAATGGGTAAAAGATATAATCAAGATGTTAACTTTCTATATTACCATAAACAAAAGCTTCAGGGGGAGAACTTCCATCAGTATAAGAAAGAACAATAACAGTGGACTATAGAAATCTAATTTCCAGAAAAACTGATTTAATAAAAAGATTTTATAAATTTCAACTGGCACTAACATTAATATGTATATTATTATATCCAATCCTCTGTAGAAACATAGCGAACCAATGCAAGAGTCTTGTGCCCCCTGAATCTATAATACACCCCGTGTCACTCTATTAATCTCAATTTTCATAAGGTCAGTCAGTTAAGTGCCATACGTGATACAGGCTTGGGCAATCATGTCTCAAAAGAGACATGACTGACTGGGCAGAAGATTATCCCGCAGGAGGTTGCAAATACTTTCTGTGGTAGACTGGTTGCCAACCTAGGCTATAGAACCCAATATGTCCTATTATTTAACCCATAACTGGAGGGAAGAGATGGATTAATACCTTTCCCAAGGGTATTTGCACCTAAGTGAACACATAGAATTCAACTAGAATTTGAACTTGGCTCCCCGATTTCTTGTTTCGAGCCAACATCCACTGCACCACAACACAATGGGCTTATTAATGCATTGTAAAATAGTATTAAGCCTAAAATGTTTATTTCTTTTAGATCCATCAGCATGGTTGATGCTTACCTCCAGGAAAGTTACTTAATGCACCTTCTCTGCTGACATCAGGTGGAAAGATTATATTCAATCAACTGCAAGGTATGTCGTTAGAAAAGTTGGTTCACTGTGTTGAGCTAGATAGTTTTTTTCAACATCATCTATCTTTGCTCTGAATATTGCTGCCACATACAGTCTGGTGCTCTTATTATGTATTTAGAGATTCTTGATACAATCCAAAGTATCTGCAATGTTAATGATCCTGACTTAGCATCTTGGTTTCAGTCATTTTCTCATTTTGATAATGTAGCTTCCCTATGCCTAAATATCTATAAATACTTTCATGTAATTTTTCTGATTAACTTTCCAATATGGTACCTAGACTTTATGAATTTAAGTGCAGTACTACAATTTACAGTGGAGATAGCTAGATGCAACTGCAAGTTCTATGCTAATAGTTTCTTCTCTCACACTGTTGTATACTACAGCTAGGAAGCAATGAGGAACACATATATATAAAGATACAGTCCTATTTTTTTATTCTTCGATGGTGACATTTGTGTGAAGCAGTAGAGCAGTAGGAGAGAGTTCATGCACATGAAGGGGTCATTGGAAGTCAGAAGCCAATGAGAATCCTTAAAACTCTCACACATTTTTGCTTTTTCAGGTTGTTGTTTTGTTGACGCTGTCTACAGTCAGACATATCTTTCATTCACCCTTGGCGGTTCATTGCTTTTCAAGCAAGTTTTTTTGTTGTTTTTTTTGTTGCACTTTGTTGACATCATCTATGGCCAGGTATATTTGTCAACCATCTTTGTCCTTTGTTGATCTTGCCTATGGCCGGATGTACCTGTCAATTACCTCCGCAATTCAAGGTAATATATTACAACACTTCTTGTTTGTGGAATTCTGTTCTGGCTTCATACTTTCCAGTCAACTTTGATCTTTAAAAATTTAAATGCAATATCAATCATTATCTGCTGTCTTCTTGACTACTTATCTTTTATTGTTCTCTCTCCTTGATAATATTTCTCTTTTTCCTTGGTCCTGGGCATGATGGTAAACTGCATCCGGCAGCAAGGCCTCTAATTGGGAGGTTGTGAGAGTATGGAACAACCTCTCAATCAGAGGTTGCTGTTGTTCTCAGGTCCACCCTGACCCAGAGAGGTAGCATCTGTTAGGGTCCCAGCTACAGGCAAATAGTTAACCCCTAAACTGGGGTCAAAAGACTATGAAAGTATAAAAATAGACTTTTATAGAAATATATACATAAAAATAGACTTTTATAGAAAAATGCACATTTTTGATGGAAAAATATTACCAACAGTACATTTTTGAAGAATTATTGCTATAACACATTTTTGAAGGAAAAAAAAATTTTCTCTGCAAAACATTTTTGAGTACAAAATGAGAAGATATTTTCAGTTTTTTTTAAATAAAAAAGAATACAAATTTTCATTAAAGTCTTCTCTATAACTGAACATTAAAAAATACCTTAAAACCCCATCTTTTTGGCATTAAATAACCCACAGAGGTTGATATGCCATTAATCAAAACTCAAACTCTTTTTTCTATTCTTTTGCACTCAGTAGCCCTTTATATCTTAGTGACTTTACTGCCTTACTTGGAGTGAATTCAATTTTAAAAAAACAGATAGAAATTATGGGTTTTTCATTTTCTTGCAAAAACAAGAAAACAAATATAATCAGAAGTTCAAAATAAAACATTGATTTTTCAGGGAAAACATTTGAACATGTCAAGTATATATGGTTCACAGTTACCAGTGGGAGAACTATTTGATTGGAAGAGCTACTTGATTGGAAGAGCATTTTTATTGGGAGAGTGTCTTTATTAAGAGAGCTTCTTGAGAAAGCTTCTTCATTGGAAGAGCATTTTTATTGGGAGAGTGTCTTCATTAGGAGAGCTTCTTCATTGGGAAAGGTTCTTCATTGAGAGTGTTTACTGCAGTTATCCAGGTCCAGTCACTATTAAACTGTACCCTAAGTTTAGTGATTTTTAATATGATAAAAAAATACTTACTCTAGCATCTAATTTCTTCATATCTGTTAAAGTAACTTTTTGAACACTGACTTATCATGAGCACTGCTCACAAAGAGTAATGGCAAAACCTGTACAACATTCAGCAATTCAGCATGCTATTCAAATTTCTAAAACTTTCAGGAAGTAACCTGTTTCAGTTTTAATTTTAAAATGAGGAGTTATCCATAGACAGAAGCCAAACAAGAAGAATTTACTCTGAAGATAAAATAAAGTGCGTAATTTGAAATTCCTTGAAAATTACCTGAATCACCAGACACCTGAATGTTCCAAGAGCGAAAATGTTGTGATTAATAACAACAAAAATGAGGAGATTAGTTCAAATATAAATAACGTAAACAGGACCTTTTATATAGCAATAGGATCTTTCATTTTATTATTATTAGATAAAGCATTTTTAACTACGTTTATTCATTTTAGACTACTAGAAAGGTAATACTGTGACTAATAATACTATTAATACAAAGATAAAAGCAACTATGGCACTGATAAAGATTGTGAAATAAAGTAATGAGTTGATAGGTTTGAAGTGGCTTTCTAAAAAGCCATCAAGTTCTCATGCTTTATCACTTAAAACTTTTAGTGCATTCAATTCGACTTCCCTGAGGCAAAAAGGACATTTAGAGATAATCCTTCAGTTCTGATCATCTGCTGTTTACGCATTGCCATGGATTAGTGGTGTGAGTAATAATTGTGATAAAAAGGAAGTAAAGAATTAAGATGAATGCAAATACTTAATAATAATAGTTGCAATGTTTCATCAAATAAAAATACAATAAAAATTAAGGTAAATATTAATGAAAAGAAATAAAATAAAAATGGTTGACAATGAGTCCTATAATAAAAATAAAATCAGAACTAAGATGAAAGGAAATACTAAGCAATAATTAAAGAATAATGGTTGATAATGTTTCATCAAATAAAAATACAATAAAAATTAAGGTAAATATTAATGAAAAGAAATAAAATAAAAATGGTTGACAATGAGTCCTATAATAAAAATAAAATCAGAACTAAGATGAAAGGAAATACTAAGCAATAATTAAAGAATAATGGTTGATAATGTTTCATCAAATAAAAATACAATAAAAATTAAGATAAATATTAATGAAAAGAAATAAAATAAAAATGGTTGACAATGAGTCCTATAATAAAAATAAAATCAGAACTAAGATGAAAGGAAATACTAAGCAATAATTAAAGAATAATGGTTGATAATGTTTCATCAAATAAAAATGAAATCAAAATTAAGAAGAAAGCAAATATTAATAAAATCGAAAATAATAATGATTGACTATGCTTCTTGTAATAAAACTTAGAATAAAAATTAAAATGGAGGTAAATACAGAGTGTAATGCATAAATTGCTACCAGTTTATATTTTTCATTTTATGCATTCACATTGTTTTTGATTTTGTCAGCTGCACAGTATAGTAGGGTCAGTTAGGCACCATCAGTGAGAAAAAGAGTACCAATTCACTCCACTGGAAATTTGGAAATGGCATGCATATTTGGCATTCATGCCAGAAGCTCCAACATGAATAGTGTTTGGGTGTCAATCTGAGGACAGTGCAAATGATTTGGAAAGAGTTTGATGGGTCTAATAGTGATTAAAACGTATGGCAGCTCAAAAAGCTCACCCTGATCATTCTGATAAGAAAAGAACTTTGAATTTGTTATTGAGGGCCTCACTCAACATGGAGGCCTACATCAAGTGCCTTGAGGAGGTAGTGCTGCCCTGGATCAAGAGGGTGGCTGCTGGAAGAGTTGATGTCTAGCAACAGGACTCAGCACCATACCACACAAGCAGAAGAACCCAGTAATGACTATCAGAAAATTTCTGCAACCACATCACCTCTTAAATCTGGCCACCTAACTCCTCAGACTTCAACTCCCTTGATATTATTATGTGAATGGGATGCAGTTGAGGAAGAGACCAGCAAAACTTCTTGTAATACCAAAGATGAACTGAAAACAAGTATCTTGGCAGCATTCACTAATCTAAACAAGAAGACTGTTCAGAAGAGTTGAAGGAGATTCTGAAGTTGTCTAGAGGCCATGGTTAAAGCCAATGGCAATTCTATTAAATAATTTTACTCTTTAGTATTTCAAGATATTTTGTGTAATCTTAGTAAATATATCTGTTGAAATTAGATATCAGTGTTATTTTCATTTTTGCGTCATTTAGACGACAATTTATTCATTGCACCCTGTATATCTGTTAAAATGAGATATCAGTGTTATTTTCATTTTGGCATCATTTAGACGACAATTTATTCATTGCACCCTGTATATCTGTTAAAATGAGATATCAGTGTTATTTTCATTTTGGCATCATTTAGACGACAATTTATTCATTGCACCCTGTATATCTGTTAAAATGAGATATCAGTGTTATTTTCATTTTGGCATCATTTAGACGACAATGTTACACATGAATGATATTTGGAGGAAATTGGTCAACCCAGATATGTGAAAGAAACTGCTCGTTCTCAGCCGTGCAGTGAATCAATTCATTGAATACACTTGATTATGGTGAAGGCTATTCAGCCATCCAGTTTTTTTTTATGTTAAAAATCTGAACACCTGAATTCCAAGCTATAATAAAATAAAAATAAATAAACAAGAGTATTTCTGTTAAATAAATCATTTGCATTTACAAACATTCCCTTCTGTTTACTTGCTTCCCCTACAGCTACAATCTCCAAAGATTTAAATGTAAAGTCAATAGTCATCTCCTATCCCACTAACCTGCATCCTCTCTCTCATGCTCTTTTCTCCTTCTACTCCACTCTCATTGGTATTCTCATTCTTCTCTTACCCACTTCCTGACACCCCTTATAACCTGTCACTCTTTCTCATAACTTTTCTCCCATGTAACCCCCTGCATAACAGTGGCAGTAATATGCCTTGCTTGGGACGATATGATTAAAAAAAAAACATATGTAGATGAATTCAAGAGAGTCAAAAATGAGTAAAAATACTTTTTACTTGTGTTAAAGTCTTTGGGTAGTTGTTACACAGAAAAATCCATCGTTTAGAAAAGACTTTTAAATAACTGCTCCACTGTAAAAAAATTGTTGTTGAGAAAAGACTTTTATCATTATCAAAGATTCACTGACCATCTTTGTTGGAAATGATTTGTTTGAAGTTACCAACATGCATTTCTTTCAGTACATGTTGGAGAGAAACAGTTTCCTCTTAGTACTTTGAAAGTCAAAATCTTTATGTTTTTATGAGAAATTTTCTCAAAAGCAGACTTAAGAAAATAGGGTTTTAGTTTTCTCTGAATGGTCATATATTTCACATGGTGAAAGTAGCATCTCTGATATATCTTTTCTGTCTTTCCACGTGATTAAAATGAAATAGTCCATTATTTATGAGATATATGAAGGCATAACTTATGTGTTAACTAAGGTAGGAACAAGCTTAATTATAATAAGATATTCCTATTTCTGGATGACACTGTATATTATGATTGAGATGAAGGTGTTCTCTTTTTAATATAATGCCGTTTTACAGGTGTTAAATTGGAAACCATAAAATCAGCTTACTTGTTGCTTGATTTAATTAATTGCTAAATCATCCCTTTTTTAAAAAACAAATTGAATAAAATCATATACAACTTCAAATAAAAAATCTTCAAAACATTTTCAATTTAAAAATTAAATAAAAAAGTTTGTAGATGAAAATGATACACTGTCATCAACAATAAAGAAAAAAATGATTTTGATAAAATTGAAAAAATTAAATTGAAGGTTAACAACTGAAATATTTTTTTTTTATTTTTTTTAATCGTATCCCCCCGAGCAAGGCGGTAAGGCCACTGATGCGCAGGGGGCTACGTAATAGTGAAAAGATTGGAAAAGAGAAAGCCGGAAACCACATCCTAAACAGGGAACAAGGGATGAGCCTCTTAACCTGTTCAATAGATGTGGGCAGAGTGTGAACCGGACGATAGATAGATCTCTCTACTCCAATTGTGATATAAGGAATAAACAATGTGGGGGTGCTGAAAAACTCTCAGCCCAATCAGCTTCCCATAATTTGACCAAATGATCAGACATAAAATTATTTTGAAGGGCTCCTCAGACAGGCAGAGAATATTCACTGTATATTTTTTCAGTTTGAAAACAATAAAATGTAATAACATTTCATAAATTTTAAAATGGAAATTATTCCAAAATATAAAACACACCATAAAGAATTACCATTATCTAAATGTATCTTCATAAAAGTTTTAAATTTAATTTTTGTTTGTAATATCTAAACTTATTTATAAATGGAACTTTGTCTGTGTGTGTGTGTGTGTGTGTGTGTGTGTGTGTGTGTGTGTGTGTGTGTGTGTGCATGTGCGTGTGTGTATCCATTACCTATAGACTCCGAAACGGATGAACCAATTTTCTTAAAAATTTACACAGTTGTACTATAAGCGTCTCCGAGTGTTCTTAGCTAGGTTTTGTGTCGAGGTACCCCCGATAAATATCGAAAATCGATAATCAAAAAAATCGGGTTATAGAAGGAGTGGTCCGATTTTAATCAAATTTGATACACTCATAGACAAAGGCATAAAAAACAATATTCAGAAGTTTCAAGGTTGCAGTTCTTACAATAGTGCAGAAAATCCATAATATATATATATACATATATATAAAAGGTGTGTGTGTCTGTTTATCTGCCTGTAGGTCTGTATTTTTTTTCAGCCCTTTTATTTTAGTTTTTGCTTCAGGTTTGGCTCTAAGTAGGTATAATTGTAGTTCTTTGTCTCAGCCATCATACCATTTACTCAGAGGACTTATTTAGCCTTCAAAATTCAGTTTACGATGAAAAAATCTTATTTGATATCGATAACAGGAAATCAAAATTTGACTTACATCCATTCATTTTTCTTTCAGTCTACGGTTTCGTTTAACTGGAAACAACTATTGCTTTTTAGTCTTTCGTGCCAACGTCTAAAGAGTCTGAGCTCCAGAACCATGAATTAGTTTTAAAGCTTTCATTACACCCGAGCAACGCCGGGCTATACTGCTAGTATATATATATATATATATATATATATATATATATATATATATATAGGTGCGATTGGTAAATTGTCGCAATTATTTTATTATTTCAAATATTCTTTAGGCTGAGTCTGAGCATCAGGACCATGGATTAGTTTTAAAGCTTTCATTACACCCGAGCAACGCCGGGCTATACTGCTAGTATGTTTTAAGTATATAGGTGAGCCAATTTCATTTAGATTTTTTTTCTTTTTTTTCATGATTCTATCACTTTTGTTATTGAATATCCCACATTGTGATAATAGAAAATCTACCAAGAATGGTGAAAATATTTCTTCATTTTTTACAGAGATTTTCTTTCTTGAAGTTACACTTTTCAGGAACTACCTTTAAGATTTCTCTCCACAAAAATAAAAAATGCCCACAAAAAGAACTGGTATGTTAAAAGGATGTTTTTTTCATAACAAAGCTATTATTTTATTGACTTTCACCCCTCGACAATGTTTATTGCGTTACAAAATGATGATTAGAATTGTAATAAAACCTAAATATATGGAAAGTGAATTTAATTAAAACATTTTTTGTTCTTGAAACTTTGCAACAAAAACATTAAACACCATTTCTTTAATTTACAAGAATAATTTTATATTTACAAAATTCTAAAACTAAAACTAATTGTATTAAAAATAATGCCATATTTATCATTTAGCAATTTATAAAGAAAAAAATGTGAAAAAATTTTCTATTTATAAATTTATAAACATTTACAAAATTATTAAAATATGTGAACCAACTATAAGGAAATGCTTATTATTTACCATTTTATAAAGTTTAAATTGAGTAGCAATTAGTTGATGTTTTGTTGACTATTCCAATAAACAATCTAATAAATCGTGTTTATTATTTTTATTGCAAGTTCTCAAGAACAAAGAAGATGTATAAATTCACTTTCATAGGTATTTTAGGTTTTATGAAGATTTTAATCATTGTTTTTAAAGCAATAAACATTGCTGAGGAGTGAAGATAGTTAAAATAATAGTGGTGTCAAAGGAAAACCATTTATTTGACACACTGTTTTTTTGTTTTTTTTTTTGCAGGCACAAAGTTTAAATATTGCCAAAAAGAGTTCCCAATAGAATAAAAATGTCTATCTCATTTTATTCCACTCTCTTCTTTCTCAATTAATTCAACACTCATAGTTTAATTTTGTCAATGCATGGTGCCTTTTTAAGTTCTGGTGAGGAACCCAAGCCTAACATAACAGATGTAAGAATTAAGTGATAAATTATTTTGGCACAGAATCTAAAAAGAATATTTCTTTTTATATCACGTGTCTATATGATTATATAATTGGCTTACATCATAAGCAGGTAACAATTTTTACTTTTTCTTTTAATGTCATCTTTAATAAAGTCATTGAATTGCTAAAGGTGTTCAGCTGATCTTTGTCACAAATGTTTATTAATAATAAAAAGAAGTGAGAGTAATCCAAATAACAAGGATGCTTAAATAGAAGAACAGAACTGATATCACCTTCAATTCATTTGATAGAGATCATGTAACAATTGTATCTTAAGCTGGTTAAAAGAGATAATCTTGGGTGAACTTCTGTCTAAGGTCTATTCAAGGTCTTTATAAATGACTAAATTTTATATATATCTATTATATAACTAACAGCACAGTGCCCATAGCACATTGATTTTTTTCCAGTTTCTGATTTATTCAAAAAAGTTAAGCATAGTCAGTAAACATTCAGTTGTAAATATAATTGTTGTGGATCAAAATAAAGGAACAACAAACAGAATTTGAGATAGAAAAATAAGTATATTAAATTTTAAGAAAACAAACTTGAATGCAAGTTAGTAATCCAGGAATACAGTTAGTAAGCCAGATATATACAATGTCTCTGAAGTGAAGCCGTAGTAGAATTAGTATGTCCATGTCGGAAACTGACAGGTGAAGTATAATAATATTCTGCAGAGTGGAGCTCAGAGCTACTATGAACTACTTACGCTGTATCTCTCAGTATCTTTCAGTATCTCGTGGATCTCTCAATGTCTGATGATGTCTCAGGATGTCTGATACTGACTGATGTCTTGCTTCTATGCAGGAGTATATGTATACTCTAGACGAGTCTATTATTCTGGAAAAAGGGGAAACCCCACAATAATGATGATATTCTAGGATAACTTATTTCTGCAATCAATTGAAATTTTTGCATCATTGAGGATATAAAATTCTAATATTCTTTGATGATTTTAAAAAATGATGATTAAATACAAACTATTTCATAAAAAATAATCAAATATTTCTTCAAGAGTGTTCGTACTTGGGCTTCCAGCTTGGATCAAAGTGTAGTATTTGTTTTTTGGCAGATGAGCTACTTTTTATTTTTTAATTGTGTTTCTGCCTTTGAGCAAAACACAGGAATAAATGCAGTATGTTTATTCCAGGGATTCTAATCCTGTGACAGTACCTTTCTCACTGCACCAGAGAAAGAGAAGTTAGTGGATTATCAATGACACATAAAATCTGCCTTCCTCTACCGTGCACCAATAGCTTAGAAGTAGAATCTTTGACTGATATCAAATTGGTTGTTGTGTTTCAATCCCAGTTGGACACAATCATATGTTTAATCATATGGATGAGCTGTGACTGGGCATTTTTTAGTTTAGCCCATTGGCACACTCTTAGTCTTCTCACTTTAAACTGGCATTATGCCATATTCCTTTAACAAGGGTAGGGGGACAAGTAAGTGCACCTTCATATATATATTTATTAATTCACAAAACTATATAAATATGTATATATATATATGGGTGCGATGGATAAACTGTCCACTAAATTAGACAAAATGAAAATAACACTGACATCTCTTAACAGATATATTTACTAAAATTACACAAAAATATCTTGAAATATTAAAGAGTAAGCTGATTCAATAAAATCGTCATTAACTTCAACCATTGTCTTCAGACAACTTCACAATCTCTTACAGCTCTGCTGAATGGTCTCCTTGTTTAAATTGATGAATGCTGCCATAATATGTGCCCACAGTTCATCTTTCATATTACAAGGAATTCTGTTGTTTCCTCACTCAACATTGTCAGACAGAGGGTTTTCCAGCAGCCAGCCTTTTGCCCCAAAACAGCACTACACACACACACACACACACACACACACACACACACACACACACACACACACACATATATAACACATTAATTTCTGCTTTCCTCCACCATGCGCTGATAGCTTAAAGGTAGAATCTTCAACTGTTGTCAAATCCCAGCTGGAAGCAATCTGATTTCTAACTGTACTGATGAGCTGTGATACAGTGTAACAGGACTGTCTGCAGATGGTTATTTACACTCCTGCCCATAGATTGAACACTCTGGGGAAATGATAGACTTTAAAAACAGTAGCTACTCACCGATATTTATGCATCATTCTTCAGTAATGAATTGAACACACTTGACTGCTGGGGTTTGTTTACATTGTGTATATAACATACTAAAATCTGCCTTCCTCTACTGTGCACCAATATCTTAGAGGTAGAATCTTCAACTGATATCAAATTGGTTGTGTTTCAATCCCAGCTGGACACAATCAGATGTTTAACCATACGGATGAGCTGTGATATAGCAAAACAGGACTGTCTGCAGATGACTATATATATATATATATATATATATATATATATAAAAAGAAATGAAGGAGTAATAGATAGAAAGTAGGTAGACAATGAATCAGCATTTCGGAATAACTGGCATTTTTACATGTAACATAATCATCAGGCTATCTGTTGGGGTGTGATATTGAACACTCTTGATATATATAGATATAGGGTCAAAAAAGTCTGTAGCATTTTTATATGAAATTCAAAGAAAATATTTAGATATTTGTACCTAGATTTGTTCAAATACAGATAGGACAATTTGCTTTATTCACTTTTACTAAATTTGGAACGACTTCATGATTACATTCTCCCAATGTTTGTCATCTTTCTGGGTGAACTGGCCTAGGTCATTTTCACAGGCTTCTAAAGAAGAGATTAAGAGAATTAACTTTCCCAGTAAGAGCATTTCTGAAATAAGTCGTAATCCAAATATATAAGGTCAGGTTAGTCTAGTAGATGAAGCAGGACATCTCAGCCAAGTATCTCCAATTGAGATCTGACATTGTCCTGATTGAAGACTACTCTCTTCCAATTGGCCAAGTCCACATGCTTTTCATTGATTTTTCTTTAATCAATTCAATTGGGAACAGCCAGTCAGTCAGTTAAATGCTATGCTTGATACACTCTTGGGCAATTATGTCTCAAAAGAAACATCACTGACTGGGCAGAAGATTTTCCCAGTGGATATCAGCTCAGAGCGAGTAATCAGAGAGCCAAGTTCGAATTACTGTTGAATTTGTTGTGTTCACTTATGCACAAATACACTTGGGAAAGGTATGAATCCATAGCTTCTCCCTCCAGCTATGGGTTAAATAGCAGGACACATTGGTTTCTATCGCCTTAACTGGCAACCAGTCTACTGCGAAAAGTAATCACAACCTACTGCAGAAAAACCTTCTGCCCAGCCAGTTATGTCTTTTTTGAGATATGATCAACCATGTAACGAAAGACATGATTTACCTCAGAATTCGAAACAAGCACAAACATGTCTTGCCTGCAAGATAAGAATAAAAAAGAGATATGACCACTATTGAAGACACAATTTATGTGTGCCTATCTCATCCAAAACAAGATGATAATATTTGCATATATGCAAATTTTGGCCATCTTGGAATGGCATAAAAGCCGGGTGTCAGTGTTATGTTTTTTCGGCAGATTGCTTGTGTCAAAGTTGAGCATGGGGATTGACAGTCAAACCGAGAAAGAGGAAGTAGGAGCAGCTTAGTTGGGGTCTGTTTCAACTGCCCACTGTAATGGCTGAGAAAGGGAAACTTGAAATCCATTTCCTTGAGGCTACTAAGAAAAACAGCTGGACTGCTGAATAGTGCTGCACTGAACCTTTTGACCCCCCCTCATCATCATTTTTTTACTACAAACCAGGCATGTATCATGTATGCCACTTAACTAAGAACATGACTTCCCTGAATTTAATGCCTGATTTTGCCATAAGAACTTTAAATTTTGTCAGACACATAACATCACTGTCTTCTTTGGATGCAGACATGTTTATTTCTGGTTCCATTTAATGCCTGATTTTGCCATAAGAACTTTAAATTTTGTCAGACACATAGCATCACTGTCTTCTTTGGATGCAGACATGTTTATTTCTGGTTCCATTGCTTATTGTACAATTCAAACATTTGTGGATATGTTTTTTTATACTTGCATTATCAATTATTACAAGAGATGATAGTAACTCTGAAATATACATGATAGTTGATTAAACTGTCGCTGTTTGTTGACCTTGTAAATATTTTTATATTCACTCATGTTATTTCTAATCCAATATTGATAAAATCTAAACAAGAACACCTGTTGCCATAAGAGGATAAGCAAGACAAATCTCACAAGACTATGACTCCTATTGTCGTCTGCAACAGACTATTTTAAATTTAGTCGATATCTATGGACTACCTTCTGACTAAGATATCAGTATATTTTTCACAGGTGACAGAGATTGATTTTTAAACTCAGTTAAAAAGCCAGAATTTTGAATTCTGATTTTGATATGTCCAGGAAAGGGATATATATATATATATATATATATATATATATATATATATATTATTCAAAGTAACTAAGTGGTTTTGGCAAATGTAACCGGGTAGGACAATCTAGCAAGTATCCGTAATGGACTGGTACTCATCTTATACACTATGCTTAGGCATAGGCTTATGCAATAGGTGTAGTCAATAGGTGTTCCAATAGGCATAGTCCTAGGTGTCCCCGCCTAAGTCTTTATTTATGGCTGGCATCAGCCAATCATATTACTGTGAGGGGGAACCAAGGTGTATGGATATTCATTACATCAGATTTCAAAAGAAGGCAAATCCATCATAGTAAAAAGACTGGTGTAAGGCAATTTTCCTTTTCTCAAATGATTGGCTACATTCTTTAGTAATCTTACTATAACATTATTGTCATAAAGGTTATGAAGAAATGAGACCAAATATTGCATATGTAAAATTATTGCTTATTCACTTCTCTACCTTTTTTTTTTTTTAATCATATCACCCCGACCAAGGCGGTAACGCCACTGATGTGCAGGGTCTACATAAGAGTGAAAAGATTGGGAAAGAGAAAGCCAGAAACCACATCCTAAACAGGGAACAAGGGATGAGCCTCTTCACCTGTTCAATAGATGAGGGTGGAATGTGAACTGGGTGATAGTTTAGTCTGTCTACTCCAATTGAAAAAAAGAAAAGAGTGAAAAGATTGGAAAAAAGAAAGCTGGAAACCACATCCTAAACAGGGAACAAGGGATGAGTCTCTTCACCTGTTCAATAGACGTGGGTGGAGTGTGAACCTGGCAATAGTTTAGTCTATCTACTCCAATTGAAAAAAATAAAAAAATAAAAGAGTGAAAAGATTGAAAAAGAGAAAGCCCAAAACCACATCCTAAACAGGGAACAAGGGATGAGCCTCTTCACCTGTTCAATAGACGTGGGTGGAGTGTGAACTGGGCGATAGTTTAGTCTATCTATTCCAATTAATTAATATCGATGTGAGTGTGTGTATCTTTGGGGCTTTCTCCAAATGTGAATATTTTACTGTCATCCAGTTGTCCCATGTGTGGAGATCCTAAGTATATTTGTATTGACCACCTATTTACATGTTAGGAGAAGCCACTTATATCTTGTAAGGCATGAATCTGTCCCTGGTAGCTATGAGGTCCCATGTGTGGAGATCCTAAGTATATTTGTATTGACCACCTATTTACATGTTAGGAGAAGCCACTTATATCTTGTAAGGCATGAATCTGTCCCTGGTAGCTATGAGGTCACTTTCCAGGTCAATTCTTTGATGCATATAGCTTTTCTGATACCCTGGTGTCATACTTAGTGCAAAATTTACCTCTCTACCTCTTAGGGTGAGTCCAGTTCATATTATGGTCACCATAAGGGATACTTCCTTTGGAACAAAGGTTCTTTATTGACAATAATCTAAGACCAAACTCATTACATGTGTTATAAAATTATCTTGCCAGAGAATTAGATGTCCCACCAAGATTCATTATTAGCAGTCACAATGCTTAACAACATAAGATGACACAGTGTTGATAACAGACACAGAAAGGAAACTACAAGAACTCCTACAGAAGTTAGTGAAGGAAAGAGACAAGAAAGAAGTAAACATCAATTGCAAGAAGACAGAAAGTGTGATGAATACAAAATAAAAATAAATTTCTTTTCTTCGCTGTTTGCAAATTCGCAAGCTAGTGTGACAATCTATTTTTTGACCAATAGGAGAAAAGATTGCCTCGGTGTTGAGAAAAAAGACCAAGGCAAATTTCATGAGCAAGTATGAAAATATTTATTAACCAATAAAAGGAGAGCGATTTGCAGAAAAAAACAAATTGAACTTTCACTGACCCATGTCATTTTTCTTCCTGCCCAAAAATGAGCTTATATTGAGAGCTGACCACATGATTGACTTGGCTACATATTCTATGTTTTCTGGTTGGTCAGTCTGACAGAGATGAGGAAGGAGAGAACAAAAAGGTCACATTGCAGCAAGAAAATGGTCAGGTCACCCCTCACCCCGGTAACCTACATCCACTCCTTCTCAATTTCTCTCACTTGCTTTTTTTCTTTATCTCTTCTTCTTTCTCTTCACCTACTTTCTGTACACAAGAAAGTAAGAGAGGAACAAGACATTACTACTAATTTGTTGATAGACTCAGCAAAAGATGGACTTATTTTTTCATGCAAATTTCACATTTCATTCAACAAACATCTTTTAATTTGTCAAACTCTTTACTAGTATTTCTCTTAGAAAATTTTTACAATTAATAATTTCGTAAATACAATTTGATGTTGTGCTTTTCGACAAAAAAACTTTTATTTCTTTATACAAACAAAACAGTTTTATTCTTCCAACCTTCTGATGATAATCTTAAATTGATGGGAGTTTGGTCATGTTTGACACAAGGTCAATTTAATAAACATGATTGAGTTCCCTATAAATGTATGGGTGTCAACAAAAGGAGCAGCCCAACATGCAACAATCTAAATATCTGGTAAGCATTTTAACAGAGGGTGAAAAGTGCATCACTGACATTTGAAGGTACATTGAGATAGCGAAAGACGACTGAACTGTTATGTAACATGCCATCCAATATGGAATTCTGTGAAGTAAAATATTCTTGTGGGTGAATAAACATGGAGGGAGGGAGGAAGTATAAATATGTGGTATAGCAATGATAATAAAGAAAAGGAAGCTGTGGAGAGACATGACCGGATATGTCATGAAGGGATAAAATATTGAAAAATATTCAACTGATGAATTACTGAAACAACTTACCAAAATGTGATTTATGGTTTGGGGTGGGCGTGGAATTGTAGTCATGGCAACTAGAAAAAAGAATTTCTGTCAAAAATTTTTTTGTTTTTGTTGCTATACATTAAACACTCCAGATAACAAATATAGGAAAAGATATAAAATTTGTTAAAGTAGTCCATTTTGCTATATAAATTCATTATAAACTGCACCCCGACCTCTGAAAGTCAAAATAAATTCATTTAAATTTTGTAATCTGGAGTAATTTTTTCATATACAGTATAACCCGGATATAAGAGACTCTTATATAAGATACATCCAGATATAAGAGAGATTTTCTCTGGTCCCAAAATTAGAGCCTGTGGTAATGTATATAAAATATACAAACCCCGATATAAGAGAAACTCTGATATAAGAGAACCCCGGATATAAGATAAATTTTATCCGGTCCCGACAACTCTCTTATATAAGGGTTACACTGTATTTTTGCGTTGTGGTGCAGTGGATATCGGCTTGGAACAAAAAGCAGTTGAATTAATTGCATTCATTTATTTGCAAATACTCTTGAGAAAGATATTAATCTCTCTCTTCCCTCCAGCTACGGATTAAATAGCAGGACAGACGGAGTTCTAAAGCCTTGGTTGGCAACCAGTATGCTGCAGAAAGAAATAGCAACCTACTGAGGAAAAATCTTCTGCTTAGCCAGTCATGGTATCATGTATAGCACTTAACTGTCTGTTACCTTGCCTGGAGGATAAAGGGGTTTGTGTAGGGGCAACACCCCTATGTGTAAAAAAAAAAAAAGACAAGTATTATGTAAAAAAGACAAGTTACACATGGTATCATGTATGATAAAGGGGTTGTGTAGGGTTAACATCCCTACCTGTAAAACGGACACATAGCCAGATGATCCCTCATCATTGGTGAAGAGTCATCAATATCCTATGCCCCACTGGGAGAGATAGGGTTTAGGTTATAACAGAGGGGAGACTAAATATACAGAGAGAAAAAATTTTAAAATATTGCAAGAGAAAAGCAGAACAATTAAAGAGGAGAAAAAAAAATGACCCTTCTTTTTCCATTTATGGAAACATGACATCAGTAATTAAACACTCTTATTAGTAAACATTTTTGCTTAGGAGTCACTCAAGCAAGAATGTTTGTACTTTACAACATCCTTCTAATCGTTGTTTTTACATTTCATTAAAATATTGAAAACATTCAAACATTCATTTATTGAAAGGATTTTCACAAATATACCACATTTGATAACAGTACATATCTTCAGTAAAATTTTAAGAAAAAATAGTCAGTTTAGCAATACCTAATACATACTTGGGTGATCATGTCTCAAAAGAAATGCAACAAATTTGACTAGAATTTGAACTCAGCTCCACAATTTCTCATTCTGAGCTGATATCCACTGCAATACAACAGAATATCCACAAGAAAATTACATTTCCCTGATTTAGATTCTTACCCAGTTTGATTTTTTTTAACTCCACACGTACTGGCTAATGTGGAAATGAGCTTGTAAATGGTTGATTAGGAAGTATAGCAAAAATGAAACAAAAAAAATACTGGTTACCAATTATGGCTAAAAAACGCAGTCTGTTCTGCTATTAAACCATAACTGGAGAGGAAGAAATGTATTCTTATCATTCCCAAATGTATTTAAGCAAAACGGAATTTAACAAACTTAACTAAATATTTAATGTAGTTAGAAATTAATACAGATTAAAACAAAACCCATTGGCAATCATTCAATTATTTCCCAAATATATGAGGTGTATAGAAATTGTTATATTTCATATGGTTTGTGTATTGCTAATCAGTCTCGTGCATTGTGGTGCAGTGGATATTGGCTTGGAATAGGAAATCAGAGAACCGAATTCAAATTCCAGTTGAATTCGTTACATTTGCTTTTGTGCGAATACCCTTGAGAAGGATATTAATCCAATGCTCTTTCTCTAGCAGAAGAGATTGGGTTTATAGACTTGGTTGGCAACCAGTATACTGCAGAAATTCATGGCAACCTATTGTGGCATGATCACCCAAGTGTGTATCATGTATCACTAAACTGACTGAAACAGTCTCCAGGTAAAAAAAAATGATGTAAAATTTCTTGAAGAATTCCACTTTTGTTATAATCTTCCTAGAATCAGATCTTCTGATTCATGCTATACAAATTTCCACCATTAGCCAGATGTGTCAAATATTAATTCAACCTATCAGAGTGAGGCGGGCTGCAAAAGAAAATGCTCTTCCTTTGTGACACTCTTCGCTTAGGTCAGGTAACAAAAGAGATCATTATCAAAAAAAAGGCTGCTACTACTAACGAGGGGAAGATCTTTTATCATGTAACCCCCACCTTTCCCTCATCCTGCCACCCCTGAAAGGCGCTATAAATGCAAAGATAAATGGGGCATTTGCGCCTTACGACCCCCAGACTACAGACACGGTTGCCTCACCCTGGTAAGTCCTCATTACTCCCAACAGATGTGACACTCAAAAACACAAGGCTAAACTAAAAACTTTGTTAATGGTGAATAGAATCTGTTTCACTTACATAACCCCACAAAAAATTCAATCCAAAATTTTCACCAATAGTATCCACTCTTGCCAAAAGAAACAAAGAAAAATGAAGCCAATCTGAGCCTAAGAAAAGAATCGATTATTACCTTTCCCAAGTGAATAAAACAAATTCAATTGGAATTTGAACTCGGCTCTCCAATTTCTCATTGCGCAATGTACATCCCCATTCTGTCATAGTCTTTACTTAAATAAAGAAACAGTTCTTTTTACATTCAATGCATGTATAGAGTATATAGTCTATATTTTAATAATTGCAATACGTATTTAAAATTCTATAAAAAATTCTACAAATTAAAAGCCAGTCAGCCATTTTTTCAAGACATGATCGCCCAAACATTTATCATATATGGCACTTAACTGACTGAATGAAGATAATAGTTGGAAACAAGTAAAGCTTCTACTAGACAAAAAGTGGGGGATCAGTTTTCTATTGTTATTAAGTAATAAACTGATCCCCCACTAATTACTAAATAATGTAATACATCTCTTCCCTTCTAGCTATGGGTTAAATAATAGGACAAATTAGGTTCTATAGCCTTAGCTGACAACCAGTCTACTGCAGAAAACGATGGCAACCTACTGCTGGATAATCTTCGTCCCAGTCAATCATGTCTCTTTCAAGACATGATCGCCCAAAGCGTGTATCATGTATGGCACTTAACTGACTGCATAATATGAAGTTTGTATCTAGACTCCACACTTAAATATGAACAAAAGAGTAACATGACACTTTTTATTTGTTTACATTATGATACACTTTCAGAGCAGAGAGGAATACATACAAGAAATTGAAAAAATTCTGTTTATTAGATTAAATTGGTTTTGTCTACTGTGAAATCATGTGTGGTTAAGATGCATCAAATCAGTTGATGGCTTTTCCTATATTGTTAGGGCTCATAGGTTCAAATCCTGCACATTTTCCTAACAAACTTTCTCATCAATATTCAGGCCTGAAGAGTTATATATATACTGTTTAATTAAAAACAGAATATATATTCAAATACGAGTATCTATTAAAAACAACGTTCAAACAAAGAAAACAAATATGTTGGTTGTTATTTCATTTCATTAAATTCTGGAACTTTCTGTAATATATATCTTATCTTAACTTATTTATAAATGGAACTTTGTGTGTGTGTGTGTGTGTGTGTGTGTGTGTGTGTGTGTGTGTGTGTGTGTGTCTGTTACCTATAGACTCCGAAATGGCTGAACAGATTTTCTTGAAAATTTACACAGTTGTACTATAAGTGTCTGCAAGTGTTCTTAGCTAGGTTTTGTGTCGAGGTACCCCCGATAAATATCGAAAATCAATCATCGAAAAAATTGGGTTATAGAAGGAGTGATCTGATTTTAATCAAATTTGATACACTCATAGACAAAGACATAAGAAATGATATTCAGAAGTTTTAAAGTTGCAGTTCTTACAATAGTGCAGAAAATCGATAATATATATATATATATATATAAAAGGCAAGATGTTTGTGTGTGTCTGTTTATTTGTCTGTATGTCCTTTATACAAATCCACAATTTTATCCAATTCTCACCAAACTTCACACAAATATTCTTTAGGCTGAGCCTGAGCACCAGGACCATGGATTAGTTTTAAAGCTTTCATTACACACAAGCAATGCCGGGCTATACTGCTAGTATATATATATATATATATATATATATATATATATATATAAAATAAATCATTGTTAAACACACACACACACACACATACACACACATGTGTGTGTGTTTAACAATGATTTATTTTTTACTAGTATTTTGTATTTTTTCATCTTAATTTCAGTGGGTTTTCATTACAACTCAGACAATTAGTCTGCAGCCATCAGAAAACAGCACTGATCAGAAATAGAAAAATCAATGAAACATTTTTGAAGTTTTCAAAAGTTAAGCAATGTTGAGCCTGATCAGTATTTAGATGAATGACTACCTGGAAATACCAGGTGCTGTAAGCTTGGATGTGTGGGTGGTGCAGCTTGGAATAGGAAATCTGAGAACCAAGTTCCAATTCCAGTTGAATGATTTGTATTCACTTACAAGGAAGTACTCTTGGGAAAGATATGAATCCACCTCTTCTCCCTCCAGTTATGGGTTAATTAGTAAGTTTGTAAAAGTAAATGATTATTATTTTCAAATAATTTTTACAATCTGAAAATATTTCCTGGCTTTAAATTACCTGCAAATGGTTGATAAGCCATAAAATATACACTTTTAAAAATGCTAGTTTTCAGCTCTAGCAATTTTTTTTTTAATATAGAGAATATCCTTTTATGTTTTTAAATTCTTTTTTTATAATCATATCGCCCCAAGCAAGGCATTTTATTGCTACTGTTTTGCAGGGGCTTACATAGGATGAAAGTTATGAGAAAGAGTGACTGGTTATAGGGGGTGTCTGGAAGTAGGTAAGTGAAGAATGAGAATACTGATGAGAATGGAGTGGACAGAGAAAGGAGCATGAGAGAGAGGACACAGGGTAAAGAGATAGGAGATGAATATTGACTTTACATTTAAATTCTTGGAGATTGTAGATGTCGGGAAAGCAAGTGAATGGAAGGGAATTCCACAGACGAAAAGTGCGAGAAAAGAAGCTGCTGGAGTAGAATTTGCGTTTACATTTTATTGGTTTCACAGTAAAAGGGTGGGACCTAGTTGCTAATCTTGTGTCTCGAGTAAGTTTATATATAGGAGGCACCAGTGAGCTAAGCTCATTGGAGCAGAAGCCATGAAAGTATTTGTAGAAGAGACACAGGGAAGCCACATTGTGCCAGTGAGAAAGTGACTGTATCTGAGCTGCCAAGTTGGGATCTATCACATTACAGATTCTCCGTTGGATTTTGTCAAGGACCCCTAGGTGGATAGCAGGAGCACCCGACCAGATATGGCAGCAGTATATTCAATGCACGAACAGATGGTAAATTTATATATGTGTGGGATTGTTTCAGGCGGAAAAAACTTCCTGGCCCTACACAGAGAACCGACTTTCTTAGCAGCGAATTTAGCTATGGATTCTATATAGTCATTCCACTTGAGGTCTGTTGTGAGAGTTAAGCCGAGGAGGCTTATACCACAAAAACTCAATCTAATATATATATCAAATTATCTTAACATAGCTTCCTCTTCAACAATAAAAGTAGTGAATCTATTAAATATATAGGAATTCCTTTTTTTAAATATTTATAAGAATGATATAAAAAAAATGGAAAGAATAATGAATTAAAAGAGAAAAAAGAAAATCTTATACAACAATATAATCAATTAAAAAATGCATAAAATATTTTGCCAAATAAAAGACAGCAGTGTTTTTTATCATGTAATTCTAAATAATTACAATGGTCAACAAAATAAAATTTTTAAATGGTGTCAATACATCAGACATGTACCTTTAGCTAATTTGAGGATGCTGAATCTTGAAATGGCTTTACAGAAATGCCTCATTTTTGGAAAAAAAGCATTTTTTCATTTGTTTTCTGAATGGCAATATTTCTCAAAGTAAAATCATAGAAACCTCTCAATTTATACATAAACCAACAAATATTGGTCTACTTATTGAGAAATACTATTTTTTCAATCACAATCAGACCTTTAAAAGTAATACAAATGAAAATATCAAAACCAACAAGTATTTTCATCAAATCATTTAATAAACTAACAGAGGAAATAAAACCTCCAAGAACATAAGAACTATAGTAAAAATCTTTTCTTTCTTGATTGTCTGTCATGTTCAATGTTCTTTAAGTCCCTTTTGATACTCCAGCCATAGTCAGCCATCATTCATTTGTCTCAGTGTCCCTGGTAGCACTCTTCTATTGTTTTAGTATCTTGATGGAATTATTCTCCTTGCTCATCATACATTGCCACAATTATCCAGAAATTTATCTAGATTGCTATCTAAAAAATGAACCATAATAATCATATTAAAATATTACTGGTACTGAGTATCAGTTAATTTGAATTTTAGTGATAAATTAGAAAAATTTTAGTACTTCTAAATTTTAACTTTTTGATTTAAAAGACACTTTTTTCTTAAAAAAAATAGTTTATTTCAGGTGTCTGACATAAATTGCTTGACCAACATGAAAATTGATAGGTTTCTACAACTTTTTTTAACTAAATGTTGTGATCAGCCAAGATCATAAATTGATCTTTTTTTCAAAAATGAACAATTTCAGTACAGCAAAAACAGTAGCTAACCATGAAAATCTACAGTCATTTTCAGAATCAGCACCATCAAATTAGCTAAAAAGTATGTTTTGATTCTTCTCACTAAAAATCCTGTTGACTAGTGTTATTTTGTAATTATGAGAATTCTGTAAAATTAAACATTGGCAGTGAGTTTATCCAGTCTGTTTTCTATCATTTTGTTTGTTTAGTCTGTTTGTGTATCTTTTTTAAATAAGCAGCTTATAACTACCTGTATTGGTAAATTATAAAAAAATAAGAAAAAAGTTTTCCAAGGTAACAGTTTTTCAATAAAATCATCACAGTAGAGACTTTGATTACAAAAAACAATGTCAGAAAATATGAAATGCATATTTCAATGACCTGAAAATTGTTTGCTGATTCAGCAGTCAATTGCCAATACTTATTCATGGAATAAGCACTGATTGTATGAAAAGTATTGACATTATTTAAATTTGAACTAACACTCTCATCTTTGTTGTTATTATCAGAATCTTTAGGCATTGTTTGGTGACTTAGAAATTGTGAGTCCAATAAAGCCAGTGAGTAGAAGTTGTTTTTTTTTTAATCATATCACCCCGAGTAAGACAGTAACACCACTGATGCGCAGGGGGCTACGTAAGAGTGAACAGATTGGAAAAAAGAAAGCCGGAAAACTCACCCTAAACAGGGAACAAGGGATGAGCCTCTTCACCTGTTCAATAGACGTGGGTGGAATGTGAACAGGGTGATAGTTTAGTCTGTCTACTCCAATTGAAAAAAAAAAAGAAAAGAGTTAAAAGATCGGAAAAGAGAAAGCTGGAAACCACATCCTAAACAGGGAACAAGGGATGAGCCTCTTCACCTGTTCAATAGACATGGGTGGAGTGTGAACTGGGCGATAATTTAATCTATCTACTCCAATTAAAAAAAAAAAAGGTGAGGTTGGCGACTTACTAAGTTTTAACTTAGTTAAAGTCCAGTCAAAGGAATTTCTGCTAAAAAACAAAACCAATCCTTCAATTAGGCATGAAAAGTTTAAAATTAAGCAAAAATTAAGCAAAAACAAAAAGAAAATGGCATACTTTTAACACTATTCAAGACAGTTGATTCCATCCCAAAACACACATTGTTTCTGCCAGTGAGTTGAAAAAAAAATTCCAGTGGAAATAGGGTGCGCAGTAACTGAGAAGTTCTAAAAACAAGGCAAGATATTCCTAGAGAGTGATATAAGAACAATCTATTTCATAGATTAAATAATGGGTTCAGTTTGAACTCCTCTGAAGGTAACCCATATTGACAAGCTCCTAATGAAATATGGAAAGTACAATGGCCAAAATATTGTGATAATAACTGATGAGGATTATAGTCCAAGTGTAAAAAATACTATGGCTGTTATGCCCTCTGGTTTTCTTCTGGAGTCTGCCAGTCCTAATAACCTTCAATGAATTTTAAACTGAATTCTTTATTTAATCAATAATGGTAGATTGTTCTCATTTCCCAGTCCATGTCTAGATATACCTTACTTTGATCAATTTTTAATACTTCTCAGCTGAATTACCCTATTTACAATATGTATAACTTCAATAGGGTAAATGAGCTGAGAAGTATCAAAAAAAAGTTTTCCGGGAGCATTTGAAGTCTATATATACTAACTTTAATTTTATATCTGAAACATGCAAAACGTAAGTTTTACCATTGGGTTTACTTTGCTCTGATGGCTTCCTGTGACTCAATAGTAAAGCATACTTAACTTGAAAGTAGTTTTCCAGATTAAAAAAAGAACACAGGTTCAATTTTTTATTACAAGACACAATTTCTTTAATAAGACTTTCTATCTCTAATCTGGTAGACATTAATTTCACTGTTTAAGAAAACATCACTGTCTACTCAAACACATATACCTGCTGAATATAATGAGTATATTAGTGAGTGGGGCCAGTGTTCAAGTGAAACCGTTGAGAGGAAGGCCCTGAAATGATGCACGTTCTCTCCTGATGATCCCAGTTTAAATATAAATTTGAGAGGAACACAATAATTTAAATGAAATCATATGCCATGGAGAAGCTTGGTGGAAATGTTATTGGCACGAGGAGCATTACACATTCAGCTTGCTTTGGGTGAGTTTCAATTACTTTTCAGTTATTTACTTCTTCCTGTTGAATTTAATGTTTATCATAATAAGAAATAATGTTGGATTAATGAATCTGTAACTGCTTAAAAATATGTGCAGATATAAATTCATGTACACTGATATAAAAAACATATGTAGACATACAGTTGGATATAAAAGTCAAATAATATTATTATATATGGATTTCCCCACGTGCTTCCTCAATATCCCTCCAGGACGTTCTTGTATGCTAGATCTCTGCTTCAACTCTGTTTCTGACTCCTGCCAAGCCTGGCAGCTTTGCCCACTTGGAAACTTTGATCATGCTGTCATTTCCATTAGTATTTCTCTCCAGTCCCACTTCTCTCAGGAACTTCATACCAACAGAATTTCTTACTGCTACCAAAGAGCAGACTGGGATTCATCCCACGGTTTCCTATGTGATGTCTGTTAGGAAAAAGGGTTCAGGCTTCCCATTGATGAGTGCACCCCTGAGGTCTCCTCCTGGATGAAAGCTGGTATTGATGCTTTTATCACAGTCAGGAAGTTCTGACCTAAACCCCGTTCATGTCCCTGGTTTTCTTCTGCTTGCTTTGCCACCATTGCCCACAAGAATCACTTCTTCTGGCTATATCAAAGCCAGGTGTCTGACCACAATAAGTGCCTATTTGCCTCCGCTCGTAATGAGTGTGAGAGGATCTTAATTGATGCTAAGCTGTTGTTTGTTGAGAGAATAAAGCAGTGTCTCACAAGTTCAGCTCCAAAGACTACTGGCAGCTCTGTAAATATGTGCTGAACAACAGCAAATACTCAATCCCTCCTTTAATCAATAAATTTGAGGTTCTCACAGTCACTGCAGACAAGGTCGACTGCTTTGCTCGCAGATTTTCCTCCAACTCCACATTTGACTTGTCTGGAATATCTTCACCCTCTTAGAACTGAGGTTCAACTGAAGAATGTTTACATAACCCTCTCTCAGGTCTCTAACATAATTGCTAAGCTTGACTTCCATAAGCCAAGTGATGGTGACAGAATCCCAATCATTGTCTTGAAGAAATGTGCCCCTGAACTCTCCTCTGTCTTCTGTAAACTCTATAATTACTGCATCTCTGCTTCCTTCCTCTGCATTGATGCCAGCTTGCCTGCTGGAAGTCTTCTTCTGTGGTTCCTGTATTTAAGAACTTAGGAGAACCCTCACGCTCCTCTAATTATTGCTCCATCAGCCGCTTACCAATTTTTAGCAAAGTGTTTGAGGCTATCATCAATGCTGAAATAGTTCAACATCTCACCGCCCATAAACTATTCTTGGACAGACAGTATGGCTTCCACTTTGCCAGATTCTTTGCTGATTTGCTATCAACCATCATTGAGTACATATACTAGGCCCTCAATAAGAACGACAAAGCTTGAACTGTTGCTTTGGATATCTCCAAAGCATTTGATAAGGTCTGGCATGGTGGCTTTTTGCGCAAGCTACAGGGCAATGGTATCACTGGACGCTTGCTTGGTTTGATCCAATTGTTCCTATCAAACTGAATAATGAAGGTCATCTTGAACAAGCATGCCTCCAGATCCTATTACACCCAGGGCTCCATCCTAGGCCCAACACTCTTTCTGATCTTCATCAACGATCTCCCTGATGTGATCAAATCTCAAGTAGACATTTACGCTAATGACACCACCATTTACTCCCACCCCAGTCAGAAATCTGCCAAGGTGGAGAAAGATAACCTCACTGCTGACCTTGAGAAGGACCTCCAATCTGTGGTGGACTGGGGTAAGAAATTGCTCATAAATTTTAATGCTTCCAAAACAAAGCTGCTATCTATCAACTACCATAGACAGTCCCTCCTGCCTCCCATTAACATGGATCTAGCTAGCCTCCCTGAAAGCAAAACACTACACCTCCTCAGCCTCAATCTCACAGCCAGCCTCAAGTGGAATGATTACATTGAATCAATAGCTAAATCCACTGCTAGGAAGATTGGGTCACTGTGTCAGACCGGGAAGTTTTTTCTCGTCTGAGTTCATTTTGCACATATACAAATCAACCATCTGCCCAAGCAGTGAATACTGATGTCTTATCTGGGCAAGTGCCCTTGCTATTCATCTCGGGATTATTAACAGGCTCCAGAAGAGAATCTGCAATGTAATTAATCCTGACCTGGCAGCTCAACTTCAGCCACTTTCTCACCAACAGGATGTAGCTTCCCTCTGTCTCTTCTATAAATATTTTCATGGCTTCTGCTTCGAGCTTAGCTCTCTAGTGTCCCCTCTACAAAAATTTACTCGAGCAACCAGACTGGCAGCAAGGTTCCACCCTTTTATAGTCAAAACAACCAAATGCAGCCACCACTTCTACTTCACCAGCTTTCTTTTTCACACTTCCCACTTGTGAAACTCCCTTCCATATTCTTGCTTCATTGATAGCTGCAACCTCCAAGAATTTAAATGCAACATCAATTGCCATCTCTTATCCCCATGACACCCATACTTGTCTTATCCTTTCCCCAACATTACCCTGAATCTTATTCTTCACTTTTTTTCTCTACTCTCATGTAACTCTCTTCACACCAGTATTCCCATCCTTTTTTTGCCCATTCCCTGACACCACCTGTCACTAGTTCCTCTTCAGTTTCTCTTTGTCCTTGCTCTCTCTTATGTAACCCTTCACTCTCCTCATATGTAGCCCCCTATGCACAAGTAGCAGTACTGCCTTGCTTGGAGTGAAATAATAAAAAAAAAAATTACATTGTTTGAACTGTTGTCCTTATGTTCGCTGCTATATTCAGTACATTTCAGCTGTTGTATGCTCCAACCTTCTTCAGGCAATCGGAATTTTCAACCAAATACATTATTTCATCCACCAGAGTAGATTGTCCTAGTTTCACGTGCCATGCCTCCTCTGGATATATTAATTTCAGTTGTTTCCCTTTAGTAACTTAACTCTCCAAGTTTTAGTGGTCAGGTATTGAACTCACAACTCACTGAGTTAAGTCACTAGATTACTAAACCAATGTTTGAGGACATACGACCCAGTAGATAAAAGCATTGGTTGAAGTATCAATAACATGACACAAGAGTTGTGGGTTCAATACCTAACCACAGTAGAGGTGAACAGAAGCTTGAGTTGCGGTATTAAAGAAAAGTAACTGAAATTGAGATATCCAGTAGATGCATGGCATGTGGAACTAGAACATTCTACTCTGGTGAACAAAATAAAGGATTCAGTTCAAAATTCTGAAGAAGGCTGCAGTGTACAACAGTCGAAAGATCATGAATATGGCAATGAAAATGAAGACAACAGTCTGAACAACGTAACTAATGTAAATAATTACAATACTTCATCTGATAAATATAGACAGATATTATTTAAGTGTTAATCTCAACTGTATTTAATCAGCAAATAAGATGATGTCATTAATTTATTTCAATGTTTGTATATATGTCTTGAAATATGATGTTCATTCTTTAAACAGCTGCCTATATATGTCCAGAAAGACGCCCACAACATGCACACACACAAACACTCCCATATATCTATACTGAGCTGGTCAGAATATACATTCTTTTTTATTACCTTAGATTGTGTTGCAACAGGTGACATATCAGTGTATATTTATTGATTTTAACATTGAAGATAGAAAATTAATCAAAGTCAATTTTCCCCAAAATTTGGCCTGATAGCCAGAATAAATGGAAATCAGCATCTATCTATCTATCTATCTATCTATCTATCTATCTATCTATCTATCTATCTCAGTCTGTTCATCTATCTATCTATCTCAGTCTGTTCATCTATCTATCTATCTATCTATCTATCTATCTATCTCAGTTTGTTCATATCTTTCTCACTTTCTATATAAATCACTCTGTTCATATCTATCTCTTACAGTTTTTCTGAACATATCTATTTATCTCAGTATCTGAAAATGCAAGAATTTTTTATTTATTCATTTGGAGCTTTTGAAAGTTTCTTAAGAATTTTATTTTCAGGTTATAAATAAATTCTTAAATAAAATTCTTTTGATGTTCTGATGTTTTTCTTCATTTATGTCTGAAGAATTCCAATTTTTTGGTCTTGTCACGACTTTTATAGATTCTATTCTATTCACTAACTATTCAAAGAGCAATGCCTCATGAGACTGTCATGGTGCTATTCAATAAATATATACACATATCTATATATATCTATATCTATATCTATATATATATATGTATGTATGTATATTCATATATATATGTTTTTAATTTATTTGTTTAAAGGTATTTGTTTAAACATTGTTTTTAATTTATTTGTTAAAACATTATTTTTTTAATGTATACTTGTATTTGGGTAGATGGTTTGTTTTTATATATTACATTATATTCATTTGCATCTACTGGCCTGAATAATCAAGAAATTTTGTCAGGAAAATATACACCCTCCAGTAGGATTTGAACCTGCATCTCCTAGGGAGAACCATCATTTGATCTGGTGTGTCTTAACCACTCAACCACGTTTGACTAATAGTCAAACAAAGCTCAAATAGTGCTTTTAAACATTAAATGGCAATTGTAATAATACTTTATATGTTTTTGCTTGCCCACTATTTTTTATTTTATTTATTTAGTAGTTAATTTTTTGTTCTTTGTAAGAATCTTATAGAACCACCAGCCAGTAATCAACTAGAATAGAAGTTGAGTCTAACTGACAAAAAAACACCAGGGCAAATTGGTAGGTGGTTTAAATAATAACCTGGGAGATTCCATTCTGTTACAGGCAAGTCTATTCTGTAAGCAGTGATTAGCTGATAATTTCAGTGTGTACATTGAGCTCCATAAATATTGAGCACAATATCCCCCATTTGTCTTTGGGCCACATAGAGACATGTATTCAGTTACAACCCTGTTTATTTTTGTCTGCCAACTGGACGCTAGTTGGACACACCAGGAAGTTGAGTCTCACACTCTTGAATGTTCACCTTCCTACAGGGAGACAAAAGAAGACCACCATGTTGAAAGGTAAGTTATTTGACTTCTACATTCTTAGCCTGGCTTGTGTTATCTTATATACACATTTATTCATTTCATCCCATGTAAGGTGATAAAGCCTCTAAGACACAAGGGATTACTGAGTATGAAAGAATATGGGAAAAAGGAGAATATTAATAAGGAGAGAGAACAATAACAGAACAGAAATTAGTAGAACAGATGACAATTGATATTGCATTTTTAGAAGATCAAAGTTGACTGGAAAGCAAGAACCTGTAAAATACTTGTACAAGTTAGAAGCCACTGGGAATGTGGCTGAAGCCAAGATGCTAGGTCAAGATCAATAACATTGCAGATGCTTTTTTGGATTTTGTCAAGAATCTCTTAATACGTAGCAGAAGCATATGTGTCAGCAATATTCGATGTAGGGATGAATGGTAAACTTATAAAGGTGCAAGACAGATTCTGGTGATAATATTTGTCTATCACAACGCAGGGAAACAACTCCTAACAACTGATTTAATACAATTGTTCCACTTCATGTCAGTGGTAAATATTAATCTAAGAAAGTGTGAAGACCCACTCTTGTGGAGGTTAGCATCAGCCATGCTGATGAAAAACAAAAATTATCTTTAAAAAAAAGAAATTTTATTTTTGAATTGTTGAAATTAACAAACCATTTAACAGCAAATGAGGGGTAATTTTTGAGATAAGCTACCAATTTGATTTTATGAAACTTATCAGGCTTACCATTAAAACAGGTGTTAAATAGTTATGTCATCAGCATAGATAGCAAGTTGAGAACTGATGACATCATGAAGATTGTTGATGAAGATAAGGAACAATGTTAGATAGAGCTTGGAGGACACCCACATTAATCTAAAAAGATCTAGAAGGGTGGCCATTCAAGATAACATTTATTTCATGATTATGTAAGAAATATTGAATCAAATCAAGAATTCATTCAGAAATAGCATAACCTTTCAACTTGTGAAAAAGTGCAACATGCCAAACCTTGTCAAATGCCTTCAAGATATCAAATGCAACAACCTGAATTCCAGTATTCACAGCTAAAGGTTTAAAAGCTCTTTTGGCAATAATCAATAAACATATAAGAATTTGACCTAGATAAATGAAGGCCATATTGTTTGTCTGAAAAAAGAGATGTTTGAGGTGAGATGCTTAGCCAATCTGGTGTTAATTAGAGCATTCAGGACTCTATCAAAAACCTCAGCATGCAGTTCGTTATGCAAGCTAATTGCCGAAGTGGAGAGAGAAAAGGACCCCTTTTTTCACGACTTTTTAAGAAAAATAATTATGATTTAATCTTGTTCACAGTTTATTACATAATAGTTTCTCTTTTAACAAAACATAGACATTTTTAGTTTTTAGTTTTTAAAAATGTTCAAATAATTTTGTGCATATTATTAGTGTTTGTAAATATATATATATAACTAATATATATATATATAACCAATTTAAATGATGTGTTGAGTTTTCCTTTATATATATATATATATATATACACACACAAATGAATAAGAATTAAAAAAATAACTGCAACATTAAAAAAACATTATAAAAAATAAAGGGAAGTGTTTTTCTTAAAAGAATTTGTTTAAAATAAAAAGTTTATTACCATCATTGTCAACTACTTGATGAGGCATTGTTCTTGCAATGTCAAAATAAAATATATAATTTTGTAGTAGTTTGTAGTTTGCACATATTCTAACATAATAATTAATAATAATAGATAGATAGATAGATAGATAGATAGATAGATAGATAGATAGATAGATAGATAGATAGATAGCGAAAATTGGCATAGATAGATAGATAGATAGATAGATATGAAAAGACTGAGATAGATAGATAGATAGATAGATAGATAGATAGATAGATAGATAGATAGATAGCGAAAATTGGATAGATAGATAGATAGATAGATAGATAGATAGATAGATATGAAAAGACTGAGATAGATAGATAGATAGATAGATAGATAGATAGATAGATAGATAGATAGATAGATAGATAGATATGAAAAGACTGAGATAGATAGATAGATAGATAGATAGATAGATAGCGAAAATTGGCATAGATAGATAGATAGATAGATAGATATGAAAAGACTGAGATAGATAGATAGATAGATAGATAGATAGATAGATAGATAGATAGATAGATAGCGAAAATTGGCATAGATAGATAGATAGATAGATAGATACGAAAAGACTGAGATAGATAGATAGATAGATAGATAGATAGATATGAAAAGACTGAGATAGATAGATATGAAAAGACTGAGATAGATAGATAGATAGATAGATAGATGGATAGATGAACAGACTGAGATAGATAGATAGATAGATAGATAGATAGATAGATAGATAGATATGATATCTGAGATAGATAGATAGATAGATAGATAGATAGATAGCGAAAATTGGCATAGATAGATAGATAGATAGATAGATAGATATGAAAAGACTGAGATAGATAGATAGATATGAAAAGACTGAGATAGATAGATAGATAGATAGATAGATAGATAGATAGATATGAAAAGACTGAGATAGATAGATATGAAAAGACTGAGATAGATAGATAGATAGATAGATAGATAGATAGATAGCGAAAATTGGCATAGATAGATAGATAGATATGAAAAGACTGAGATAGATAGATATGAAAAGACTGAGATAGATAGATAGATAGATAGATAGATAGATATGAAAAGACTGAGATAGATAGATATGAAAAGACTGAGATAGATAGATAGATAGATAGATAGCGAAAATTGGCATAGATAGATAGATAGATAGATAGATAGATAGATAGATAGATGGATAGATAGATAGATATGAAAAGACTGAGATAGATAGATAGATAGATAGATAGATATGAAAAGACTGAGATAGATATGAAAAGACTGAGATAGATAGATAGATAGATAGCGAAAATTGGCATAGATAGATAGATAGATAGATAGATATGAAAAGACTGAGATAGATAGATATGAAAAGACTGAGATAGATAGATAGATAGATAGATAGCGAAAATTGGCATAGATAGATAGATAGATAGATAGATAGATAGATGGATAGATAGATAGATATGAAAAGACTGAGATAGATAGATAGATAGATAGATATGAAAAGACTGAGATAGATATGAAAAGACTGAGATAGATAGATAGATAGATAGCGAAAATTGGCATAGATAGATAGATAGATAGATAGATATGAAAAGACTGAGATAGATAGATAGATAGATAGATAGATAGATAGATAGATAGATTATGCTTTAGATTTTTTGTGATATGTTATTAAACTTATATATTTACCACATGCAACTGGGAATGTGTAGGTATGTTCTTGGTAGCTGTCCCATTTTGTTTATGATTCTGTTCATGTATATACCTGTGTGCATGTGTGTGTGTGTGTGTGTGTGTGTGTGTGTGTGTGTGTGTGTGTGTGTGTGTGCATCTGTCTGTTTGTCTGTGTCTCTATCTTTCTGTATAGATGTGTATGTTTTGTGCAAAGACAAATTGTTCCAAACAATATTACAAAAAGAAACTTTATTCAGATCTTTTTATTCCTTACGCACTAAACTTGCAACTAGACAAATGATGGCCAACTTAATCAATATGCAATATTGATTGATCAACCAACTGATCAAACATTCAATAAATCATCTCATACTGTGATTTCTATAGAAATTCACTTTGACTTAACATACATTTGATTTTCCATTGCCAACTGAAAAAACTGATCCCAATATACAGGGCAAGATGTTTATAGATGGTTATTTCTACAGGTAGCATTGACTTGGTTAACTTATATTTTTGGATAAAAGGTCAGAGTGCATGGAATTTCTATGAGAGCAGAATGTTGTCTTTTCTCTTACCAATGGAAAAATGTGAACAAATCATATTAACCCAAAATCAGAGTCATTCTTGGAATCAGCTATAAACTTATTTTTAAGATATTCAACAGGAAATTGTCAGTTTTGTGTTAGTTTTGATATTTTTATGATTTTATACCAAAAATAACTTGTTTAATGCTGTTTACTTTGCTGTAGAATATTAGTTGTTGATTAATCAGTGAAAAATTTATTTGCATTCTTTTAATTTTTATGCTGTTTCTAAAGGAAATGATTTCTCTCTTTAGTTGCTTCAGTTGAAGCTGAACTGTAAGTTAGCCGAAGCAGTTAGAGTAATACACTGATGCAGCAAAACATTATGAACATTTTTTTTTATAATCATATCAGCCCAAGCAAGGCATTTTACTGCCACTGTTTTGCAGGGGGTTATATATGAGAAAAGTTATGAGAAAGAGTGACAGGTTATAGCGGGTGTCAGGAAGTGGGTAAGAGAAGGATGAGAATACTGATGAGAGTGGAGTGGATGGAGAAAGAAGCATGAGAGAGAGGATGCAGGTTAGTGAGTTAGGAGATGACTATTGACTTTACATTTGAATTCTTGAAGATTCTATCTATCTATCTATCTATCTATCTATCTATCTTTTTTTCATAATCATATCACCCCAGGCAAGGCATTTTACTGCCACTGGGGGTTGCATAGGAGAAAAGTTATGAGAAAAAGTGACAGGTTATAGGTAGCTGTCAGTCTATCTATCTATCTATCTATCTATCTATCTATCTATCTATCTATCTTTTTTTTTATAATCATATCACCACAAGCATTTCAATTCTTGGAGATTGTAGCTGTCAGGAAAGCAAGTAAACGGAAGGGAATTCCACAGACGGGAAGTGCGAGAAAAGAAGCTGCTGTAGTAGAATTTGTGTTTACAATTTATTGGTTTCACAGTAAAAGGGTGGGACCTAGTTGCTAATCTTGTGGCTCGAGTAAATTTATACATAGGAGGCACCATTGAGCTAAGTTCATCGGAGCAGAAACCGTGAAAGTATTTGTAAAAGAGACACAAGGAAGCCACATTGTGCTGGTGAGAAAGTGACTGTATCTGAGCTGCCAAGTCAGGATCTATTACATTACAGATTCTCCGTTGGATTTTGTCAAGGACACCTAGGTGGATAGCAGGAGCACCCGACCAGATATGGCAGCAGTATTCAATGCATGGGGGGATGGTAGATTTATATATATGCAGGATTGTTTCAGGCAATGAAATCATATTTCACAATGTTTATGTAAAACTCAACATGTATTTAAACACATGTATTTAATCATAATGTCTCATTATATAACAAAAACATTAACAAGAACTCCCGCCTCGTCAATTATAACTGTAAATGTTTTTGAAGTAGTAGTGATAAAAACCTTTCTAAATAGAGCAAAACCTCACCACCTGTTCCCTTGTTCAGCTTATGGCCGTATCGTGTTGAAACATTGGTTCCAATATGATTGCCAAATTAAGCAACACTGAACCTGGTCCGTGCCTAGATGGGTGGATGCTTGTGAATAACAGATCCTGTAAGCTTTAATGTGCAAAGAACAAGGCTCCAATTCCAGTTGGGTTCAATACATTCACTTACGCACAAAAACCCTTGGGAAACGTATGAATCCACCTCTTCTCTCAATAGCTCAAACTTATATCACTAAATTATTATTATCAAAAATAAAAATTCTTACAATCTAAAAATATTTTCTGGCATTAAATAACCTGCAAAAGTATTTGTAGAAGAGACACAGGTAAGTCACAAAAAGGAAGTTACTGTACCCAAGCTGCCAAGTCAGGATCTATCACATTACAGATTCTCCGTTGAACCTCTAGGTGAATAGCAGGATCACCCGACCAGATATGGCAGCAGTATTCAATGCACAGGCGGATGCTAGATTTATATATGTGCAGGATTGTTTCCGACGAGAAAAACTTCCTGGCCCTACACAGAGAACCGACCTTTTTAGCAGCGGACTTAGGTGGATAACAGGATCACCCGACCAGATATGGCAGCAGTATTCAATGCACAGGCGGATGCTAGATTTATATATGTGCAGGATTGTTTCCAACGAGAAAAACTTCCTGGCCCTACACAGAGAACCGACCTTTTTAGCAGCGGACTTAGGTGGATAACAGGATCACCCGACCAGATATGGCAGCAGTATTCAATGCACAGGCGGATGCTAGATTTATATATGTGCAGGATTGTTTCCAACGAGAAAAACTTCCTGGACCTACACAGAGAACCGACCTTTTTAGCAGCGGACTTAGGTGGATAACAGGATCACCCGACCAGATATGGCAGCAGTATTCAATGCACAGGCGGATGCTAGATTTATATATGTGCAGGATTGTTTCCAACGAGAAAAACTTCCTGGCCCTACACAGAGAACTGACCTTTTTAGCAGCGGACTTAGGTGGATAACAGGATCACCCGACCAGATATGGCAGCAGTATTCAATGCACAGGCGGATGCTAGATTTATATATGTGCAGGATTGTTTCCAACGAGAAAAACTTCCTGGCCCTACACAGAGAACCGAACTTTTTAGCAGCGGACTTAGGTGGATAACAGGATCACCCGACCAGATATAGCAGCTGTATTCAATGCACAGGCGGATGCTAGATTTATATATGTGCAGGATTGTTTCCAACGAGAAAAACTTCCTGGCCCTACACAGAGAACCGACCTTTTTAGCAGCGGACTTAGGTGGATAACAGGATCACCCAACCAGATATGGCAGCAGTATTTAATGCCCAGGCGGATGCAAGATTTATATATGTGCAGGATTGTTTCCGACGAGAAAAACTTCCTGGCCCTACACAGAGAACCGACCTTTTTAGCAGCGGACTTAGGTGGATAACAGGATCACCCAACCAGATATGGCAGCAGTATTTAATGCCCAGGCGGATGCAAGATTTATATATGTGCAGGATTGTTTCCGACGAGAAAAACTTCCTGGCCCTACACAGAGAACCGACCTTTTTAGCAGTGGACTTAGGTGGATAACAGGAGCACCCGACCAGATATGGCAGCAGTATTCAATGCACAGGCGGATGCTAGATTTATATATGTGCAGGATTGTTTCCGACGAGAAAAACTTCCTGGCCCTACACAGAGAACCGACCTTTTTAGCAGCGGACTTAGGTGGATAACAGGATCACCCAACCAGATATGGCAGCTGTATTCAATGCACAGGCGGATGCTAGATTTATATATGTGCAGGATTGTTTCCGACGAGAAAAACTTCCTGGCCCTACACAGAAAACCGACCTTTTTAGCAGCGGACTTAGGTGGATAACAGGATCACCCGACCAGATATGGCAGCTGTATTCAATGCACAGGTGGATGCTAGATTTATATATGTGCAGGATTGTTTCCAACGAGAAAAACTTCCTGGCCCTACACAGAGAACCGACCTTTTTAGCAGCGGACTTAGGTGGATAACAGGATCACCCGACCAGATATAGCAGCTGTATTCAATGCACAGGCGGATGCTAGATTTATATATGTGCAGGATTGTTTCCAACGAGAAAAACTTCCTGGACCTACACAGAGAACCGACCTTTTTAGCAGCGGACTTAGGTGGATAACAGGATCACCCGACCAGATATGGCAGCAGTATTCAATGCACAGGCGGATGCTAGATTTATATATGTGCAGGATTGTTTCCAACGAGAAAAACTTCCTGGCCCTACACAGAGAACTGACCTTTTTAGCAGCGGACTTAGGTGGATAACAGGATCACCCGACCAGATATGGCAGCAGTATTCAATGCACAGGCGGATGCTAGATTTATATATGGGCAGGATTGTTTCCAACGAGAAAAACTTCCTGGCCCTACACAGAGAACCGACCTTTTTAGCAGCGGACTTAGGTGGATAACAGGATCACCCGACCAGATATGGCAGCAGTATTCAATGCACAGGCGGATGCTAGATTTATATATGTGCAGGATTGTTTCCAACGAGAAAAACTTCCTGGACCTACACAGAGAACCGACCTTTTTAGCAGCGGACTTAGGTGGATAACAGGATCACCCGACCAGATATGGCAGCAGTATTCAATGCACAGGCGGATGCTAGATTTATATATGTGCAGGATTGTTTCCAACGAGAAAAACTTCCTGGCCCTACACAGAGAACTGACCTTTTTAGCAGCGGACTTAGGTGGATAACAGGATCACCCGACCAGATATGGCAGCAGTATTCAATGCACAGGCGGATGCTAGATTTATATATGTGCAGGATTGTTTCCAACGAGAAAAACTTCCTGGCCCTACACAGAGAACCGAACTTTTTAGCAGCGGACTTAGGTGGATAACAGGATCACCCGACCAGATATAGCAGCTGTATTCAATGCACAGGCGGATGCTAGATTTATATATGTGCAGGATTGTTTCCAACGAGAAAAACTTCCTGGCCCTACACAGAGAACCGACCTTTTTAGCAGCGGACTTAGGTGGATAACAGGATCACCCAACCAGATATGGCAGCAGTATTTAATGCCCAGGCGGATGCAAGATTTATATATGTGCAGGATTGTTTCCGACGAGAAAAACTTCCTGGCCCTACACAGAGAACCGACCTTTTTAGCAGTGGACTTAGGTGGATAACAGGAGCACCCGACCAGATATGGCAGCAGTATTCAATGCACAGGCGGATGCTAGATTTATATATGTGCAGGATTGTTTCCGACGAGAAAAACTTCCTGGCCCTACACAGAGAACTGACCTTTTTAGCAGCGGACTTAGGTGGATAACAGGATCACCCGACCAGATATGGCAGCTGTATTCAATGCACAGGTGGATGCTAGATTTATATATGTGCAGGATTGTTTACAACGAGAAAAACTTCCTGGCCCTACACAGAGAACCGACCTTTTTAGCAGCGGACTTAGGTGGATAACAGGATCACCCGACCAGATATAGCAGCTGTATTCAATGCACAGGCGGATGCTAGATTTATATATGTGCAGGATTGTTTCCGACGAGAAAAACTTCCTGGCCCTACACAGAGAACCGACCTTTTTAGCAGCGGACTTAGGTGGATAACAGGATCACCCGACCAGATATGGCAGCAGTATTCAATGCACAGGCGGATGCTAGATTTATATATGTGCAGGATTGTTTCCAACGAGAAAAACTTCCTGGCCCTACACAGAGAACTGACCTTTTTAGCAGCGGACTTAGGTGGATAACAGGATCACCCGACCAGATATGGCAGCAGTATTCAATGCACAGGCGGATGCTAGATTTATATATGTGCAGGATTGTTTCCAACGAGAAAAACTTCCTGGCCCTACACAGAGAACCGAACTTTTTAGCAGCGGACTTAGGTGGATAACAGGATCACCCGACCAGATATAGCAGCTGTATTCAATGCACAGGCGGATGCTAGATTTATATATGTGCAGGATTGTTTCCAACGAGAAAAACTTCCTGGCCCTACACAGAGAACCGACCTTTTTAGCAGCGGACTTAGGTGGATAACAGGATCACCCAACCAGATATGGCAGCAGTATTTAATGCCCAGGCGGATGCAAGATTTATATATGTGCAGGATTGTTTCCGACGAGAAAAACTTCCTGGCCCTACACAGAGAACCGACCTTTTTAGCAGTGGACTTAGGTGGATAACAGGAGCACCCGACCAGATATGGCAGCAGTATTCAATGCACAGGCGGATGCTAGATTTATATATGTGCAGGATTGTTTCCGACGAGAAAAACTTCCTGGCCCTACACAGAGAACCGACCTTTTTAGCAGCGGACTTAGGTGGATAACAGGATCACCCAACCAGATATGGCAGCTGTATTCAATGCACAGGCGGATGCTAGATTTATATATGTGCAGGATTGTTTCCGACGAGAAAAACTTCCTGGCCCTACACAGAGAACCGACCTTTTTAGCAGCGGACTTAGGTGGATAACAGGATCACCCGACCAGATATGGCAGCTGTATTCAATGCACAGGTGGATGCTAGATTTATATATGTGCAGGATTGTTTCCAACGAGAAAAACTTCCTGGCCCTACACAGAGAACCGACCTTTTTAGCAGCGGACTTAGGTGGATAACAGGATCACCCGACCAGATATAGCAGCTGTATTCAATGCACAGGCGGATGCTAGATTTATATATGTGCAGGATTGTTTCCAACGAGAAAAACTTCCTGGACCTACACAGAGAACCGACCTTTTTAGCAGCGGACTTAGGTGGATAACAGGATCACCCGACCAGATATGGCAGCAGTATTCAATGCACAGGCGGATGCTAGATTTATATATGTGCAGGATTGTTTCCAACGAGAAAAACTTCCTGGCCCTACACAGAGAACTGACCTTTTTAGCAGCGGACTTAGGTGGATAACAGGATCACCCGACCAGATATGGCAGCAGTATTCAATGCACAGGCGGATGCTAGATTTATATATGTGCAGGATTGTTTCCAACGAGAAAAACTTCCTGGCCCTACACAGAGAACCGACCTTTTTAGCAGCGGACTTAGGTGGATAACAGGATCACCCGACCAGATATGGCAGCAGTATTCAATGCACAGGCGGATGCTAGATTTATATATGTGCAGGATTGTTTCCAACGAGAAAAACTTCCTGGACCTACACAGAGAACCGACCTTTTTAGCAGCGGACTTAGGTGGATAACAGGATCACCCGACCAGATATGGCAGCAGTATTCAATGCACAGGCGGATGCTAGATTTATATATGTGCAGGATTGTTTCCAACGAGAAAAACTTCCTGGCCCTACACAGAGAACTGACCTTTTTAGCAGCGGACTTAGGTGGATAACAGGATCACCCGACCAGATATGGCAGCAGTATTCAATGCACAGGCGGATGCTAGATTTATATATGTGCAGGATTGTTTCCAACGAGAAAAACTTCCTGGCCCTACACAGAGAACCGAACTTTTTAGCAGCGGACTTAGGTGGATAACAGGATCACCCGACCAGATATAGCAGCTGTATTCAATGCACAGGCGGATGCTAGATTTATATATGTGCAGGATTGTTTCCAACGAGAAAAACTTCCTGGCCCTACACAGAGAACCGACCTTTTTAGCAGCGGACTTAGGTGGATAACAGGATCACCCAACCAGATATGGCAGCAGTATTTAATGCCCAGGCGGATGCAAGATTTATATATGTGCAGGATTGTTTCCGACGAGAAAAACTTCCTGGCCCTACACAGAGAACCGACCTTTTTAGCAGCGGACTTAGGTGGATAACAGGATCACCCGACCAGATATAGCAGCTGTATTCAATGCACAGGCGGATGCTAGATTTATATATGTGCAGGATTGTTTCCGACGAGAAAAACTTCCTGGCCCTACACAGAGAAACGACCTTTTTAGCAGCGGACTTAGGTGGATAACAAGAGCACCCGACCAGATATGGCAGCAGTATTCAATGCACAGGCGGATGCTAGATTTATATATGTGCAGGATTGTTTCCGACGAGAAAAACTTCCTGGCCCTACACAGAGAACCGACCTTTTAGCAGCGGACTTAGGTGGATAACAGGATCACCCGACCAGATATAGCAGCTGTATTCAATGCACAGGCGGATGCTAGATTTATATATGTGCAGGATTGTTTCCGACGAGAAAAACTTCCTGGCCCTACACAGAGAACCGACCTTTTTAGCAGCGGACTTAGGTGGATAACAGGAGCACCCGACCAGATATGGCAGCAGTATTCAATGCACAGGCGGATGCTAGATTTATATATGTGCAGGATTGTTTCCGACGAGAAAAACTTCCTGGCCCTACACAGAGAACCGACCTTTTTAGCAGCGGACTTAGGTGGATAACAGGATCACCCGACCAGATATGGCAGCTGTATTCAATGCACAGGCGGATGCTAGATTTATATATGTGCAGGATTGTTTCCGACGAGAAAAACTTCCTGGCCCTACACAGAGAACCGACCTTTTTAGCAGCGGACTTAGGTGGATAACAGGATCACCCGACCAGATATGGCAGCTGTATTCAATGCACAGGCGGATGCTAGATTTATATATGTGCAGGATTGTTTCCGACGAGAAAAACATCCTGGCCCTACACAGAGAACACCTGACTAATAAAATATTGGTCGTCCATGTGTCTGCAAAATACTAATACTAATACTAAATCAGATAAGGACACTACAACAATCAATATTTCTTTTGAGGCCAGGGGACAGTAAGATTTTTGTCTCCTGAGGGATATATGGAGAAAGCTCCAAGGGATGAAGTTCAGGAAATTATTATGGCCAGAAGAACACAATGAATTCTACATCACATTCCTGCATAAAATTGTGTTGAAGTAGAGGAGAATTAATTAATTTCAGGGATAAAAAAAAGAATCTGCTAACTAGTAGGTGGGCTCAGATGTTGTTAAAGATGTTTCATGATTCTGAAATATTTCTGTAAGTATCTAATATTCTGAACTTTAGGAAATTTGGCAAATTGTGAATTCCTTATCAGAAAAAAGAAAAAATTATGATATAGGTGTGGAGCAAAGATGGAAATAAAATCCAAGAGTCAATCATCAAATGACAAAAATGGTTCCAAATTGGAGGAACCACATATCCTTTTGCTTGATAAATTAATGCTTTGAAAATAGATATCTAATATTTTTCAACCAAAGCGTTGCATTGCCACTAACAATAAGCAACTTACTTTATAATCACATTGAAGAGTATTTAAGTAAATTCTCTAGATGAACAAAAGCAGTAAGAAGAATAAACAGCAACATACGGCAGCATATAACGTGCATGACTTCAAAGACATTCCCTTACTGATTTACACATCTTCATCACCAAGATAAGTAACAGTTATGCTCATCTAAACTTATTTATAAATGGAACTTTGTCTGTGTGTGTGTCTGTGTGTGTGTCTGTGTGTGTCTGTGTGTGTCTCCGTTACCTATAGACTCCAAAACTCTTTACACAGTTGTACTATAAGCGTCTGCGAGTGTTCTTAGCTAGGTTTTGTGTTGAGGTACCCCCGATAACTATCAAAAATCGATAATCAAAAAATCAGGTTATAGAAAGAGTGGTCCGATTTTAATCAAATTTGATACACTTATAGACAAAGACATAAGAAACAATATTCAGAATTTTCAATATTTAGTTCAAATATCTCAATGTATGGCTCAGTTATATTTAGTTCAAATACCTCAATTTATGACTCAGTTATATTTAGTTCAAATACCCCAATGTATTGCTCAATTATATTTAGCTTAAATACCTCAATTTATGGCTCAGTTATATTTAGTTCAAATACCTCAATGTATTGCTCAGTCATAAAAAATTAAGTATAGGAGATCAGGAAATCCAACCCAGAATAGCCTGTGCTTGGGTAAATCAACACTTCAAATTGCTAAAAAACCAAAATATTAACCTAAAGACTTATTAAATGGCCTCTGATGAATGACACCAAACTTCTTCAGAAACGTGTAAACTATCAGTTTTATACAACTACTTTATCAGATCAATAGTTAAAAATAGCTTTGAACCAATGAAGCCTGTAGGTCTTAGGGAGGACCATCCTTATTCAAATCTCATGAACTAGAACTACAAAATTACAAACAAAGAACTGTGTCAAATAACAGAAAACCACTTGAGAACTATCAGCAGCAGCAACAATAAAAATAAGTAAATATCACATGTAGCTTCAAGAGAGAACAATGATATAGTCAAGATTAAAAACACATAAACCAGACATACCAATGAGATCTATCATATCCAGAATAGTCAGTGCCCCACATAAAATAGCCAGCAAATTAAGCAAAATCTTAACACTACTTTTTGGCACAATCAGTTCATCCCATATACAAAACTCTGGTGATCTTTTGAACAAACTAAAAAACATAGACATCAAAAACAAACACATGGCAAGTCTAGACATAAAATCCTTGTAAACTAATGTTCCTATAGAGAAGTGCTTAAAAACACACTTAAAACCAAAAATAAAATTTTCTCTCCCTACACAGAAAATTATAAAACTACACTATCTAATCACTAAGCAATGTTTCTTGACCATTTTTATAGACAAAAATTTAGTTTACCAATGAGATTGCCTCTCAGCGGCGTTCTCACATGTTTATTTTTAGAATTTCTAGAAAGGGACCATTTCAAAATCATTTTACCACTAAACTCTTCCTGCTTTAGATATACAGATGACTCCCTACTAAGCTCTCAAGAAACTACTAACATAGCAGATCTTGTAAACAAACTTAACAACATTGAACCTACAATAAACTTTACCTTCGTAACTGCATCCAATCATACTCTTCCTTTCCTAGATATCATATTACACAAAAATAACAATGAAATCAATTTTTACATCTATAGAAAAGCTACCAACAAAAACGACCTGATCAATTTCTATTCTCACCAATCTTCCAAAATCAAGTCTGGTATTATTATAGGCTTCTTTTTAAGAACACTGAAAATCTGCAGCTCCCAATATTTATCAAAAGAAGAAAAATACATAGAAAACACATTCAAAAACTTACAATACCCATATCATTTTATTCACAATATAAAAAGAAAGGCAAATAAAATACACAACCACAACAAAAGAAACATTATCAACAATAATAAATAAAACAATAGCAGAAACATTATCCTACCCACCAACTCCATAGCATCCACTATCCAAAACAACTTATCATCTAAAAAACATGCAGATAGTAACAACTCCCTCAAAAACTATTATGGACATTGTCGGATCTAAAAAACCTGAAACCATAATAACAAACAAGCAAAGTATATGCAAAATAAATTGCCAAAATTGTTCCTCAAAGTACACCGGAGAAACAAGTAGAAACCTAAAAAAATGTACATATGAACAGAGAAGAGACTTCACAAATAATAATTTAATGAATGCATTATTGATTCACAGAAATAAATTCAACCACAATTTAGACTTAAAAAATGCCAGACTAACAAAAAGAGTAAACAATTTATTCAGAAGGAAAATTCTTGAGAGCACTGCCATCCAATAAAACCAAAATATCAGTTTATGCCTCGGCTTTTTCTCAATCTCACCTTTTCTTATAGAAACAATACTTTATCAGACCAACACCATCATCATTTATCCGTCACACCCAGATGGTGCATAAGGCAGTAACTTTTTGTTACTGTTTCTGTAACAAACTGTTTTTTATGGGACAGGGTTGTTAGCCCTGCGCCCAACCCCCAAACTTGGAGGACCGGTGGACCATTCTTGGTCCTCACGTTTACAGCACCTGGTATTTCCAAATGGTCACCCATTTAAGTACTGACCAGGCTCGATGTTGCTTAACTTCGGTGATCGGACAGGAACCGGTGTATTCAACATGATATAGCCGTAGATATCAGACCAACATACACAATAAAAAATCTAAAGAAAATCGTTAAATTCTCATCATCTTAACATTTCATGACATTATACTGCACATGAAAAAATACTCTTCAATTATAATCTATGACATTTTTTAAAAACTTTAAAATTTCTGTTAATCTTATGAATAATAATCTGTGAGTATTTTTTCCAGTTACCAACGATGGTTTGTTTATAGATACATTATTTAAAATAAAATTAATTTTATCTTTCTGCCTTGATAAAGTCCATCACATCACAAAATGTGTAGGTGAATGAAATATAGTTTTCCTCTTGTCTTATATATATATATATATATATATATATATATGTATATATATAGTGACGTGAATTAATAAATATACATATGAGGGTGCACATATGTATAGTATTATTATTCGGTTGTTAATGAAACAGTTGTGCTATAGACATAAGACAATATATAGATATATATATGTATATATAACATAGTGATGATCCACGTATACTGTCTTAATATGTATAGGAAAGAATATTAATAAAAAGTTTTGAATTTAAAAATGTACTTTTTTTGGACAGTATTTGTTTATTTTTATTATTGTATTTTATATTTCAGACCACCCCCAGTCCTTCATCAGACTCATTTCTGATGAAGGACCGAGGGCGGTCTGAAATATAAAATACAATAATAAAAATAAACAAATACTGTCCAAAAAAAGTACATTTTTAAATTCAAAACTTTTTATTAATATTCTTTCCTATATATATATATATATATATATATATATATATATATATATATTTATTTATTTATTTATTTATTTATCTGTAAATTCAGATAAAACTTAGAGGGGAAATAGCCATTTTCAACATGTCATTTTAAGACATGCATTCTCAGCCCCATATAAACAAAAAATGAGGAAAAACTCTAAGCCCAGAACTGTCCTACTTGTTTATTAATATATATATATATATATATATATATATATATATAGTCCTACATATATGGCACAACTGTTTTATTAATTATTAGTAATTGTATATCATTATTCAGGTGTTAATAAAACTGCTGTGCCATAGACATAGGGCAATATGAATAATAATACTATATATATGTGCACCCTCATATGTATATTTATTAATTCACTAATATATATATATATATATATATATATAGGGAAAGAGAGAGTGGCAAAGAATGAATACAAGTAAAAGGTTTGTTACTCAGCTGACTGATATTACCTTCAAAATCCCAAACCTAGAGTTTCATAGATGGAATCTCTAGAAATAATCTCCATCCACTTGTCAGAGGTTATCAGCAATTGACTGCTTGTACTTCTCATTTTTTCTTTTTAATGTGTACTTTTCATTGCATCAAGTTTTTCTTTTCATAGTGTATGTGTAGGTGCATGTGTGGGTGCAATCAGAAGGATGCTAGGGGTCACTGATTGTTAAAGAATAATTACTATTAAGGAGAGAGGACAATAAAATAATAAGAATTAAGACAACAGATTGATGCTTCATTGAAATTTTGGATGATAATCCATTACTCTACTGATCCTCCTAATAAGCACACATTTTAATAAGAAAGAAAGAAGGAATTCAAACTCAGCTCTCCTATTCCTCAATTTGAGGCCAAATCCAGTACTCTACCATGCCTAATAAGCACACATTTTAATAGAAAAGAAAGAAGAGTTGGATTCATGCCTTTCCCAATGCTATTAGCATATAAGCGAATATAAAGAACATGACTGAAATTCGAATTTGGCTCTCTGATTGCTCAATCTGAGCTGCAATCCATTACTCTACCATGTCTATACATGTATCTAATCTAATCTAAATCTATCTAAATCTAATCTAATCTAAATCTAAACTTATTTATAAATGAAACTTTGTCTCTGTGTGTGTGTGTGTGTGTGTGTGTGTCTGTGTGTATGTCTTTCCATTACCTATAGACTCCAAAATGGCTGAACCAATTTTCTTGAAAATTTACACAGTTGTGCTATAAACGTCTGCGAGTGTTCTTAGCTAGGTTTTGTGTCAAGGTACCCCCGATAAATATTGAAAATCGATAATCGAAAAAATCAGGTTATAGAAGGAGTGGTCCAATTTTAATCAAATTTCATACACTCATAGACAAAGACATAAGAAACAATATTCAGAAGTTTCAAGGTTGCAGTTCTTACAATAGTGCAGAAAATCAATAATATATATATATATAAAAGGCAAAATGTTTGTGTGCGTGTCTGTTTATCTACCTGTATGTCTGTATTTTTTTCAGCCCTTTTATTTTAGTTTTTGCTTCGGGTTTGGCTCTAAGTAGGTATAATTGTAGTTCTTAGTCTCAGCCATGATACCATTTACTCAGAGGACTTATTTAGCCTTCAAAATTCAGTTTACAATGAAAAAAACTTATTTGATATCGATACCAGGAAATCAAAATTTGACTTACATCCATTCATTTTTCTTTCAGTCTATGGTTTTGCTTTAACTGGAAACAACTATTGCATTTTTCGTCTTTCGTGCCAACGTCCAAAGAGTCTGAGCTCTTGGACCATGGATTAGTTTTAAAGCTTTCATTACACCCGAGCAACACTGGGCTATACTGCTAGTAATTAATATTAGCAATTTATACCAAACAAATTTATACCAAACAAAACTTATTGACCAATAAATTGCTGGAATATAACATTTTTAAAATAAAAATGTTTTGAAAATACAGTGTTCCATATTTAAAGACTAAGTTAAAAGAAGAAAGCTCTTGTTTGCATACAAAAAACTTAAGACACTTACCTTGTCAGTTATTTTAATGATACATATATTAAAGATGGACTGCTGCCCAAATACACAAATATGTATGTGTATGCAAGAAAAATGTTTCATTTATTTATGTAAGTGTCTATGAATATCCATGACAAAAGCCAGCCACATCTGTTGTAATTATTAGCATTTTTCTTACTAGTTTTTTATTATTTTCTTTTCTTTTATAATCATTTCACCCCAAGCAAGGCAAGATCACCACTAATGCACAGGGGACTGCCAGTGAGAGAAAAAACAAGGTACTGGGGATGTTGAAGAATGGATAAGATATGGATGGAAATCAAGGAGAAAATGGCAATTGACATTGCATTGAAACTTTTGGAGATTGTAGCTATCAGAGAAGCAAGCAAATAGAAGGAAGTTCCATAAATGGGAAGTGTGAGAAAAGAAACTGTTAAAGTAGAAGAGACAATTACATTTAAATATTTTGATGGCAAAAGGGTGGGACCTTGATGCCAATCTAGTAGCACACAAAAATATATGTGGTTGGTTAACAAAACAAAAAAAAATGGTGAGAGCATTTGCCACTTGTAGAAAAAAAACTGTAGGGAAGCCATATCATGTCCGTGAGAAAGTGACTGAAGGCAGGCTGCCAAGTCAGGATCAATTATATTGCAGATCGTATTTTAGATTTTGTCAAGAACTTCAAGAAGAATAGCAGAGACACCTGATCAGATATGGCAACAGTAATCAATGCATGGACGAATGGTAAATTTATAAATGTGCAAAATGGATTCTGATACGAAAAACTTTCTGGCCTATCAATGTGACCCAACCTTCCTAGCAGAAAATGCAGCTATAGATTCATTGCAGTCATTCCTTTTGAAGTCATTTGAGAGAGTGAGGCCAAGGAGGCACAGTGTGTTGCTCTCTAGGAGACTAGCGTCATCCATTCTGATGGTAGGCAGGAATGTTTATCTATGGTGGTGGAATTATAATTATAATTAGCAAAGTCGTTTTTATACTGAGAAATTATTTCCTACCATTTTAGTTTAAACATGGCTGTCCTTTTGTTAAAACAATATAGATAAAGTAATATATTCTTTTCTCTGTCCCCAATAAAATAATTTTTAAGTAAGGAAAATAAAAGTACAGTATAACCCGGATATAAGAGACCCGTATATAAAAGAAACTCGGATGTAAGGGAGATTTTCTCTGGTCCCAAATTAGAGCCTGTGGTAATGTATATAAAATAGACCAAACCCGGATATAAGAGAAAGCTGGATATAAGAGAACTTTTATCCGTTCCCGACAACTCTCTTATATCAGGAGTAAATATTAAAAGTAACTTGACTATAAATTTTGATGTTAAAAGTAACAACAGTCAGTTAAGTATCATTTGCGATACATGCTTGTGTGATCATGTCTCAAAAGAGACATGACTGGGTAGAAGATTTTTCTCACAGTAGGTTGCAATTAAGTGAGGTTTGTATAGGATCGAAATAAGTTGTGATCCAAAGAGTCATGGTTACATAAGTCTAGTGGACGAAGCAGGATATCTCAGCTAAGTATCTCCAGTTGATACCTGACATTGAAGACTACTCCCTTCCAATTGACCAATTCAACATGCCTTTCATTGATTTTTTTAATCAGTCCAATTGGGAACAGTCAGTCAGTTAAGTGTCATAAGTGACACATGTTTGGGTGATCATATCTCAAAAGAGATATGACTGACAAGGCAGAAGATTTTTTTGCAGTAAGTTGCCATTACATTCTGTAGTAGCCTGGTTACCAACCAAGGCTATAGAACCCAATCTGTCCTGTTATTTGACCCATAGCTGGAGGAAAGAGACAGATTAATACCTTTCCCAAGAATATTTGTGTGTAAGTGAATGCAACAAACTAAACTGGAATTCGAACTCGGCTCTCTTATTTCTCATTCCGAGCCGATATCCACTGCACCACAACATACACACCCACCAAAAAAAAAAGTAACAACAAAAACAGAAAAGCACGATTTCACAAAAAATTCAAATCAGTGAAATAATGTTTTTGCCTTTTATTTTATTTTCAATATTTTAATGAAAGTTACAAAGATCAAAAAATAAAATCTGGGCTCAGCCCCAAAGGTTAACAAGTGGCAGGAATTTGTTTTTCTTGTTTGAAAAACTTCATCACTCCATTTTATGCTGATCATTTGAAAAGATGACACTTTAGGCAGTATATTAAAACTAAAACAAAATGTTACTTTATTGCTTTTAATCTCTAAATTCCATATTCTACATTTGATGATGAAATGGCCATATGGTCATGATTTTTGGCAAAAAGATTTATTTACAGTATCTTCAAAACTAATGGGACTGAATTTCAGGCAGTTTGAAATGGAAAAAAATTGAGAATATTTTTCTTTTTAATTAATTCACACACATCTAAAACAATATACACACTTTGCTATGTACATTAAACTTAAATGAAATTTGTCCTAAATGTTCAAACATTGGCTTATTATTATTTACACCATTTATATTCAGACTATTATTCTCACCTTTGTTGGTGTCATCACAAGGTTTCATATATGAAACCTTTGTGTCCTTTGGCCTTCCTCAGGTATATATTAATTTTAATAACCTAAAAGGAAATTCTGAACCGAACATTTTATTCAATCAAGAGGGTTACACTCTTCTTCTTCCACTGCTCATGTCTAGGGATATCAATTTAGTTCTTATTTTGTTCTTGTTCAATAGCCTAGTATGTACGGTCATTGCTTTGTAAATTTGGTGACAATGGTTATGAGTTCAATTCTTAAGTCGGGCAGTGTGTACTTGCACTCAGTGGAAACTGAATAATGTCTGAACAGTACTCGAGAAAAAAGAACTAAACAATATCTCTAAATATAAGTTGTGCAATAAGAACAGTTTACTCCATAGATTTAATAAAGGGTTCAGTTCAGAATTCCCTGTGGGTTACCCAGATCAGTATACACATGGAGAAGGCATGACAGCTGAAATGCTGTGATGACAACAACAAAAATGTAGGTAATAATTCAATTATAAATAATATAAATAATGATAACTTCTTGTCTCAGAAATCAAGACAAAAATGATTGGCATATCATTATAACATCCACCATGTTTGATTCTATGTTCAATGTAAACTATTCAATTGATGACTGCTTGAGTGATGGTAAGCCAAAATAACATTCAATCAATTATTCTTTTTATGTGATGTGAGCAAACAAGGAATGGATTTTGCAAAAAACAAATTTCAGTTTTGAACTGTTAATATTCATTGACATGAATTTCAAGACACACTGGTTGGCTCAAATATCTCCACAAGGATCTGACAAAGAACTTTGATTTTGTGGTGATCTTTTTCAAGAATTTTTGTTATCTCGATATGTTTATGGTTGAACAGACCATGATTTGATTTCAAATGATATTTCACTTTCTGTCAGCTCACTTTATGAGCCCAACTGCAACCATGAAAACTAATATTACCTGCCACATGAGCTGGTCATCAGCAATTAAACCAGTTCCCCAACCAGGTTTTTCTGGTGAGAAGGGTGGCAAAAAAAAAAATCCAGCAAGTTTAAAACAAGATGTATCAAATGGAAGATGAACGTTCTTGTACTGTCAACGGCCATCAAACAGAATAGAGTAAATTAGGCCAGTGCCATAATGAAGCAGGGTGGGTGAAGTTGTCTTCATAGACTGAAGTAAGCAGTCAGAGAAGAAGATTCTCCTGATGGACCCCACAATAGCCACTTCTGTGAACAAGGTGAGCCTTCAAGTTAGAGAAGAGTGGATGCAGTTTGACCTGAACAGGAATAGACTTTGCCAGACATACTTGTTGAAAATGTGCTATGCATGAATGAATACATCCCAGCATTTCAGTACAGATATGTGGAGGGGAGTCTACGGCTATATTGTGTTGAATACACCGGTTCTCATCCGATCACCGAAGTTAAGCAATATTGAGCCTGGTCAGTACTTAGATGGGTGACCATTTGGGAATACCAGGTGCTGCAAACGTAAGGACCAAGAATGGTCCACCGGTCCTCCAGGTTTGGGGGTTGGGCGCAGGGCTAACAACCCTGCCCCGTAAAAAACAGTTTGTTACGGAAACAGTAACAAAAAGTTACTGCCCTACACACCATTGGGTGTAAAAGGGTGAGACGATGATGATGTGGAGGAGAGCTGGCCAGTTGCTCAGCTGCTCAGCAACCACACCCAATCATGGGGCTACTGCTGCTGCTGCTGATGATGTTGATGATGGTGATGATGATGAAGATGATAATGATGATGATGATATTTCACCACATTTGAAATGCAAATACCATTTGCACATTTATGATTTATTCTTTCAATGTTTATTGAAATATTGCAACCATCTCAGCAACAGTTTTTCTAATAAAAACTTCACATGCAATCTTTTCTATGCTGTTCAGCAGAAATTGCTAAAAATCAGTAAATCTAGAACAATTGCCAGACTAATCTGAGAATAGTGCTTACTCATGACACGCCGTGGTACAATATGCAACTGCCTAGTATGAGTGTCACAATGAAATTCCAGATTTTAGGGAGAGGCAGGGATAAATCATTTGTATATTATTGATACTCTCAAGCCTGATATCTTACCAATAGTCTGTGTTATTCTTATGGTAAGCACAATCAGTTTTCATTTTTGGAAGTGATTCATGCCTTCCAAAAGGGACTAAGTACAGTAATTCCAGAATTCAAGCCCAGCTTGCTGGCTCCATCTTTAAATTTGACACTAAACTCTGTCTTCTTGAATTTCAAATAAGTGGTTGGAACAAAAGGAATAGTTGGATCACTTTTTTTGAGAATTTTTCAACAACGAAATGCTTTGTCTTAGAATACTCAGTGTCTAAATTAAGAGGTGAGGGAAAATTTTCTGAATATTAAATAAAAGCATTGGTTGTATATTTCAGTTGGATTTTTCTCCAAAGGAGAAGAATCATCTCGGCCTGTCTGTTTGAAACTCAAAGATAACCGCATCTAAGTTAGAACAACTTGCAAAATGAATTGACATAAAACTCAACAATGTTTTTAAAAAAAAAATAACTGCACAATAAATAGATTTAAAATGATTTCCCTAAGTAAAACAAACTGACTTTAACATTTTACAATAAGATATTGTTTAATTTTGCATTTTAAGCTTGTTTAAGGGTAGAAAGTTTTGGGGAACCATGATCACACAGATCCTAAAAAGACATGGAACATGGAAGAAAAAGATTTTTTTTTACTTTCAGGTTTTTTTTTTTAATTTCTTTATAAAAAATTCACATGAATAATATTTAGTCACATATAGCAAAATGATACAAATGAACTGATATCATTAAATTCATCATTGCCATTTGTTTTTTTTTATCAAATATTGATTAATTAAACTTTTTTACAAATTATCATCATCATTCTAAAGTTCTGCACACCAATATTTATTACATAATTTTAAATCAATCAACTAGCTTCATACTGCGTAATATTATTTACTCCTCTAAAGATCAACCTGTTTAATCATTGATATTTTTTCATGTATATATAAACAGAAACTAAATTCCACAAAGTAACATCTAATATCATGCAGTCTTCCCTGACATTCCATTGTTTTTTGTTGTTTTTTTTTTTTCCAGCTTGTGTGTCATGAAGTATTGATTTCACTGGGCTGATAGAAAATGCTTTTGTTGAAAGGCAACAACTGCTTTTTTTGGGGTACTGTATGGTGTTAGATTTTATTTAGTTGTTGGTACTTTTATTTGTTTATATTTGTTGTCAGTAGAATTCTTCAACATCCGCTGAAAAAAAAGAAGAAAAATTGTATTACTATCAAAATAATTTTCAGATATTTTATTTCAGTGTTTTCAATATAAAACTGTAATATAGTTTTGAAAATTTTAGTAGTAACAAAAGCAGGTTTTCACAGTTTGAGAAAAAAACATAAATAGCACATATTCTGTATAATGCAGGGTTTTTTATAATTTATATTTTACAAAGGTCAAGGAGAACAATCTTATACAGTGTAACCAGGATATAATAAAGTTGTTGGGACCCGATAAGAGTTATCTTATATCCGGGTTTCTCTTATATCCTGGTGTGGTCTATTTTATATACATTACCACAGGCTCTAATTTGGGACCAGAGAAAATCTATCTTATATCAGGGTCTCTTATATCCGAGTTATAGTGTATATAAAGTAGATCAAACCCGGATATAAGATAACTTCTATCCGGTCCCAACAACTCTCTTATATAGGGGTTACACTGTATATTACCACAGGCTCTAATTTGGGACCAGAGAAAATATCTCTTATATCAGGGTTTATCTTATATCAGGGTCTCTTGCATCCGGGTTTAGCATTTAAAATTAATCACAACCAATCCCATTCTTCGTGTTTCTTTTTAAATAATAAATACTTTTACAGAAAAATCCTCATAGCATTTCTAATAGTTTTGTATAAAAATATGTTTTTTTAAATTACCTTATAACATTCCTATTTCTATTGTCTAACAGAAATAGCCAACATGAAGGGTGTGTCAACAGCGTATTTAGTCATTTGATGGCCTATTTGTAAAATCTACCTTGTCATGTGATGGCATATTTATAAAACGTACTTTGTACAAACAAGAATAATACCTTCTCTGATTTTCAAAGATGTTCTGTTGTCATGAAAATTTGCCTGCATGGGAAAAAATTAATATTCTCAAATATCTTATGGAAGACACACTGTCAACATTGTCACAAACAACTACAACAAGTCACTGATTGACAAGGAAGAAAATGTGGGACTTGGTTAAGGGTTACTGAGCAGGTGGCATGCTTTATAACAGGCTATGAGAAAACTTCATATTGAAATAAAAAAAAATTGTATAAATTATTTACTTGCTTTTTTTAGTCCATATACACATTGAAAATTGCTACCACATATAGTCTGATGGTCTTGCTATTTATTTAGAGATCCACAATAAAATCTAAGGAAGAATCTGCAATGTTGTTGATTTTGACCTGGTATCTTGGCTTAAGTTACTTTCCCACCATCATAATGTAACATCCCTGTGCCTGTTCTATAAATATTTTCATGGTAATTGCTTTAGCTAGACTTCATGAATTTAAGTGCAGTACTAGATTGGCAGAAAGGTCTCATCATTTTACAGTTGAAATGGCTAAAAGTAATGGTATACTAATAGTTTCTTCTCTTGCATTTCTCACTTGTGAAACTCTCTTCTGGCTCCTTTCTTTATTGATCTTAATAAATGCAATATCAATTGTTATCTTCTGTCTTGTTGATTCCTGTTTTTTTTATTGCCTTCATTTCTTAATAAGGTTTCTTGTTTCTCATAACTGTCTGTCATCTTAGTAACTTTATTACCTTGATTGGAATGAAATGATTAAAAAAAACATCCGACAGGATGTGTGTGTGTGTGTGTTTTCAATTTCATACATGGAGAATCCAAAAGATGAAAAAATGTATATCGGAAACATCATGAACGTATTTAAAAGGTGCTTTTACAATCACCTCTCATCCTTCAATAACAAAGAAACAAAACATGATGTCTCATTCCAAACACTTTTGGAAGTTAAAATATGAAAATAAAACACCTAAAGTTAAATAGCAAATCCTCAAAGAGGCTAGAACATGTTTGAAAATATATATATATATATGTGTGTGTGCACGTGTGTGTGTGTGTGTGTGTGTGTGTGTGTGTGTGTGTGTGTGTGTGTGTGTTCAATTTCATTCATGGAGAATCCCAAAGATGAAAAAATGTATATTGGAAACATCATGAATGTATTTAAAAAACGCTTTTACAATCACTCTCATCCGTCAATAACAAATAAAAACAAAACATAACGTCTATTTCCTCTAATAAACCCAAAGAATAAAGTCTAGCCATTAGGCCATAAAACCTATACCCCATCTTCTAATGTTAAATCTGTCTACAAAATTCTCGACACTTTCATTAATCATCTATATATTCCCTACCCACCCCATTTTTTTCAAAATTCTAACGAACAATTTACAAGACTTATTTCCATATCACTAACCCCCACTAACATCCCACACACAACTCGCCAAATATAAGAAAAGAGGCTTTCCATTCCTTTCCACACCACCTGATGAGACATTGTAATTTCAATGTTGAAACAAAATGTACACTTTGTAGTGTATAAAAAGAATTTGTACATGTTCTAAAATATAATTTATAATAAATATTCACAGCTCTATATTATATATCGAGCACTGTTTTAAATTAATGTTTTGGATGTTGTAAATTTTTCAATATTCCTTATTCACTCGGATATATATATATATATATATATATATATATATAATATTTTAATTCAGATACTTCAATCCAAGGGAAAAAAGCAGGAAGGTAAATTCCAAAAAACCCGATCCTAATTAATATTAAAAATTTATTTTAATATTAAAAAATGATACTAAAATACTTTGAATTAATGATACTAAAATACTTTGAATTAATCCTTTTTTAATATATATATATATATATATATATATATATATATATATATATATTTTATAACTTTAATCCAAAAGGAAAAGCAGGTAGGTAAATCCCAAAATCCCGATCCTAATTAATATTAATTACATTAATATTAAAATTGATCAAGGTTGAGAGCTCAATTCAATTGATATTCAAATTACAGTGTCAATTATAAAATAAAACAAATTTCGATGTCCAAATTCATTGAATGGACATTTCTACGAGAAATTTCTTGTATCATCAGCAATTAATTTTATTTTAAAAAACCAAATGACAAAATGAACAAAGATATTTTACCTGCAAGAGTTCAAAAAAAAAAAAATTTCATCACGGAAAATTAAAGGGTTGGGATTAATAAGAAAGCAAACAGATATCTATGTCTATTTTTATTTTTAGATTTTTTGAAAACCCCTACCCCTAAACTGAGTCGAGAGTTAAAAGTTAAAATTTAGCCTTGTCTGGTTAAAAGAAATGGTAGGGGGAAGAAAAAAAAAACAAAAAAAAAAGGAAGTAAAAGGGGGGAGAGGGGTGGTTGATAGGGAAGTAAGCTAAGAAAAGAAAAAAATCTATTTCCATAGAAACAAGGGAAATTGTTATAGATTTATTTATTTATTTTTCAACACGATTGATAGCAATTAATTTCCCTTGTTTCTATGGAAATAGATTTTATTACTAATAATATATTGTATTTTTTTTCCGTTTTTTTTTTGGGGGGGGTACTAATATATTTGAAGGTTAATTAAATTGTTTTCATATATTTGAAAGTTTACTTTCTTAAAAGAATTCTATATTTTCATATATTTGAAAGTTAACTTTTGGTGGAAAAAATTAAAAACTACAATTATCACTTATTTTCATATATTTTAAAGTTAACGTTCTTCTCAAATTAAGTACACACAACTTTCTTAGATTCATTACCAACAAAAAAAAAAAGGAAAAAAAACACGCAAATATATTTGAAATTGAGTTCTGAAACAAAATAAATCGCGTAGTAATTGCACAAAGGAAGTAAATAGGCCAAAATTAGCTTCCTGTGCCTAAAGTCATTCTGCAGCGAATAACATTTTAAAATGATGGTTGTGGGTAAGATAAAGAGCGAGTAGAAGTTTGAATTTTTTTCTGGTCGATAATATTAAAAAAGGTAGGTTTCTTCAATATCTATTTGTTGATTGGAGTTCAGCATATACATTTGCATGGAAAATAAGGATGTTTTGGAAAAATTTGAAGGGGTAAAGGCTCCAACATAACTTAAAAATTAAACATTATTTTACTAAAATAAATAACCCACACAATACTTAATTAGTTTTCTTAACTGTGATAGTTTTGGGTTTGCATTTTGTGTTGTGTTTACTTGTTTTTGTTGGTAATTGTATAGTATTTTGTTGTTTTATATATATATATATATATATATATATATATGAGGGACTGGTCAACCTGTAAATATAAAGAGGATAATCCAATTTTAATTTTTTATTTTTCAATGGTCTAAATGGGACAATGTAAGTAAATTTACACTGATTTATAAACATCTAAATATGTGTTGAGTTTTCTTCTTAATATTATAGGAATATATTCAAATATGGACACAACCTTAATTTTTGATCATATGTAGCAGCCAAGTTAGTGGAAGGTTATTCATAATTTGAAAAAATAATAGATAAATTGAAAAGACTGAATGTCTATTCTTTTTATTAAAACTTGTTTCAAAGAACAATTTCTGCATAATTTTACTAAATTTTTATATATATATATATGTAGTGTATCGAGGCAGCAGATAATTTTCTAAACATATACTGTTAAATATAACAGACAATGAATGTCTATTATGTTTAATCATGAGCTGTTCAAAATATCATATTTTGGCTTTAATTTCAAGTGAAAATAAAGACAAAAATTCTCCAACATTTGGATATTTTTTTATTAGGTTGGTTCTAAGCTTTCGGCTCACATGAGCCATCTTCAGAGAGGTTACAGGGACATTAACATAAAAACATCCACCATAAAAGATGAATTTATCTTATGTTGACATAAAACTTTGCTAAGCAACGATAACAGTTACCAAATAGCAAATTCAGTTTGTAAATTTGTAATGCGGTTCTATGACGTCACACCACGTGAGAGCTCGAAATGTTAACAGAACCATAGATTTAAATGCAATATAATGTCTTATTACAGTCAAAACATGAGAACAAAATAACAACACCAGAAAAATAACATCCTTGAGAATGGTCAATTAAGTGGCTAAAGCACTTGGAAAGTTAAAAGTTATGGAACATTTTTACGTTCCTTATCACTAGCAAAAAGAAAACATGTAAGAATACCAGAAAAATTAAATCAAAAATTAATAAAACCTTCCTTGTTGGTCGTTTTTAACAAAAAGTGTTTAAAAGAAAGATTGCTGCCCAAATATACATTTATATATATATATATATATATATATACTACCACCCATAATTTTTAGGCCACCTCAATTTTTTAAAAGAAATGATGTATGTCATACTATTTTTAGTATTTATTGCCAAATGAAAATAAAATGGTTCTTTTGTTATTATTATTTTGAAACATTTTACAAGGCAAGGAAGCAAAGATGACCTCGTCTGAATCTCCCTAAATTTTCTTCATTCTTTCATTGATGAAACTGCAATACACATAATTATTAAATATTTATAAATTCCTTTGATGTACATGTTATTGTGCAATATTAACAAAAGAACCATTTTATTTTATTTTACAATTATTCACTTGGCAATAAATACTAAAAAATAGTATGAAATATATAATTTTTTTTAAAACACTGGGGTGGCCTAATAATTATGACCGGTAGTGTATATATATATATATATATATATATATATATATATATATATATATAGAGAGAGAGAGAGAGAGAGAGAGAGAGAGAGAGAGAGAGAGTGAGAGAGACAGACAGACAGACAGATAGAGACTATTTCAAGTTTTATCTAAATCAAATAATTTTCAATAACTTAAAAAATTCAAAATCAATATCCGTCAAATTTAAACTATTCTATTTCTACCTTTGGTAAAATCTTTAACTATATTTTTAACCAATTTCATTTTATATATTAAGGTTATATTTTGAGAGATTTGGAATTTATGAAAATGAACTGACCAAAGTTCTCATGCAGATTAAATTAACATCAGCTTAAGGCCTCTGAAATCTGATAAAAACTATTTTTCTTTATCCCAGAATATATCTTTAAACATGGATAATGGAAAGGACCTAACAAATTTGGAAAAATAGAAGATGATGTTATTGAGTGAGGAAATGTCCATAATGAAAATATCAAATTGTTGCAGAGATCATCGGATCATAAAGAGAGCAGTTGAAAATATAACTAAGTTGAGAACTCAAGGTAAAGGAAAAGGCTTTAAGGAATTGCATCCTTGAGTGGAATGTTAACTAAAGCGAGTTATAGTGAAACAATCACTGTTGACCAGTGCTCAGATCTTTGAATAGGCTAGAATTGAGGTAGTCAAGAAAGACAACAGGTGTAGAATGCTTTGTAAATTAGGAACTGTCAAGAAATCTCTTTGGGAAACTCTTCTCAGTAAAGCAAATATTTTAAAGTATCAAAATTGATCCAAGAAATTCATGAAAATTGATTTTTCTAGAGTAATTTTCAGGTGTAGAATGCTTTGTAAATTAGGAACTGTCAAGAAATCTCTTTGGGAAACTCTTCTCAGTAAAGCAAATATTTTAAAGTATCAAAATTGATCCAAGAAATTCATGAAAATTGATTTTTCTAGAGTAATTTTCACAGAAGAATTTTAAATGTCACTCAACGGACCTGATGGATGGGTGAAAGGATGGGTTTTATCTTGTGCACTTGAACCTGTGGCTGAAAGAATGTTTAAATTGACTAAATTGAATGTTTAAATTGTTTAAAATTTAACAAACGTTTTTCAAAATAAGTTTGAGTTGAGGTTTATGTGATTTGCATAACTTCATATGGACTATATATATATATATATATATATATATATATATTAATGCAGATTTCATTGAATAATATAGACAAGTTCTGTCTATTAATTTTGTGTAGGATCCGTTCATACCGTCTGATATACTTGATGGTGATGTCGTTAAAAGACAACAAAAAATCACAGTATTTGTTGAATCTTTTATCGGGTCTAAGCTTTCGGCTCACATAAGCCATTATCAAAGAGTAAATATTAACACACAGTAAACATAGAACATTTAAGCTATACACAAAATTAATAGACAAAACTTGTCTATATTATTCAATGAAACCTGCATTAATGAAAAAATGCTGCCAAAATACACACAATATATATATATATATATGGTAGACTTTGAAAAAAACAATAGCTACTCTAGCATCTACACATCGCTCATTCAATAATGAATTAGAGCACTCTAACTATTGGTGCATGATACATCATATGCTAAAAGTTTACCTCCTTCTACTGAGCACCCATAGCTCAGAGGTAGGATTGCTGACTGATGCCGATTCAGTTGGGTTCAATCCTGGATTAAAAGCAATCGGAGTCTAACCATACTGATGAGCTGTGATACAGCGAAACAGATCTGTCTGCGGATGACTATATATATTCTTCATTTGTAAATGAGTTATTATGCAACCTAGGTTTTTACCATGTGTTGTCTTCAGGCGATTTTCAATAAATGATTTTACCATTTACCATTTTTTTTAAAAGAATGCTCACGTAATGGTGATTTTTTGAACGCTCACATAACAAGGAATTTTTGAACATGCAATTTTTAAAATCACAAGAAATTATAAGGTTTTCATACACTACCAGCCATAATTATTAGGCCACCCAAGTTTTAAAAAAAATTATGTATTTCATACTATTTTTAGTATTTATTGCCAAATGGATAATTGTAATTGAAAATAGAATGTTTTTTTTGTTAATACTGCACAATAACATGTGTATCAAATGAACTGTTCTGGTGTCCAGTTTTTGTGCTCTCTTCCCCATGCTAGTCTCTTCTTCTTATTGCCTGGCTGCCTTGTAAAATTTTGGAAAGTAATAATAACAAAGGAAACATTCTGTTTTCATTTGGAATTATTCCCTTCGCAATAAATACTAAAAATAGTATGAAATATATCTTTTTTTTTAAAAGAACTGGAGTGGCCTTATCATTATGGCCGGTAGTGTATATCAGTCAATGTAGGCTTAACAATGAATGAGACTGATGCCTATTAATTGAGGTATAGAATGGATGTCTGCTCTTAGTCTCAGAGACATGTCATGTCATAAAAGAACAAATGAGAACTTATTAGATAAGCTCTAATATTGGCCTGAAAGTTACCTGAAAATATTTGGGTTAAGTTGAACATATGAGCAAAATTAACAAGTTCATTTGCTGTCATGATGTTATATCAGTCAGTTAAGTGCCATACGTGATACATGCTTGGCCGATCATGTCTCAAAAGAGACACGATTGACTGGGTAGAAGATTATCCTGCAGTAGGTTGCCATTGCTTTCTGTGGTAGACTGGTTGCCGACCAAGGCTATAGAACCCAATTTGTCCTGCTATTTAACCCATAACTAGAAGGAATAAATGGCTTAATACCTTTCCCAAGGGTATTTGCGCGTAAGTGAATGCAATGAATTCGGCTGTAATGCGAACTCAGCTCCCCGATTTCTCGTTCTGAGCTAATATCCAATACACCACAACGCACATCCACACATGTTATATACACAACCAAAAAACTCGTGCGTATAATTTAGTCAAGAATATTCTTTTTAATCATTTTACTCCAAATAGGGTGGGAATGTCACGAGCATGTAGATTTAAGGGGTGAAAATTAGAGAAAAGACTGAGTATAAGGAGGATTGAGAAAATAAAAAATTCATGTAGTCAAGACACCAGGGTAAAAAGCTCATCAGAGAAGTTGCCATGAAAATATTTGTAGAAAAGGCAGTGAGAAGCCACGTCATGTTGGTGAAAAAGTGACTGAAGATGCCATGTCAGAATCAATTACATTATAAATTCTTTTTTGGATTTTGTTTGATTTATTGATTGATTGTTTTGTTTGACGGCATTCCAACCTTAGTGATCATTTTATGCCGAAAATGATTTTGAGTGATTTTCAAAGAATCTTGAGTTAATTGTGCTTCTTGGTTTGGGTAGGTGTCTTGAAGTAGTTTAGCATCTTGAAGGAGGCAGCATCATGGAGGTATATAGCTTCATGGAGGTATATAGCTTGGTATATTTGTGGTTATTTCAATCTTTTCTAGATCTTGTTATACAGACCAGCTTCTCTTACATATTCAAGTATTTTTGAAGGTTTTAGTTGGAGGAATACTTCTTTCAGGTTTGTTTTTTTGGAGTACATTTGGTGAGTTCGCTTCATGTCTAAACAATTTGTCAAAATGTAGCATATTGTATTGGCCTCCTGGCATGTATACAGATTAAAGCTGCCTCCTTTCTTTGGATTTTGTCAAGAACCTCGAGATGAATAGCAAGAACACCAGACCAAATATGACTGCAGTATTCAATGTACAGATGAATGGTAGATTTGTAAATATGCAAAATGGACTCTGACGAGAAATATTTTTTGGCATAACGCAGTCACCTAACTTTCCTTGCAGTAGATGTACATATTGATTCAGTGTAGTTATTCCTTTGCAAGTCAATTGAAAAAGTGAGGCCAAGGAGGTATAGTGTGTTACTCTCTACGAGTCTAGCATCAGCCATGCTGATAGATGGCAAGAAAGTATTTAAGGGAAAACACTTATTTAAGTTATGGTTCATCCATAGTTACATACTGTTTGGGCTTACGGCCATATCACGTTGAATACACCGGTTCTCGCTCAATCACCGAAGTTAAGCAACGTTGAGCCTGGTCAGTACTTAGATGGGTGACTGCTTGGGAATACCAGGTGTTGTAAGTGTTTAGTGACAGATGTGCATTGTGGTGCAGTGGATATCAGCTCGAAAAGAGAAATTGGTGAGCCGAGTTCAAATTCCAGTTGAATACCCTGCATTCACTTAAGCACTGTTACCCTTGTGAAAGGTATTAATCCGTCCCTTCCTTCCAGTTATGGGTTATAACAGAGTAGGACTTGGGGACCCTGCCTTTAAAAACAAACCCTAATGAATCTTGATACTCGTAAAGAAAAAAAGTATTACTAGACACAAAACTTATATAAAAACAACAATAAATTGTTGAAAGAAAAATGGTATTACCAGCAATAAATAAATAAAATTTAGTTGGCAATAAATGACCCGCCAAGGTTGATATGCCATAAAACAAAACAACCAACCAACCAACATATTGTTTTGTTTTATTTTACAGTATTTTGGTTTGTAATCATAACGTTTTCTTCTATCATGTGCCATGTCCCTTAAGGACGTGAGTGGTCATGGTTCTCTACAACTTTCTGTCCTTTGTACCCCCAGGTGAATAACACGTAGCACCTTCTTGGGCTAATGTTTTCCACTGACATAAAGGGAAAAGATTATATCGAATCATTTACTAGGAATACTAAGCAAATTGGTTCAATTTTTCTTATCAGAATATATTTTATGCATATGTAAGTTTACCATTCATCCATGCATTTAATATTGTTGCCACATCTAGTCTGGTGCTTCTGCTATGTATTTAAAAATATCTCTCTCCAGACTGGTTTTAAATTAAACATTTTCCTTCTCCTAAACTGGTTGCTACCTCAAGACAAAAGAGCCCACTCTGCCCTACTATTTAATCTATATCTGGTGGAAAATAGTTTCATGCCTTTTCCCAAGAGAATTATCATGAAGTGAACAAAACAGAATGAATGCTACATTCACTCACATTCTTCTATATTCCAATTATAAGGAGGAAGTTTCACTCATTTTCCTAAGAACTACCACTTTGCGTGTATGTGTTTCTAAACCTCTTCAAATCAAGTTTCAACCATTAACTATCTTCCTTATACTCATAATTTCTACTTTCTAACACATCTTTTCATATCACCTAATTAATTTAGTAATTCTCTTGAGTGGCTCTTGAGCCTTGAATTGGGTGAACTTTACTGGCAAGAACTAAACTCAGCATGCTTAATTCATTTTCCTCACTGATAAACATTACACTATCCATGTCTCCAGGAAATGCACTTAAGATATATGATAAAAGCAACCATTTCTAAGAGATTAAACTTTATTTTTGTATTTTTATAAAAAGAATTTACGAGGTTTGTTTTCTATTTGAATCTGACTTGTGATTATTTGTATGACTGAAAATTGAAAAAAAAATATTTTCAGGAAATCTGAATAGAAAATGTACAATCTAAAATTCACTCGCTAGACAAAGATTTTTAATCTTATAAAAAGTGAATATCACTCACATGTAGAAGAAATCACTTATAGATAAATCTTGTTACCTACATGAGATTTTGAAGATCAGTGCTTGTAAAATTTAAAAAATATGTTTAACTCACTTCTATTCTTTGCCATAATCAAATTAAGAACAGATTTCTTTTTCATATTTATTTATGGCAAGAAATAATTTCTTCAGGAAAAGTTGTATTAATTTCAGAAACTAACGCAAGAAACGTAAGAAAACTGTAAGTTGATATTGGTTTGACATCAGCACGAGAAATACTACCATCTTTTCAACTGTAAAATGAAAATTTAAAAATCTGAATCTTGCATATTTCTCTTTGTTTTACTTGAATAAGCCATGTAATAAAGTTTCATCAATGTTAACATACAAGTAGAATTCCTCGGGCAATGATGAGCTGAAAAGTAAAAAAAACTTTTATTGATTTTACGAAGATTCCAGTGGACATTTTTTCTGATTAAATATCTTAAACAAGTGAAGTTTTTAGCCACAAGACATTAGCCACAAGATATTAGTTAGATTATAGCTGACACATGTATTGAAAAAATATACACCTACAAAATGCAATATATGTATGACCTGCATCTACGAACAAAAGAGAGATTTGTGTTTGGACAAACAATCAAACTCTCTTGTATTGCATAGGAACATGTTGGATGTTGGACATAACTTTGATTTCACTAATGCCATTCTAATTAAAAAGAACATAATTCTTTAATCAGAAAATACTTTGAAAATTGAGGTATCAAAGGTGAAAGCTTAGAAAAATTACCATGAAAATATTGTGAATGTGTGTTGTGGTGCAGTGAATATCGACTCTGAACAACAAATTGGGGAGCTGAGTTCGAACTCCGGTTGAATTCCTTACATTCATTTATGCACAAATACCCTTGGGAAAGGTATTAAACTGTCTCTTCCCTCCATTTATGGGTTGAATAATAGGACAGATTGGGTTATATAGCCTTGGCTGGCAACCAGTTTACCGCAGAAAGCAATGGCAACCTACTGTGGGATAATCTTCTGCCCAGTCAGTCATGTCTCTTTCGAGAAATGATCATCAAAGCGTGTATCACGTATGGCACATAACTGACTGATTGAATATAATAGTTGGAAGCATGATTAAGGTTTCTACTGGGCATAAAGTGGGGGACCAGTTTATATCGTTATAAAATAATAAACTGATCCCTCACTAATTACTACTTAATGATATAATACATCTCTTCCCCCTCTAGCTCCGAGTCAAATAATAGGACAGATTGGGTTCTATAGCCTTGGCTGGCAACCAGCCTACTGCAAAAAGCAATGGCAACCTACTGTGGGATAATCTTCTGCCCAGTCAGTCATGTCTCTTTTGAGACATGATCGCCCAAATCATGTATCACATATGGCACTTAACTGACTGACATGCGATCTATGTTATAGTGATAGGAAAGTGACTGAGGCTGGGATGCATATTCTTCTTTGGATTTTATAAAGAATCTCTAAATACATAGCAGAAGCATCAGGCCAGATGAGGCAGCAATATTCAGGCTAGGATGCATTGTGGGCATTCATTTTTATAATTGAAAACTTAGTGTTTTTTTTTTTTGTTTTATAATCATATTGCCCCAAGCAAGACTTTTAATTGCTACTGTTGTTCAGGGGTTTAAAGAGGAGGAGATTGACAGGTTATTGGGGTGTCAGGAAGTGGGTAAGAGAAGGATGAGAATACTGATGAGAGTGGAGTGGACAGAGAAAGGAGCATGAGAGAGAGAGAGAGAGAGAGAGAGAGAGAGAGAAGGGATGCAGGTTAGTGAGATAGGAGATGACTATTGACTTTACATTTAAATTCTTGGAGATTATAGCTGTCAGGAAAGCAAGTAAACGGAAGGGAATTCCACAGGCGGGAAGTGTAAGAAAAGAAGCTGATGGAGTAGAATTTGCATTTACAATTTATTGGTTTCACAGTAAAAGGGTGGGACCTAGTTACTAATTATGTGGCTAGAGTAAATTTATATATAGGGGGCACCAGTGAGCTAAGTTTATTGGAGCAGAAGCCGTGAAAGTATTTGTAGAAGAGACACAAGTAAGTCACAAAAAGGAAGTTACTGTATCCAAGCTGCCAAGTCGGGATCTATCACATTACAGATTCTCCGTTGGATTTTGTCAAGAATCTCTAGGTGGATAGCAGGAGCACCCGACCAGATATGACAGCAGTATTCAATGCACGGGCGGATGGTAGATCTATATATATGCAGGATTGTTTCAGGCAATGAAATCATATTCCACAATGTTTATGTAAAACTCAACATGTATTTAAACACATGTATTTAATCATAATGTCTCATTATATAACAAAAACATTAAAAAGAACTCCCGCCTCGTCAATTATAACTGTAAATGCTTTTGAAGTAGTAGTGATAAAAACCTTTCTAAATAGAGCAAAACCTCACGACCTGTTCCCTGAAAATATTGTTCAGCTTATGGCCGTATCATGTTGAAACATTGGTTCCAATATGATTGCCAAATTAAGCAACACTGAACCTGGTCTGTGCCTAGATGGGTGGATGCTTGTGAATAACAGATCCTGTAAGCTTTAATGTGCAAAGAACAAGGCTCCAATTCCAGTTGGGTTCAATACATTCACTTACGCACAAAAACCCTTGGGAAACGTATGAATCCACCTCTTCTCTCAATAGCTCAAACTTATATCACTAAATCATTATTATCAAAAATAAAAATTCTTACAATCTAAAAATATTTTCTGGCATTAAATAACCTGCAAAGGGTTGATAAACCATAGAAAATGAATCAATCAAAATATATTTTTCAGCAAACTTAAACATATAAAACAAACACTGGTTAACAGTTATGGGGAAACACATCTATTTCTCAGATAATGGACTCTCCCTTCTATATTAATGTTATGGTGAAACACACCTATTCCTCAGATAATGGACTCTCCCTTCTATATTAATGTTATGGTGAAACACACCTATTCCTCAGATAATGGACTCTCCCTCCTATATTAATAAGTGTTAACAGGAAGTTAACAGGAAGTTAATAGGAGTTCTTGAGAAGTTCTTGGGAAGTTCTTTAGAGTTCTTTTGGAGTTCAGTAAAACTACTAGGCACTTGATATTAGTCAGCAGTTAGCGGAATACTAAGGAGTCAGCTTTCAGTGGAAGATTACCAAGTTCCTAACATTTTGGGTACGTTAAGTCGATCAGCAACCGACACAGCTCGATTATAACCTTCAGTGTGAAAACTACGCCACAACATTAACAATAATTTTTCTAACTATAATATCAATAACGAAGATTCTTCCTGCCAAAATAAACTGACACCAATGATAAAAATACATCACAACAAAACTTTAACACCTTTTACTGCCACCAGAAAATTATAAAGAAGATGAATTTCCCATAAATTTATTTCATCTCATCATCATCATTCGATGACCTTAACTGAGATAGAACTCACTACACCCTTCCAGTATTCCCTATTTGTCATAGCTCCTGTAAGGTCTTCCTTGGCAATAGATGTATCTCTGTGTATCCTGTCTGGAAAGGTTAATTTACGAGATCGATTGTGAGATGATGGGTGCCTCCATAATACAAACGATGAAACAAGTTCATCTGTAGCACGTGCACATTGCCCAGCAAACTGGACACGTCTCTTTTGAACTAAGGTTGATACTCTTGGTAGGTCTCCATATATCATTTCTAGAGTTGGGTGGTTTTGCCATGAAAGATCAAGTACTCTTCTGAGAAGACAAGTATGATATCCATCTAAAGAGCGCTGTTGTTTTGCTGAAAGAGTCCAAGTTTCAGATCCACAGAGTAAGATTGGTTCAATAAGCGTGCAAAAAACTTGGATTTTGATCTTACGATCAAGATTGGATTTTTGGATCTTATCCATTTTGTTACAAGCAATTTATTTTATTTCATCTATCTACCCGGCAAATGTGTAAAAATTACAATATGCTATAGGAAAATAAAATTTGCCAACCTTATAATTATCAATAACAATGTGCTGATAATATTCAGACATATCGACATAGCATTGTAATTTATCAGTTTCATTTCCCAGCACAAAACTGTGATTCTTGTAATAAGCAAAAAGCTTCAAATGCATAGATTGGTCACATAATAACCTAGTTATGTAGAAATCCACAACTCACTTGGGTGATCTTAGTTCAATAAAGAAGCACTTAAACACAACTTCCACTCCCATAAGAAAAATCCTTGTAGATAACATTGTTATCTAAATCTAATCTAAACTTATTTATAAATGTAACTTTGTGTGTGTGTGTATCTGTTACCTATAGACTCCGAAACGTCTGCAAGTGTTCTTAGCTAGCTTTTATATCAAGGTACCCCTGATAAATATCAAAAATCGATAATCAAAAAAATCAGGTTATAGAAGAAGTGGTCTGATTTTAATCAAATTTCATACTCATACACAAAGACATAAGAAACAATATTCAGAAGTTTCAAGGTTGCATGTTCTTACAGTAGTGCATAAAATTGATAATATATATATATAAAAGACAAGATGTTTGTGTGTGTGTCTGTTTATCTGCCTGTATGTCTGTATTTTTTCAGCCCTTTTATTTTAGTTTTTGCTTCAGGTTTGGCTCTAAGTAGGTATAATTGTAGTTCTTAGTCTCAGCCATGATACCATTTACTCAGAGGACTTATTTAGTCTTCAAAATTCAGTTTACAACGAAAAAAACTTATTTGATATCGATACCAGGAAATTTTTCAGTCTATGGTTTTGTTTTAACTGGAAACAACTATTGTTTTTTAGTCATTCGTGCCAACGTTCAAAGAGTCTGAGCTCCAGGACCATGGATTAGTTTTAAAGCTTTCATTACACCCGAGCAATGTCAGGTTATACTGCTAGTTCTAAATAATTTAGTTTTAAAATATAATGGAAGCAATTTTTTTTAAAGTGCTTTAAGCCAATGCTTAATATCACTTGCTCTGAAACAAACCAGAACATATTGTGTCCTGAAAGCCCCTCAGGATGAAACTACTACTAATTCTATAAAACACAGTTTATAATTACTACTACTTCTATAGAGCACAGCTTAGAATATAAATGTAGAAAATATAATCAGTTTCTTATGGTTTGTAAGAAGATTCCCTGAGAAATGACAGGACAAAAAACCTGTTCCTCAACAGGATGCATAAAATCCAAGGAAGGGACAATCATAGTAGAGAAAGAGGAAATACTCCAGCGATGGGAAGAATACATAAAGGATCTCTTTGGCGACAAGAGAGAACAACCGAGAATACACAAGGAGATGGATGGACCGGAAATACTAAAATCCGAAGTGGAAGCTGCAATGGCCAAAATGAACAGAAATAAAGCACCTGGCCCAGATGGCATAGTGATAGAGCTGCTGACAGCCTTAGAAGACTATGGCATAGAAAAGATTACCGACATAATAAACGAAATTTATCCATGATCGCCTACGTCCTGAAGGGACAGGGCACATGGAAGAAGAAGAAGAATCTGTTTCCTCCAACCCTTTTGTAAAGTCACAGATACAAGAATAATAATTCCTTCAAAAAATACTGTGTCACACACTTTTTCTTCGCAACACTTATCACAGAATGCTTAATATATACCCATATAAATATTGTTTTTACATGTCACGTGATACTAGCAGCATGATACCTCTAATTACATCAAGACATGGTTGACTATATTTGCTCTCTGGCGATCTGTGTTCAAAACCAAATGTCAGCAGCAACACTTTATTCTAAAATAACAAACCCTCAACTAACAGAGTAGCGTAAGTAACAATTCAATAACATGTGTCTCTTGTCACTATCGCAGTCGCAGTCGCAGTCACAGTCTCTCTCTCTCTCTCTCTCGCTCTCTCTTTGTCACCTCATTAAGCACATTTAATATGAGTGACAGTTCAAACTTCCATAGGTTGAAAGAGATTTTTTGTGAAAGTGTATCTTACTCCAAGACTTGTCTTTTTTTAAATATATAACTCATAAAGTCACCATTTTCTTTTAGATAACTGGTGCCTCTATAACAGGTGTTTACTCGTGCAACCAGACTGGCAACTGGGCCTCACCCATTCACAGTGAGGCAAGAGTGTTGTTGATATTATAAAAGTTTATCATCTATAATGATCCTAACTTTGGCTTTTATAGTTTTAGCATGATTGTAAGGTTAGTTTTTTAATGTGTTTGCATTTTACTGCCACTGGTTTAATAGTATGCTGCTGCTCATGTATTTAATGATTTTCATTTTTTCTTGAAGACAAAGGAAACATGGTTCCTTTACCAATTTAGATGATCTGGCCTGTTTGAGGATTTTCCATTTAACTTTAGGTGTTTTATTTTCATTTTCTAACTTCAAGAAATACTTATAAAGTGATATCATACTTTGTTTGTCCTGGTTATTGAAGGATGAAATGGAAAAAAATTTGAGAAGATCAGGCAAAGTCTAACACCCTTCTTTTCTATATACATATTTTATTTTTTAATACTTTTTTTTAATATATCAATTTCAGCTTACACCACCCTTGGCAGCATTCCCTGTTCTGTCAGCCAATCTGACACGCTTTTTACTTCCTCTTTCTTTTTTCCTCTTCCCCCATTTTTTCTTTCTTTTCTTTCTCCTTCTGTTTCCTTCTTTCTTTTTTTTTTCTTTTGCTACCTTAATTCGGTTTTCTTTACACATATACACACTGAAACAAATAATTGAATTTTACCATAAAGATTATGATCGCAATGATGCGGATGTTAGTTTCAATTGTTGGAATGGCCATATGATCTTGGAAAATTTGAATTTTTTATATATAATAAATATTGGGTCTGTAAATAAATAATTTTACTTACATTAATATTTAATTTTTAATAATTAATATTAACAGGATCTCTTTGGGGTTTTACTTTCCGGCTGCTTCCTTTCAGATTTATATATATATTATGTTCCCATGTGAAATTTTATTATGCAAGTCAATGTCTTCATAATAAAATGATGTTCAAAATATATTTACATGAAAAATATACCATGTAATTTCAGTTGTTGTAGTGCAGTGGATATCGGCTTGGAACAACACATCAGGGTGCCAAGTTCAAATTTCAGTTTAATTCCTTGCATTCACTTACGCACAAATACCCTTGGGAAAGGTATTAATCCGTCTCTCCTCTTCAGTTATAGGTTAAATAATAAGACAGATTGGGTTCTAATGCCTTGGCCAGCAACCAGTCTACTGCAGAATGGAATAGCAATGGATAATCTTTTGTCCAGTCAGTCATGTCTCTTTCAAGACATGATCACCCGTGATGTATGGCACTTAACTGACTGAATAATCATTTGTGCCAAAAGTATGTTTCTACTTGCAACCAAAAAATAGTAAATGTATTTGTTTTTTTCACGTTTATTATAAACAACATTGCATGTGGCAGAACGAGTGCCTTTTTTAAAAGTAATGGTTGTTCTGTTAGTAAAACATTGTGATGATAAATAAAAAATCACAGACAAATAATTAGTTTACAAATGTGCGTGGGTGGTGCAGTGGATATCAGCATGGAACAAGAAATCAGAGAGCCGAGTTCGAATTCCAGTTGAATTTGTTGCATTCATTTATGGAAAGGTATTAATCCTTCTCTTCCCTCCAGCTATGGGTTGAATAGCAGAACAGATTGGGTTCTATAGGCTTGGTTGGCAACTAGTCTACCGCAGAAAGTAATGGCTACCAATTGCGGGAAAATCTCCACCCAAGCATGTATCCTGTATGGCAAATAACTGACTGATTTAAAATTTATTTGGTGGTTTGAGATTTTATTATACAATTCCAAGAGTAAACCAAATATTTTATTATAATAGATGCTTACTTTTTATATTTAAGATTTATAATGATTGCCATAAATAATGAGAAACATACAACCACAAACTTTTATAAAGTTATTGAGTAATGGGAACACATGTTTGGAAATTACAAAAATGTTGCACAGAAATCAGAAAAGAATCAAAACTTAATCTGAAAATATTGGCATGGTAAGACCAAGAAAGAACTGTCTTTAAAAATGTCGCAAACAAATATAGTTTTAAAGTATGCAATATTTATTGATATAGTTAAAGCGATCAATATCAGGGATGGAGCATATCTAATCTTATTTATAAACAGAACTTTGTCTGTGTGCGCGTGTGTCCATTTCCTATAGACTCACCGATTTTCTTGAAAATTTACACAGTTGTACTATAAGCATCTGCGAGTGTTTCTCAGCTAGGTTTTGTGTCAAGGTACCTCTGATAAATATCGAAAATCGATAATCAAAGAAATTGGATTATAGACGGAGTGGTCCGATTTTAATCAAATTTCATACACTCATAGACAAAGACATAAGAAACGATATTCAGAAGTTTCAAGGTTGCAGTTCTTACAATAGTGCAGAAAATTTGATATCGATACCAGGAAATCAAAACTTGACTTACATCGATTCATTTTTTTTTTTCAGTCTATGGTTTCACTTTAACTGGAAACAACTATTGCTTTTTAGTCTTTCGTGCCAACGTTCAAAGAGTCTGAACTTCAGGACCATGGATTAGTTTTAAAGCTTTCATTACACCTGAGCAACGCCGGGCTATACTGCTAGTGTAAATATAAAAGGGAACATTAAGGTCAGTACCTAAACACCCATGGCATATATTTTAGGCATATTCCAAAAGATGCTGCACACTGCAATTGTCTCCCCAGACTGGTAATATCAAGAAGTCAACCTCCTGATAAATCAACCATGGTAAGATTCAAACCCAGGGCTCACAGTCAGAAAGCAAATATTCTAATACCCTAGCTATACAACCATATAGATTTAATCATTACATTTTTCTCTACTGTCCACCAGCTGTTTGAAAAAATAATAGTTCAGTCCAGACTCTCTAGTCTATAGCAGATGTTAAAACGCTTTGCTAGATATGCATGTGTGTATAATCTTGTCAGCACTAGCAAAACTTTTTTTCACCTTTTGGGCATGTGTTAAACTGAACTGGGAACATGCAGACTGTGAATTCCAATAGGCTGGCTCTCTCTTTTACTTTATGATGCAGTTGAGGTAGGGAACTAAAATTAGCACTTTGTGTAACAGGTGTACAAGATTTACGCAATACACTACACTCATTCTTGAACTCGCCAACAGAGTAAAATCAACTTTTTCTTCAGTTTTTACTGAGATTCTCTAAATACATTCCTCAAATTTTCACTTTCTTTCAGGAACTAGCCTTGAAGTTTTCTGTAACAAACTCATGTTAGTACAGACTCAAAATAGGCCCTGAGTTGCATGTCTTTCAAAGCTAGTCACATCCATGTTTTCACTGTTTCAGAACAGCTTGACATGGCCAGATACAGGCCTCTCTGCAACTTTTCCAGATCTGGATCTCTGTCAACTCTCTCGTCAATAAGTGTGACGATGATGAGGGGGACCAGAAGTCACCAGTTGACAAGATTCACTTTCCTATTGTCAAGAGATTCAATGTCTCGTGAAGACATTCCCTTGGCACATTTTGTTCTGGAAGTTGTATGCCACCAGCCATGCTGTGGTTTCTGAGGTAGTGGCTTCACTATTCATTACTTAGTTTTATTTTGTTTCCTCCCATCTCTTCTCAGCCTGCCTCCACCACCAGGAATTTTAAAGTAAGAGAACAATCTGTTAAGTGTTTCTCCCCAACCTCAACACATCCTTGCCTTATTTTACAGTATTTTCTCTAGAATTCCTGATAGAATAGAAATGTTTATCTTATTTTTGTTTCACTCTTTGTTTTGTTTGTCTATTTTTCTCAATTCAATTCAAGTTCAACACTTTAGGTTTTGTTCATCAACCCACTTCTCAACTTCAAACAACAACTCTGACTCTAAACCTAAGGTAATCAGTATCTAGAAAGAACACTCAGTTCAGAATCATGAGTGGAACTCATTCCTCCTCTTTGGCACGACTATAAGTGAGAACCTTGTTAAATGTTATTGTTAACGTTACATTAAAAATAAAATCCTATGCTGGATAAAAAAAAATTCGAGTCATTTTTGTATATTTTACATTACAATGTTTGAATTAAAGCAATTATTTTATGAGCATAAAAATTGTTTGAAAATGTTTTCTAAATCAAAAAAGGTAAACAGATCTGTATAAGCACCATGAGGCTCTGCATTGTGGTAAAAGTCAGATGGAAAACACTAACAGTTAAAGAAGAAAAATGATGGCGGACCTGAAGGAAATTACCACACATTTGAATTTTTTTTTTTTTTTTAGTGCAATCTTATCGATTACACCCTGAACTTTCCGATTGACAAAAAAAAAAAAAATTGAAAAATTTCAATATAACCAATTTTAGTGGGGGGCTCATTTTTTCATACAACGATATAGTAAATCGATCCTCCATTTTGGAACCACTCGCCGGTACATTACAACCACATGTAAATTTGTTGATTATCATTTTTTTTTTTTTTTCACTTTTTTCAGTGCATTCTTATCGATTAAACCCTAAACTTTCCGATTGACATAAAAAAAAATTTGTAAAAAATTCATCCAACCGATCGATCACTCGGCAATTAACTTTTTTTGCTTGTGCAAAAATTCAACAACTGAATCCTTTGCGAAATTTTGAATAAAGCCATTCTTGGAGTTTCCGAGGAAGATGTCATCGTAAGAACTAAAGAAAACTTGAAAAAGACAAAAAAAAAAAAAAGAGCAACAACTCGTCCCCCCCCCCCCCCCCCCAAAAAAAAACAAACAAACAAAGCGACCCCAACAAGAGTGATTCCAAACTGGGGGATCGATTTACGTTATATGAGAAACTGAGTCTCCTCTAAAATTGTTTAAATATTGATGAAACTTTTCCAATTTTTTAATTTTTTTTTGATAATCGGAAACTTTATGATCGATAAGACTGCGCTGAAAACAGTTTAAAAAAATACAAAACAACAAATTTAAAGGTGGTAGTTAGTCTCCTTCAGGTCTACCAAAAATGATAACAAAAACAATGCCATGGGATAAAATAAAAATTAAATTATTGAAAACGACAATATAAACTACCAAATAACATGATTTTAATTACCTTCAATTTCGCTTCTTTTTTTTTTTTCTCTAATTGATTGGCTGCAAAAATGCAAACAAGCTTTCATTTTTGTGTATGTTTCCTTTTGAAAGAAAAAGAATTTGGTTTTATTAATTTATTGTTGCACTTGATCTGACCTATTTTTATTTTCTAGACGAACTTTTTTTTAATAAACTCGTTTTTATTATGTAATTCTGACAATAAAAAATGACACATTTTATTTATTCTTTCCTTACAAATGACTGGAAAATTTACCGACATAGAAATGTAAATAAAAGGGAAGTAATCATCTAATCTCAAAATACATCGCTTCTCGGCCATTTCGCTCACGGAAGTACAAAGTAATCCCAAGCCCCGGCGGGCTTTCACTCCTGGCAATACCATTCTTTCGGGAGGGGACTTGGTTTACTGCCTGCCATTTGAGATGTCTCTAAAAGGAGAAGTGTCGAAGAAACTTGAGCAATTTTTACATTTTTTTTTACACCCACTTTAAACTGACCTTGTGTCACATGCAGTAGCGACGTAGGTGCACTGAAAAATATTCTCTCATATCAATTCAAATCTAAATAGCAGAAAAATTTTAATAAAATTTGGAGCATTTTTTTCATTTATAAAATATTTGACTTATAAATCTTAATTTTCTTTGATGGATAGATGAGGTTAAGGATTGTAATTGATAACAGAACACTTAGTGGAAATGTAGATGAGAAACTTTTAAAATAAATGACTTCAAACGTTGAAGGATTTTTAGCACCTAAAAAAAGGAGAGAAAGTGAAAATACTAGTTACATGTATACAGTCAGTCAGTTAAGTGCCATATATGATACATGCTTGGGTGATCGTGTCTTGAAAGAGTCATGACTAACTTTCTGCAGTAGATTGGTTGCCAACCAAGGCTACAAAAACCAATCTGTCCTGTTATTTAACCCATAGCTGGAAGGAAGAGATGGATTAATACCTTTTCCAAGGGTGTTTGCGTGTAAGTGAAAGCAACAAATTCAACTTGAATTTGAAATCAGCTCTCCGATCTTTCATTTTGAGTTGATATCCACTGCACCACAACATGCATTTTTGACGTATGTATACACGAACATCAAAAAAGGGTGAAAACTTTTATGTGCTTAGCTGTCCTGTGTGTATTGGAGTGTGGCAGGTGGTTGAATGAAATGAAGAAGTCAGTTTACCCTGCAATTTTGTATTATCAACTGATTTCTGAGGCAAAAAATGAGGGAAAAAGAGTTTATTTTCCCTCCTTTTATAGTTCTGAATAGAATGCCACCTAATGGCATTAAACAAAGTTCATTGGTAAGTAAAATGAGGTAATTTTACAAGTGTAAAAATTATAAGGCTTATAAAAACATAACTTGTAAATATATATTGAAAATTTTAATTTATGTCATAGACTTACTTATAAACTGTAAAAAATTTTAATTTAAATAGTTCATTTCTTATAAATTTGATTTGTTTGTAGCAAATCAGAAGGTATTTATCTATATGTCCACATAAAATAGAATGTGGCACAAAGTCAACTTTTAATGTAGGATTTCAGAAAACTGTTAAAAATTGTTCAAGTTTCTTTGACTCTTTCATTTTTTGGGTAATGGCCCCAGCTCCTTATGAAGGAAAAGTACTGTCTGGAGGTGGGATGATTCTAGGGTTTTGATTGTAGCCTATTAATTAATATACGGAATTTGACTAAATCAAATTTACAGGAATATGATAACCAATTATTTGCATGGTCATATCGTTTAAATAATTGTTTTATGGCTAAAGCTGATTTTTAGAGTTTTTTTTTTTTCATAATCGTATTGTCCCAAGCTAAGCATTTTACTGCCACTGTTGTGCAGAGGGTTACAGAGTAGGAAAGTTATGAGAAAGGGTGACAGTTTATATGGGGTGTCAGGAAGTGGGTAAGCGAAAGATGAGAATACTGATGAGAGTGGAGTGGATGGAGAAAGAAGCATGAAAGAGAGGATGCAGTTTAGTGAGATAGGAGATGACTATTGACTTTACATCTAAATTCTTGGAGATTGTAGCTGTCGGGGAAGCAAGTAAACGGAAGGGACTTCCACAGGCAGGAAGTGCAAAAAAAGAAGCTGCTGGAGTAGAATTTGTGTTTACATTTTATTGGTTTCCCAGTAAAAGGGTGGGACCTATTTGCTAATCCTGGGGCTTGACTAAATTCATATATCCGGGGTCACCAATGAGCTAAGTTCATGGAGCAGAAGCCGTGAAAGTATTTGTAGAAGAGATACAGGGAAGCCACATTGTGCCAGTGAGAAAGTGACTATATCTGAGCTGCCAAGTCGGGATCTATCACATTACAGATTCTCCGTTGGATTTTGTCAAGGACCCCTAGATGGATATCAGGAGCACCCAACCAGATATGGCAGCAGTATTCAATGCACGGGTGGATGGTAGATGTGTATATGTGCAGGATTGTTTCAGACGAGAAAAACTTCCTGGCCCTGTACAGAGAACCGACCTTCTTAGCAGCGGATTTAGCTATAAATTCTATATCGTCATTCTACTTGAAGTCTGTAGTGAGAGTTAAGCCGAGGACGTGCAGCGTTTTACTTTCAGGGAGATCCATGCTAATGGGGGTTAGGAGCGATTGTCTGTGATGGTTAATAGATAGCAGCTATGTTTTGGAAGCATTAAAATTCACAAGCTATTTCTTGCCCTAGTCCTTTTTAAGATCAGCAGCGAGGTTTGCTTTGTCAGCCTTGGCATTATATTGTGATGTAAATGTGGTGCCTTAGAGCATATAAAACAATATGAAATGATATTAAAAACTACTAAAAGTTAAAAAACAATTATTTTGATGATCAAGAAAAATCTCTATTATATAATGTAGTTTCAACGCAATAGAGCCGCCACACACAAAATAAGAAGCTCAATGGATACTTTGGGAGAGATATATAGAAAGTATATTTGATTTTCTTACCTTACATTGGATAGCCAGCATGCTCGCCTGATGCCCCTCCCCTGCAATTTATTCTCAGGTTAGTTGAAAGTTGAGGCCTATTGACCAGCAATCATTGAAGAACTAAAGTATGCTACCAGTGACAACCACAGGATCCTATCAGTTAAGTGCCATACATGATACATGCTTGAGCAGAAGATTATCCCACAGTAGGTTGTCATTCCTTTTTGCGGTAGACTAGTTGCCAGCCAAGGCTATAGAACCCAGTCTGTCCTATTATTTGACTCATAGCTAGAGGGTGAAGAGATGTATTATATTATTAAGTAATAATTACTGGGGGATCAGTTTATTATTTTGTAACAATAGAAAACAGATACCTTACTTTATGCCCAGTAGAAGCCGTAATCATGATTCCAACTATTATATTCAGTCAGTCAGTTAAGTGCCAAACATGATACATGCTTTGGGCGATCATGGCTCGAAAGAGACATGACTGACTGGGCAGAAGATTATCCTGCAGTAGGTTGCCATTCCTTTTTGTGGCAGACTGGTTGCCAGCCAAGGCTAAAGAAACCAATCTGTCCTATTATTTGACTCAGAGCTAGAGGGGGAAGAGATATATTATATTATTAAGTAGTAATTAGTGGGGGATCAGTTTATTATTTCATGACAATAGAAAACTGATCCTCCACTTTATGCTCAGTCGAATTCTTAATCATATTTTCAACTATTATATTCAGTCAGTCAGTTAAGTGACATATGTGATACATGCTTGAGCAATCATGTCTCGAAAGAGACATGACTTACTGGGGAGAAGATTATCCTACATTAGGTTGCCATTACTTTCTGCAGTAGATTGCTTGCCAGCCAAAGCTAAAGAACACAGTCTGTCCTGTTATTTAACCCATAACTGGAGGGAAGAGATGAATTAATACCTTTCCCAAGGGTATTTGTGCACAAGTGAATGCAAGGAATTCAAGTGGAATTCAAACTCAGCTCCCCGATTTCTCGTTCCAAACCAATATCCACTGCACCACAAATGCAGGTGATAAAAATTATAAAAGGGGAGTTGACTTAATACTGGACCAAGATGAAGAAATGCGTTTTGGGCTACTGCTAGTTATCTGAAAGAGTTCTTGTGGTCAAACTGAAGGGAAACCCTTCAACATCAATGTTATAGTTGTGTATGCACCAACAATGCAAAATCTGAGTATGAAATATAATTTTTGTACTCCATACTGAACAATGCCAAGGCTTTAGAATTATTATGTGAGACCTAAACACCAAAGTAAGCAAGGAGAGGGAAGGTGTAACAGTTAGCAACTTCGGACTTGGAAACCACAATGACCGAGGAGAAAAATGGGTCCAATGCTGCACAGCTAATGATGAAGTAATAACCAACACCTGGTTTCAAGAATACCTAGAATGATCATGATCAGAAGGTGACACGAAAAACTAAATTGACCATATAACTATAAACCAGATATTCAGGAATGCTGTGGTTCATTGCAAAACTTATTCAAGTGCCAACTGTGCAAGCAACCACTTCTTAAACTAAGGAAGAAACTTCAGAGATTGAAGAAACCTAATGCAGCACCCAGACTGCAATACAACAGACACGTGAATGACCTCAACCTGCAGGGAAAATACATGGTCAGCATGAAAAAAAATACAAGGAACAAATTAGAAATGGAAATTTCAAATAGGACTCACTAAAGGAAGCGTTAGTGACATCATCAAGCAACATTGTCCGAAAGAAAAACAGATGCAGAAGCTAAAATGAAGGGATCACAGATGGGATTTTTGACATGATGCAAGAGAGACAGAAAACAATGCCAAGACATGGAATGGAATACAGAAAACTACACAAAGAAATAAGGAGCAAATACAGACAGGCTAAAAAGGAATGGCTTATCGACAAATGTACTGAAATAATTAGATTCAGCATGATTAATAGAGGACATGCATAAAAAAATTAGAGAGCTAACAGGACATGCTATAAAATCCAAGGAGGAAACACTCATATTAGAGAAAGTGAAAATACTTCAGCAATAGGAAGAATATATATTCCACGACAAGAGAGAGCAACCAACAACACACAGAAATAACAATGGATTGAAAATATTAAAATATGAAGTGGAAATTGCACTGGTCAAACTGAATAGAAACAAAGCAGCAGGATTAGATAGCATTGTAACACAGATGCTGACAGCCTTAGACAATTCCGGCACAGACGAAATTAATCAAATAATAAATGAAATCTACAACAGTGGTGATATACTAGAAGACCTAAGCAGATTGATTTTCATAACACTGTCTAAGAAGTCAGTTGTAAAGGAATGTGAACTCCACCAAACAATCAACTTAAGAAGTCATATAATGAAACTCATCATCCGAACTCTGATAAATAGAGCACACAGCAGATTCATGCCAGAGATAGGACAAGAACAGTGCGGTTTTGTCAAGGACATTGTAACAAGGAACACGATATTTATGATTAGAATGTTATCAGAAAAGGCAATAGAGATGCAGAAGGGCGAGTACCTGTGTTTTATAGACAATGCAAAGGTATCCAACAAAGTACGCAAGAAAGTCTTGATAAAGATTCTTGGCAATTTGGACATATTTGAGAAAGACATTAGAGGAACAAAGAACCTATACTGGCAGTAAACTGCCTGTATACAGAAAGGAAACAATTTCAGCAGTTATGCAAAGAGAGAAAGAGTTGTAAGGCAAGGATGTGTCTTCTCATCAGATCTATTCAACTTATACAGCGAGACAATTCTGAGAGCTTTAGAAGTCCTGCCAGGATTCGTCATTGGTGGCCATAATTTAAACAATATGAGATACACAGATGATATAGTGCTGATAGCAGACACAGAAAGGAAACTACAAGACCTCCTACAGAAGGTAGCTAAAGAAAGTGGAAAAGAATGATTACATATAAACTACAAGAAAACTGAATGCATGGTCATCAGTTAAAAGAGGAACTGAACATGCCATCTATAGGCCGAAAATACTAAAATCAAACAAGTACAGAAATTCGAATACCTGGGAAGTGTTCTAACAGAGAACAGAAAGTGTGACACTGAGATCTGAAGGTGTTGGTTGCTTGGTTGTTTTGTTTTTATGGCAAATCAACCTCGGCGAGTCATTTATTGCCAACTAAACTTTATTTATTTATTGCTGGTAATACATTTTTCTTTCAACAATTTATTGTTTTTTATATAAGTTTTGTGTCTAGTAATACATTTTTCTTTTTGAGTATCAAGATTCATTGGGATTTGTTTTTAAGGGCAGGGTCCCCAAGTCCTACCCTTGTTATTTAACCCATAACTGGAGGGGAGGGACAGATTAATACCTTTCCCAAGGGTCCCAACAGAGAACAAGGGAACAGGTGAAGAGGCTCATCCTTTGTTCCCTGTTTAGGATGTGCTTTCTCTTTTCCAATCTTTTCACTCTCACGTAGCCCCCTGCACATCAGTGGCATTACTGCCTTGCTTGGGGTGATATGATTAAAAAAAAAGGGGTATTCAACTAGAATTTGAACTCAACTCACAGATTTCTCTTTCTGAGCCGATATCCACTGCACCACAACGCACATCCATCACTATACGCTTACAGCACTTGGTATTCCCAAGCGGTCACCCATCTAAGTACTGACCAGGCTCAACGTTGCTTAACTTCGGTGATCGAATGAGAACCGGTGTATTCAATGTGATAGGCCGTAAGCCCAGATCTGACGGTGTATTGTCTTGGCCACGAATGCATTCCAGAAAGGCAAGACCAAAAATGTGAAAAGTCAGTTAATTCTTTGGTATACAGAATAATACTGCAAAAAGTCCTATTCCCATGATTGAAAAATAATTTGCTAAATTTGTTGTTTTTCAACAAGACAATGTTGAGAGACACACACTTAAAACCTACCCGCACTTCCTACCCATGAATCGAGAACAGCTGTATCAGCGTCATTTTTTGGAAGGCCTGACCAGGGTCCACATTTGAATTTCATAGAAAATATTTAGTCTCACATTAAATAAATTAAGCATGAATCATAATTTTTTAATCAAGTTGTTGAAGTCATTGACATTAATAAAATGCTTTTGAAAGTTTACCCACAATGCTTAAGTATTTAAAAAAATAAAAGGTAGAGTTAATTTGTGTGTGTGTGTGTGTGTGTGTGTGTGTGTGTGTGTGTGTGTGAGTATATATATATATATTACAAAAAAGTGAAAGAACACATAGATTAAAAACCCACTATTCAAGCATTTACTTTTATAAAGAGTGCTTGATACAGAGTAGAGCTTAATATTGTAATTTTGTTATTACAAAGGTTTATAAAAGCATAATATCATTACACAAAGATTTTCATGTTTCAGAAGAAAACTGTTTCTCTTCAGGTGATATGTTAAAATAAATGGTGAAAACAATTTATTTTTGAAAATATAAGAGGAATTCATGGTTATTTAAAAAATTAGGGAGTGGTAGTTGGAGGAAATGCATTTAGGTGTGTCAAAATTGTTCAATCAAAAATGAGTATTATATCACCATGGAGATTTAATATTTGGGTTATGAAAGGGGGCAGGATGGTTTAAATCTAGACATGTCACTTTTTAATTTTTTAAAGTTGACTTGGAAACAAGAAATCAGAAAAGCAATCCACCAGCAAGAAGTGTGAGGGAAGAAACTCTTTGCATAGAACTTACAGTTACATCAATTTTTAACTACCAAATTTAAATATTTTTCTTGTTAAATAAAATTCTTTTTCTGTTAAAACCAGTTCATTAGCAAACATTGTTGCACCCTTTTTGCATTTTAGCACCAAAGTCCAGATGAAATGTGATCTTATAAAAATAGAGAGAATTACTTCTGATAATACGTTAAACAAAATGCATGAAATCCACCTTTTTTTTTTTTTTTTTTATATAATCTGGACACATTCATAATTTCTGGACACATTCTTCAATGCGTCTAATATATTTGAAATATAATTAAGGTAAATAATTACTTGCTTCTGTGTAATCAGATAATTCACACAATTACTTCCCTTGAATTTTTAAATTCTCTAATGTATTTTTATGGTATTTCAAAATTTTTTGCAACTCTAAATATTCCACATAATCAGATAATTCACCCCTCCATGTGATCACATATTTTCATGTTTGCACGTGATCACATTATTATTTCCCTTGAATTTTTTAAAAATTTTCTTAACGTTTATTTAGTTCTTCAGAATGTAGTAACACGTTTCAGCTACAAGGCATTTGTTGATGTTTAAAATTGTAAAACTGTTAAATTTGACCCTGATGATGCACGATGACATTTGAAAGTACTCGGTTAACATATGGACAATATTTGTATAAATATAATTTTGAAATAAAAATGCCTCATTAGAAAATATGAGAAAATACAAAAGAAAATCTGCAAAACTAAGTTGTCTCTATTGTTTAATACGTGTTTAAAAGAAAGGATACTGCAAAAATACACGTACTTTATACATATATATATATATATGGTCCCACCATAGCCACCGAAACCGTGACATCACCCCAGTTGTTGTATGTTAAAAATTGGTGTTGGAGACAAGAGAGACAGAAATACTGAGTAAAATAATGGGTTGGTGTTCAAATATACATCGAATATGAATTGGATTCAAACAGAAGGAGAAGTGAATACAGTCTTTCTTATATGATTTTTTTTATAGATGTGTAGAATGTCATTTGTGTATATAGAAAAGAAAAATGAGATTTTTTTTTTATAATCATATCACCCCAAGCAAGGCATTTTACTGCCACTTTTTTGCAGGGGGTTACATAGGAGGAAAGTTATGAGAAAGAGTGACAAGTTATAGGGGGTGTCAGGAAGTGAGTAAGAGAAGGGTGAGAATACTGATGAGAGTTGAGTGGACAGAGAAAGGAGCATGAGAGAGAGGATGCAAGTTAGTGAGATAGGAGATGACTATTGACTTTAAATTTAAATTCTTGGAGATTGTAGCTGTCTGGGAAGCAAGTAAATGGAAGGGAATTCCACAAGTGTGAGAAAAGAAGCTGCTGGAGTAGAATTTGCATTTACAATTTATTGGTTTCCTGGTCAATAAATGGAAAAAAATTACATTGAACTGCTATATTGATAAAAAAAAACAGCACAATGATGATAAACTTCAGGAGTAGGAAGTACACTAAAAAAAAAGGGACAGGTTTTTATAACACATCTCCTACAGAAGGTAGCTGAAGAGAGTGACGAGAAAGGATGACAAATAAACTGAAAGAAAACCGAATGCATGGTCATCAGTAAAAAGGGCAGCCCAATATGCCAAATACAGGGATACTAAAATCAAGCAGTACAAAAATTTAAATACCTAGGAAGTGTTATAACAGAAGACGAAAAGTGCGATACTGAGATCCGATAGGCGGATTGGCACAGCGAAAGAAGCATTCCAGAAGTTGACTAAAGTATTAGAAACAGGAAAATTTCACTAGAAATAAAGAAGGGAGTACTGGATTGCTACGTGCTGTCTGTCCTTCAATATGGAAGTGAATGCTGGACAATATCATCAAAAATGAAGGAAAAACTTGAAGCAACTACAAATACCATGGATCGAGCATGTGAGTGATGATGAGGTTTTGGAAATGATGGAAACAAAAAGTAAATTAATACTGAACATCAGGAAGAGACAGCTAAAGTTGCTGGGGCGGGCAATGAGGAAAGAGGGCTTGGAGAACCTGATACTAACAGGCAAGATAGAGGAAAAAAGAGACAGGGGAAAGTAGTGGATAACATATTTGAAGGACCTAATCAGGTAGATGATGGAACGAGGAGTTCATGGTGTAACAGAAGAAAGCGTGCTAAGAGTCACCAGGGTTAGGGAGATGGGGAAAGCCATGATCGCCTATGTCCTGAAAGGATAGGGCATATAGAAGAAGAAGCTCACACCTGATTGGGTAATGTAAATTGAAACTTAACCACACCAAATATCAATATTTACCCACCCTTCTTCCAGCCCAGAGCTGTTAGGGTAAGTAACTTAACATATTGGATTATGACAACTTTAGTTATTTGATTAGAGTAGCTTTACAATACATGTAGGATTAGTTGGGGGTTCACTGAGTAAATACAGTATTTTGGTGCCTGTAGTATAACTGGAAATTATAAATGTGATGGTTAAGAGATTGGAAAAATATTTTTGCAACTGGGTTAGTAATTATAATTAGCTAGGATAAAAGTTAAGATAAACAAAGGATAGACTTCCCCATCCCCACTTTAGGCCTTTTGCCACATCTAAACTTATTTATAAATGAAACTTTGTCTCTCTGTGTGTGTGTGTGTGTGTGTGTCTGTTACCTATAGACTCCGAAATGGCTGAACCGATTTTCTTGAAAATTTACACAGTTGTACTATAAGCGTATGCGAGTGTTCTTAGCTAGATTTTGTGTCGAGGTACTCCAAATAAATATCAAAAATCAATAATCGAAAAAATCGGTTTATAGAAGGAGTGGTCTGATTTGAATCAAATTTGATACACTCATAGACAAAGACATAAGAATCGATATTCAGAAGTTTCAAGGTTGCCGTTCTTACAATAGTGCAGAAAATCGATAATATATATATAAAAGTTTTCATTACACCCGAGCAACGCCAGGCTATACTGCTAGTTTACTGTATAATTTATATATAGTTATGGGAAATCACTTTTTTAAAAAAAAATTTTCAATAATATAAGATAAAAGGCCAAATATTTAAATAAATTAAATATTAAGAAATAGGAAAACTTTGTTGAAAACAAGGAAAACTGATCTGTAATACCAATCCTCTTCTGTGGCAGGGAGTACGAGAGAATTTCTGATGAAGAATAAACTTACAGCAACAGAGATGTGGTTCTACAGAAGGATACTGAGAATATTATGGATGGAGCATGCAAGCAATGATGAAATTTTAAGAAAAATGGAAAGAAAAAAGACACATACTTAGTATCAGAAAGAGACACTTGAAATCTCTGAGATACATAATGAAGAAAGAGAGCTTAGAGAATTTGACACTCACTGGAAATACTGAAAGCAAGAGGGAAACAACAACCTTAGTAACAAGCTTGTGTAAATTGATGTCAGAATAGGGAGTGGGGAGAATATTTAAAAAGAATATATTTTTAAGAACTACAGAGTCATGGAGATCCATATCCTGCACAGGGGCACAGCACATAAAATAAAAATGCAAATAAAATATTAAATTTTGAAATACATCTCTGATAAACTTTAAGTGGTCTGTTACCTTGCGAGGTGGAACTGGTTTGAAAAATTGAGAGCTTCACCGGAGTTGTTTTACTGTGGTGTTTTTCAGTCTTGCATCGTATTTCTGATTTTGAGATCTTGGTCATTGATGACATTGGATAATTTCGCTTTTCCTTTAGCTTGGCACTGGATTCTTTGCACTTCTTTTCATTTATGTTGCTGCTATTTGTATACAATTCCTTGGATTCGTCACTCGGAGACTGGATCTCTCTTTCAGGCTCATCATCAGTTGGCCATTGTCCATCATCTTGAAGATTGCTGACTGGTTTTGGTATATTGTAAAGTTCTGTTTCTTGGTCAGTTGTCTCCAAGAAATCTGGGCTGTTGCTATCTCGGCCAACAAAGCCACAATCAGAAGAAGGAGAAGATCCTTGAGTGTTGGATATGATTGACGGACACAAATGCTCACTGTCTCCAACATAAGCCGAGTCATTGCTCCAATGACTGAACAGATCGTCTGTAATGAGTGTCAGGTCTTCTTCTTTAGGCATCGTATGAGAGTATAAAAGACGTTCTTGCTCCTGAAATCAAAGAAAAATAATTATTGCATTCATTTTTGTGGCTTGACTACCATTTACCAGCCATTGGTAAATGGTCTTGGAGTAAAATGATTTAAATAAAGCAGTTGTCTAAATGGAATTGATAAACACATGTACAGTGTAGAGGATTTTAGGTCCTTTACGATTTATATTACAATTCGTCTAACATATGATTCAAGAAAAATAAAAACAACAACTCCAATTTGGAACCAATAAATATATGTATATTCAATAAATACAGCAATAAACAAACAAAGCATGTAATATCAGTACACATCGAGTAAGAGGAAAAAGTCGTTTCCCTTTGACTGCTTGTTGATCAAAGTCAACTAAGTGCGGAAAGTTTTTTCTTGTGCTGAAAAGATTTTTTATAATTGGTAGAAAGGTTTTCATGTAAGAAGGAATAACATGAAGAATCCAATTATTTTGAATGTAATTGGAAGTAACACAAATTTTGGTCAAGAGTTCAAAAGTTCTTGGCGAAAATGTTCAGAGTTAAAACAAAGTTCTGTGTCTGTGTGTGCGTTAAGAAATGTTTGAGTAGAATTTACTTAGAGTCATTTCACAGCTTGGTTGTCTACTACTTAACTTGTGAAAAGTATCCGTATTTAACGAAGAAAAGTGGCTCCCAGAGGAAAACTAATTTTACCTTAAAAATATGTGATTGGCTAAAAATTAACCAATCACCACACACATATGAAACAGCTGCTTTCAGAGCTGAAATATTTAAAGGCGACTGCGATTGCTAAATTATCCTATACAAAAACAGTAGTGATTTATTACCCAATCGCAGACGAGTAAATGACTTGGAGTGAATGAGGGTAAGAAAAACATAGCAACCGCTATATACAGCACTGATAATTATACTGGTGAAAATTTGACTTAAAGAAAATCTAAATAACAACTTATAATTTAACTAAGATAAACTACCCTATTACTGAGCTAGATTGGCCTTCAGTAAGCAATTATGTTCAGCCTTTTCAGAATTAACAATAGATAAAGTAGTGTGGTTCAATAAAGACAAGAGGAAAACTGTATTTTAAATCGCCAACGCATTTCATCCTGTGATGGACTTTATCAAGGCAAAAAGACGAAATGAGCTTTATTCTAAATTACGTATCCATAAACAAACAGTGTTGGCAACCACAAAGACGCTCACAAATCATTTCAAAGATTAACAGAATATTTTAGTTTTTAGAATTCCTTCATGTGTAGTGCGAAGTCACAAGATATTAAAATGAAGGGAATTCAACTGTTTTCTTTGAAACTTTTTATTATGTATGTTAGTCTGTTTTAGAATTCCTTCATGTGTAGTGCAAAGTCATGAGATGTTAAAATGAAGGGAATTCAACCGTTAAAGTACTGTGTTAGAATGTGTTTTGTAGTGCAGTGGATATTGGCTTGGAATGAGAAATCGGAGAGCCAAGTTCAAATTCCAGTTGAATTTGTTGCACTCACTTACGCACAAATACTCTTGAGAAAGGTATTAAACTGTCTCTTCTCCCTCCAGTTATGAGTTAAATAGCAGGACAGATTAGGTTCTATAACCTTGGTTAACAATCAGTTTACCATAGAAAGTAATGGCAACCTACTGTGGGGAAAATTTTCTGCCCAGTCAGTCATGTCTCTTTTGACACATGATTGCCAAAGCATGTATCACGTATAGCAGTTAACTGACTGAAAGTAGTGTTATAAACCTGCATATGATTGTATAAGATCAAAATAAACAATAAAATACTACTGGTTAGGTGGAAAGCAAAGAAGAACAGATGTTTTAAAATAAAATTCTTTGTATTGCCAGTATAGATGAAAACCCTAATGAATATTTGCAATATGCATCATAATATATATGCAAGAAACTAAACAAGATATCACATTCTTACCTTTCTTACTACAAACACCATAATACCTCAAAGTCTCTATGAAGTCCTAACTAATTCCTACTAGCAGTATAGCCCGGCGTCGCTCAGGTGTAATGAAAGCTTTAAAACTAATATATGGTCCTGGAGCTCAGACTCTTTGGACATTGGCACGAAAGACGAAAAAGCAATAGTTGTTTCCAGTTAAAGCGAAACTGTACACCGAAAGAAAAATGAATGGATGTAAGTCAAACTTTGATTTCCTGGTATCGATATCAAATAAGTTTTTTTCATCGTAAACTGAATTTTGAAGGCTAAATAAGTCCTCTGAATAATGGTATGATGGCTGAGACTAAGAACTACAATTATACCTACTTAGAGCCAAACCCGAAGCAAAAACAGGACTGAAAAAAATACAGACCTACAGGCAGATAAACAGACACACACACAAACATCTTGCCTTTTATATATATATATTATTGATTTTCTACACTATTGTAAGAACTGCAACCTTGAAACTTCTGAATGTCATTTCTTATATCTTTGTCTATGAATGTACCAAATTTGATTAAAATCGGACCACTCCTTCTATAACCTGATTTTTTCGATTATTGATTTTTATTGGGGGTACCTCGACACAAAACCTAGCTGAGAACACTCGCAGATGCTTATAGTGCAACTGTGTAAATTTTCAAGAAAATCGGTTCAACCATTTCGGAGTCTATAGGTAATGGGGACACACACACACACACACACAAAGTTCCATTTATAAATAAGCTTATAGTACAACTGTGTAAATTTTTTCAAGAAAATCGGTTCAGCCGTTTCGGAGTCTATAGGTAACACACACACACACACACACACACACACACAGACAGACAAAGTTCCATTTATAAATAAGTTTAGATATGTACAATTTGTTTAGATGGAGGGAAATAGAATAACAACATTTAAAGAAGAACACCTTAATAAATATTTACAATATGCATAATAATATGTATAAAAGAAACTAAACTAAATTGTGTTTAAAAAAACCACCCTTATATTCCTTATTATAAATAGAGTTTTTCCCAAAAATAGATTGATTTTTATTCTAACAGATGATTGTGACTGGGTGCTAAAATGATAATTCTGTAAAAAAAAAAAGGAGATGTTGATAGTCGGCTGTTCTAATCACATCTTGATCATTTTTGCTGGAAGATGATGAGAACAAATACCAATGAACTATTCATGGCATTCCTAGAAGATAAAGTGTTTATAAATAAATATTAATATAAGGTTTAAATAAATATGTATGCACATACAATATTATATTATAGTTCAATGCTATGGTAGACCTCAGGCTATAGTCGAAACAGGAGGTAGACCTCACGTTATATTGAGCTGTACTTCACGCTATCAGTCAGTTAATTGCCATACGTGAAACACACTTGGGCGATCATGTCTCGAAAGATTATCCCGCAGTAGGTTGCCATTGCTTTCTGCGGTAGACTGGTTGCCAGCCAAAGCTATAGAACCAAATCTCTCCTGTTATTTAACCCATAACTGGAAGGAAGAGACGGACTGATACCTTTCACAAGGGTATTTGCGCATAAGTGAATGCAATGAATTCAACTGGAATTCGAACTCGGCTCCCCGATTTCTCGTTCCAAGCTGATATCCACTGCACCACAACGCACGTACTACTTCACGCTATAGTAGCACTAAAAACATTTAACACAATATATGTCTTTGTGGGGAAAGGAAGTGACCTGGAAAATGGGGAGAGTCAGTAAAACCTGGTGTTGAAGTTTGTGTTGGGTCACTTGATCAAAGTCTCTGGTTGTGACTGTGACAACCTGTCTACTTCAACTGATCAAGTGTTGTGAGTGGCATCCTTTTAAACAGACAGGGTGGATATATGTCTCAACATGTTTTGTCATGCTTTTCCTTCAGTGGTCATTTTTGCAATTAGCTACTTTTAAATTGTATTTTATATTTGAGAGGGTTCTTTTGTGGACTGGATATGATGCTTAGAGCTCCTGTGTAGAGAATGACATTTTTGTTTAGTTTCAATTTTGCTTTCTTAACGTTTACATCCAGTTAACAGGCTTTGATGTGGAGTGAATCAGAAAGAGGTTGAATCTGAAGCAGCGTATAACAGAAGTAATAATAGTTTGGTTTATGGCAGTTTGATTGTTCAACGAGGATTGTAGTGTATTTGTGAAAATATTATGATTAGAATGCCAATTTTTTTATCAATTTTTTTTTTTTTAATCATATCACCCCGAGCAAGGCGGTAATGTGACTGATGCGCAGGGGGCTACGTAAGAGTAAAAAGAGAAAGCCGGAAACCACATCCTAAACAGGGAACAAGGGATGAGCCTCTACACCTATTCAATAGATCATAGGTAGAGTGTGAACTGTGCGATAGTTCAGTCTATCTACTCCAATTAAAAAAAAAAAAGAAAAAAAGGAAAGAGTAAAAAGATTGGAAAAGAGAAAACCGGAAACCACATCCTAAACAGGAAACAAGGGATGAGCCTCTACACCTGTTCAATAGACGTGGGTGGAGTGTGAACTGGGTGAGAGTTTAGTCTACTTACTCCAATTGAAAAAAAAATAAAAAATAAAAAAATAAAAAGATTGGTAAAGAGAAAGCCGGAATTAAGCTTATTCTATTTTGTCAACTGTTTTATCAATGTTGTCTTCTTCAAGGATCGCATTTTCAGTAAATGGTTGTCAAGTCATTTTTTTATATATCATGCATTTTTTTAATTATTTATACTATAATATCATCATAACATTCACTTGAAAATTTTAATAATTTACAAAATAATTCACAGATTTATTTCCTTTATGAAACAAAAATGGAAACATGCTAATACAATTCTTCAAAATAATAATCCAAGCAAAATTAAAAAAAGAAAATAAAAGTTTGTAACATCATTATGTTACTGATTTGTTATGTCATACCCTGTCAGAAGTGTTCACTTTGACATCCACTGCTCATATAACAAAAACCCGATCTTAATTTTTGGCCCAGCTCTGCATATTCACTTCCTGAATACTGTGCAAAAATACTATAGTCATAAAATAACATTTCTGACAAATCAAAAATATCCATGTTTTTGCAGTGATCATTCTGAGCCATTAACACTAAAACAAACACTGATTTCATTCACAAAAGCAGATCTGACCAGGCTGGCATTAGTAACAGGCCCCCATGGCAGGCAAGCTTAACCAGGCCATCAGCAGTAACACTAAAGAACTTCTATCAACAGCAATACTCATAGTCAACAATGAAATCACTACCACCACCAGCAGAGACTAACTCTCTACTACCACAATGTGATAATTCATGGTATATTACTTCATTAGGTCTATCATACTTGACTACATACGCATGTTGATTTTCTCCTACAACTACAACCTTGTATTATACCTTGAACAAACTCTCAGTCTCCCATGACTGATATACAATACTACGAAATGAGCAAATGATCAAACATTGTAAATCATGGGGAAATAAAAACTCTTTTATTTATTGCAACCATGTCTCTATTTGTTATTTTTTCACCTCTATTTTTTTCCTTGTTAACAGTAAAACCATTACAGCTTCACAAGTACAGTTTCTAATGGTGTTATCTCATTTGTTGAACTGGGACATATTCATTTATATATTCACTAGCAGTATAGCCCAGCATTGCTTGGGTGTAACGAAAGCTTTAAAACTAATCCATGGTCCAGGAGCTCAGACTCTTCGGATGTTGGCACGAAAGATTAAAAAACAATAGTTAAAGCAAAACTGTAGACTGAAACAAAAATGAATGGATGTAAGTCAAATTTTGATTTCCTGATATCGATATCAAATAGATTTTTTCATCATCAACTGAATTTTGAAGGCTAAATAAGTCCTCTGAGTAAATGGTATCATGGCTGAGACTAAGAACTACAATTATACCTACTTAGAGCCAAACCCGAAGCAAAAACAGGACTGAAAAAATACAGACATACAGGCAGATAAACAGACACACACACAAACATCTTGCCTTTTATATACATATTATCAATTTTCTGCACTATTGTAAGAACTGCAACCTTGAAACTTCTGAATATCGATTCTTATGTCTTTTTCTATGAGTGTATCAAATTTGATTAAAATCGGACCACTCCTTCTATAACCCGATTTTTTCGATTATTGATTTTTGATATTTATTTGGGGTACCTCGACACAAAATCTAGCTAAGAACACTCGCATACGCTTATAGTACAACTGTGTAAATTTTCAAGAAAATCGGTTCAGCCATTTCGGAGTGTATAGGTAACGGACACACACACACACACACACACACACACACGCGCACACGCACAGAGACAAAGTTCCATTTATAAATAAGTTTAGATTATCAATTTATGCACTATTGTAAGAACTGCAACCTTGAAACTTTTGAATATCATTTCTTATGTCTTTGTCTTTGAGTGTATCAAATTTGATTAAAATCAAGACCATTCCTTCTATAACCCGATTTTTTCGATTATCGATTTTCGATATTTATCGAGGATACCTCGACACAAAACCTAGCTAAGAACACTCGCAGACACTTATGGTACAACTGTGTAAATTTTCAAGAAAATCGGTCCAGCCGTTATGGAGTCTATAGGTAACGGACACACACACACAGACACACACACATACCCACAAACAAAGTTCCATTTATAAATAAGTTTAGATGTGATAGGTTGTTATGGAGATATTATTGTGATTGCATAATTTTTTTTAAAAGGAGATAACACTGTGTGACACATTCTATCAGGACTAAAATGTACATCTGGAGAGGGAACAAGATATATCTTGTCATTATGGTATACTGTGGCTAAAGAAAGAAAAAAATAGAAGAGAGGGTTTGTACTCTTTCTTTTTATACTACTTTATTCAATGCCACAATTGCTTGTGGCAAGTTTTTAAAAATAATTTTTACATTTCCTTTACTTGTTTAATTCTTTTGCTTTTCAATGAATCCTTTTATTTAAATTTTTCTCGTAGATTTTTATTCAAATTTTACTGATTTATTATAAATTTTGTTACTAATTTTGCTCAATTTATTAATTTCTTTGTTTTTAAATAATTTTGTTGTTGACCATTTGCAAATTCCATTATTCTCTTGATGATTCTGTTATTCTTTCATTCCATTATTTTGTTTCTTTATTCATACTGATAATCTCTTATTCATTAAAAATATATCAGATCATTGCAAAAGTTTGTGACTGATTTTCATCATTTTTACTTTTCTCATTAGGCACAAACTTTTAACTTTTTCTTTTATATTTCTTCAGGAGATAAGCGATCATGGCTCTCCACAACTTCCTATATTTTGTAGCCCATTTAAGTAATTTTGCAAATATATTGTATTTATAAAATACATCCTAACTTTTCTTGCATTACTTGTTTATGTTTAATACTTTCTGAATTTCAAACTAAAAGTCAAATTACATCAAATAACATACTGCCATGTCTTCATGCGATAAATGAAAAATTAAAAATATTGTTCTTAGTAAAAGAATCTAAGTTACCCATACTGTCAAAAGAATGATGGCATGTATATTTTTGAAATTATACCATATTTTCAAAATACCAAAAGATTTGTTGGTCTGCTTTTTTTCATTTATGTTCAATATTTCCTTAAAAATACAATGGTAACCTTGGACCGTTATGCCCTCAAAAAGCAATGTGTTGAATAGACAGTTTTTCCCTTGACACCACAATTATTTAACTACATTCACTGTTTTATTGTTTATTGTTAGAATTTAAGCTTTAGTAAAATTATCGATCATTACTTTTTAAAAGTGACAATATAGAATTTTATTTTTCCTATAGCCTAAATACATGAAAGTGAATTTATACATTTTCTTTGTTCTTGAGAATTTACAACAAAAATATTAATTGTTATTTATTTATTCGATTATTGTAAGGATTTTAGTTTACAACAAGTATTTATAAACAGAAGGAAAAATATTGTTAGATATTCAAAAGTTTTAAATTTAAGAGACACTCATAAATATTACATATGTTAGAGATGCTTGACAACCTCAACATATTTGGGAAAAACAGAATAATTAAGAACCTATACTAAAGTAAAGAGTACTAGACTTTTATGTGATATCTGACCTCCTGGCTGTGAATGCTGGATGATCTCCTCTAAGATGAAGGAGAGACTTGAAGCAACAGAAATGTGGTTCAGCGGCAGGATGCTGAGGAATCCATGAATCAAATATGTAAGCTATGACATAGCTCATATTTTTTTTTTTTAATCATTTCACCCCGAGCAAGGCAGAAATGCCACTGATGTGCGGGGGGCTACATAACTGTAAAAAGATTAATTAGAAAAGAGTGAGGAGTACAAACTAGTTAGAAACGAGCAATAGAACGCTGAGAAAGCAGGTGCGATGACAGATACATAGGTGGAGAGAAAGGGAAGGATATACGGGGGTGGGGAGAGAGCTAGAGTCCAGTGGTTAATAGATGAGTATTGACATTGCATTTAAATTTCTGGAGGTTGTAGCCGTCAGGAAATCAAGAATATGGGAGCGAGTTCCATAGGCGGGAAGTGCGAGAGAAGAAGCTGCAAGAGTAGAATTGTCGTCTGCATTTGGCTAACCTGACTGTGAATGGGTGGAACCCAGTTGCCAATCTGGTTGCACAAGTAAACACCTGTTGACGAGGCACCAGTGACTTAAGTTCGTCCGAGCAGAAGCCATGAAAGTATTTATAGAAGAGACAAAGGGAGGCCACATTTCAACGGTAGGGAAGTGGCTGCAGTCTAGCTGCCAGATCAGTACCTATCACATTACAGACTCTCCTTTGGAGGCTGTCGAGAACACAGAGGAGAACAGCAGGAGCGCCTGACCATAAATGGCAGCAGTACTCCATGCACGGACGAATGGTTGACTTGTATATATGCAGGATGGATTCAGCCGGAAAAAACATCCTGGATTGGCAAAGTGACCCAACCTTCTTAGCAGTAGATTTAGCTATGGAATCAATATAGTGGTTCCGTTTGAGGAGAGGGTAAGGCCGAGGAGGTGTAGTGTGTTGCTCTCAGGGAGAATTGCTTGGTCCATGCTAATGGGAGGCAGGAGAGGTTGCCTGTGATGGTTGACAGACAACAGCTTGGTCTTAGACGCATTGAAGTTGACAAGCCACTTCTTGCCCAAATTCACCACAGAGTATAGATCCTGTTCAAGGTCAACAGTGAGATTATGTCTGTCCGCCACGACAGGTTTCTTACTGGTGCGGGAGTATATTGTGGTGTCATCTGCATAGATGCCTACTTGGGAACTGATTTCATCTGGGAGGTCATTGATGAAAATAAGGAAGAGCGTCGGGCCCAGGATAGAGCCCTGTGGGACACCAGCATTCGTGCTGTAGGATGAAGAGGCATGCCCATTCAAAACGACCTTCATTTTGCGGTTATTTAAAAAGGATTGGATTAGGTCAAGCAGGTGACCAGTAATACCGTAACCCCGTAGCTTGCATAGGAGGCCAGAGTGCCAAACCCTGTCAAAAGCCTTGGAGATGTCCAGAGCAACCGCGCGAGCCTCGTCAGACTCATCAAGGGCCTGGAGCATGTACTCTGTTACGGTTGTTAGCAAGTCAGCCGTGGACCTGGCAAAGCGGAAGCCATATTGCCTGTCAGAGAAGAGTTTGTGGGCAGTAAGATGTTGGACTATTTCAGCATTGATTATGGCCTTGAATACTTTCCCGAATATCGGTAGAAGACTGATAGGATGATAGTTGGAAGGGTCCGAGGGTTCACCACAATTCTTAAATACAGGAATGACTGAGGAGAACTTCCAGCATGCAAGAAAACAGGAAGCAGAAAGGCAGTGGTTAAACAGTTTAGAGAAGACGGGAAAGTTCAGGAGCACACCTCTTAAGGACTATCACCGGGATTCTATCGTCTTCACTCACCTTATGGGGGTCGAGTTTTGAAATTACTCTGGATACTACTGTCGGGGTAATATATACGTCATGCAGTTTGGCCTCAGTTCTAATAGGGAAGTCAGGTGGGTGTACTTCAGATGAGTCAAATGTGAAGTTGGATGAGAATCTGCAGGCAAAGCATTCAGTTTTGTCCGCAGATGACATGAGAACCATAAATTCATGGATTAAAGCAGGGATTGAGGATTTGCTATTGTTCAGCACTCGTTTGCAAATCCTCCAATACTCCTTGGAGCCGAACTTGCGGTCAGCTATGCGCTGTCGCATTCTCTCAGCAAACAACCATTTGGCATCATTTAGGGTTCTCTTGCACTCATTGCGAGCAGATGTGATCAGGTGCCTATTGTGATCAGATGACTGTCTCTGGAATAGACGGAAGTAATGGTTCCTGTGGGCAATGGCGGCTGAGCCAGCAGGAGAGAACCACGAAGAGGAATGAGGTTTTAGGCAATACTTCCTGGTCGGTATGAAGGCATCAATGCTAGCTTTCACCCATGACGAGACCTCAGAGGCACAGTCATCAGCTGATAGATCGAACACTTTTCCCCAAGGGACGTCACAGAGGAAATCGCGAAAGGCATCCCAGTCAGCTTTTTGGTATAGGTAGGAGGTCCTATAGGTAGGGGGCTCTTGAGGGAGTGAGAGTGGAAAGAAATACTGAGAGAGACTATAGTGTGGTCGGAGTTGCTGAGAGGGCAAAGTTGCGAGACCTGACTGGCATCAGGCGCAGAGGTGAAACATATATCTAGTAGTGAGGAATGAACCGAGGGAGTGCTTGGGAAGCGAGTGGGGAAGTCCACCACTTGCGTAAGGGATTGGGAAATAGCGAAGTTCATGGCGTGAATGCCCGCTGGATCAGTAACAGCATTTTCAAGCCACTCAGAGTGATGGGCGTTGAGGTCTCCGAATACAAATATGTGGGCAAATGGGTGATAGGAAATAGCCTTATCTATGTTGTCAGCAATGCTATCTAGTAGGGAGCAGTCGGGAGAGGAGGGAGAATGATAAAGAAAGAATAGGTAACTAACCGAGCTGAGGAGAGACAGGCAGAGACATATGTATTGGTGGTCATATATTCGATATTCAAAGATAAGGTCAATTGATGGCAGAGCAGAGTTTGTGAGAGATACAAAGAAGAAAAAGTGTTGTGAGCGACAAAAGATAACGTCAATTAGAAATCCATGATCACCTACACCCTGAGTGGGCCCAGCATATAAATAATAATAGAAAGTTACATTCTCTTTTAATAAAAGATTACATGTGGCATTCTTTAGTTCAAAGTTGTGGTTGATTTTTTCTATTTGTTAATAATTTATTTGATAAATTGTTTTGTGTAAGATCCGTTTTGTGTTGTGCCACATTTTTGTAATAACAATTTATCGTAAATAATCAGGCCGGTAGATATAAATATATAATACTGTTAAATTAAAAAACAGAATATCTACTTAAATACGAGTATCGATAAAAAATAATGTTCAAACTATTCATTTCAGATATATATATATATATATATATATATATATATATAAGTGAATATAGAATGAAGAAAGAATTTTTACAATGTCCAAAACATTAATTTAAAACAGTGCTTGATATATAATATATAGAGCTGTAAATATTTATTATAAATTATATTTTAGAACATGTACATAATTTTTTTCAATAACAAATGTACCTTTGTAGTGGATATATATAAAAAAAAAAATTATGTACATGTTCTAAAATATAATTTATAATATATATATATATATATATATATATATATATATATATATTGATAAAGACAAAACAAAACTTATCTTAGCCATCATCTTTCATCATCTTACGTACTCTATCAAATGAAATATAAGGATCTTATTTTACAATAAGTATTCTTAAAACACTGTTTACATTATTTGGAATTTATGCTGAAAGATCCAATACGAATATTTCAGAGTGTTTGAGTGTCAATCTGAGGACTGTGTAGAGGATTTGGAAAGAGCTAGACAAATCTAATAATGGTTACAAAGGTATAGCAGCTTAGAAAACTCACTCTGATTAAAGAAAATTAAAGAAAAGAACTCCTGAATTTGTTGATGAGAGCCTCAGACTGAACACAGTGGCCTACACCAAGGTAGTGCTGCCCTGGGTCAAGAGGGTGGTTGCTGGAAGATCCTGTGTCTGGCAACAAAACACTGCACCAGGCCACACAAGCAGAAGAACCCAGTCATGTCCTTCAGACAATTTCTGTGACCCTATCACCCCTTACATCTGGCCACCTAACTCCCCAGACCGCAACCCCCTTGATTATTATGTGTGGGGACGCAGTTGTGCAAGAGACCAACAAAACTTCTTGTAACACGAAAGGTGAACTGAAGGCAAGAATTATGGCACCATTCACCAACTTAAACCAGGAGACAATCCAGAAAAGAAGCAGATGATCCTGAAGTCGTCTGAATGCTCTAAGTGAAACAATTATCATGAATAAATTTACTCTTTAGTATTTTAAGATATTTTTGTGTAATGTTTGTAAATATAACTGCTAAAATCAGATGTCAGTGTTATTTCTGTTTGTGAAATTTAGACGACAATTTATCCATCGCAATCTGCATTCATATAGGAGAATTAGTCCTATTTTTCTCAGATGAGAGCCACCCCTTCACTCTTTTACATCAATTGTGATATCTTCCATCTCATTTCAGTATCCACAGCCCCTAAGATTACTTTTGAGACTAACATTATATTTCATGGTTATCATGAATATATTACCAATAAACTCTGTGTCCTTGATTTTTTTTTACAATCATATCGCTCCAAGCAAGGGATTTGATTGCCACTGTTGTGCAGGGGGTTACGTAGGAGGAAAGTTATGAAAAAGAGTGACAGGTTATAGGGGGTGTCAGGAAGTAGGTAAGAGTAAGGATGAGAATACTGATGAGAATAAGGAGTAAGGAGCATGAGAGAGAGAGGATGCAGTTTAGTGAGACAGGAGATGACTATTGACTTTACATTTAAATTCTTGGAGATTGTAATTTTCGGGAAAGCAAGTAAATGGAAGGGAATTTCACAGGTGGGAAGAAGCTGCTGGAGTAGAATGAGTGTTTACATTTTATTGGTTTCACAGTAAAAGGGTGGGACCTTGTTGCTAATCTTGCGGCTCGAGTAAATTTATATATAAGGGGCACCAGGGAGCTAAGATTAGAATAATTGGATCTGAATGCACAACAACTACCCTGTGTAATACCAAGAACGAGATGATGATCTTGCAAACCTTGTTGCAAACAACACATGTATTGTTGGTAGGCTGATGAAGGAGGTCGGAAAGTAGGCTTGCATCTGGTTGTTGAGATGACTTTTCATATGGTTTACATAACCTGACCTTGACAACAGCATGCACTCACACACCACATTTCCAAGATTGCATATTAGCTGGTAAATAAATATAAGTACGTCTTTGATATATATATATATATATATATATATATATAGAGAGAGAGAGAGTACTGTGCAAAAGTATTAGGACAAGAACTATTTTATCTTTTATGAGGTATATTGACAAAAAATAAACAATTTAATTAAAGTAATTTGATTTGATTTACTCAATAAATGCTTTAACAAGAAAAAATACTTGTTACAAAATAAATCTAATATTTAGTATAATAGCCTTTTGCTTTGATCACAGCCTTCATTCTGTCAGGTATCACAAGTTTCTTCAATGTATCTAATGGTATCTCCTGCCAAGCAGCTTGTATTTGTTCCCAAAGTGTGTCTTGCGAAGTAACATTAGATTTAACAATTTTTTTATCCAAAATATCCCATAGATGTTGAATAGAGTAGTTTCAAAATAACTTGTTTAATAGAAAATAGGAAAAATGAAATATAACTTTTTTAATACATTTTTTTTACACCTAGTTTTAAATAATTAATATTTATTATCTTGTTACTTGGCTTTCCAGCCTGTATTTGAATTTCAGTGAGGGTTTTAGGAAAATCATCCCTGTCATAATACTTTTGCACACTACCAGTAGTGTTAGGACAGGGGTGATTTTAAACTTTATTTTGATGTCTCATAAAAGATAGAATAGTTCTTGTCCTAATACTTTTGCACAGTAATATATATATATATATATATATATATATATATATATATATATATATTAAGAACTGAAAGAGTATGTAGATTAAAACCCACTGTTCAAGCATTTACTTTTATAAAGAGTGCTCTATACAAAGTCAAGCTTAATATTGTAATTTTGTTATTTCAATGGTTTATAAAATCATTATATTACTACACAAAAATTTTCATGTTTCACAAGAATACTGTTCTTCTTCAGTTGATATTTATAAAAATAATATACATATATATTTCTTCAGGATGTAGGCAATCATGAACCTCCATATCTTCCTATCTCTTGTAGCTCTTAACACCCTTTCTCTTGTTGCCCCTCCCAAACTATGCTCTGCCATCCATTTGCTCAAGCCCATCAGGTATGACACGCATTACTTTCACTGTCCCTGTTTTTCTCTCTGTCCTGTGCGTATCAGATTCACCAAACCCTCCTTCTTCATTATATATCCCAGAAACTTCAGCTGTCTTTTCCTGATGTTAAGTACCAGTTTCCTTTTCATTTCTATCCTCTCCAAAACCTTGTCGTTACTCAAATGTTCAGTTCAGCATCCTTCTGTAGGACCACACTTTGGTTGCTTCAAGTGTTTCCTTTATCTTTGATGAGATTGTCCGGCATTTTCCTGTCTCTTAATACTCTACTCAGCATTTGGAATGCATTCTTGGCCATCCCAATCTGCCTTCGGATATCAGTGTCACACTTTCCAGGGGTATACAACATGAAACTGGGCATGTTTTTTAGGAAGAAGGTGGAAGCAAATATTCATAAGAATATAGTATCAGCACATATGCTCTCATTACGATTGAGCTCTCTGGAGAAGAAAATTTTAAAAACAGTTTCCACTTCTGCTATATGCGTGACTCTTCAGAAATGAATTGTGTTCTTTCGGTGACTGGCATGTGTATACACTGCTTCTATACAACACGTTAAAATTTCCCTTCTCTGATTCCATGCTCCTATGGCTTAGACGGTAGCGACTTCGACTGACACCAAATCGGTCGAGTTTCGATCCTGGCCAGAAGCAAGTGGATATGTCTAGCCACACTGATGAGCTGTGATACAGCGAAACAGGCTTGTATGTGGATGACTAATTATATATATATATATATATATACTATATTCTTATGAATATTTACCTCCATCTATGAAACATATATATAGTGTTGAGTTGTGATGATGCTTAGTGCCAAGATTGTGGTTTTTTCAGTGGTTTACTGATAAAAAGATATTTTGGTAAGCAGGTGTCTTGTCATAAAGTGCTCAATATTGAGGTTGAGATAGAGTGTGAATAGGATTAATGTGGAGAGGTTTTGTTTAATTGCTTTTGATTGCTTTTGTTGGGTCGAGTTCTATAATATATAATATAATAATACAGCACGCTAAAAAGAAGTCAACACAACAAAAGCAATCAAAAGCAATTAACTATCTGTTAATACAAAAATATTAAACTACACTAAGTTCCATATAAATAAGAATAAGTCTGGAACACAACAGCAGTGAAAAAAAACCCTGAGGAGTGAGGACATCATAATTGTACCTTCACAAAACTTCAAAGTTGGCATGATTCTGCTCAGTTAAGTAACAATTTTCTCCACATTAATCCTATCTATCTATCTATCTATCTATCTATCTATTGATCTATAAATGACCAATTATGCTCCATAATATATAAATTACAATATAATAATAAATATTTCTGAATGATTCCTTTCTTTATTGCCTGAAGATTGTGACAAAGGGCTCTCAATGGAGGGTGCACACTATAGACTGACCAAGAGTAACTGATGAAGGATGAGAGTGAAATAAAATGTAAAATCTGAAAGATTTAAGTCTTGTGTTCTTCATTTGTGTTATCATCTACTGGCAATCCCAGGTTATTAAAAATGGTTGCCACATAGACTTTAATACTAGTTCTTTAAAAATATTTAAGAAATAAAATGTGTCTTCTAGCAGGATTTGAACTCGCGTTCCCCTTTGCAAGACAAACCACCATCTGATCCAGTATGCTTTTGCTGCTTGGCTACAAAAAGCTTTACAATAAAGTGTTACGAGGATGCATTTATTTATTTATTTTTTTTAATCGTATCACCCCAAGCAAGGCGGTAACGCCACTGATGTGCCGGGGGCTACGTAAGAGTAAGAAGATTGGAAAAGAGAAAACCAGAAACCACATCCTAAACAGGGAACAAGGGATGAGCTTCTACACCTGTTCAATAGACGTGGGTGGAGTATGAACTGGGCAATAGTTTAGTCTATCTACTCCAATTGAAAAAAAAAAGAGTAAAAGAATGAAAAAGAGTAAAAGATTGGAAAAGAGAAAACCGGAAACCACATCCTAAACAGGGAACAAGGGATGAGCCTCTACACCTGTTCAATAGACGTGGGTGGAGTATGCACCGGGCGATATAAAAATAATATTAATAATGTCTAAAAAGTTATAGTAAGGGATTCTACTGAATCCTACTTGTTTTAATTCGTGAAGTAGTTGTTAAATAGAGAAATTAGGAATAGAACGTTTTAGAAGATTCTAGAAATTTCCAGTATATTCCAGTAAAATCTAGAGAATTCAAAAGGCTTCTAAAAAAATGCAAATTAGGTGTTAGCCCCTATAAAAATAGGTTTTGGGAAGAGAGTAGTCAGTTGTTAAAAGGATTTGCTGACATTATCAATTCCAGCCTGATTCAGGATTTGTATATCCAGCCAAAAGATTCTCTACAAAAAGTTGCCAGCCAACTAAAACCTGAACCTGAACCTCATGGAACTAAAAGAGTAAACAGATTTTTTTTGACGCTTTCATTGAGCATACTGGAAATTATTCTTTATATAAACATTTGAGGATTTCCAAAAAGTATCGCAGTTAAACTACTTTGCTAGCTTAACTGGGTAAAGATACTTGACACCTTCATTCCCCTTTGTAACACTTACCTGTAATACTTGCCAGTAGTAAACTCTATGTTTCTGTTTTGAATGCAAAAAATTATAAATTTTGTATATATCTTATTTTGGTGTTTATCGTAAATTAAATATTTGTCTGTGATTATGCTCCGGGTTTTGGTTAATCATTTTTCTCCTTTTATAACACATAACATAAAGCAAGATTTTATTTTGCCTTTAAAGCAAATTTGTTGGTTAGAAGTACATGTTCTTTGTACGTCAGGATTCACCAATGTAGTGGAGGGAGCTGGTTAATGTTTCTTTGATTTGGCCTTGTGTCTTACTTAACCAAACTCCCTACAGTTTACATGTTTTATGCAGAGTTATAATCATCAGAATGTTTTTCATCATCAGAAGGTTGATTGTCAGTTGGAATGTGTGGATTTTTTGGGACAAGCTGTCAGACTGAATGAGGTCATTGACTGATTCAATCACCTCAGGAAACCTCACTTCTGTAGGCCTCCCAGGCCTGTCTTCATCCTCAACACTGCTCTGTCCTTCTTTAAACAATTTAGCCCACTGGTAGACATTTCCTTTTGGCTGAAACATGTGGCACCATACACAGTTGACATTCTCCTATGAATTTCAACTGGTTTGTACCCTTCAGCAACCAAAAACTTGATAACTGACCTCTGTTTAATCCTGGAGCATGCTTCTTGGTCGGCCATCTTTGTTAATCTCCAAAACTCTCAAAGTTTTTTTTTCAATCGGCAAAAAAATTAAATTCCTTTGAAAAAGAAGAAAAGAAAAAATTTTAGAAAAAAGTAAGCTTGTATCTGTATTAGAAGTTCTTATACCAAAAATTCACCTTATTTTTAAATGACCCTCATAAGATTTGGTTTTAGCAACAATATTCTAGGTAATAACTGGGTTGTTGTTGTTTTTTAATTTCCAATAATATATGGATAAAGCAGTGCTTTTGCTGTGTTTACTGTTGTTTAAAGTCAACATATGGTTATTGAAACAATATTTCCACTTATTTGCAATGGCTATAATATAGAATTTAACATTATCATCAATATCTGAATGGAAGTGAGCTCTATAAATAATTATTACTAGATTTAGTACATAAATGAAATTGGATTGATTCATGAAAGTTATTAATGATACTATGATGGTGATTTGATTCTTTGTTAATGTATTTGTGATGGTGTGACTCTTTAGCATATAGTTTGTACAGGCCATTGTTCAAGTCAAAGGTTACATCTAAGAAGTTTACATTTTTAGCATTAGTGGTGGTAGCTATGTTAAGATTGTGGGCTTTGCAAAATTTAATTAAATCGCTTTTAAGCCTGTTCATTTGTTATGCATTTGTTTTATGGAGAATGATTAATCTCTTGTATCAGTAAAGTCCATATATATATGTTTATTTAATCTGACAGGTCTAAAAGAAAATTTTCTGTCTAAATACACAAATTTGAAATCATATAATCCAGCAGCTCATCATAACAACATCACCTGGCAATTTAAACGTGGCCTTGTGAAAAGGCAGATGGAAGTAACTAATGATAACCTAGCAAACTTTCAATAAACGGAAGCAAGAAATACATAACATATTAAAAAGAACTACCAACTCCGAACAACTTAAATTCTAAATAAAAGAAAAGAAATTAACAGATCAGAATGTAAATATAGGTTAAAAATTCAAAGAAAACTCAATATGTAATAAAGGAACTATATACATTCCGAATAACTTTGAAAGATTTATAAACATTTCTGATTATTAATTAGCTGACAAACAAAAATAACTACTTAACCTCAGACCTAACTGCCATATATACTGTTGGGGAGTCACCTCTATTTTACACACTCTGTGGACTCTTCCATGGTATACAAATAATCCTGCCTACAGAGAACGAGTTGTTGTTGTTAAAGTTGGTGCTTGTCAGAGCAGTTGAACCATCACTCATTGGTCAGCAAGAATATAGACTTATTACCTGGACTTACTTCTTTGTATATATTTGACTCCTACTAACAAGTATTCCTGAATTTACTAACCGTGTACAAGTTGTATATCTTTTGTTTAATATAGTTACATTTTTCCTCTCATATCTGTTTTGTGTTATTATTATATTGTGTGGTTTTCTAAACAAGAATCCACAACACATACAAAAAATATAATGGACTACATAAAAAAGTTGAGATTGAGACACTATACCAGAATATAATTAAACTCCAAGAACAGCAGCTAATTACTACAGACTAGAACTACTTAAGTCAGAATCTATAAAAGATAGACACAATAAAAGGATTTATTCTTCTAAACTCATAAATACTTCATTGAAGATTGCTGCAAAAGAATTACACAACCAGCCAGAAATAGTAATTAAGAAAGCTGATGAAGCTGATATCTTTGTTGTTTTAAACAAGTCTGACTACAACTCAAAAATAGAACAGTTACTTGATGATCCCACCAAATTTAAAAAACTTACCAATAATTCTACCACTCAGCTAAAAGCAAAAATTGATAAATTAATCACAGCTAACAATGCGGAACAAAACAATCTAAAACTTACCAAAACAACCGAACCTATAAACCAAAATACATTTATGGTTCTATCAAAACACACAAGTCTAACTTTCCCCTTCACTCTACTATATCACAAATACCCACTTTTATTTACCAACTAACTTAAATTATCTCTTGAACTCATCAGTTAAGTGCTATACGTGATACATGCTTTTGGGCAGTCATGTCTCAAAAGAGACATGACTGACTGGGCAGAAGATTATCCTGCAGTACATCTCAATTGCTTTTTGCAGTAGACTGGTTGCCAGCCAAGGCTATAAAACCCAATCTGTCCTATTATTTAACCCATAACTGGAGGAGATGGATTAATACCTTTCCCAAGGGTATTTGTGCTTAAATGAATGCCATGAATTCATACAAATACCTTGAATTCATATAAATATTAAAAATGAAAAAATCTAATAATGAAACCATAGCATCACTTGATGTTAAAAATCTAATATTGAAACCATAGCATCACTTGATGTTGAAAATCTGCTCACTAATGTTCCTGTTAGTGAAACCATCAACATTATTATAAAAAATATATATAATAATACTTCTCTGTCTCCACTGAAAATTAAACCTAAAATACTAAAAAATCTACTTTTAACCTGTACCACCAAAGTCCTAAGAAATAATATATATGTGCAACAGGATGGTGTTTCTATGGGCACAGTTCTGGGTCCAATCTTCAGTAACTTCTAGGTGGCCAACCTAGAATATAATATATTTAGCACCACTAAAACTCCTCCATCCATGTATGATAGGTAGATGATATTCTTATATTAGTTAAAAACATAAAAGAATTAATAGAACCCCCAAAAAATCTCTGTCCTCAAGTTCACATATGAACTTAACAAAGATAACAAAATCCCTTTCCTTGACATTTTAATAGACACAAACAATAACACATTTACTACCTCCCCATATAAAAAAAACCCCAGCAAAATCTCTTGCACTCTCAACTATAAGAGTGAATGCCCTAACTACTAGAAAATAGCACTTATATGCAATTTAATTAACTAAGCACAAATCATCTCCTCCATAAAAAATATATTTTACTTTGAAATAAAAAATATTAAGTATACTTTCAGTAATAATGACCTCCCAAACCACATTGTAGATGAAGAAATAAGATATTTCAAAAACCTCAACACGCATCAAACAGAATATGGTACTTCCACAAAAACACTAAATATATCAAACTCTTTTATTGCAATCAGATGCACAATAACTTCAAATAGGATGAAAAAAATCATAAAAAATCTCATTCATACTCATATATCTCCCTTGATTCTAATAAAAAATCAAAATTAGTAATATATTATAAAAAATACAATACTACTAATTTAATTATCCATAATAACTCCTCCCATCAACTGATGTATTACGTAAAACCAACATTATATTTAAATTCAAATATCCTTTGGGAGAATGTATCTCTGACAAAAAAACAAATATATGTTGGATTTACAACAACTACATTAAATAGTAGGCTGTCAAAATATTTAATAATTAATAACTACATTGACACCTCTGTTCAAAAAGGAGTAGTTCCAGGCATGCCAGGATGCATGGAACATACAGGGGTCATTACCCAACTACTAAAAGATGCCAAGGAAAATAAGAGAGATGTTGCAGTCCTCTGGTTAGACCTTAAGAATGCTTATGGGTCAATTCCCCATCATCTAGTAGAAGAAGCTTTAATTTGGTACCATATACCCACTGCTCTCACCAAGCTCATTTTAAACTACTATAAGGATTTTAAAATGAGGGCAGTAACAAAGACCTCAACTTCAGTGTGGCATAATCTTGAAAGAGGGATAATAACAGGCTGCACCATTTCAGCGACTCTCTTTGCATTATCAATGAACATGCTGATAAAAGCTGCTGAAGTGGAATGTCGAGGACCAGTCACCAGTTCCGGTGTAAGGCAACCAGCGACTCGTGCATATATGGATGACATGACCATAACCAGCACGTCTGCCATTGGGGCAAGGTGGTTGCTGAAGGGCATCGAAAAACTCATCGACTGGGTGAGAATGAGTTTTAACGCTTCCAAATCACAATCCCTAGTAATGAAGAAAGGTAAGCTTTCAAAAAATGAAAGATTTAAGCTCTTTGGAGATGACATACCTACAATACATCAAAAGCCAATAAAGAGCTTGGGGAAGCAGTTCGATGAAACCCTAAAAGATTCAAAATCCGTAATATTAACAAAGGAGAATCTAGAAGGGTCACTAATCAGGGTTGATAAGTCTGGCTTACCTGGCAGATACAAAGCTTGGATTTATCAACACGTCATTCTTCCAAAAATACTCTGGCCTATAACTATCTATGATTTCACTTCCTCCATGATAGAACTAATGGAACAAAGCATAACATCACAACTACATAGGTGGTTAGGTTTGCCAAGATCCCTATGCAGCGCAGCGTTATACAGGAAAACAAACGCACTGAAACTCCTGTTTAAAAGCCTATACGAAGAATTTAAAGTAGCTAAAGTGAGAGCCACAATCCAGTACGAGTGCTCGAAAGATCTCAAAGTAGCCGGTGCGGGAATACCAGTATATACAGGTAAAAAATGGAATGCCCCGAAAGAATTGAATACAGCAAAAGAAAGAATCCGAGTAAAGGCAATACTAGGGACCGTAGCTACTGGACGCATGGGCTTCGGGTTTTTTCCCCTCAGAAAAATATGACAAACTGCAAGGAAAAAAGAAAAGTCATCTTTTGCAGGAAGAAATCAGAAATGGTGAAGAAAAGAAATGAATAGCAATCCAAGTCAGGATGAGACAGCAAGGGGCATAGACCAAATGGAGCTCTATGTTGAATTGCCAAATCAAATGGTCCGAAATATGGCACGGTGACTCCAGATTAAAATTTCTGATTTGGGCAGGATACAACACCCTGCCAAACCCCACAAACTTACAATTATGGTATAAAACACCAGTCGCCAAATTGTCATTTTTGTGGGCGCAAAGGTACCTTAAAACATATCCTGAGTAGCTGTAAATCTGCACTGGCTGATGGGCATTACAGATGGTGCCACGACAAAATTCTAAAAGAGTTCGTGAAAATAGTTCAAAATGCTATCAAAGGGAATGTTTACAACGCAGACACAAGGCAAATAAAATTTATTAAAGCGGGCGCAAAAATCCCACAAAATAGAAAGGTAAATCCAAACCTGTTATCTCCTGCAACAGACTGGGAACTAAGGGCTGATATAGGCTCAAGATTAAAATTCCCAGAGCAAATTGCCATCACAAAACTTTGCCCCGATATAGTTTTCTTCTCACATAATTTGAAGAAGATAGTTTTGTGGGAACTGACAGTCCCCTGGGAAGAAAATGCAGAAGAAGCCCATGAAAGGAAAAAGTTAAAATACGACGAACTGCTGGAGAGTTGCAGGGTTAAAGGCTGGAGGGCTAGCTGCAATCCGGTAGAAGTGGGGACTAGAGGATTTGCAGCAAGGTCCTTAAGCAAAGCGTTAGCAGATATTGGGATAGTGGGAGTAAAAAAAAGGAAAGCACTCAAGTCCATAATCGAAACAGTGGAAAGAACAGCTAATTGGTTGTGGTGATACCGACCGAGCATAGCGAGGGACCGGATGTTTGCACCCTCACAACCAAAAAGAAAATAACCATAACCTGATGGTGTGCATCCGGGTTTGCACAGATGTTTCGGTTGAAAAATAAAAATTAATTAAATATTAAATTTCCAGTTCGCGAGCCTATGAGAATTTTATTTATCGGCCAATGGGAAGCCCAGAATCAAATACAAGTGCAAATCCCAAATGATCTGCTGCGATCCAAAAAGAAGATATAAAAAGCCGATACAGAAAGTATTGCCAGATAGACGGACCCACAGACTGACTCACGACAGACAAGAGTAATTAGTATCTACCTTGACTAAGTCAAGTGGTTTACTTGTCGCCTTTACCTCTTTTTTCCTTCGTCCCTGCCTCAAAACTACTTACTGACCTAAGGAGCGAATACATCAAAGACATTCCTTACTTACAGTGCTCCCACATATCTAAGTATTAATTCTCTTTTCAGCATTTTATTGCCATGAACATTTTAACGTCCATCGGACCTGTACTTCAAGTATTACTTTAATTGTAAAAACCTTAATTGATATGTGTATATATAAAATGTTATTTTTCAACTCAATTTGCTTTTCTTGATTTATAATCATTTTATGACTTATAGTGGGCTATCTACAATGAGGCCAAATTCTGTTAATCCGCAACAACATACTACTACCCTTCACTAGGACGGACTCTCCACTATAAACTGGAAAAGAATGGATAACCTGCTATATGGTTATGGATCAAAAGAGTGAGTACCTGGATTTCAAAACCAATTATTAGCTAAAATCCCCCGAAATTCTGCATTTCTGATTTCTCTTCATTTTTTTATTTTTTATTTTTTTAATTTATTATTAGTACTCGTAAATAAGATAAAATGCATAAATAAGTTTTTAAATTAATGTATTTAATTGTAATTAAGGCTTTTTTACTTGTACGTAATTTATTATATATTTATGTGTGGTTTTAAAAAGATTTTAAAGTACTTTTGTATATATATATATATATATATATATTTCTAATTTTTTGGGAATGATTTTAAATTTATACATATTTGTAGATACTTGTATTTTTTAAATGGATTTTTTTCTTTTGATAAATTCTTAGACGAGTTTTTTATCCTCATATCTTTTTTTTTAGAAACGACTTAAAAATTATATATATTTGTAGATATTTATTTATTTTTTAAACAAACCGTGATTAATTCTTTGTCGAGAGTTTTTTTTTTTGCCTTTTTTTAATAGCCGTTTGACAAGTAAATTGTTTCATATATTTTCAGACGAGTTCCTGTTCAGTTTACCTTTTAATGTAAAGTGGCTCTGACTGTCACTAATCAGAAGCATTTGCAAGATTTTGTACCAGGCCCAAACGTTATAAATTTTTCCAGTGTCTGAAAGCGCTTATTGAGGGTGGATCAGAGACTGATCATCTCTGGTCAGCTCAGTGCGGTGAGGCGGGGTATGATGTTGAGAGACCTGAAACCCCCTAGTGATCCACGCACAGACATCACTGACGACACCCTCTAGCGCCCCCACTATGGTGCGTATGTTTGAAATCATTAACAAGATGTCTTACATTACCCATGTCAGACAATTCATCTATTTCTAGACATCTACAATAACATTCCTGTCTACATTCACAACATAAAAAAATAATGATCTATAATGTAACTATCCTACACTAAGAAAACTACAAAAGCAAACTACAGATTCTCGAGGCAATATTCATTAAAAAACTAAAGCCATCAATTAATAGAATCACTCATGATTACTGTAGTAATGTTCTAAAATGTTTATAAAAAGGAGATTAAAGAAATAAAAGTGTGCAGCTTGATGTTACACATTGTAAATATATTAAAAAGCAAACCAACCGGTTTCGCTCCTGCTCTTCAGGCCTCTACGGGAAATTTTAATCAAAATTAAAAAATAAAAAAGTGTGTCATGAAAATGAGACAGATGGAAAAAAAAACAGTTTATAGGAAACCAGCATTTGCGGGGTTATATACGCGTTGGGATTCCTTTTGTTCTAAAAAAAGTAAGTTAAACATTATTAGAACCCTAGTCCACAGGGCGTTAATGATTTGTTCTGAGTCTTTCCTTGATGAAGAAATCAGTTTTGTAAAGGAAACCTGATGTGCTTTAGGGTATCCGCCCGACACTGTGCATTCGGTCATCTGTAACAAAATTTTTGAATTCAAAAAGGATAAACTCATTACTGCCAAAAAATACCCTGTATATCTTAGACTTCCTTGGATTGGATCGAAATGTGAAAGTTTTGCTAGACAAATTTCATCAAATGTTCATTGTTGTTTTTTCTCGGCTGAGGTACGTGTTTTATTTCAAACCAGGCCCATGTTATCTTCTGCATGCAAGGATGTTCTTCCTCCCCACCAAATTAATTCTATAATTTATCAATTTAAATGTAGTTGCGGAGTTGACTACATAGGAAGAACATCTCAGCGTCTTGACATGAGAATTAAACAACATGTTCCAACTAAAATAAGAAATCACACTTTATCTTGAAATGGATCCGTCCCGAATACCTACGGTTCCGCTATTTGTGAGCACCTTATAAAGAATAGAAAGTGTGCTGCTAATTTTAGTGTTGATCGGTTCACTGTTGTGTGCCGATCTCACTCTTCATTCCACCTTAAGATTCTGGAAGCTTTGTATATCGGGTCCCGAAAGCCTGCGTTGTGCAAACAGTGTGAGTTGTTGGGACTCGATATAATTAGCCTCTAGCATTCACATTATTTTTTTTCCCATCTTTCTCATTTCCATGACACACTTTTTTATTTTTTAATTTTGATTAAAATCTCCCGTAGAGGCCTGAAGAGCGGGAGTGAAACCGGTTACTTCACTTTTTAATATATTTACAATGTGTAACATCAAGCTGCACATTTTGATTTCTTTAATTAAATTTTGTACTTACAGAAATATTTTCAAATAAAAAGAACAGTTTTTTCATGCTTTAACACATGCAATGACTATGACATTACAACATAAAAAAATACCATTTCGGATAATTTTCACGTTCTAATGAACACCAAGCAATTTGTCATTCGTTACATTTGAAGCAACAAGAAAATTTACAGTAATTTTTAGCAACACAGTTTTGCGGTTATTTTTGTTACCACAACTCACACCCTTGATGATGATCTTGGAAGAAGATTGAAAGTACTTGGGAACATCGAGAAATAAAATCATCTGTCAAAGCTAGCGCATTCCTTACATCTTTCAATTATAATACGCAAAAGATTACCCTTAAGTATGAATAGATTTTATTAAAAATATGCAGACACAATGTTTGCAATTTATTTAATCTGACATGCCTAAAAGAAAATTTGCTGCTTAAATACATAATATATATATATATATATATATGTTAATAATAATATAAGTAATGGTTACTAATGAAATTACATTCCAGTTAGATATTTACTTTATAAAGTACTTAATACAAGAGTAGCACATGAATATTTTATATATTTTTTTAAAGTCTCCTTATCTATATATTACAAAAAAAATTAACTACATCTTACTGCCTGATGATAGTGTTTTAACACTGAAACTTTATAGCTATCAAGTTACAGTATGTTATTAATCGTTCATTCAGCAATGAATTAGAACACTCTCAGCTATTGGGTGTGTATAATGATGATATACATGCTAAAACGTCTGTCTCCTTCAACTGAGCACCCGTAGCTCAGAGGTAGAATTGCTGACTGACGCCAATTCGGTCGGGTTTCAATCCTGGGCAAAAGGCAATAGGCTGTCTAATCGTACCGATGAGCTGTGTTACAGCGAAATAGATCTGTCTGTGGATGACTATATATATATATATATATATATATATATATATATATACTAGCAGTATAGCCCGGCATTGCTCGAATGTAATGAAAGCTTTAAAACTAATCCATGGTCCTGGACCTCAGACTCAGCCTAAAGAATATTTGTGTGAAGTTTGGTGAGAATCGGATAAAAATTCTGGATTTGTATAAAGGACATACAGACAGATAAACAGACACACACACACACACACACACACAAACATCTTGCCTTTTATATATATATATATATATTATCAATTTTCTGCACTATTGTAAGAACTGCAACCTTGAAATTTCTGAATATCATTTCTTATGTCTTTGTCTATTAGTGTATCAAATTTGATTAAAATCGGACCACTCCTTCTATAACCTGATTTTTTCGATTATCAGTTTTTGATATTTATCAGGGGTACATCGACACAAAACCTAGTGAAGAACACTTGCAGATGCTTATAGTACAACTGTGTAAATTTTCAAGAAAATCGGTTCAGCTGTTTCAGGGTCTATAGGTAACGGACACACACACACACACACACACACACACACAAAGTTCCATTTATAGATAAGTTTAGATGTATATATATATATATATATATATATATAATCATATAATTATGAATTAAAAGTACATATATAGTAATTATATGATTATATTATGCTCTACAATATTTATTGTATTGAGCACTTTTTATAAAACTAAATGCCAAGAGACTCAAAATCGTAAAACCTTGGGTCCTCTTTACCTGGATTTATATATGTATATATATATATCTTTCATTGAAAACAGCTGACTAGGAAGACTTAATGAATCTTTTATTAAGTTTTCTCAGCATCTAAACATTTTTCTGTCTTGTTTGAGAAAAGAAACACAAAAATTGTGCATAATTTTTACCATCCCAGGTGCTTTCAGCCACTTCTGTAGCCATTTTCAAGGGCGTTTATGTCTCTGCTCTTGTTATTTTTTCCTTGTGTTTTGACTGTTATGTAGTAATTTATTTTGTTTTGTTTTTGAAAAAAAAAAGCATTAATTCCAAAAACAAAACAAAATAAATTACTTTGTTGCCACAGTTTTTTTTATGCCACTGACCATGTGATCAAAGCCATCAAAGCTACAACCACACTTTTTTTTTTTGTTGATTTTAAGGCAAAGAACTGGTGTTTGGCATCAAAGCAGTAATAAAAAATCATACTGGCAACTAAAACATAATTTTGGGGGCAAAATATTTTTATTGCTTAATTTTATTATTATAAAATTGGCATTTGAAGTTAGATTTCATAACTGACTTTTGACATTCAACTCCTTTTTAAACCATATTAAATAAAATATGTGGGATCAATTGATTTTGATAACAATAATTGAAAATATTATCTTGCATGATAATAACAGCTCTCTTAGTATATAAATATAATTATGAATGTGAGTGTGTGTGTGTGAGCATGAATGCGTATGTTGGTATATTTGAGTGCATATGTTTGTGTGTATTTGTGTGCAATAGGGAACTCTTTATTTATTTCCCATGGCTGAATTTGAGTAAATATGACTTAACTTTTTTCATCAACAAAAAACAACTGGTTTACTGTTTTTATTTATTTTTTAGGTAACATTCACGGAATAAAATAGATAAACGTTTCAGCTAAAAATAAAAATGCAGAAAGAATAAAATAAATTTCAAATAATTTTTTTTCCCTAAAATGAAAGGAAAAAAATGTCTGCATCAAGAGAGAAAGAAAAACAAAAGAGAAACTGTTGCCATATGTCCTTGGGTTGATCATGTGACACAATTTTACTTTTGTTTTTCATTCTTTTACACTGCTTAATTTTACTGAGCCCTCTATGATTTTTTTTTATCTGGACTCATATACCATTTGATTCTGATAGAAGGAATTAACAAAGTTAGCATTCAAATTCAAATTCTTATCAGAAACACCAAAGGGTCTTTTGCATCACTAGCCTAAAGAAAGACATATATCCTATTCTCCCTGCACCCTGACCCATCACCAGTATTCTTCACAGTGACATTTGATGCAACGATCAAATTCGCATCAGAGACACAGAAATCTATATTTTATCACTAAACTGAATAAAGACATACATAGAGCAATGGATAAATTGTTATCTAAATCATGTAAAAATGAAATAACAGACATCTCATTTTAACAGATATATTTACCAAAATTACATAAAAATATCTTGAAATACTAAAGAGTAAATTTGGTCAATAAAATCATCATTGGCTTAAACCATGCAGTACTGATTGCTATGTCCTCAATGTCTATATCTATAAATGCTCTGCAGGCTGCGATGGATAAATTGTCATCTAAATGACACAAAAAATGAAAATAACACTGACATCTCATTTTAACAGATATATTTACCAAAATTACATAAAAATATATTGAAATACTAAAGAGTAAATTTGTTCAATAAAATCACCATTGGCTTCAACCATAACCTTCGGAGTCTCCTGCAGCTCTTCTCAATGTTCTCCTTGTTTAAATTAGTGAATGCTGCCATAATCCTTGCCTTCAGTTCATCTTTGGTGTTACAAGAAGATTTTGGGATCTTTTAATCAACTGCGTCCCACACATAATAATCAGGGGGGTTGCAGTCTGAGGAGTTAGGTGGCCAGATCTAGGAGGTAGTGATATGGTCTCAGAAATTGTCTGCCAGCCATGACAGGGTTCTCCTGCTTGTGTGGCATGGTGCAGAGTCCTGTTGCCAGATATAAGGTCTTTCAACAGCCACCCTCTTGACCTAAGACAGCACTACTTCCTCAAGGCACTTGATGTAGACTTCTGTACTGAGTCTAAGGCTCTTACCGACAAATTCAGGAGTTCTTTTCTTAAAATGGTCAGAGTGAGTTTCTGAGCTGCTGTACCTTTGTCATCACCATTAGACTCATCCAACTCTTTCTGAATCCTTAGCGCTGTCCTCAGATTGACACCCAAATATTTGAAATGTTTGTTGTTTTCAGATTTCTGGCAGAGTGAATTGTGTTATAGTGCTCTTTTTCTCACAAAAAGAGTCCAACTGACCCTACTATAATGTGCAGTTGGCAAGTGAAATTAAAAATATAAAATGGTGACAATTTACCCATCGCACTGTGTGTGTGTGTGTGTGTGTGTAGACATCTATACGAATAAAGACAAAATGAAAGCAGCCATCCTCTTGGCCCAGCACTACCTCCCAAAATTACTTTATGTAGTCCATCATGTTGAGTCTGAGGCACTGTGGGAAGATGAATGGAGGTTTAACATCACCATCACTAGTGATCACTTTAAGCACCTGACCTTCGTAATCACCATTAGACACATCCAACTCTTTCTGAATCCTTATCACTGTCCTCAGATTGACACCCAGATATTTTGAAATGTTTGTTTTGGAGCTGTCAACACGAATGCCAAGCAGTACAGCATGCTGTTTTCAAATTTCTGGCAGAGCTAATTGTGTTACGGTGCTCTTTTTCTCACAAAAAGAGTTCAACTGACCCTACTATACTGTGCAGTTGACAAAGTCAAAAACAAACAATGTGAGTGTGCAAAATTAAAAATATCAAAGTACAATAATTATCCATCACACCCTGTGTATTGAACTCTTCTTGAACCCTGTCCCATCACCAATCATGTTCACATTGACTATTTGGGTAACAGTAAATTTTCCATCAGAAACCCAAAAGTCTCTGTTTGTATCATTGGCCTAAATATTGCCATATATCAAACATCTCTCTCTCTCTCTCTCCCAGTACCAGTCATCTTTACAATGACTTTTGTGGTAACATTCAAGTCCCCATTGGAAACTCAAAATCTTTTTTGTATCACTGGGTATTATCCAACTCACCCTACAACTTGTCCCATTACTAGTCATCTACTCAATGGCTTTTTGTGTAAGATTCAAACTCTCATCAGAGAAACAGAAACTATTTTTGGCTTAACTAAAGCCTTACGTCACTCTCTGCAACCAGTCTGGGGCAACATTCAAATTCTCAACAGACACCTAAAAGTCTCTTTTGTATTCCTGGCCTGAATAAAGCCATATATTCAATTCTCTCTGCAACCTGTTCCGTTATCAGTCATCTTCCCAATTATATTAACATACCATAATGAAAGAGAAGACAAAAATTGAGTTGGTGAACTCAAAGACATATTTTTTCTCATCTCTATCATAACAAAAGGCTGCTATATAGCTTATCACTAATGGTAGCCAAACCAAAACAAATTGCTACAAAAATTGATTATGAAATTTCTGTTTAATGGCCTTCCTACCAAGAAAGACTTTGTTTATGAAGAACCAGTATACAAGCTTATTTCATTATAATCTCTAGTCCCTTAAAAGTCCTGTATTTACAATAAACTATTTGTTCAACACTCTATTTGTTTGCACTGTTTTGTCAATTGAATTTAAGGGCCACTCATCCAGTCAATTGGTAATAAGACACTTGGTAATGAGTCACTTGGTAATAAGTCACTTGGTAATAAAATCCATTAATTCTTCAGAAATTGTTTTGTTTACATTTAGTAGATGAAACTGAACAGATATGTGTTTCAAGAAAAAATTTGAATGAGTGAATGTGCTTCCAAGGCAAAATAAAAACTTGCTTGATTGTAAAGAACTTTGTAGCCGAGAAGTAAAAGCATACTGGATCAGACAGTGGTTTGTCCTGGAAAGGGGGATATGATTTCAAATCCTGCTTGAAGACACATTTTCTTTCTTAAGTTTTCTCTAATATGTAGGCCAGTAGAGAAAATGAATTCTGTTTAAAATAAACAGAGCATCTATTCAAATAAGAGCAGCCACTAAAAATAATGTTTGATGTAACAAAAATGTTAGATTAAAAAAATAACACAATAAACTGCTCTAATTTTTTATATCCTTCGTTTAATATTATGAACCTGTTACTGTTAGATAATTGACCCTGCCAATCCTAAGTTATTACAATATGAGGTATCAATTGTACTTCTACTACTAATACTAACTTGTGCACACAAGGCCCAGACAACCCAGTCGTGGCTGCTCAACAATGTTCCTCACCACTGCTTGTCAGACTTGTGGTTGCCCTCCTCACCCGACTGCAACCCCCTTGACTATTTTTTCTGGGGCATGATCATGGCCAAGACCAACAAGTGGTTACTTCAACTATAAAAAGGATGAAACCTAACTGCCATTCTAGTCAGTCAGTTAAGTCAGTTAAGTGCCATACGTGATACACGCTTGGGCGATCATGTCTCAAAACAAACATGACTGACCGGGCAGAAGATTATCCCACAGTGGGTTGCCATTGCTTTCTGTGGTAGACTGGTTGCCGACCAAGGCTATAGAACCCAATCTGTCCTGTTATTTAGCCCATAACTGGAAGGAATAGACAGATTAATACCTTTCCCAAGGGTATTTGTGCGTAAGTGAATGCAATGAATTCAGCTGGAATTCGAACTTGGCTTCCTGATTTCTCATTCGGAGCTGATATCCACTGCACCACAGCGCATATCTGCTAATATATATCGCAGATCATCACTACGGTTAGACATCCGATTGCTTTTTACCCAGGATTGAAACCCGACCAAATTGGCATCAGTCAGCGATTCTACCTCTGAGCTATCAGTATATAGTCTTAATTGACTGCTTTTATTGCCCGTAAAAGGAAAATTTAATTGACAACTTGTCAGTGAGTGAAAGAGTCTATACATATTCCAAGCATTTTCATTACCATGCGTTCACGAAGAGGCAAAAAATTCTCACTGAAAACTCCTTTTATAAGGCAACATTCCACATTTTCTCTAATTGATAATTCATTATGTTCAACAATTCATGGTTGAACGAAGTCTGCTATTTCCACTTTGAAAAATGAAACTGTTTTTCTTCATTTTCTTATCTTTCTTTATTTTCGTCATGACTGATACCAATCCCTGATTTGAGACTTACAACCTTATCATAATCAGTTCAGTAAAATGTGATACACAGTACACACTTGGATGATCATGTCTCAAAAGAGACATGACTGACTTGGCAGAAGATTTTCTTGCAGTAGGTTGCTATTACTTGAGAAATCGGAGAGCCGAGTTTGAAATCCTGTGGAATTCATTGCATTCACATACATACGAATACTCTTAGGGAAGATATAAATCTGTCATTTCTCTCTCCAGCTATGGCTTATACAGCCAGACAGCTTAAGTTCTATAGCCTTGCTTGGCAACCAGCCTACTGCAGAAAGTAATGGCAATCTACTGCGGGAAAACCTTCTGTCCAGTCATGTCATGTCTTTTTTGAGATATGATCATCATATATAGCACTGAATTTACCAAGACTTAAATGTGACTATTCTACTATTTCTACTTTGATGAATGAAACTGTTTTCTTCATTTTCTTATCTTTCTTTATTCTTGTAATGACCGATGCTAATCACCTTATCATGATATGATTTTTAAATGTGACCATCTGCTGACTCAAATCACTAAAGTCAACTTCATTCTGTTTCCCGAAATAATTGTTTTCAACTCTCTACAATTTCTTTATTTACTTTTTCAAGCAAGGTTTTTCACATATTGATGAATCTCTTGGGCTCCAAGATATCATATCAGTCAGTTAAGTGCCATATGTGAAACATGCTTGGGCAATCATGTCTCGAAAGACTGACTTGGCAGAAGATTATCCCGAAGTAGGTTGCCATTGTTTTCTGCGGTAGACTGGTTGCCAGCCATGGCTATAGAGCCCCATCTGTCCTGTTATTTAACCCATACCTGGAAGGAAGAGATGGATTAATACCTTTCTTAAGAGTATTTGCGCGTAAGTGAATGCAATGAATTCAACTGGAATTCGAACTTGGCTCCCCAATTTCTCATTCCGAGCCAATATCCACTGCACCACAATGCACATCCGAGATATCATATATCTAAACATATTTTAAAAATAAGATATATTTCTAACAATGCATGGTGGGGGGACATTTCTTTGTTTTGAGATTTCATTTTTTGCTAGTTAATTACAAAAGATGGATGTGTGCTGTGGTGTTGTGGGTATCAGCTTGTAACAAAAGATGGATGTGTGCTGTGGTGTTGTGGGTATCAGCTTGTAACAAAAGATGGATGTGTGCTGTGGTGTTGTGGGTATCAGCTTGTAACAAAAGATGGATGTGTGTTGTGGTGTTGTGGGTATCAGCTTGTAACAAAAGATGGATGTGTGCTGTGGTGCAGCGGTTATCAGCGTGTAACAAAAAATCAGAGAGCTGAGTTCAAATTCCGGTTGAATTTGTTGCATTCAATAAGGCCATTGTATATTGTTGTGGTGTCCTGTAAAAAGTATATGTTGGACTCTTCCACCTACTATAAGATTAGTGGAAGAGGAGGCCTTGGGGGAACAGTAGAATTGATTGAACACTGGACAACCGACACATGCACTAGTTGTGTAATACTCTTCTGTTGTATTTACTGTTAAATATACAACATTTCTGTAACACATGTTTTGTTATTTCTTAAACCTTTCATTTGGTAACATTATATATATAATATAAAATTTTCTAAACATATACTGTTAAATATAAGAGACAATGAATGTCTATTATGTTTCATCATGAGCCATTCTAAACATTGTATTTTGGCATTAATTTCAGATGAAAATAAAGACAAAAATTCACCAACATTTGGATAATTTTTTATTAAGCTGGTTCTAAGCTTTCGGCTAACATGAGCCATCTTCAGAGAGGCTACAAGGATGTTAACAAAAAAACATCCACCATCAGCAACGGTTTTATCTTGTGTTGACATAAAACTTTGCTAAGCAACAATAACAGTTACCAAAAATAGCAAACACAGTTTGTAAATTTGTAATGCGGATCTATGACGTCACACCACGTGACAGCTCGAAATGATAACAGAACCATATATTTAAATGCAATGTAATGTGTTATGACCAGATTTAAATGTGATTTTATTAAGTGTGGGTTGTTTGGATTTAATGTAGATGGCCTCCAATATCTGAAGGTTCTTTTTACTGTGTGTATGAGTGAGGATTATTGTATTGTTGACTAAAATCTGTCTGATATTACCTACATATAAAGGTATTGTCAATGTTCAAGAATTAAAGCAAAGTTTTATAAGACTAATATATTGTATGGATAATAAATTAATTAAATCAACTCTCTTCTTCACTTTTACAAAAATTCACAAGATGTGTGAAATCCTGGTTTTCCCAAATATAATAAAGGATTGACCATCTTAGAAACCAGATTTGGCAAGTAGGTGTTAAAATGATATTTGACCAATGGGAGCGACTTGTAAGACTTGGAAGGACTTGGCAATCCAGTGTGAAATTCAAAAGGACTATATAAATGAGTCAGACATGGGAGGAGAGACAAAAAACTAAAATGTAACCAACTTCAAATCAACTCAGAGATAAGGTCAGGTCGCACCTTGTTCTCTTTCTCCTTATCTCTTTCAACAATTGCTACTACAAACATTTTGTACAAACTCTATGCTTAACCTTTTAATAATGTTTCTAATTGAACATTAACTTCTACAACTTATGTTATTCCCTCTTTATAATAAATGTTTATTTTAACATAAAAAATGTATATTTTATTTTTACATTGTTCTACACTATTCCACATATTCTAACCTGCTGATGACCAACCTTCTGATGAAAACCTTCTGATGATGAAAAACCTTTTTATGATTATTACTCTACATAAAACTTGTAAGCTGTAGGGAGTTTGGTTTTCCTGTGGCTACAATATACACAAAACATGCATTAATTCATAAATATTAAGACTGTAATATAATAGTAAGAAAGAGGTTTTTACTTTGGCTGTCTGAGAATAAATCACTAAAAAAGTAGAAAACCTAAATAATTTTGTCACATAGCAAAACAAAATCACCCGTATTTAAGAAACAAACTATAGGAAGGCATTGAAACTCATATTTGTGCCACATAGCATTGAAAATAGTAAACCTATAAAAAATACTGATGAACCTATAAAAATAGACTATAGGAAGGCATTGAAAATCACATCTGTGTCACATAGCATTGAAAATAGTAAACCTATAAAAAATACTGATGAACCTATAAAAATAGACTATAGGAAGGCATTGAAAATCACATCTGTGTCACATAGCATTGAAAATAGTAAACCTATGAAAAATACTGATGAACCTATAAAAATAGACTATAGGAAGGCATTGAAAATCACATCTGTGTCACATAGCATTGAAAATAGTAAACCTATAAAAAATACTGATGAACCTATAAAAACAGACTATAGAAAGGCATTGAAAATCACATCTGTGTCACATAGCATTGAAAATAGTAAACCTATAAAAAATACTGATGAACCTATAAAAATAGACTATAGGAAGGCATTGAAAATCACATCTGTGTCACATAGCATTGAAAATAGTAAACCTAAAGTAGAAGTATTAAAAAAAAACAGATTATGAAAACACTGAAAATCAATTCTGTGTCATATAGTGAACCTACAGTCAGTCAGTTAAATGCCATATGTGATATACACTTTGGGTGATCATGTCTCAAAACAGACATGACTGACTGGGCAGAAGATTATCCCGCATTAGGTTGCCATTGCTTTCTGTGGAAGAGTGGTTGCTAGCCAAGGCTATAGAACCCAAGCTGTCTTATTATTTAACTCACAACTGGAGGGAAGAGATGCATTTATACTTTTCCCAAGGGTATTTGTGTGTAAATGAATGAAAGAAATTCAACTGGAATTTGAACTCGGTTTCCTGATTTGTTTTTCCAAGTCAATATCCACTGCACCACAATGAACGTCCTACGTATTAAAAAAAAGGTTATGAAAGCATTGAACATCACAGTTGTGTCACTATAGTAGCAGTATTGAAAAAATAAATTCTGATAGGTATATTTATGTAGAAACATTGATACAGTTATTTGCTAAAAACATTTATACAGCTATTTACTAAAAACATTTATACAGCTATTTACTAAAAACATTTATACAGCTATTTACTAAACTTAATCTGAGAATTGAATAAGTGAATAAGTTTAGATTCTGAATGACACTATTTGCGTTCACTTCGCAATAATGCTATTAGAAAAGGCAAAGATCTAATTCTTCTCTAAGTTATAGGGTAAATAACAGAACCAATTAAACCCTTTCTCAAAGCAATTCTTTTGGGACATCCAAAACTGGGTCAGGTCATAGATTGTCCCTTGCTATTGATACTGTATAACTCAGTATAATCTGTCATGTATTACTTGGAGAAAAAATAGCAATTGGGAAGCAACTCCTATTGTCTGGGAAGAAATTATGAAGGGAAGTAACTTAGCATGACAAGAGAACAGACATATACTGATTATCATAATAGTAAGAGAAAGATGTAAAGAGTGATTGCTTAAGAGAATAAAATAGTGAGTAAGGGTAATGATGAGGTGAAAATCCATGGGTAGAAACTGAGAAAAAAGAGACTGATTATTGATAGAAGCGAGAAAGGAAAAGAAAGAGAAATGAAAGACTATTGATCTGTATTGATTACTCAGCTGGCCATTCAATATTTGGCCAATGCATTTTATTTAGAGTTTAGCCAAAGCAAAAGCAAAGAGTGTATGTAGGGAAAGGAATCTGAATAATGACTCCAGCATGTGAGGGGGGTTTGGGGCATCTGAACGCATAATTGGTAAGGACAGATAATTGGTCTGAACAAGAAAAAATACACAAAAAAATAACGATAATAATAAATCTATGAAAGTAACATAATTAGGTTGGGTTATTTGATTCAACTCTTTTCGCAAATTTAGACATTGTATTTATAAACAGCTTGACAAATTATTACTGAAATAAGACACTGTATAATACTATATATATATATGTATATTATGTATCATGTTATAAATTCGCTCTTACTGTATCCAATATTGTGGCAGTTGAGTCTGTGTCCAAATAGAGCTTTAAAATTTAACAGACAAATTGACAAGTCAATAAAAACAAAATTTTGAAATTTGTGCATGTATATACATGTGTGTATATTAATCTGTATATGTGTCTGTTTGCCAGTGTATGTGTATATACTCATCTATTTTTCCATTTTTGGATGTTTGTAGGTTTATTTATGTGTGCATTCTTTCTCTTCCTCATTTAATATATGAATAACTTTCTTAAATCTAATAAATTGCTAAACTTAGAAAAACTGTTTTAAATTTTTCAATAATAATAAAGTAGATTTAATAGTCAATCAATAATGCTGATCTTAATTTAATCAAATATTAATATTAATACCCCCAAAAATTATTTTTGAGTCTGCTCACATATTCTCCAAATTAGAAGTTACTTTATTTTGATTGGTCTGCATTGTACATACAACAATGCCTCCCTGATTAAAGGGGTTTTGCTTGTTTTTAACCTTTTAAAACCATTGAACTTGAAATAAACATCATCACTTGATAAGACACAAGAAGTGTCGAAACAAAATAGCTACTTTTGTGGTGATATTATAACATATTCATGTTATAATTTATGAATAAATATATATATATATATATATATATATATATATCTGAGTGAATAAAGAACAAAGAAAAAAATTTTTTTACAATGTCCAAAACATTAATTTAAAACTGTGCTTGATATATAATATATAGAGCTGCGAATGTTTATTATAAATTATATTTTAGAACATGTACAAAATTTTTTATATATATCCACTACAAATTGTACATTTGTTTCGACATTGAAACTACAATGTCTCTTCAGGTGGAGTGGGCAGGAATGGAAAGCCTCTTTTCTTATATTTGGTGAGTTGTGTGTGGGACGTTGGTGGGGGTTAGTGATAGGGGAATAAGTCTTGTGGATTGTCTGTTTGAATTTTGAAGAGAGTGATATATATAAAAAATTTTGTACATGTTCTAAAATATAATTTATAATATATATATATATATATATTTTCTAAACATATACTGTTAAATATAAGAGACAATGAATGTCTATTATGTTTAATCATGAGCCGTTCTAAACGTCATATTTTGGTTTTAATTTCAGTTGAAAATAAAGACAAAAGTTCTCCAACATTTGGATAATTTTTTATTAATTTGTTTCTAAGTTTTTGGCTCACATGAGCCATCTTCAGAGAGGTTTTTAAGATGGTAATGCAGTAACATCCACCATCACTGACGATTTTATTTTGTGTTGACATAAAACTCCGCTTGGCAACGGCAATAGTTACCAAAAATAACAAATGCAGTTCTCAAATTTGCAATGTGGTTCTATGATGTCACACCGCATGATAGCGTGAAATGACAACAGAACCATGTATTCAAATGCAATGTAACGTGTTATGTCCGGATTTAAAGGTGATTTTATTAAGTGTTGGTTGTTTAGATTTGATGTACATGGCCTCCAATATCTGAAGGTTTTTTTAATGTGTGTATGAGTAAGTGCAGTAGCAATGTTTTAAAATGCATTTGATTAACATCTAATGCCTTGTTGTATTTTTACTATCTCTGGTTAGCTCTCTTTTATTGTGGACGCTTGTTTGTAAAAACAGTTATAGCTTCAATGGATAAATTTTAAATTTTTAAATAACTATAACAGAGCATGTTCACATATCAATCAATGTTACATTAAGTTTCTCTTCAAAATTCAGTACTGAGGATGATCTCAGAAGAGGTTGAAAGGACTTGAGATAACCAAAAATATGGCAATAATCTGACTTTATTTAGACTTATTGTCATTCGTGGTCAAGAGGTCTAAGATGCACCAGATCACATGGTGGCTTCCCCTATGTGGATAGGGCTCACAGGTTCGAATCCTGCTGAATGACACACATTTTCATAACAAAAATTTATCATAAATTGTTTGGCTGGTAGAAATTATCTGCAGATATATATATATATATTTAGTGTATCGAGGCAGCAAGTAATTGCATCTCTGATACTAATAAAAAACCTAGTACATATATTGGTTTTACTACAACCACGCTCTCCTGTAGACTTACATGTCATCTTTCTGATCAGAGTACTATTAAACAACATTTCTCTGAAAAACATAAACATGTAGATAATATCAGACAGATTTTGGTCAACAATACAGTGATCCTTACTCATACACACAGTAAAAGGAACCTGAAGATATTGGAGGCCATATACATCAAATCTAAACAACCAACACTCAATAAAATCAACTTTAAATCCGGAAATAACATATTACATTGCATTTGACTACAAGGTTTTGTTGTCAATTCGCGCTATCACATCATAAAATGTCATAAACGTCACGTGATGTCATAAAACCACATCACAATTTTAAGAACTGCGTTTATTATTTTTGGTAACTATTGCTGTTGTAACTCTGGAGTTTTATGTCAACACAAAATAAAATTGTCAGTGATGGTGGATGTTATAATATTTCAGTCTAAACAACCTCTCTGAAGATGGCTCATGTGAGCCGAAAGCTTAGAAGAAAATTAATAAATAATTATCCAAATGTTGGAGAATTTTTGTCTTTATTTTAACTGAAATTAAAGCAAAAATACGACGTTTAGAACAGCTCATGATTAAACATAATAGACATTCATTGTCTCTTATATTTAACAGCATATGTTTAGAAAAAAAAAAAATATATATATATATATATATATATATATATATATATAAAGACAAAAGTTTTGTACTCTGATGGACTCTGTCAAGGCAAATGTATTTTAATTTGCAACACGCATGTATGAACAGAAGTATAAATGTTGTTAGCTTTTTAGAATTTTGAAATTTAAGAACATTCTTAAATATACATCAGACTAAGGGAAAGTCAAGGTAAACTATGGGGAACACTAAGTGATGTAATTTAATGTCTAACACACACACACACACACACACACACACACACAAGGCATGGTGCCACAATAGATTTTGAACATACATTTTTTATATACACTACCCACCATAATTATTAGCCCACCCCAGTTTAAAAAAAATAAAATGATGTATTTCATACTATTTTTAGTATTTATTGCCAAGTGCATAATTCTAAATGAAAATACAATGGCTTTTTGTTAATACTGCACAATAACATGTGCATCAAATGAACTGTTCTGGTGTCCAGTTTTTGTGCTCCCTTCCCCATGCTAGTCTTTTCTTCTTATTGACTGGCCGAAGGAAAGGCTTCCTGGCTGCCTTGTAAAATTTTACAAAGTAATAATAACAAAAGAACCATTCTATTTTTATAACTGGGTTCGCCTGCTTGTGTGGCATGGTGCAGAGTCCTGTTGCCAGACATAGAATTTTCCAGCAGACATCCTCTTGATCCAGTTTATGTAAATGCAATGAATTCACTGGAATTCGATCTAGGATGCACATTGTGGTGCAGGTGACATTGGCTGAGACAGAAAAATTGGAGAGCTGAGTTCAAGTTCCAGTTGAATTTGTCGCATTCACTTACATGCAAAAACCCTTGAATTTTCCATCACTTCTCCCTCCAACTATGGGTTAAGTAGCAGGACAGATTGGTTTCTATAGCCTAGGTTAGCAACCAGTCTACCACAGAAAGTAATGGCAACCTATTGTGGGGAAAATCTTTTGCCCAGTCAGTCATGTCTCTTTTGAGATATGATTGCCCAAGCATGTATCCCGTATGGCACTTAACCGACTTGTATTCAGGGGAATCATTTTTAATGTATTGTTGGTTTGTTTATCAAATATTCAGAGAACTTCATCCATGTTAAATATTTGGCTTGATTCAAAAGAAGTTCTTTGTTGTTGCTTTCTTCTATAGTCTCCAGCTAGTTAATGACAGAAATTTATTAAAACTTATTAAGGTACAATAGATCAACTGATACCAACAATTATTGTTATAATTCCTTTTATACCAACAGTAGTAATAGCAGTAGTAATGATGGCATTTGAGTAAATAATACAATTATGAAGTGGAAGTGACCATTTGAGGTAAAATTATAACTTACAGTAGCAAGTGTTTAGGATAAAATTAGCCAAATGAAAGGTGGAGTTTTAATAAAGGGTGGAAATTGAAAAATCAGAAAATGTAATAAATATGTATGGGAGGGTGTAGTAAATATAGGGAAACTGGAAAAATGAAGGGGTTTTAATATACGGAGTGGCTAAGAAATGATTTAAAAAATATAACAAGGCCTCAAAGAAATAACACTAAAAATAAATGTCCATCAATGTCTTTAAATAAAATGTTTTAATATAAATTGCCAACATTACAATATAGATAAATATTAATAAGTGGAGAGGAAAGCACTAAAGTTTTGGCAGTTTGGAAAAAAAATTTCAAAAGTTAACAAGTGGCTGGTGATGTTTATTTGGCGCCTGAGAGTGCAGGAGACCTAAAGTTCACTTATAAAACACATTATGATTTTTTTTAGCCCTATTTTGGAAAAAGTTCATTTGCTGTCAAATAGAATACCCCACCCCTCACCTGCAACTCAGAAACTAAATGTAATAAAATGTTAATATTCATATCAGATTTAGTAGCTCAGATATGGTTGCCCCACCTGAAACAGGTTTTTCTTTTCTGTGCTATGTGCTTCAGGATATGGATAATTATGTCTCTCCACAATTTCCTATCCTTTGAAGCTCTTAGTAATGTTTCCTTCCTACACCTTGATCAGATATCCATTTACACAATTTTCTTAGGTAGGTCCCTCTGTTCTTCTTGCCTTCAGTATGTCCTGTGGATGTCAAATTCTCCAAACCTTCTTTCCTCATTATGTGCCCTATGATTTTCAAATATCTCTTTCTGATTCAAAGCATAAGTGTTCTTTCTGTTTCCATTTTTCTTAAAACTTCCTCATTGCTTACATGCTCCATCCATGATATTTCCAGTATCCTTCTGTAGGATCACCTTTCTGTTGCCTCATCTACAAGGAAATTGTACAGCATTCACTGCCATAGTTGATATTACATGGAAGTTCAGCATTCTTTATTTTTTTACTAACAAAAGTTTTTCTATTTCTAAAAATATTAATTGATATTTTATTAAACAGTAATTTCTCAAAACACTTATTTTTTATAAGACATAAATTTTTAAGATTGATAATTTATTTATTATATTGTTTATTTCTGTTTTCTTTTCAGCGTGTTGTGTAGAAAGATAACCAACCTTCACTACCCTAAATGTTGAACATGGACTAGTCTATACACTACAAGTAGAGTATCTACTCCTTGGAACAGTCGTCCAAAAGTGGGTTGCAAGGCATAGCATTTGAGTCGTATGCATTGCCGCACTGAACTACTGTATTCTCTTTTACTGTATTACTAGCAGTATAGCCCGGCGTTGCTCGGGTGTAATGAAAGCTTTAAAACTAATCCATGGTCCTGGAGCTCAGACTCTTCAGACATTGGCACAAAAGACTAAAAAGCAATAGTTGTTTCCAGTTAAAGTGAAACCGTAGACTGAAAGAAAAATGAAGGGATGTAAGTCAAATTTTGATTTCCTGGTATCGATATCAAATAAGTTTTTTTGTTGTAAACTGAATTTTGGAGGCTAAATAAGTCCTCTGAGTAAATGGTATCATGGCTGAGACTAAGAACTACAATTATACCTACTTAGAGCCAAACCCGAAGCAAAAACTAAAATAAAAGGGCTGAAAAAAATACAGACATACAGGCAGATAACCAGACACACACACAAATATCTTGCCTTTTATATATATATATATATATTATCGATTTTCTGCACTATTGTAAGAACTGCAACCTTGAAACTTCTGAATACCATTTCTTATGTTTTTGTCTATGAGTGTATCAAATTTGATTAAAATCAGACCACTCCTTCTATAACCCGATTTTTTCGATTATCGATTTTCGATATTTATCATGGGTACCTCGACACAAAACCTAGCTAAGAACACTCACAGGCGCTTATAGTACAACTGTGTAAATTTTCAAGAAAATCGGTTCAGCTGTTTCGGAGTCTATAGGTAACGGACACACACACACACACACACACACACACACACATACACAGACAAAGTTCCATTATAAATAAGTTTAGATTAATCCATGTCTCCCAACTGATTAAACCTTTTGTTCCAGTCTTTCCTTAAAGTATTATTAACTGGAACTGTGATTGTTACACAAAGTTCATAACACCGAGTCATGACCTGTCCCTTCTCTAGTCAGCTTGATTTTTACTCATTTATTGAACCTGTTGTTGGCTCATCACAGATGGCAATAAAATGCAACTACTAAACCTGGAACAGACTTGATATTAGATCAAAAATTTAACTAGCATAACATAATGTTAGAAAATGAACCAGAAAAAAACGTGAATATTAACAACTCATCTGATAAGTTCTAAACAGAAAGTAAAAGAAAAATATTGAGATAAATTAGTTTTCATCCTATTCTGCACAAGTGGCTATACTTAAAATTTATGATAAACTTCAAATCTTTGAGAGTTGCAAGACATACATATCCCTCTGTAACTGATGCTGACCTGAAATTTATTTAACCCCTTGCCTCACACCATTCCTTCCTTCAGCACTGAAGAACAGTGTCTCATTCAAATCTAACAGAGAAATCAGGATTTATATTCTTAGATATTTTTGTTAACTATAAAATTTAGGTTTTTATTTAGTGGGGTTCGCAGTTCAGACCAAACAAATAATTCTAAAACTTGAAATGTTTTCCTTATTTAATATAAAACTGTAAAAAGATCAGCCGACATATTTTGCTGAGTTTTTTGGAGCAAATTGTAATGTAATAAACACTAAGACAGTCAATCATCAAATGACATAAATGGTTTCTGTGTCAGAAGATTTGTGTATCCTTCATGTTAATAAATTAATCCTTTGAAAATAAATATTTAACATTTTCTAAACAATGGCTTGTGTTCCCATAAACAATAAAAAACATGCTTCGTGATCCCTTTGTAGAGTATTTAAGCGAAATCCTTAAATTTAAAAAAGTAGTAATGAATGGCAACAGACAGCAATAGTGCATTGGAGTGGCTTCAAATAGATTCCCTTACTCATTCACCATCTTCCTCACCAAGCTACATGTGACTTACACTTTCCTCCTCACTTTCTCCCTTTCCTCACTTTTTCACACATACACATGAAGAAACCACATTTCTTTTCAACTTAACAAACAACTACAAACAAAACTTATGCATGCTGAGAAAAATTTAGTTGTAAAACACAAAATTTAAAGTGTTTTATATTTTTATATAAAAAAAAACTTTCTTGCATTTTTTTTTTTTTTGTTGGGGGGTTGATTCAATCTGCAGCAGACTTTCAACACATTATCCAGAAGTAAATATGAAATCTTTCGGTGTTATTCTTTCTGGAGCAAAGATGGAAATAAAAACCAAGACAGTCAATAATCAAATGATAAAAAAAAAAGTTTCTGAGTTAGAGGATCCATGCATTCTTTCAGTTAATAAATTAATCCTTTGAAAATAAATATCTAACATTTTTCAACTAATGGGTCACATTCCTGCCAACAATAACAACATATTTCATGATTTCTTTGAAGAGTATTTAAGCAAAACCTCTAAACCAGATAAGTCAGTAAGGAGTAGGGAATGGCAACAGACTGTAACAGTACACAATGCAGCTTCAAAGAGATTCCATTACTCATTCACCCATCTTCCTCACCAGGCTTCACGAGACTTACACTTTCTTCCTCACTTTCTATCTTTTTTCACACACACAAAGAAATCACATTTCTTTTCAATTTAACAAACAACTACAAACAAGTTATACAACTCATACACACCGAGAAAAATTTAGTTTAAAAAACATGAAATAAAATTTTTTTATATTTTTATATTTAAAAAATTTTCTGCTGTGGGATGATTTAAATTTGCGACAAATACATCATCCTAACTACTAATCATACATCAATTATTTTAGAATACATAAATATATTTTTATAGCAATGTTAACCCAATACAAGGCCCAATAGCCACTCAAGGTAGTGTATTACTGTGTGGTGTTGTATGAGCATAAGAAAAGCCAGGAAGTGACGTTCATGAGGTTATGCTGAAAAGATAATGATTAGCCCTAGACTTGAAGAGGTCAAGATCGTAGCATTTGGGAAAACATTCGGCTGTTACACAAAGAAGCAGTTCTTGGGAAGAAGCTGTTTGAATGTTACTTTTTACTGATAGAAATATAAAGGTTATGAGAATGATTCACAGTTGTGTATGTGGCATACTTCTTTTTTTTTTGCACATCAGTGATAGTGTACACAATGGGTTCAAGGAAAAATATTGTTCTCCTCCATAACAATGTAAGGCTGTATGCATACAAACAAAGATAACACAAAAAATATTTTGGAACATGGTTAGTCTGTTCTACCATACAAGCCATATTCATCTAACCTTACACCAACGAATTATTGCCATCTGCATTTGTTGCAAAATGCTTTGATGAGGAAAATCTTTCTGTAATGAAAACCTTATTCTTCAAAACCTGCAGAATTTTACTCAGAATGGATCGAAGAGCTGCAAATAATGGATATTTAATCAAATAAAATGTAGCTGTAAAGTTTTTTTTAAGAATAAAGTTAATAAGCAAAAATGGAAATTATTTATGAATAACTTAATATTTCCATGAACCTCACATTAGGTGTCTCATGTGGTTTGGCTATTTCTGCTTTATCTAAAGGGAGATAACAATCATCTCTACTATAATAAAGACCATTGTATATATATATATATATATATAAAAGTTGTAAGTTTAAAAATGTATTTTTTAGACAGTATTTATTTATTTCTATTATTATATTTGATATTTCAGACCGTCCTCGGCCTTTCATGATTTTAAAATTTAAATTAGAAACGTTTTTGCGATGAGCGTTCGTGGAGAGATTGTTTACATCACATGATGCAGAAAGCGACAGATTTTTGTAATATTTGTAAACGTAAACCTATCTTTAATAATATTTATAAATGTTGTTTTAAAGAAAACTTTTTTAAGTGTATCTAAAAAATGTTTAACTATTGAAATATTTATAAAGATTCAAAACACCTAAGTCTAGATTTAACCCTAGCCTGTATGTATTTAATTTTAAAATCCAGTATTTTTCTTTCTTTCTGCATGAGTATGTAGAACTAAAATCAGAATCTTTTAGTAAACATTTGCAGTTTTCTAATGTGTGTCCTGGTTGATTGAAGTGTACTGCTTGGATCATCACTATGTTATTATATATATATATATATATATCCTTCTTGTCATGCTCATGGAGAGGGAGACAATAGCAAGGCAGTGTCAAATCAGTTTATTCTCTTTACTCCCCGTTGTTAAACTTTACTACCAGTTAAGAAAGATCTTACCACTTGTTTGCTTTTTAACAGTGCCTTTTTATTTTTTTTTTTGCAATAATTATGTTGTTGAGTAGAATATATATGTATCCTCTCTATTATAATAAAGACCATTTAGTTATATATATATATATACATACAAAACAATATATATAAGTATATATATAAATATTTTTCATTTGGAAATGAGTTGTTACCGTAAACTAGGTTTCAACCCCTCAGCATCTTCAGGCAATTCACAGTAACTGATTTTACTACAGTTTTTCAAACGATTGAGCAGGGATTTTTCATGAACACACGACTGGAATTTTCAAACAACTGAAAAATTTTAAAAGTTAAGGAACTTTTACTCATCAATATATATCAGATGGCATAGTGATAGAGCTGCTGACAGCCTTAGAAGAATATGGCATAGAAAAGATTACCGACATAATAAACGAAATTTATAGCAGCGGAATAATACCAGACAACCTATGCAAGTCGATATTTATAGCGCTGCCGAAGAAACCTGGTGCAAACAAGTGCAAACTACACAGAACTATCAGCTTAATGAGTCACATTACAAAACTGATTGTCAGAATCCTGATGAATAGAGCGAGAAGCAGAATCAGGCCAGAGATAGGGCAGGAACAGTGCGGGTTCGTCAAGGACACTGGAACAAGGAACGCCATATTCATGATTAGGATGCTCTCTGAAAGGGCATTACAAATGAAGAAAGACTTGTACCTATGCTTCATTGATTACGTGAAAGCATTCGACAAAATACGACACAAAGAATTGATGGAGATGCTAGCCAACCTCGACATTTTCGGCAAAGACATAAGAATAATCAAGAATCTCTACTGGCAGCAAACAACCTGCATACGGACAGGTAACGACCTCAGTAGATACACAAAGATAGAAAAAGGCGTAAGACAAGGATGTGTCTTTTCACCGGATCTGTTCAACCTATACAGCGAGAATATTTTGAGGACCCTAGATGACACGCCAAGATTTGTTATTGGAGGTCACAACCTGAACAACATAAGATATGCTGACGATACAGTGCTGATTGCAGACACGGAAAGGAAACTACAAGACCTCATACAGAAAGTAGCAGTGGAGAGTGACAAGAAGGGACTACAAATAAACTTTAAGAAAACTGAGTGCATGGTCATCAACAAAAGATACAACCCAAAATGCCAAATACAGGTGGGGGATAACAGAATCAAACAAGTACAAGAATTTAAGTACCTAGGAAGTGTTCTAACAGGAGATGGAAAGTGCGACATGGAGATCCGAAGGCGAATTGGCATGGCAAAGGACGTGTTCCAAAAGATGAGCAAAATACTAACACACAGGAAAATCTCAATAGAAACGAAGAAAAGAGTGCTAGACTGCTACGTGATGTCAGTTCTTCAATACGGCTGTGAATGCTAGACAATATCATCGAAAATGAGGACAAAACTGGAAGCAGCCGAAATGTGGTTCTACAGAAGGATGCTACGGATATCGTGAACTGAGCATACAAGCAACGACGAGGTGTTAGAAAGAATGGCAACAAAAAGGAAATTGATGCTGAGCATCAGGAAGAGACAACTGAAGTTCCTGGGACATGCAATGAGGAAGGAGAGCCTGGAGAACCTGATACTGACTGGACAGATAGAAGGAAGAAGAGACAGAGGAAGGCAGCGGATAACATATTTGCAGGGCCTGATCAGATGGATGACGGAACGGGGGTTGCCAGGAGCAACAAGAGCAAACATACTAAGAGCCACAAGGGATAGGGAGACGTGGAGAGCCATGATCGCCTACGTCCTGAAGGGACAGGGCACATAGAAGAAGAAGAAGAGCATTCAGCATCATTTGTGTCTGTACAACTACATTTAAACACAGCATACCACCTCTTAACCATTGTTTCCAATAGAGCAGAGTTTGAACTGCTTTGCTTGAACAGTATTTTTTCCATCAGAAAGCAATGCTTTATCAATACACAAAATTCAGATTTTTCCATTGCTTTGAAAATTTGCAACAGTAGCTTCACTTAAATAACTGTAATTTGTAAACTAATGATCCGATTAGGCCCAAATTTTGTCTCATGCCATTTGAAGGTTAGTACTTCATAAAAAATATGATTTTTTTTATTAGTGGCGCCAAGGACTTATTGAATGATGTGTTATATAATATATTCCCTCCTGTTTGGATTATTTTTTTCCTTATGTCTTAATTTAAGATACTCAGTAGTAGATACATCAATATATATATTGCTGGCATTTTAGACAGTGTATAAGTATAAATATTTTGCCATCATTTCTGATTCAACAGGCCCACTCGTAATGAATATTAGAAATGGAGACTCATGGTTCAGATCTGTCAAACACAAATTTATTATGTTTATGTATATCTGCAAAAATCTGTAAATACTGTAATGTTGATGCTAGGCAAGAAAGAATATTTCTAATTTATATTTCCACATTCTAGGCATTATTAAATCCATGATATAGTAACACTGAAATAAAGAAATGACAAATTATTCTCTAAGAGACGTTTCTATACAACAAATTGTATACAATTATGTAAATTCTCATCACTAATTTGTCCTACACAGAAAAATCATAATTTATGAATAAAACAAGTAAAGTGGAAAGACAAGGAGTAAGATGATCTTGTAATATTCTCCAAAGGGAAAATGGCCAGCTCAGTGGTATGTTCTAAAAACTTCAAGCTACCATGTGGACTCTTCTGGGGTACCATGTAAGCTCTTCTGTTCTCCCTACTGGTGTTGGCGTGAGATGATGTCTAGCACCTTAACAATCTATCATCAGCAACTGGTAGGGGCAAACATGTTCTACCTTTATGTGTGCTAAATATCAACTGCAGTTTTCTCACCCAATGAATTTATATGTGATTCTTATGATGTTGTCTTAACCAATGGGAGATAATCATGCTTCACATCTCTACAACTCTTTATATAAAACAGTATTATTTTTAATATTTGAGATTGATGACAACCATTTCAAAACTTAGGATTCTATTCCATTTTTTTTACTGATTGCTCATTTAATACAAAACCTAAGAGCCTCTCAAGGTAGGGGGGTGTTATTGAATGAGGTTGTATTAATGTAAGAGGAGGTGGTAAAAAGTGCAGATTATGAGGATATATAGGATAGATAACGGTCCTAGACTTGTTTTTAATCGTTTCATCCCAAGCAAGGTGATAATACCATTAGTATACAGGGGGTTACGGAGAATGAAAATTAAAAAGAAGACTGAGAATAGGGAGGATTGAGGAAAGAACAAAAGATGAAGACAGAAGATGGTAATTGACATTGCATTTAAATTTTTGAAGACTGTCGTTATCAGGGAGGCAAAGAAATGTAAGGGATTTCTACAAGTGGAAAATGTGAGACAAGAAACTGTTGGAAGTAGCTATTTCAACAGTAAAAGAGTGGGACGAAATTATCAGAATGAAACTGCCTTCTTAGTTTTGTTTGCTTGTCTTGTTTTTATGGCATATCAACACCTTGGCGGGTCATTTATTGCCAACTAAACTTTATTTATTTATTGCTTGTAATACCTTTTTCTTTCAACAATTTATTGTTGTTTTTATATATTTTGTGTCTAGTAATACATTTTTCTTTTCGAGTATCAAGATTCATTGGGATTTGTTTTTAAGGGCAGGGTCTCCAAGTTCTACCCTTGCTATTTAACTCATAACTGGAGGGAAGGGATGGATTAATACCTTTCCCAAGGATACCTGTGCTTAAGTGAATACAGGGTATTCAACTGGAATTCAAACTTGGCTCACCAATTTTTCTTTCCAAGCCGTTATCCACTGCACCACAATGCTCATCCATCACTGAACGCTTACAGCACCCGGTATTCCCAAGTCACTCATCTAAGTACTGACCAGGCTCAATATTGCTTAACTTTGGTGATCAAGCGAAAACTCCTTCTTAGTAACAGAATATAAGGGGAATTAGGATGATTCATCTCTGCAGATGTAGCATGGCAGGTCTTAGCTGTAAAGGTCTGAACTAATGAGACTAATGACTATAGCATGTCAGAACATTCATCATGGAAATAGCAATAGAGGCTTGTAATGTTTAATCTGTGGGTAAGGGGTCGTAGAGAGGAAAATAATTTATCATCTGCAAGGCTGCATAGATTCTTTTAAATTCTATTAAGGTTAGAAGTGATGATTGTGTAGCTCCAAAAATGGTGACAGTACTCTTTAAAATTCATTTAGTCTAGGGTTAGTTGATAATCTCATAATATGCACTTCTTACTTCCCCTTCCCTTACAATAATCTCACTCTGTAACTTCTGCCTTGAGTGACTCTTGAGCCTTGTATTGGGTGAACTAACAGCTATAAAAAAAGAACATATGTTTATTTACAACCCTCTCTATAAGAAGTCTGCCAGGGCTGATAAAGTAAACCTGGCTACTGCACTTCAAAATGACCTCCAATCTGTGATTGAGAAAATGCCTCGTAAATTTTAATACCTCCAAAATGAAGCTGCTCTCCTTTAATCACCACAGAGAATCATTCCTGCCTAGCATTAGAATAGATGACACTAGTCTCTTAAAGAACAATGCCCTGCGCCTCCTTGGCCTCACTCTCTCAAATGACCTCAAGTGGAAAGATCATATTGAATCGATAGCTGCTAAGAAGGTTGGTTCATTGTGTTGAACCAGGTATTTTTCTCATCAGAATTCACTTTGCACACTTATAAATTTACCATTTGTTTGTGCATTGAATACTGTTGCCATATCTGGTCGGGTGCTCCTGCTATTCATCTTGAGGTTCTCGACAAAATCCAAAGGAGGAATATAATCAATCTTGCAATATGATTGAACCTGACTTGGTAGCTTGTCTTTAGTCACTTTCTCACCAACATGATCTGGCTTCACTCTGTCTTTTCTATAAGTATTTTCATGGAAAGTTCTCTGACAAGCTTTTTTTACTGGTACCGTGTGTAGTTTTTTCCAGCCACTTTTCCAAAAATAAGAAATTTCTTACTTAAATATTGCAGCTAAAAATAAAAATTGAATGCAATATTTTAAGTAAGAAATTTCTTATTTTTTACTTCACTAAAATATCTTGTCCTTTACTTTACCAGGTTTAATATAATCTTAAGAATATTACTTTTCATGCACACATTTTTCCATGTAATATATATATATATATATATATATATATGGTTATGTATGTATATGCGTGTGTGTGATCATATAGATAACAGTTAAACAGGAGAGTAGACTGAGCTTTCTAGCATTTGTTTGCAACCAGTCAAGAAGGACAACTCTGAACTGAAAACCATTTGTTTGTAGGGCTAGCAATTCTACTCTATAAAAAAAACTACTTGCAACAAAAATCACAGCAGTAAGATCTAACATGGTGAGCCTATTTTCTACAGAGGAATGGTACTGAGGAAAAAGAGGACATATATATATATATATATATATATATAACTGGTTAATAATTTTATATATATATAATAATCATTAACCAGTTATTGGTTAGTGTCAAATTAGACCAGTAAACAGTTATATCAAACAGTGCTCAATAAATATTTAAAATGAAAATTTAACATGTAAATCTTTTAAATATTCTAATTTGGAAGATCAGCTGATTATGCTACCTTGGTTTCAACCTTTCAGCATCTTCAGGTGTTTTATACTAATTGATCACCCATATCCAATACCAACTATAATTATTAGGCAACCCCAGTTTTAGTTTTTTAAAAATGATGTATTTCATACTATTTTTAGTATTTATTGCCAAATGGATAATTTTAAATAAAAATAGAATGGTTCTTTTGTTATTATTACTTTGCAAAATTTTAGAAGGCATCCAGGAAGCCTTTGATTCGGCCAGCCAATAAGAAGAAAGAGACTAGCATGAGGAAGAGAGCATGAAAACTGGACCCAGAACAGTTCATTTGATGCACATGTCATTGTGCAGTATTAACTAAAGAACCATTCTATTTTCATTTAGAATTATCTGCTTGACAATAAATACTAAAAATAGTATGAATTACATCATTTTTAAAACAAAAAACAGGGTGGCCTAATAATTATGGCCAGTAGTATATATATATATATATATATATATATATATATATCCAAGTGAGTACAGAACGAAGAAAGAAATTTTTTTCACCGTCCAAAACATTAATTTAAAACACTGCTCGATATATGATGTATAGAGCTGTGAAAATTTATTATAAATTATGTTTTAGAACATGTACATAATTTTTTCTATATATGTCCTCTCCTCTACAATCATATGTTTATTTCAACATTGGGTGTCCAACATTTCATCAGGAGGAAAAAGCAAGAACTGAAATCATCCGCAATACAATAATACTCCAAACTTGAGTATATAAAAAAACAAACAAAAAAAAAACCCTATCCTGCTAAAATAAGAATAGAAAAAACAAAAATAAAATAAAAAATATTCCGCACCGGAAAAATCAAAATTAAAAAGATAAAACACCCCACCCCTATCATGTCTATCTAAGGAACCCTGAGAGGAAAGCCTCGCCACAAGATGAAGGAGAATACATAAAATAGGCCTGGTAACAACAGATATCAATTAATCAAACACTAGCCAACCGTAAAGCCATCCTAAAAATTCTTAAGGTCAACAAACAAGATAAGTTCCCCAATCACACAAAAAAACCCCACACAAACACACAAAACTGACCAAGTAATCAAACCCCTCCACACACCACTTTCTTTGAAATTCTAACCAAAAGATATACCCGACTGATAAAAACGTAAATTCCAACAGATAGTGCCATTAATCAACAATTTCGCACTTACACACCAAGTTCTTCAAAAGTCTAATGGTCAAAACAGAAGACACATTCCCTTCATTATCAATAACCCCAACCATCCCCACAACAACGAACCAAATATAAACAGCGGATGATTCCAACTCTTGCTCTTTCCTCCTGATGAAATGTTGGGGACCCAACATTGAAACAAACTTATGATTGTAGAGGAGAGGACATATATAGAAAAAAATTATGTACATGTTCTAAAACATAATTTATAATATATATATATAACAGACAAATAGCTGACAACTAAACTTACCAAGAGTATTTTCTCTGTTCTCTGCAGACTGGAACGAACTTCTTCTTGCTGTTGCTCATAAAACTGGCAATCAAATGATTCATCTTTGGTTATTTCTTGTAGATCATCAAATCTAAATGGAAAAGACATTTAAAAAAGCAACTTGCTTATTAGTCATTTATCAACTAATATTCCTTTTGTAGCAGTAATAGTAGTAACCGAGCCCAACCCTTCAAATTTCACCCCTCTCACTTAATTCACTGGTTATGGTAACAGTTGTGTTGTTTTTAAATTTCTATATATAATGATTCCTAACAGAAAAATATTTCAATGCGTGATGCGGTGCTAATAAACTTGTACTGAAACATAACAGTTCTTGTGTTGCAGTCAACTATATTTTTGTTATAAACACTTACAATAAAAATATTACTATAAATATTGCTCTACTAAGTATTGAGCACTTTTCAAAATGTAAATTACTACAAACAGTGGATTGTTAACCCAATTGTTTGTACTACTTCTAAGATAAAAAAAATTGTCCGAATGTTTTACTTCCCTAAGTGCTTTTGGCTATACTTTTAACCATTATTATGGATGAACTTTTTTTTACTTTTAACTGAATATATAGATTGTTTTATTTATGTATGTAGAACCATATGCATGTTTTATATTCCAAACACAGCCAGCACATTGTTGCCATGTTCATAGTTGATATTATTAAGTGTTGGATTTTTCTTTTTTATTAATAATGATGTTACAGATAGAGATTTATAGGTCTATGTGTTTATTGAAATAAGATCCAACTGAGCTATGGTCAGAGAGATGTAACATGAGTCTTCTTATTAAATGAGTTGTAGTTTATCCAGTATAACTTAACCATCATACCTTGTGTGTCAGTCTTAATGAAACTCGCATATGTGTGTGTGTGTGTGTGTGTGTGTGTGTGTGTGTGTGTGCTTTATATATTATAAGCAACAATCTTATTGTTCTCCCTTTATATATATATATATATATATATATATGCATTTGAAAAAAAAGCATCTCTATATACTGGATAATATATTTCAAGAACAATTTATAGACATTATATTAATAACATTGTTCAGACTGTTCTTCTTAACTTTACTGCCAAATTCATACTCACAATGTTTCAACCATTGTACGCTCCAGCCTTCTTCAGGTGATTAGAATTTCAAACCGAGCCCTTTATTTCAATCACTGGGGCATATTGTTCTCAATCCATGAGCCATGTCACTTCCGGATGTCTTAGTTATCTCCCCTTAACTCAACTCTGATTTTGTTCACCACTACTGTAGCAAGGTATTGAACTCACAACTTTTCAGCTCAAGTCACTGGAATTAACCAATGCTTTTATTTACTGGGCCATGTGTCCTTGAGGACCAAGCTAAATACCAATCACCTGAAGAAAGTCGGACTATATAAAGGTCAACATGTTGTGAATATGAATTTGGCAATAAAGATGAGGATAACAGTCTATACAATGTAAATAATGTAAATACTACCTCATCTCAGAAGTAGAGATAAACACAATTTATAGAGTTTGCTATTTCTGTTGATAGATAAATAATTACTTACTGTTCAGATTCACTTTTGTCCAATGAAGAAGAATACAGACTAACAGTATTAAAGTCTTCAGCCAATAGATCGGCAGCTCCACAGCAATTCATCCACTCTGCCATTGGGGACGGAGGGTGACCGGGGCAGTCATTGCTATGTGGACGGTGGACAAAGTTTGATGGAATCCATGGTGAATTATTGTAGGCCCCAGATGCAGTGTTAACCATCAAATTTTCTGGCTGATTTAAATTTGGATAACTGTCATGCTCCTTAGTCAAGGAGACAGTGTCACTGAGTTTATCATATATGACTTCATCTCTACCCAAGTTATGCATTGAATGGGAAAGATATTCATCTTGTAGCCGAAGCAAATTATTATGTCCGCAGCCTAACTGGATACATGAACAAATCATTGGATTTGACGATACAAACTTATTTCTCTCTTCCAAATCAGACATCTTTCCTCTAGAATCCATAGTAGATAATTTTCGAGTTTTAGTTCTTGTCGTTCGAGGATGGTGATAATGAGAATAACGCGCTTTGCTTGAAAGACCTGCTGATGTTTTGGAGATTGCTCCACTGGTACTTCTACAGTTAAGACTATTAAATCTTGGTCTCTGGTGCTTTGTTTCCTGTAAAGCCATGAGATAAGCACTGCCTGTGGGAGTATCAGTTGGGGACTGTAGTTGAAGCATTGACAGGAGGTTTTGGACTAGATTTATTTTTTCATCATTTGGAAGGTTGCTTGATGTAACATTTTTTATTTCTTTAATGATGGTCTCAGGTGAATCAATTGTCCTTCCTAACCAATTTACAGGTTGTCTATAATCCTTTTTTACCTGTAATAAATTCTCATCTTCATCTTCATCTTCAGATTCTTTGTAACTACTTGGAAAATGGCTTGATTGGGAAAACGATGACTGGTTTCTTCCCTGTTTACGATCTTTCCTGGATTTCGTTCCTGTTGGTTTTGTGTATTTGATATTTGCCGAATGTGCAGTTGCAAAATTCTGACTGCTACTGGGCTTTATACCCTCATCTGGCAGCAAAGGTGGAATTTGCCAATCATTATCAGAGGACAAGGATACAAAATATTCTTTATTGTTACCTGTTGATTTTTGGTTGTTTGTCACAGATGGAATGCTTTGAATATTTGTCAGACCTTCTGCTTCTTGTTGTGATGGAACCAACATTGGAGATTCATTATTTTCTCCATAGCATTGTCTTGGAGACATGCTTTCCTGTAAGTGATCTTCATTGTCTTCCTCAAACTTTTCTTCCTCTCTGGAAAATTGTAGTAAATCTGAAGGCTCCTTTTGTACCTGAGGGAAGCTACTATTTAGTGCTAAGTAATAATTGACAATGTTATCATTGCCAGCAAGTAAAACGTCTTTCCACTGCATAGCTTTCTCAAGTTGATGTCTGCGGAACAAGTTTTTCTGAAGTACAGCTGTCAGCAGTTGAATTCTGTAAAAAAAAAAAAAAAGAATCTGAATTGTTTGTTTATGCATTTAATTTAATTTTATTCATTTCTGAGTGTCTTTAAATGTTTTTGCATAAAACTCTCCGAAAATGTCTGATAATTTGCTTACAATCACCAATCACTCAGAATTTGCTCACAATCACCAATCACTCAGAATGTCTATTCTATCCTGAGAGAAAAATAAAACTAGCTCATTGTTTTTTTTTTTGTTTTTTTTTTTTTCAGGAAAGAGAACAGGGAAATTTAAATACATGCCTTTCCCAAGGTTTTTTTTTACAGCTTATCTAACTTTTTACAAGTTATTTAAAGCCAGAAAATATTCTAGATTATAAGAATTTTGAGAAGATAATAATAATTTACTGATAGACGTCCTACTAATTAATCCATAGTGGGGGGGAAGTGGTAGATTCATGACTTTCTCAAAAGTATTTGCATAAGTGAATATATGGAACACAATTAGAATTGGAGCTTGTCTTTCTGATCTCTAATTCTGAGCTATTATCTATTACACCACCCACACATCGAAGCTTACACTATGTAGTACTCTTAAGCAGTCACCCATCTGGGTATTAACCAGGCTCGATGCTGTTCAACTTTGGTGATCACAAAATCATGGACATTTATATCTGCACAAACAATGTAAACCAGATTATTTTCTCTAATTCTTGCTTCAAAGAGATTTTAAACCCATGTTCAGTTATTCATACACTACCGACCATAATTATTAGGCGACCTCAGTGTTTAAAAAAAATGATGTATTTCATAGTATTTTTTAGTATTGATATAGAATTATCCACTTGGTAATAAATACTAAAAATAGTATGAAATACATCATTTCCTTTAAAAAACTGGTGTGGCCTAATAATTATGGCTGGTAGTGTATATATATATATATATATATATATATATATATATATATATATATATATTTTAATTCAGAGACTTTAATCCAAGCGGAAAAAGCAGGAAGGTAAATTCCAAAAACCTGATCCTAAATAATATTAAAAATTTTATTTTAATATTAAAAAATGATACAGGAAGAGAGCTCCATGTAATAAAATATTACTGATGTTGAGGTGAGGTGTTATCCCCCGTAGGGGGGGGGGATTTTCATATCGAAATGATCATCCAACATCATTGAATTAATCCTTTTTTAATTTAATATATATATATATATATATATATATATATATATATATATATATACACACACTACCGGCCATTGAGTTGTAATAATATTAAGTACAAGGTTGTTTTTAAGTGGTTTTACTGATAAAATGTATTTTGGCAAGCAGGTTTTTTATCGCAAAGTGCTCATATCAGGGGTGGAGATAGAGCATTGGTGAAAAGAAATTCAGAAAAGCATTCAAATTTTGCTGTCCTCTTTCCTGAAAAAAAAAATACTTATGAGCTAATTTCATTCTTCTCTCAGGATAGAATTTCTGAGTGATTGTGGGAAAATTATCAGCTGTTTTCAAATAGTTTTATGCAAAAACAATTAAAAATGCTTAAAAATGAGTAAAATTAAATTGACAGTATAAACAAAGAAGTCAGCATGAACCTGCTCACTTAAAGTGACAAACTCTTTGTTCTTACATACACTACCGGCCATAATTATTAGGCCACACCAGTTTTTTAAAAGAAATGATGTATTTCATACTATTTTTATTATCTATTGCCAAGTGGATAATTCTACATAAAAATAGAATGGTTCTTTCGTTATTATTACTTTGCAAAATTTTACAAGGCAAGGAAGCAAAGTTGAATTCGTCCGAATCATCCTAAATTCTTCATTTTTCTCATTGATGGAACTGCAATATAGGTAATTATTTATATATTTATAAATTCATTTGATGCATATGTTATATTGTGCAGTATTAACAAAAGAACCATTCTATTTTCATTACAATTATTCACTTATACTAAAAAATAGTATGAAATACATAATTGTTTTAAAACACTGGGGTGGCCTAATAATTATGGCTGGTTGTGTGTGTGTTCTACTTACTCACGCAGAAAGAAAGAAAAATACTGGATTTTAAAATTAAATACATATAGGCTAGGGTTAAATAGGGACTTAGGTGTTTTGAATCTTTATAAATATTTCAATAGTTAAACAATTTTTAGATACACTTAAAAAAATTTTCTTTAAAACAACATTTAAAAGTATGATTAGAGATAGGTTTACGTTTACAAATATTAAAAAACTCTATCGCTTTCTACGTCATGTGATGTAAACATCTCTTGACGAACGCTCTTGCGACGGACGCTTCTAGTTTAAATTTTAAAATCATTTGTTTCTGATGAAAGGCTGAGGTCGGTCTGAAATATCAAATATATATATATAATAATAGAAATAAATAAATACTGTCAAAAAATACATTTTTAAACTTAAAACTTTTTAGTAGTTTTTGCTATACATATTAAGACAGTATACGTGGATCATCATTATGCTATATATATATATATATATATATATATATACTCTAAGGTGCTTAATAGAATATGGGGGTGATTTTTTAGGTTTTTGAAGGAAATTTCCAAATGGAACCAGGTGCCCCTGCCGTTCTCCTCAGTGTTCTTGACATGCTCCAAAGGAGAGTCTGTAATGTGATAGGTACTGATCTGGCGGCTCGACTGCAGCCACTTCCCCACCGTCGAAATGTGGCCTCCCTTTGTCTGTTCTAGAAATACGTTCATGGCTTCTGCTCGGATGAACTTAAGTTACTGGTGCCTCCTCAACAGGTGTTTACTCGTGCAACCAGACTGGCAACTGGGTCCCACCCATTCACAGTCAGGTTAGCCAAATGCAGACGACAATTCTACTCCTGCAGCTTCTTCTCTCGCACTTCACGCCTGTTGAACTTGCTCCCGTATTTTTGCTTTCCTGACGGCTACAACCTCCAGAAATTTAAATGCAAAGTCAATACTCATCTATTAACCACTGGACTCTAGCTCTCTCCCCTCCCCTGTATAACCTTCCCTTTTTCTCCACCTATGTATCTGTCATCTCACATGCTTTCTCATCTTTCTATTGCATCTTTCTAACTAGTTTGTACTCCTCACTCTTTTCTAATTAATCTTTTTACATTCATGTAGCCCCCTGCACATCAGTGGCGTTTCCGCCTTGCTCGGGGTGAAATGATTAAAAAAAAAAAAAAACTCACCAAAGCTTATTAAAACCACCCCATTAATTTGTTGCACTTTTCCCAGTGTTCTTATAGGAAGCAATAATTATTATACATTCTGATTTATTTAATTCGGCTCTATGTGGTTCTGTAAGTCTCATGAACCAGCAGTGTTTTGAAACAGCTACCATTAAGGGGCAACAAGGACAGTACCACATGTTTTTTCATTGACAACTTTCCTCAGCAGCAGAGTGTTTTGATGATACGGTCTTGTTCATTTCTTTTAAATGACTGCATATTTACCCATTCATATATTATTTTCTGGTTTTCTTTTTTTTTACTAAAACTTTTTATTACATGAAACAATAAAACGTTGTTTAGATGCATTAATGATTGTTTTATTTTCTGTTTTAAGGTTTGTTCTACCTTTGATAACACAGCAATATATAGTGATTTTCTAACCATAGCCTAGATATGGCACAAAGCTGTAAGTCTGAGGCACCCACTGAAGACCAAACTCACTACTCAGTCATAATTGTTCTTGCAAAACAAAGCTTACTAACCCTTACACCACGTTGAGGTGCCCTAACACAGCAATATGTGGAATGAACTGGTGGGATTATGTTTTTTAGGAGTGATTTCTGTCATTTAGTATTTTCTGTGATCTGACAGTGGCCTGGTTCCAAACGTGTCAGATTAAAGAACTATACCTCTCTTTTATGTTTGTATCTAAAAGCATGCATCTACAAACAAGAAAGACCTACATTAAGTTTACATTTTGAACTACTTTATAAAACAAGAAATAAAACAGGCCATGAATTGATTTGATAAATCTCACTCAAATAAGAAAGGAGCATAATCTACTACACAGAAAATAATTAGAATCCAGATAAATCATTTTCCATCAGTTGACTACACGCCAAACATACTTTATTATGCCACCAAGATAAGTGTTGCGAAGAAAAAGTGTGTGACACAGTATTTTTTGAAGGAATTATTATTCTTGTATCTGTGACTTTACAAAAGGGTTGAAGGAAACAGATTCTTCTTCTTCTTCCATGTGCCCTGTCCCTTCAGGACGTAGGCGATCATGGATAAATTTCGTTTATTATGTCGGTAATCTTTTCTATGCCATATTCTTCTAAGGCTGTCAGCAGCTCTATCACTATGCCATCTGGGCCAGGTGCTTTATTTCTGTTCATTTTGGCCATTGCAGCTTCCACTTCGGATTTTAGTATTTCCGGTCCATCCATCTCCTTGTGTATTCTCGGTTGTTCTCTCTTGTCGCCAAAGAGATCCTTTATGTATTCTTCCCATCGCTGGAGTATTTCCTCTTTCTCTACTATGATTGTCCCTTCCTTGGATTTTATGCATCCTGTTGAGGAACAGGTTTTTTGTCCTGTCAGTTCTCAGGGAATCTTATTACAAACCATAAGAAACTGATTATATTTTCTACATTTATAGTCTAAGCTGTGCTCTATAGAAGTAGTAGTAATTATAAACTGTGTTTTATAGAATTAGTAGTAGTTTCATCCTGAGGGGCTTTCAGGACACAATATGTTCTGGTTTGTTTCAGAGCAAGTGATATTAAGCATTGGCTTAAAGCACTTTAAAAAAAATTGCTTCCATTATATTTTAAAACTAAATTATTTAGAACTAGCAGTATAGCCTGACATTGCTCGGGTGTAATGAAAGCTTTAAAACTAATCCATGGTCCTGGAGCTCAGACTCTTTGGACGTTGGCACAAAAGACTAAAAAGCAATAGTTGTTTCCAGTTAAAGCGAAACCGTAGACTGAAAGAAAAATGAATGGATGTAAGTCAAATTTTGATTTCCTGGTATCGATATCAAATAATTTTTTCATCATAAACTGAATTTTGAAGGCTAAATAAGTCCTCTGAGTAAATGGTATCATGGCTGAGACTAAGAACTATAATTATACCTACTTAGAGCCAAACCCAAAGCAAAAACTAAAATAAAAGGGCTGAAAAAAATACAGACATACAGGCAGATAAACAGATACACACACACACACAAACATCTTGCCTTTTATATATATATATTATCGATTTTCTGTACTATTGTAAGAACTACAGCCTTGAAACTTTTGAATATCATTTCTTATATCTTTGTCTATGAGTAACAAATTTGATTAAAATCGGACCACTCCTTCTATAACCTGATTTTTTTGATTATCGATTTTTTATATTTATCAGGGGTACCTCGACACAAATCCTAGCTCAGATCACTCGCAGCCGCTTATAGTACAAATTTTCAAGAAAATCAGTTTAGCCGTTTCGGAGTCTATAGGTAACGAACACACACACACACACACACACACACACACACACACACACACACAGACAAAGTTCCATTTATAAAGAAGTTTAGATACTTAAAGAATCTAAGTTCTGTCTACCTACAACCCCAACTGGTGTAACAGAAATTCTTTTATATATATATATATATATATATATATATATATATATATAATTATAAATTATAAACAAGATGAAAATATACTAAAAAAGTTAGTAAATACTAATATATCTATAACAGATCCTAGCCAAAAAATTAAGTTAATCATATACTACTCTAAATCTAGTATATCAGATTCAAGTATTCGCAATGATTCTTCTCCTCCGATTAGCAATTTGCAAAAAAACCTACATAGTTTACAAATTCAAGTGCCCTTTGGGAGATTGTATCTCCAATGGATTAAATAATATTTATATAGGTCACACCACAAACTCGCTTTCATGACGCTTGACACTACACTTGAACAATAATTCTAACATTTTTAGGCATTTAAAACAACATGGCTGACCGTATAGACTATTCCAGTTGCAAACAACTATACTTAAACATGAAAACAATAAACAAAAACTAAAAATTCTCAAAGCTATATTTTTTTTTAATCATCTCACCCTGAGCAAGGCGGTAACGCCACTGATGTGCAGGGGGCTACATAGGAGTGAAAAGATTGGAAAAGAGAAAACCGGAAACCACATCCTAAACAGGAAACAAGGGATGAGCCTCTTCACCTGTTCAATAGACGTGGGTGGAGTGTGAACCGGGTGATAGTTTAATCTATCTATTCCAATTGAAGAAAAAAAAAAAGAAAAAAGTGAGAAGATTGGAAAAGAGAAAACCGGAAACCGCATCCTAAACAGGAAACAAGGGATGAGCCTCTTCACCTGTTTAATAGACATGGGTAGAGTGTGAACCGGTCGATAGTTTAGTCTATCTACTCCAATTAAGTACATAAAACTGTTGAAACCTAAAAAAGATAAACTATGAAATCTCCACAAATATCCTTAAATGCCTATAATTAATAAGAGAAGCCATTGGTTTATTCCAAGGGCTTCCCATACTTAATATTTCTCGTTTTCACCCTCACTTGGTTATGTGTGACGTCACGAGCTGTGATGCGACATTTGTTTCCAGCGTCTTAAATGCACGAATTTGTTGTTGCTTGGAAATCTTCCATGTAAACAAAAACAGTTTGTCATTATGGTTTGTTCGTGTTTAAATATACAATGTAATTTGACATCTTTGAAAATGGCTATGTAAGCTGAAAGCTTAGATTGGATTATTAAAAATTATGTATCAATATTGTATTTTTCTTTCTTCATTTAATGATAATGTTATTAAGCTTATCAGAGAATATGAAAAAATTTACATAAAATAAATAGACAAAACTTGTCTATATTATTTAATGAAACATGCATTAATATATATATATATATATTATTTTTATTAATTCTCACTAGATCCAATTTATTTTGATGTATACATTCTTGTACCAAAAATGTCCTTTCTGCTTTCTCCATATCTTAACCTCTTCTCATAGAAAACAGGAAAGAGCTGAAGAAAGAAAGAAAACTTTTTATATTTTTAATCAAACTTAAAGTGGCTTTTGAGTAAATTTTCTCTTCTTATCAGTACATATTTAATTCTAAGTTTTTCAGAACCTTTAATTTATAAATAACATTTTTATTTTTTATTCTAATTTACTTCCTACTATCATTTTCCCATCTTTCTAATATATATTTATTTTTTATGAAAAATTTTATCTACCAATTTACTTATTTTAATATCTTGCCAATTATTATTTTCCTTCAACGAATTATTGGTTATATGCATGTTAATTAATATAAAGTTTTTATAAGGTGAACATTTTGCAATGTCTACATATGACATTTATTTCATTATGTTTATTTAATAGATTTTTATTCTTAAGTGATTTAATCATGTATTATTTTTTGTATAGACAACAAGATTTATAAAGATTTATATATATATATATATATATATATATATATATATATATATATATTTCAAGTTGTAAATTTAACTTACCTGTGTGCCAAAAGAGCTGAATTGCCTCTAGCATCACAGTCAATGTTGGGTGGGGCTGATGAATTTAGAATAGCCAAATGTTCTTTCTTAGGCCCTGGGTACCTATTATGGATTGTGCTTACAATTTTAGGCCACTCCTCAGGAATTGGTTCAACCTTAGCTTGGGGTCTCTCAACAGAACTTGATGATGAAGTGGAGGATGAAGAAGAGGTAGTGGACGGTGGTTCTTGGACACTGATCAACAGTTCATTTAGGCTAATGGGTAAGAAATGAAGAACTTTCTGGTACCAGACCAGGCACTGAAATACAATGGTAAATAAAATTAGAGAATTTTATCTTTGACCAAAACTTGTGTCAGTTTCAATAAAATGATAATTTTCTGTTTGTCTTTCAGCAATTTGAAAATTTTAAACTAACATATTCACAAGATTACCTTTATTTTATTTCTTTTGAAATGAAGCATTAACAATCATATTATAATTTTGCTTACTGTTAGGTCGTAAGTTAGCACATGCATTTTACTGATGTAAATCTACACTACAATAGAATAGCTCTTTTTTAATATTGCACAATAACATGTGCATCAAATGCATTTATAAATATTTAATAATTACCTATATTGCAGTTTCATCAATGAAAGAATGCAGAAAATTTAGGGTGATTCAGATGAGTTCGTCTTTACTTCCTTGCCTTGTATGATTTGCAAAGTAATAATAACAAAAGAACCATTCTATTTTCATTTAGAATTATCCACTTGGCAATAAATACTAAAAATAGTATGAAATACATCATTTTCTTTTAAAAAACTGGTGTGGCCTAATAACTATGGCCATAGTGTAGATAGATAGATAGATAGATAGATAGATAGATAGATAGATAGATAGATTTGAGCAGATTCTGATGCATATTATATATTCGTTATTGTAGATCAATGATCTAAATAAAGATATGATAAGATATGATCCTTATAAATAATGTTAATGCTACACATACTATAATTTAAGATGAAAATAAATATAATTTATAATGCTTCATTTAATGAAAAGATTATGAAAATAAATACTAATCAAAATTAATAATCCTTCATCTAATAAAAAATTTAAAGATGAAAGTAAATATGAGTTCAAAATCAATAACTAGCAAAACTCATGAAACTTTCACAAATTTCATGTTTGTACTTTCGTATGAGTCATAATTCTTAATAAATGGTTGAAATACATTCTTTGCAGTTTCCACAGTGATAAAATCCCATCTGAAATTCCATTATTATATCATTAAATATTTTTACTTAACAGTTTTAACAAAATATAGGAAACAATTGTTTTTATTATTTTAGATCCTATTGTTGGGAAATCTCACTTTGTAGCCTGATAGCCACCTAAAATGTATTTAATTTTCATAAAGTGCAAGAAATTGTGGAGAGTCATGACCGTATGTGTCCTTAAGGGACATAGCATACAGAAGAAGACATGAAATGTCTAATAACATTTGTTTTCTTTTTCATACTAGCAATACAGTGCCTCTGATATAAGTACTATCTACAACACCCAACACCTGGGGGCCCAAGCTTGATTGGGGGCCTGAGCAGTACTTTGTGATCCAAACTATTAACATTTGCTTTTTTCTTTCTACATCTATATACATTACAATTTTGAAAAATACATCATTTAGATGCGGTTAGGACACATCATCAGTGATGTTACCCTGGTTTATTGACAGTTTCGGTCCTTTAAAAACATCATACCTTCTCCCCAAGTTGACCCAGCCAAGGTTGATCAGGCCCCGGCCTGTGTCCTAATCTCTATTTGCTATGTTATTGGAATGCAAGATGTTTTGGTTGCACAGGAGAAGAGGAAAAGTTCCTTGAATAAGGTCGTCCACAAATAAATGAATGTCCAGTGTGGTTCCAGTAAATATCCGGAGATATATAAATTAAAATAAATTGATTTTCGTGATATTAATGTGGAGATGAATGGTTAAAATAGCTAAATGACTAGATCGTAAAAAAATTCTAAAATTTAGTATTACTGACTAAGAAATAAAGGATGAGAAATTTTTGAACTGTAAAATCTTTTTTTAAAACACTAGGGTGGCCAAATAATGATGGTCGGTATTGTATCTCTCACCAACTTTTAATATCTATCTATCTATCTATCTATCTATCTATCTATCAAATTCAATTTAAATCTGTGTATCTATGTATATACACATATTTGAGTAGATGCTCTATTTATTTATTAAAAAGTTTATTAATTTATTTTTATCTAATTAGAGGAATATATGTGCTATCCAGATGGATACGAAACTCAGCAGACATTAAAATTTTGAGAAATTTGATATGAGAAAGTTTTTACTTAAAGTCCTGCTTCAGCCTTTTTTTAAAATCAAAGCTTTACTGTAGCGGAGTTGGTTAAGTCACATCGAATATATCAACGGTTTCCCTCTGCCCAGAGGAGCACAGACTCAAATTCTGCATATTTGTTTTTAATAAGATCTCTTGAATATTCAAGCAATTAGATGAAAATAAATAAATATACTGTTTAATGAATAAAAGTTGTCATCGTCCTGTGGCCATTAGCCGAGATAGAACTCACTACACCCTCCAGTATTCCCTGGCGCAGTTTGTAGTGAAATTCGTACCTTGTCAAATAGATGAATACTTGATGCATCGCCAGGGCTACCAAGGGTGTTTTTATTGTGACACCAACACTAGATGGGTTGCCTTCAGGCCCCATTCTGTTATCTAATTGGAGTAGATAGATTAAACTATCGCCCAGTTCACACTCCACCCACATCTATTGAACTGGTGAAAAGGCTCATCCCTTGTTTCCTGTTTAGAATGCGGTTTCCGGTTTTCTCTTTTCTAATCTCTTCACTCTTATGTCCCTGCACATCAGTGGTGTTACCACCTTGCTCGGGGTGATATGATTAAAAAAAAAAATAGAGGGAAGTGACGGATTAATACCTTTCCCAAGGGTACTAGTTCTTAAGTGAATGCAGGGTACTCAACTGGAATTCAAACATGTCTCACCAATTTCTCTTTCCAAGCTAATATCCACTGCACCACAATGCACATCCGTCACTGAACCCTTACAGTGCCTAGTATTCCCAAGCAGTCACTCAACTAGGTACTGACCGGGCTCAACATTGCTTAACTTCAGTGATTGAATGAGAACCGGTGTATTCAACGTGATATGCCATAAGCATCATGAATAAAAGTAGCATTTAAAGTAATAAAAATCTGTCAGATTGATAAATAAAAAATTAATTACTTTAAAATTACTCTCTATCTCAGCTTACTCCCTATTTATTTATCCATCCATCTCAGCCTAATCCTTATCTATTGATCTATTTCAGTCAATTTAAATCTATCGCAGTTGATTTAGATTTAGATATACCTATCTCTATTTATCTATCTCAGTCAGTCAGTTAAGTGCTACATGGGATACACACTTGGGCAATCATGTTTTAAAAGAGATATGTCTGAATGGGCAGAAAATGTTCCTGCAGTAGGTTGCCATTACTTTCTGTTGTAGACTGGTTGCCAGTCAATGCTATAGAACCCAATCTTTCCTGCTATTTAATCCATAGCTGGAGGGAGAAGAGACAGACAAATAGCTTTTCTAAGGGTATGTAACAAATTCAACTAGAATTCAAACTCTGCTCTCTGATTTCTCATTCTGAGTTGATATCCACTGCACCACATCTTAGTGGATTTCAGTCTATCTTTATCTATCTATCTATCTATCTATCTATCTATCTATCTATCTAACCCAGTCTGTTCATATCTATCTATCTATCTATCTATCTATCTTTGCAATGTTAGATTTAGACATAATCTAAGTAAACTAAAGCTTATGGCCTCACAAACTGCAGGAATTTAAAAATCTTCAGAACCCCTTTTTTTGTGGGGATGAAGAGAGCATATTTTTAAAATTCTGTCAGGAATTTTGAACAAGGGTTCTCCAAAATTTATATAACTTAGGGCTTCATCAACTCAAACTCCTGAAATCTACTCATCTCTATTTTTCAAACTCCTGAGCTGAAATTCGACGTTGTGCTTCTTCAAATTCAATGACATTGAAAAATGCACATAAAGAGTATTCCTACTTATCTTCTATTTACAAGATGACGTATGGCACAAAGTTTTTTGTTTAATCATGGCACCTAGACACATTTGTGTTTGATTATAAAAATTTTCCCAGTTTACTTGTCATTACAGACACAAATATTGAGACATGCTCATTAACCATAACCCTGTGTCATGAGGTGTTATTCACCAGGAAATAGACATTAGTGAAATTTGCCCATTTCTGCAGAAGACAAAATAAGGCTGACAGTAAACAGCCAAGATTGACAACTTTCAACTAAAAATGAGGTTGTAACAAGAACTTGAGATTTCAATCCAACATTTTTATGAATATTAAGATGGTAATATCTGACGAAAAATTATGCGTGTATAATATTTGCATGTGTATAAACATTTCTTTCTAAAAAAAATGTCTTTCAAAAGTGCAAAGAAAAATGTACTAATTTACATTATTCAGACTGTTGTCCTCAGCTTTGTTGCTATATTCATGATTTTTTGTCCATTTTATATTTCAGCCCTCTTCTGGTGATTGAATTTTAAACTAAACCCTTTATTTCTTTCACCATGGTAGATTGTTCTTCTTCCCTCAGTCATGCCACTTCCAGATGTCTCAGTTATCTCCCTTTAACTAAACTCTCTAAGTTTTTGTTCACCACCGCTATATCCAGGTATTGAACTCACAACTCTCTGGGGCAAGTCACTGGATTCAACCAACGCTTTTAACCACTAGGCCATGTGTCTTTAAGGATACAACAAATCCTTCATGTTTGAGATATTAAGGTAATTTACGGTAGTCACTGTTAAATGTACAATCCAAGATACAATGCAAAACACTTTTACAAACTTTGGGAATGGGTTCCTGACACAAAAACAAAGTAAAATGTTTATATAAACATATGTCCAAAAGGCCATTGTTGTACTTCAACACAGCCATTCATAAAATATGTTCCAAAATATCCGCTTTACTATGAAAATATTTATAGCAGAGGCAAAGAGAAGCTGTGTTACAGAAGTGAGAAAGTGACTAAAGCCAATATGCTAGCTCAGGAATATTGGTAATTCTTCAGTTGGATTTTGTCATGAATAAGAATGACAAAGTTTACTGATCTTTTATTTATTTCAAAGACTTTTGACAGAGTTTGGCATGCTGGTCTTCTTCCCATGTTGAAGGGTTTCTTTTTTTTAAAATCATATCACCCCAAGCAAGGCGGTAATGCCACTGAGGTGCAGGGGGCTGCATAAAAGGATTAGAGAAGAGTGAAGAGAAGGATGAACCAGTTAGAAAGGAGCAAGAGAAGGATGAGAATACAGCAGTGATGACAGTTGTGAAGGTGAGAGAAAGGAAAGGATATACAGGGCAGTGTGGAAAGAACTAGGGTCAAGTAGTTAAGAGATGAGTGTTGACCTTGCATTTAAATTCCTGGAGGTTGTAGCCGTCAGGAAAGCAAGAATAAGGAAGCGAGTTCCACAGGCGGGAAGTGTTGGAAAAGAAGCTGCAGGAGGAGAATTGTCATCTGCATTTGGTTAATCTAACTGTGAATGGGTGAGACCCAGCTGCCAGTCTGGTTACACAAGTAAACACCTGTTGCGGAGGCAGCAGTGACTCAAGCTCGTTGGAGAAGAAGCCATGGAAGTATTTATAGAACAGACAAAGGGAAGCCACTTCTCATCAGTGGGTTATGCTGTTATCACTGCTTCTTTAATTTGATTCAATCTTTCTTATCAAAACATATAATGGAAGTTGTTTTGAATGGCAACTCTTCGAGATATTTTTGCATTAATACAAACATCAGCCATTCTTATTTAAAGTCTGACATATTCTTTCATCAGTAATTGCAGGGATGCTATCAAGTTCACATGCTTTTTAAGAATCAAGTTTGGAGATGATAGCAGAAATTATAGAAGGAGTTATAAGCCTATCACACAGACAAAATGACACCTGATGAATTGAGAGTCAAACTGAAAGAGAATTTATGAGCAAAACATTCTGCTTTATTTACAGATGATGATAGTACTTTAAATGAATTGAAGAAATGAGAGATTGAGGTTATATCCTTATTGAGCACACTCTTAGTGAGCCACCAGTAATCATGAGAATTAAACTCATGAGAGGCTAATTATTTTTTTTTTATTTAATCGTTTCACCCCAAGCAAGGTGGTAACACCACTGATGTGCAGAGGGCTACATAAGAGATTAGATAAGAGATTAGATAGGAGGAGAGTAAAAAGAAAGACAAATTAGTTAGAAAGTACCAAGAGAAGGATGGGAATACAGGTGTGGTGACAGTTGCAAAGGTGGAGAGAAAGGAAAGGATATACAGGGTGATGTAGAAAGAACTAGAGTCAAGTGGTTAAGAGATGAGTATTGACATTGCATTTAAATTCCTGGCAGTTGTAGCCATCAGGAAAGCAAGAATATGGAAGCAAGTTCAACAGATGGGAAGTGCAAGAAAAGAAGCTGCTGGAGTAGAATTATTGGCTTCATTTGGTTGATCTAACTGTGAATGGGTGGGACCCAGTTGCCAGCCTGGTTGCATGAGTAAACACCTGTGGCAGGGGCACCAGTGACTTAAGTTTGTCAGAGCAGAAGCCATGAAAATATTTTTAGAACAGACAGAGGGAAGCCACATCCCATCAGTGAGAAAGTGGCTGGAGTCGAGCTGCCAAGTCGGTACCTATCACAATACTGATTCTCCTTTGGAGCCTGTCAAGAACACTGAGATGAACGGGGGGGGGGGCACCTGACCATATATAACAGCAGTATACCATACACGAATGGATGATTGATTTGTATATATGCAAGATGGATTCAGAAGGAAAAACATGACATCTTCCACTGATAATTTTTGTAAAAAAAATTAAAAAATCTAAGATCACAGATATTTTAAATAGAAAAAGCTTTTCATAATGTGTGAGCTGTATTTGTGAGTACAATTGTTTGTATTTCTTTAAGGCATGGGTTACCAGGAATCCCTTTAATTAGTCTATTATTTATTATTAGCAGTATAGCCCGGCATTGCTCGGGTGTAATGAAAGCTTTAAAACTAATCCATGGTCCTGGAGCTCAGACTCAGCCTAAAGAATATTTGTGTGATGTTTGGTGAAAATTGGATAAAAATTGTGGATTTGTATAAAGGACATACAGACAGATAAACAGACACACACACAAACATCTTGCCTTTTATATATACATATTATCAATTTTCTGCACTATTGCAAGAACTGCAACCTTGAAACTTCTGAATATCATTTCTTATGTCTTTGTCTATGAGTGTATCAAATTTGATTAAAATCAGACCACTCCTTCTATAACCTGATTTTTTCCATTATTGATTTTCGATATTTATAGGGGTACCTCAACACAAAAGCTAGCTAAGAACACTCGCAGACGCTTATAGTACAACTGTGTAAATTTTCAAGAAAATCGGTTCAGCTGTTTCGGAGTCTATAGGTAACAAACACACACACACACACACACACACACACACACACACACAGAGAGACAAAGTTCCATTTATAAATAAGTTTAGATTATTACTATTATTAATACAAACATCAGAAAAGGAATCAACTTTTTCTCACATGGTCAGCTCTATATAACTAATTCCAGAGTTGGAAATGCAAAAGGACATAAGAGGCCTTAAAAATAGATGTCTTGCTGAAAAATGTTGTTTGTACAGAAATTGTAAAGTTGATTTTCTAAGCACCACAAATATGGGGTACCCGATGAGATTGAACTCGCTACTCAGTTGTAATAGGTTCTAACAAGACAAGCTTGTTAACCATTACACCAAGTTGAGCTGTAGATGCCACAGAACTTCTACGACAACTTTATTTCTCTCTTTATAGAACTGGTATTTGGCTAGCTTGTCAAAAGTTTTAACAGAACATGTACTGAGGATAGGACTTTTTCTTAACTTATAGATAATTTTTATGTAGATATATTAGATTCATTTGTATAAAACAAATTTTAAGAATTGAAGCAATTCAATATACAATACTTATTTCTATAAAAACTTATCTTTTTTTCTATTTATAAGAAAAAGATTTAATGAATTAAATGTCTTTTTTATTTTATATACCCTTTATCAATTTTTATTTTATATACCCTTTATCAATTTTTATTTTATATACCCTTTATCAATTTAATATTTGCTTGTGAGATTCTAGAGAAAATTCTAAATACTTTTAGACAATTTCACAGATTTCTCAAAGAATTAGTTTCTATTTATGTAATCCAAGATAAATTTCAAGTAAATTTTTTAAAATTATTTTGGTCAGAGAAGAATTTTGAAAGATTGAAGTTGAAGTTGGAGATAGGAAACCTCAGAAACTGATATCACCATTTATCCTTCTTCATCATAACCCATAAGGATGATAACTCTATCTTCTTTTTATCTCTGCAACATATATTACTACCAGTGTGTAATCTAATACAAACTATCTTTTCATTTGGCTTGCTCCAAATCCTGTCTACTCTTTTTGCTTGAATCAATTTGCAAAAGCCTCCCTTCAAAATAAAAAAAAAGCCTGCCCTCAAAAAATAAGAATAGTCTACATGAGAAGATTAAAAATGCTTAAATTTCTTTTCAATTTTCTAGGCCACTTCATCTTAATCTTTTGAAGGCCTTTCAGTAAAAAAATTGAAATCAAGCAAACGGATTGTTTTCTCCAAAAAGAAGCAAAAACACAAACTTTTCTTCAAACATCATTTTTCATCATCGAAAAGAGGAGATGCCTGTAATTCTTGAATCTTAAAAACTATGGGGTCATTTTTCATAAAATTTAACATGTAGATTAATTGAAATATTTCTTTTTGAATATTTAATGGAGTTGAGAGATATTTTATGCAATTGAGAAATATTTTATGGAGTTGAAAAATATTTCTTTTAGAATATTTAATGTGGTTGAAAAATTATCCTGAGTCAACCATATCTTTGTCACTGCCTTGAGGAAGAAAAAACAAAACAGATACTACACTTTGAACCTTAGTATTGTAGTGAAAATGAAATAAAATTGATAATTAAAAAAGTTATAATGAATAATAAAGAAAAAAAAATTGTTTGCTCATGATGCTAAGAATAAAGAAACCGGAAATAGGATTACTCTGTTAGGAATAATCAAGAGTGGTCTCTCCTTGTTTTGTCACTCTCCTCTTTAAGAGAGCTATTTCTGTTTACTGAGACTATAAAAGAACGCTATATGTGAACCTTGTATTCTCAGTTGAATAAAGCTTTCTTAAAGCTTACACCTGAATACTTTTGTCATTATATACCTCACTTGCTGTTGAAAAATGTTGTCAGGTGGCATTGTTGAAGTTTATAAAAAAGGCAAACTTTTCCTGCATCACTCTCTTTTCTTCATTTTGCTCCAAGATTGAGCATTACATGGTAATTATGTAACTCCTGGGAAGGTTAGTTTCACCAGTCCACTGATGACTAAGCTCTCTTTCCAATTTCCTATGACATTGTTTGGACTTGCCTTGTAGTTCTACTCATGAAGAAAGTGAATTGGTTGTTCCAACTCAGTGCAAAGCTGACTTGAGGTCAACCATTTGAATCCCTGTTATCCTTATTTACCCTAACTTACTTCTGAACAAAAAAAGAAAACGAACATACCCAAAAGACATTTAGCAATTTGTTTCAACTCAGTAGAAAAAGAATAAACATTCCACAGTAGAAAAACAAGGTTTTGCAGGTTTCTTTTTCTTTATTTATCATATTTTTTGTTGAGCAAAGCTTATTGCTAATAGCCAACAACATTCCACAGAACATTTAAAAAAAGAATTTCTTCCCAACCACTAAAATGCTACGTACCTTCACCTAAAATATGTGAGTATGCACCTTCGCCTAAAATACACACAAACATTGCAACTATTTAACTTCCATAGTACTCACAAATCAAAATTTCTGAACTACCACTTTAATTCACTAAGCTATTGTTCCTTGCAACAATATTTGGTGGCATAGATATTGTGAGTTCAATTCCTGGCTTGGTTAGTAGAAATTTAAACTCAGTGGAAACAGGGTAATTATTAAATGAGCAGTATTTAATGAGATTATAAACAAAATAAAAAAATAGATATTGCCATACTCCATACTGCTGATGAATATATATATAATGATAGATAGATAGATAGATAGATAGATAGATAGATAGATAGATAGATGAACTGGAAAGAGAAGAAATATGATTGTGATGCAATGGATATTGAATTGGAATGAGAAATTGGAGAGCTGAGGTTGAATTTTAGTTGAGTTCATTGCATTTACTCACAAATGCTCTTCAGAAAGTTATTATTCCATCTCTTCTTACAGCTATGGGTTAAATAGTAATAACAGTGTAGTATTTAATGAGATTATAAACAAAATAAAAAATAGATATTGCCATACTCCATACTGCTGATAAATATTTGAACAGTGATGTTAAGTTTTACTAAAAATGCTGCATAATGATATATATATATATATATGCTATTAAATATAAGAGACAATGAATGTCTATTATGTTTAATCATGAGCCATTCTAAACGTTGTATTTTTGCTTTAATTTCAGTTGAAAATAAAGACAAAAATTCTCCAACATTTATACACAAATAGATAGTATTGCGATGGGATCTTCTTTAGGTCTCCGCTTTGCTAATTATTATATGGCAAATCTAGAAAATAAAATAATTAATGACAACAATGAACCCTATATATATGTAAGATAAATAGATGACATCTTTGTTTTAGCTAAGAATATCGATCAAATTAAATATCTTAAAAACAAATTTGAAAGTCACTCCATCCTCAAATTTACATTAGAACTTAATATTAATAACAAACTCCCATTCCTTGATGTATTCATTGATTCTAGCACACATAAATTTACTACTTCACTATATAGGAAACCAACTAGCATAAATTTGTGTCTTCTTAATTATAATAGTGAATGCCCCCAACGATATAAGTTAGCTGTTATAAAAAACTTACTTCAACACACACAAATGATATCTTCTTCCAAATCTATATTCTATAAAGAATTACACAACATTAAGCAAACACTAGTCAATAATGGATTTCCTAACTCCGTTATTGATCAATAAATTAAAATGTATCTCAACAAAATTAACAATAGCTCTAACAATAATGATAATATTAATAATAATGGTTTACATCAAAATAAACATAACACTATTAACTTATACTATTGCAACCAAATACATAATAATTATAAACAAGATGAAAAAACTCTCAAAAACATAATACGTCGAAATGTTAAACCAGTCGAAAGTAATAATCAAATTAAACTCATTATATATTATAAAAAGTTTAAAACAATTGACCTGATAGTCTATAATAACCCAACAAGCACTAAACTAAATTCTCTACAAAAAACCAATGTAGTGTACCAATTTACATGCCCATTCAGAGATTGCATCTCTGATACTAATCAAAAACCTAGTACATATATTGGTTTTACTACAACCATGCTCTCCCGTAGACTTACATGTCATCTTTCTGATCAGAGTACTATTAAACAACATTTCTCTGAAAAACATAAACATGTAGGTAATATCAGACAGATTTTGGTCAACAATACAGCGATGCTTACTCATACACACAGTAAGAGGAACCTGCAGATATTGGAGGCCATATACATCAAATCAAAACAACCAACACTCAATAAAATCAACTTTAAAACAGGAAATTACATATTACATTGCATTTGACTACATGGTTTTGTTGTCATTTCGCGCTATCCTGCGGTGTGACGTCATAAAACTACATCGCAAACTTAAGAACTGTGTTTATTATTTTTGGTAACTATTGCCGTTGACAAGCGGAGTTTTATGTCAACACAAAATAAAATCGTCGGTGATGGTGGATTTTATAATATTTCAGTTTAAACAACCTCTCTGAAGATGGCTCATGTGAGCCGAAAGCTTAGAAGAAAACTAATAAATAATTATCTAAATTTTGGAGAATTTTTGGCTTTATTTTCAACTGAAATTAAAGCAAAAATATGACGTTTAGAACGGCTCATGATTAAACATAATAGACATTCATTGTCTCTTATATTTAACAGCATATGTTTAGAAAATTACTTGCTGCCTCGATATACTAAATATATATATATATATTGATTGTTTAATACTTAGTTTTTGGTCATAATAGAGTTAGACCAGTGCCCAAACAAAAATGAACTAAGAAATACCTCTTAGCTTCATACAACCATGGATAAAAACGCCATAATTCGTTTTAATTTAAAAATTGCACATTCAAAATTTCCTACCACATGAGTGTTCAAATTAAGCAGCATTATAAGAGCGTTCTTAAAAAGTAAAACGGTAAACAGTAAAATCAGTTATTAAAAATCGCCTGAAGACACCACTCATGGTAGAAACCTAGGTAGCGTAATAACTCGTTTAAAAATGGTATATATATATATATATATATATATATATATATAGATGGATAGCTAGATGAACAGGAAAGAGAAGAAATATGATGTGCATTGTGATGCAATTGACATTGAACTGAAGTAAGAAATTAGAGAACCGAGGTTGAGTTTTAGTTGAGTTCATTGCATTTACTCACAAATACTCTTCAGAAAGTTATTAATCGGTCTCTTCTCCCTACAGCCATGGGTTAAATAGTAAGATAGGTTGAGCTCTATAGCCTTAGTTGGCAACCAGTCTATCGCAGAAAGAAATGACAACCTACTGTGGGAAAATCTTCTGCCTAGTCAGTCATGGATCAAAAGAGACATGATCGCCCAAACATGTATTACATATGGCACTAAATTGACTGACTGGTATAGATGAACAGAAAAGAGAAGAAACTGGTATATATTGATGAGTCATGGATCAAAAGAGACATGATTGCTCAAACATGTATTACATATGGCACTAAATTGACTGACTGGTATAGATGAACAGAAAAGAGAAGAAACTGGTATATATTGATGAGACTTAACTGAATATGTGGGGATATATCCATTTTTTATTTCCCACTTGTCACTTCTCATGACACAAAGGGGACATGTCACCTTTCTTATAGATTATCCACCTGGATCAATTGAAACATTGTGTTAACAGCAAAAGCAAAGGTGTTCCATTATTCAAAGAATGTGTAAGAAAAAAACTCACTTTTTCAAAAATCAAATAGAAATAAGTGATATTGGCATACTGCTTGTAGATGTTGTCAAGTGTTTCAGCAAACATTTGAATTGTGACGGTAAATTCTGCTAAGAATCCCGAACCAGAATTGTCATTGTATATCTTCATTAATTGAATATGATGCATTTCTTCAAGAATTTCAGTCGCTCTGGTTAGCAACTCCTGCCAAAATAAAATTAAATAAATAAATAATAAACAAAAAATAAATTAGGTATTATCATTACAAAAGATTTTATGGAACACAAATTTTGTTATATTGAATTAAATAAACGTCAACAACTTGTCTTAAAAAATAATTATAAAAATCTTCAACACTCTAGGATTCATAATAGACATACAAACAAATCTAAAAATAGTAAATTTCCTATATGTAACACTCAACCTAAGCCATGGGTTTTCAACTTTTTGACTTACGGACCCCTTTATGTTTCCACTATAAACACTTATGAAATTTATACATAAATTTTTACTAAAAATAACTTATAGTTTTGCATTAATGTAGTAAAAACTGGTTTTAAGCTTTAGACATAAGTGTTCAAATACTGCATGTTGATACAAAATGTAACAAAATTAAATTTAAATTACTTTGAATTTCATGTGATGAGTTAATCCACGGACCCACTATCTTATCCTTGTGGACGCCCTGTGGTCCACAGACCACAGTTTGAAAACCCCTGACCTAAGGAACAACACATACAAACCATACAGAAAATAAACCAACAACCCCGTATATATCAACAAAAATTCCAATCACCCTACAAACAAATTCAGACACATACCCATATCTATAAACAAAATACTATCTACGAACTCAAGTAACATAAGAGGGCCCCAAAACAGTGCACATTCTCTCCTGATGACCCCAATTAAAGTATAAATTCAAAAGGACAAAAGTTCAATGAAGTCAAATGCCGTAGAGAAGTTCGGTGGAATTGTTATTGGTAAGAGGAGCATTTTATATTCAGCTCGCTTTAGGTGAGTGTCAATTACTTTCCAGTAATTTCCTTCTTCAATGAAAACAAAAAAACATATGAGTCATCACTGAAAAACAGCGAATACTCAAATAAACTTGAATACCACCACAGAAAGTAATAGCAACCTACTGTGGGATAATCTTCTACCCAGTCAGTCATATCTCTTTCGAGACATGATCGTCCAAGCATGTATTACAGATGGTACTTAACTGACACAAATGAAGAGAAACCAAACAAAAACAATAGAAAAAGATAGATAATCTGGTTTAATCCACAACAATAATATAAAAACAAAATTAGAAAAAATATATGGGGTCTGGAGCTTTAAATAGCAAACTTCCTAGAGATGATGTCAATAAAAACATTTGGTATACTTAGACCACGGGTCGGCAACTTTTTGGAGAGTGAGGGCCAAAAAGCTATATAGAGTCATGAAGAAAGGCCAAACAACTATGGCTCCATTGTCATGGAGGAGAACCATGTTATTAAATATGTGAATAAATTTTCTGTGTTTGAAGAAAGCAAGGATTCAGTATAATTTAATATCTGACGGGAGTTTTGTTAAAAAAAATATTACATCTTAAAAATAAATGTTTCATAAATCAGTTTTTATATTCATTAAAAGTGCCCGCACATGAAAGCAATTTCATAGAAAAAGTAAAAGTGTGGCCATATGCTAATTTTGGTGATCCCTACAAATAAAAAATGAAAGTAAAACACATTCTCCAGGTAAAAAGAAATACATTTTTTTAATTTTGACGCAATATATTCAGACTATCAACTGTCATTTTGGTTTGGTTTACCTATATTTATATCACATCCAGAGCAAGGTAGCGGGTCGGACAAGATTCACTCAAAGGCCGGATGTGGCCCACAGGGTGGGGTTGTTGAACGCTGACTTAGACGATCATGAGTGTCTGAGTTGGGGATCCAGAAGAACATCCAGTTTTGCCTCAAATAACAGAGAACTTCTGCCGACCTTGCTTTGTTGAAAGATTAATCCCGGCCCTGCCTCAACAAAAAAGCATGGCTATAATGATGATGACAGTGGTAAGGGTATGCTGTTTCTGGTCTTTCTTTGAACATTCAATCTTCTTGTGGTGATATAAGAGATTCTTTCTCTTCCCTTATAGGTTGGGTGTATCACTTCCTTGTTTATGTTGATGCACCCACCAACACCTTTTGATGTCCAATTCTGCACTTGATCAATTTGTAGTTACCTTCTATGTCAACCATCAGGGCTCTTGCAGTTTTTGACATTGTGTGAATATGCAAAGCTTGCTTTGTTTAGGGTCACCACATATTAACTCTTCCTGGATCAAGGGCGTTAAATTTTATTCAAATCATTGCTACTTTCTGGTGTGAATCACATACTACAGATATATAACTGCTTGAGACTTTATTATTTTAAAAAATCCTCAGAGTGATTTTAAATAATAGAACTGCCATTGGTGATTCAAACTCTCTTTGCCAAAATATAATTAACAGAAGCTGCTAAACTGTGAAATGGACATCTGTTATTAAATTCTGTCTTTATGGCTAACTAGTAGTATAGCCCAGTGTTGCTCAGGTGTAATGAAAGCTTTAAAACTAATCCATGGTCCTTGAGCTCAGACTCAGCCTAAAGAATATTTGAAATAATAAAATAATTGCGACAATTTACAAATCGCACCTAATATATATATATATATACTAGCAGTATAGCCTGACGTTGCTCGGGGGGTAATGAAAGCTTTAAAACCAATCCATGGTCCTGGAGCTCAGACTCTTTGGATATTGGCACGAAAGACTAAAAAGCAATAGCTGTTTCTAGTTAAAGCGAAACCATAGACTGAAAGAAAAATGAATGGATGTAAGTCAAATTTTGATTTCCTGCTATCGATATCAAATAAGTTTTTTTTGTCATAAACTGAATTTTAAAGGCTAAATTAGTCCTCTGAGTAAATGGTATCATGGCTGAGACTAAGAACTACAATTATACCTACTTAGAGCCAAACCTGAAGCAAAAACTAAAATAAAAGGGCTGAAAAAAATACAGACATACAGGCAGATAAACAGATGCACACACAAACATCTTGCACACACAAACATATATATTATCGATTTTCTGCACTATTGTAAGAACTGCAACCTTGAAACTTCTGAATATTGTTTCTTATGTCTTTATCTATGAGTGTATCAAATTTGATTAAAATCGGACCACTCCTTCTATAACCTGATTTTTTTGATTATTGATTTTCGATATTTATTGGGGGTACCTTGACACAAAACCTAGCTAAGAACACTTGCAGACACTTATAGTACAACTGTGTTAATTTTCAAGAAAATTGGTTCAGCTATTTTGGAGTCTATAGGTAACGGACACACACACACACACACACACACACACACACACAGACAAAGTTCCATTTATAAATAAGTTCAGATAGATTTACATAGATAATTAGATTAATAAATAGTCGATAAATAGTCATGTGTTAAGAATAAGTATTCAATACAAGGCACAACAAGGTTTTGTTTTTTTATTTACTTTTTTACACTATTTTTCACACAGTAGAAGACCCAAGAGCCAATCAAAGTAGGGAATTACTGGATGGGTTGTTTTATGGCCGTAAGAATTGTAAATTATGATGATATGTAGAATCGACTATAGTTAAGGCTAGACTGGTAGAGATTAAGATTGTAGGGGTTAGGAAAGCATCGTCTTGGCAGGTCTGTTCTATAAAGTAGTGATTCTTGGAAAAGAACTGTCAAAATAGATCTTCAACCTTACAATTGGGATAGAAAGTATCTGTGACCAAGGTGAACCTTCAAGTTGGAGGACAGGCTGTGATTTGATTGGGTGAGGAATCAACGGTCACATGTTCCTGACCAAGATGAGCCTTCAGTTTCAGATGTTGGCTTTGGCTTTGGCTTGACATGGAGAGGGATGAGCTATGCACGAGTTTTCAGATGCCAAATTTCATTCCAGTTATGTGGTGAGAATTAGTCAGGAGCTCAGCTGCACTGCAACTTGGTCATCAGAGTGATGATGATGATGATGATGAGGAGGAGGAGGAGGAGGAAGAGAATGAGGATGATGATGATGAGGAGGAGGAGGAGGAGAATGAGGATGATGATGATGAGGAGGAGGAGGAGGAGGAGAATGAGGATGGTGATGATGATGATGAGAAGGGGGAACGAAGAGAAGTAAATAATGTAAGTAAATAAAACAATGACCTGTTTGTGTTTTGCTGTATGTCATGAATACTTATTTTCCCACTGTTTATTCTAAATTAACTTTACCTTGGCTGGTTTGTACAATGAAGAATCAAAATGAATGCTACACATTTGAGCTTCATTGAGTGTTTTCCCAACAATTGGATGCTGTGCTATTCGAAGTTCATACTGTTCTGCAATCTCAAGACAAAGCTTTAAAAATGCAAAAGAAAGAATTTATAATTTGATTAGTTACAGAATTCTTACAGTGTAATAATAATCTGATAACAATGTTCTTTGTTAAAAGCAAAAACAATTGCTGGCTGCTAAATACAAAGTTTTTGTATTTAAGAATATCTTATATGAAAGAGAAAATGATATATACAAGGTCTATCCAGAATGTATCCAAACATTTTAAAAATCTTCAGAACTGGTTGTGGGGCTTTGATGTAACTTGGCAATAAATCAGAAGGGACCTTGATATGCATAACCAGACAGATTCTTTTTAATGGGTTTACTTCATTGTTGGTGAGATGCCAGTTAATTGATTTGTTTGCTGTATGACTGTCACTTTTATCCTGACAATGCACCTGATCATTTTTCATGTCTTATGCAGGTATTTTATGCAAGAGAGTACATTTTATAGCTCTCTTAGCCCTCCTGTAGATTTGGATTTCTATGATTTTTTACCTTTCCCAAAACTATCAATTTAGAACAAAAGTTCTGTCTAATTCTTGAGATGAAAATGTTGAACAAAATTTATGAAAGTATTGTTTTTTTATGTCGTTTAGTAATGCTGCTGTGAGAAATTTATATCTTTTTTTTTCAGATTACTAGTCATAAGTTAGTCATAAGTTAGTCCAGAACTTGCACCTATATTCATCCCAACTGAAGAATGCATTAGAAATGTTATACTCATAAAGGTTTTAATGCAAATGCAGTAGAAAAATCAATCCAACTCAATTTTGTGGCCAATGCATTGAATAAAAGAAGTTTCAGGAGATGGTTTTCCAGTTACAAATTCAGTGAATTTTAGTCTAGACGATGAACCAAAGGACTCATTTAAAAAAGACTCATTCAAAAAGGACTCATTTGGTCATTCAAAAGAACTCAATCCTGAGAATTTGAAAGCTGCTGTTACAACAAATCCTGTAACTATGACTAGGGAACTCATAGAGAAATTTCTTGTTAGTCATATGACAGTCTTACACAAATTGAAAATGACTGGAAAGGTTTCCGGGATCCCTTATGACCTGTCTCCAGAGAATTGTCAATGTGTTGATTGTTGCGAGTTTTTGCTTACATGGCAGCTTCAAGTGTCCTTTTTTTGTCAGGCTTTTTGGTGATGAGAAATAGATCATTTACCATAATATTAAGCAACTCTATCAGTGAACCAGTTGAGGAAATAAGCTTGCTCAGCAACCAAGAAGAGAACTTCATCCAAAAAAGATTGAATGTATAGTGGGATATTCAAAGAATCTTCCATATCAGTTGCTCACTAATAACCAATCAACACTGATATATAATGACAACAACTTTGCCATTTAAAAGCAATTTTGAACAGAAAATGTTCATCCTTAGTTAACATAAAGGGAATAATCCTTCATCCATCCTTATACTGCATGATTAACTAAATATCTCTTAGAGGAACTCTGTTGGGAAAAGTTTCTTGATTCACCATATTCTTCATAGTCTCCTAACCTTGCTCTTTCTGATTATCATTTATTTAGTGGTTTACTGAACCATTTAGATGTCCTGATATTGACATCAGAAGAGGTTAAATATGAGTTGGTCTTGTATTTGAAAACAAAACCAAAAGAATTTTACAAACATGGTATCTATAAGCTTGTTGATAGATGAAACGAAAGTCTAGCAAACAATGGAGGTTAGATTGGCGATTAAATATTTCTATAAACATTAGGATTTTCATTTGTAATAAACAATAAAATTGGACAGAACTTTCATTTTGATAAAATCCCTATTAAAAAGGGTTAGGGTTACAAGCTACAAATAAGATTAAAAAGAATATGAGGAAACAACTGCTGGTAATCTTAAAAGAGAACTTCGCAGATTATTTAGATAAGTGGAAGAGACACTGGGATAGATATGTGAAGTTCCAAGAGGATTACCTTGCTATCTTTCATTAATTGTTGAATTCGTCACAACCTGTTGGAACTCCGATTCTGAAAACGATGGAAGCACTCACCTTGCCAGTCATCATTCAAATGAGAGAAACTGGTTTCATTTTAGTCCAGCTCTGTGCATCCACTTCCAAGACAAAAAAAAAAACCCAAAAAACAGAAAAGTCATAAAAATATTTTCTAACCAATCAGAAAGGATCCCTGCAACTCCAACAGATTGGTTTTTGAGCCAATCCAACACTATATAAACTTCCATCAATTTGGCTCAAAAGTAGAAGCCTCATCAAGGCTACTGCAGTCATTTGTCTGTCCTTCAACTATTTTAGCCAATTGCTCACTAAAACCCAGTGCTGATAACTGAGATGCTAGGATTCTGATGTTAACAGCAGCAGCTGATGCTGTCACATGATGCAAACATTTACTTCTTCTCTGCTTACATACATGTAAACATTATATATTTTCCTCATGTGATCTTTATATACATCTACAAAGCAATACCAACTCCTTTCTATGTAAAATCTTGAAACTAACCCTTCAGTTATTTTTGTCTATCACCTGAGACAAATGCATAAATAAATTCTTCTTTTCAATACACGTAGCTCAGTGGATATATGCATTGGTTAGTTTCAGTGACTTGACTCAAAGAGTTGTAAGGAACATTCATGTAACCTATACATGAATGTTCCTATATACATACATACATACATACATACATACATACTCACATATATAATATAAATATATTATAATATCACTAACAATATCTTGCTCTATTCACATGTGTCATTTATCATCATTGTTCAGTGATCATGAGTTATAGTAGCATAGACATCACACTTGAACAAAGCTCTTTCATTCTTGCAAATTTTGTAGCTCCTGCAACAGATTCTTTCTGAATAGGCCTTATATATTCTGTTTACGTAGAACTGGTCAAGATGGCAAAATAACGGTTTTAAAATACTGACCTGGTTGATTTTCTCCTTGCATATCAGATACTGACGTAACTTCTGGATGTTGTAGTTTACCTCTTGCCATATTTGAGCAAGTTCCTTTTTGGTGGTTAGAAAATAATTGTAAAGCTGACAAAGATCGACTTTGGTTGTGAACAAGAGAACTGAGGAGATCTGAGCAAGCACAGGGTCATTTTCTGGTTGCTCGAGTCTGTTGATTGCATATCGACATTCATCAATAGTCACTTCAAGGTTTAGGTTTCTTCAATAAAAACAACAATGAAAAATTAAAATTATTAAATCATCAAAGAAAAAATACTCCACACCATTATTACTGAATTTTTAAGTATTTAGCATTCAAATTAATCCAAATTTATTTATATAATAGTGAATAAATATGGCAGATCATATATACTTCCTACCTGGACAACATTTGAATCACAAATTTGTTTTAAAAGCTACAAAACTACATAGGTATATCAATAAGTCTGTAGCCTAGTTTACAAGTTGGCGTAATCAGTATAACTCCTTCCTTTTAAATGTACTTAATTCAGCAGTGAATTTCAGATCAAAATTAATCTAATAATTAATAAGAATGTACAGATGACATAATTGTTGTCAACACAGAAATCTGAATTCAAATTCCAGCAAAGACTGTTGTATTCACTTTCACATAATTGCCTAATAAAGACCCAGGAGTATAACAATGTAATTTAATAAAACTTAAAGGTATATTCTTATAATTCAATAAAAACTAATGGGTATAATAATGGCTTAATTTAATAATGACTCAATGGTATATTAATATAATCTATTAAAACTTCAAGGATATATTAATAGAATTTTCTACAAAATTGTATGTATAATAATATGATTTAATAAAGATTTAAGGATCTATTAATATAATTTAATAAAAAGTCAGTGGTATAATAAAAACTTACTGCATAATTCCATGGTATTTTCCTTCCAACTGCTGCAAAAGATGCTCCAATTCTTTCAAGGTTAGATCCACAACATCATATTCTTGCAATAGAAAAATTTGATCCTTGGAGGAAGGAATTCTTCCCTCCATGTCATGAGCTCTTCTTACTAAATTACCAATATCCTGTAGACATAAAGGAATTTTGATTTTTATACATGATTTTATTTTTTATTTTCAATATAAGTACAAGAAATAAATTATAATATAGACTAATTGGAGTAGATAGACTAAACTATCGCCCGGTTCACACTCCACCCACGTCTATTGAACAGGTGTAGAGGCTCATCCCTTGTTCCTTGTTTAGGATGTGGTTTCCGACTTTCTCTTTTCCAATCTTTTCACTCCTACGTAGCCCCCTGTGCTTCAGTGGCGTTACCGCCTTGCTCGGGGTGATATGATCAAAAAAAAGGTCAAACTCAGTCAGTTATTTGCCATACGTGATATGCACTTTTGTGATCATGTCTCTTTCAATTCATGACTGACAAGACAGATTTTCCCACAGTAGGTTGTCATTTCTTAGTTTGGTAGACTGGTTGCCAACCAACTCTATAGGACCTAATCTGTCCAGCTATTTAACCCATAGCTGAAGGGAGAAGAGATAGATTCATACTTTTTACAAGGTAAATAAATTCAATGAATTCAACTGGAGTTCAAACTTGTTTCTACTAATTTCCCATTCCAAACCGATATCCATTATACCACAAAATCTGGAAAACTTAGGACCAGTTAGGGATTCTTATAGCAAATTGTTTAACTAGTGAGGCTTAGAGTAACAAATGACAAAATAATGCATATATTGTAGAGAGTTGAAAAAAAGGTGAGAGCTTGTGATGGTCACTTACCTTGTATTCTCCACCTGGAAATAGCTTTTAGTCAATAATAATCATAATAATAAATATTCAGCATTCTTACTTTTAAAATCACTAAATTTCAAAGTCATACTAATAAAAGAATTAAAAAAATCAAATTAATTGAAATATGTACGTAATTTACATGTAGACTGTTGTCCTCGTCTTTGTCATCACAATGTTTCGGCTGTTGTGCCTACCAGCCTTCATCATCTCATCTAGTTCTTATTTAGTACTACTCAGTTATTGCTTGCCCAGTTTACACTGATCCTAAGTAGACATTGCCTGAACTCACAATTAGTATGCCACCAAATTCATAAATTAGCACTAATTCACCATGCTATTGTCTTGTGGAACAGTTCTGAGTGGAAAACTTGGAGCCTTAAACTTAACCTGATCATCCAAACAACTGAATTCATTCTTTTTGTTCTATTTTGTTTCTGAAAACGTTTTCACCTATCCATTCCATAACCTTCTTCCCATTTACTACTTGTATGGATAATGACAATCTTTTTTTCTTGTAAAGCTGAACAACAAAAATATAACAAATAAAAGATTTAAGCATAAAAAGCAATGTTCATTAATTATACATTAAATTCCTTGGGCCCAATACCTGTTCCATGGGTCCCATACCTGTTTCATGAGCCCCATACCTGTTCCATGGGCCTAATATCTGTTCCATGGGCTCAATATCTGTTCCATGGGCCCAATACCTGTTCCATCGGCCCAATACCTGTTCCATCGGCCCAATACCTGTTGGTATCAACAGCATTCTAGATAATTGCTCTTCACAAAGATTATCCATAGTTCTTGAAATCTATCATATTTTTGTTTTGCAGACAGATTCAGATGGATAAGTGTTTTTTCCAAAGACACCATTTAACATAGACATTTGAATTTAAAGTTGGCTTTCCATTAAACTGGTTGCGAACCACTATTAGAGAGCTCAGTATAACTTTCTGTTTAACTCATAGGTGGGGGAGAAGACATTGATTCATATCTTTTCCAAGAGGATTTGTTTGAAAGTGAATGTAAGAATTGGTGTAAGAATTTTAACTCAGTTTACTGATATCTCATTCCAGTCTGTTTGCAACTCTATTTCCACATAAAAAAAATGTACATCTTAGTTTAATACAACGAAGTGAAAGAAATTACTATTAGTGGTATTGTTGATTTTGCAGTTTATTGTAATTCACAATATGAGCTTTGCTTAGAAATATTTTTTAATACTTATGTGCTTGTAAAATCCAAAAAATAGAAAAACTAGCTGGAAATTGGGAAGAAAAGAAAATTATATTTTTCCCATTGTATTCAGAAGCAAATTTTTGGCCGGTAAAGGTGGAAGACAACAATAGTCAAAACAAATTGTCAGAAAATTTTGATGAGGTTAGGGTAAGTTCATATCCTTAGTTCTCACATTTGATGGGAAAGGATTTAAAAATTTTTGAAAACCTAAAATGGTGTAATTAAGAAGAAAAGGACGAAAAGAAGATTACATCATGTGAGGTGTTACTTCATTGGTTAAACCAAGGGAATGATATAACTCTACCTTGAAATGTGTAGATGGAAAGAAATCTCATTGGTCAAAGATCTGATTTGCATAGATATACAGTGTCCATCATTAATCCCCCAAGAGAATTGGGGACAAGTATAAAAATCGAGACCCCAGTGAGAAAAATCAGTAATAGTTGGTGTCAGTTGCAGTCGAGATGTAACGACTGAGGGAAAACTGTTCCCAACTGGGGGCCATGACCAAGAAGACTGGTTACCTTCCATAGAGCTTCGGGCTGAAGATGTAAAGAAACATAGAAAAGCCTGTCGCCGATCAACTTAAAAGAGTTAAAGTCGAATAATACGCCTCCGATAGAGTTCTAGCTAAAGATGTATAGAAACAGAATGAGCTGAGAAAGGGCTAAATTAGCTGAAAAGAGATTTTTTATTGCCGAGCGAAGGAGACAAGACAAATTTATTATCATCACCAGAATGTCCCACTTTGGTCGTTTCCGTAAAACTTCGGTATAGAGCCAAGTTAAGTTTTCAGAGCTGCCAAGCAACAGAGACCAAATGACCCCATTACCATCGTACAGCTCTGATAAAGAGCCCTGAAAGAACTTTATTGTTTTTAAAACAATTGGGAAAATTGAAAGCTCTGATTATTTAGATGAATCTTTCGCTCCATTGTAAACTTTGAATTTGACAATTGTACATTCTGCTTTTATCATTAATTATTATTTTATATATAAAGACTTTTTTCCATAACTCATCCAGGCATCTTCGAACTTATTCATTTATTTTGCTTTGGTGCCATATTTATTTTTTTCAACACAAATGTACATGTGTGTCCGGTCTGGTTTGAGGTGGTAGAAAAACAGCTACCGAGTTTCAACATGTCTTTCCTGAGATCAAAGAAAACAGCGTGGGCAGGAAAGTTCACTGTTGTAATAGATGTCTTGAGGACTAGCTGCTGTGATGAGGCCATCATCACGATTAGCAAAGCTGCTCTACATATGTCAGGGGTTAGATTATGTTTTGGGAACTTTGTATTCTTTTTTTGAGGCTAACTTAATTTAACATCATTCATTACTTAATGCTTTTTGGACATCGTCAAAAGTACAGAGACCATAGATTGCAGTGATTTTATAACTTCACTGCATAATTCACTGGATATTTTTCTCTTTATGAAATTACTAGCAGTATAGCCCAGTGTTGCTTGGGTGTAATGAAAGCTTTAAAACTAATCCATGGTCCTGAAGCTCAGACTCTTTGGACGTTGACACGAAAGACTAAAAAGCAATAGTTATTTCCAGTTAAAGTGAAACCATAGACTGAAAGAAAATGAATGGATGTAAGTCAAATTTTGATTTGCTGCTATCGATATCAAATAAGTTTTTTTCATCGTAAACTGAATTTTGAAGGCTAAATGAGTCCTCTGAGTAAATGGTATCATGGCTGAGACTAAGAACTACAATTATACCTACTTAGAGCCAAACCTGAAGCAAAAACTAAAATAAAAGGGGCTGAAAAAAATACAGACATACAGGCAGATAAACAGACACACACACAAACATTTAGCCTTTTATATATATATATGTTATCGATTTTCTGCACTATTGTAAGAACTGCAACCTTGAAACTTCTGAATATCGTTTCTTATGTCTTTGTCTATGAGTGTATCAAATTTGATTAAAATTGGAACACTCCTTCTATAACCCGATTTTTTCGATTATCGATTTTCGATATTTATTGGGGGTACCTTGACACAAAACCTAGCTAAGAACACTCACAGACACTTATAGTACAACTGTGTAAATTTTCAAGAAAATCGGTTCAGCCATTTCAGAGTCTATAGGTAATGGACATACACACACACAGAGACACACACACAGAGACAAAGTTCCATTTATAAATAAATTTAGATTTAATTATTGGGATGTGTTAAGATAGTCATAAACATTGCTACATTACTAAACCTTTGCTAATAGTGCTGAAATGTTGTGGCTTCTGAATTTAAATTCAATATGGCTGTAATTCTGCAAAAAATAAAAGTCACTGCTTTTAGTCATTCAATGTTAGTTTTGTTGGCGACAACTTGGTACAAACTACAGAAAATAACACAAAATTATTTAAGTTGATTTAGAATATATCTTACACTTTTATAAATCTACCATTCATTACTGCTTTGAATATTTCTGCCATATGTGATCTGTTTCTCCTTCTATATATTTAGAGATTCTTGATAAAATCCAAGGAAGAATCTGCAGTGTTATTGGTTTTGATCTAGCATCTCAGTTTCAGTTCATTTCCATTGTAATATAGCTTTCCTGTACTTTATCTATAAATATTTTCAAGGTAATTGTTCTGATGACCTTTCCGCTATGGTACCTAGACTTCATGAATTTAAGTTCAGTACCAGATTGGCAGTAAGGTCTCATCATATTACAGTTGAATTGGCCAGATGCAGCAGTAAGTTTTAGGATAATAGTTTCTTTTATCAACACTTCTCACTTGTGGAACTCTTTAGGCTTTGCTTTCAAGTCAACTTTGATTTCCAAAGATTTAAAGGCAATATCAATCACTACTGTCTTCTTAATTTTTGTTCTTCTATTGTTCTCTTTCCTTAAGAGTAGTTTTTCTCATATTCTCTAACACTCAGTAACCCATTGTGTGTTAGTGGCTTTATTACCTTGCTTGAGGTTAAATGATTAAAGAAAAAGTACTTTATTACCATTTGGAAATGGAACCAAGCTTGATGGTTATAAGATAAAAATCCTCCGTAGTCTTCAGTCAGTTGGGAAGGGTCAATGTGATTATAAACATCTTGGAGATTCTTCAGCCATGCAACCTACAAAATAAGATGGATATTTTTTTTATAAAAATACTCCTCCTTTCCTTAAAACCATTGACACGAGGGAGCAAAAACATTCAGGAATGATGTACAGTATAACCTCGATATGAGATATCCTGATATAAGAGAAACCCGGATATAAGATAGATTTTCTCTGGTCCCAAATTAGAGCCTGTGGTAATGTATATAAAATAGACCAAACCCGGATATAAGAGAAACACGTATATAAGTGTTGCACACTTTCTTCTAGTGAGTGCAGAGCCAGGGATCGAACCACAGACCGTTGGATTTCAATTCAACGCTCTCCCAGCTGGCTTCTTGCTACGCCTCTTCCTCTTCCTCTTCCTCTTCCTCCTCCACTTTCCTCCTTCCACCTTTTCACTGCGTCTCTCTGCGTCAGCTTCTCGCCAAGAAATTGACGCCACTAACCCCTCGGTCAACTTGGTCGGTCGGTTTTATCTATCCATAATCCATTTCTCTACCCATAATCCATTTCCTCAGTCTATAAAAATTCCACTCGAGGGCCTCCTCTCTTTTTTCCTCTAGAATGAGCTGAAGGTGGATTATTAAGACAGCGGTGAGTATTATTATTATTTTCTTTCTTTGGAACAGATTACTGCCCTGCACGCCAGACACAAACGAACCCTCTTTTTTCCAGAGCCGCCGCTAGTCGCCCTTTCATGTTCACAATAAGATAACTTTTATCCGGGTCCCGACAAGTCTGTTATATCAGGGTTACACTGTACTTTAATTTAGAGGTCAAATCAAATCCTAAGATTTGTTTGCAGTTCTACAAATGTTAATAGCAAAATCTGTTTTAAAAATGAAAGTAATGTTGCATCTTGAAGTATTAAATATGTACGGGTGCTTCAAAGGGAAGAAAAAGAATAACACAGTTTCGTTAATATATATCAGTTTGAAAAGTGTAGCAAAGAAAAGGGAGGTGGGAGGAGGTAATAATAAAGAGAAAGAGGTTGCAAGAGAGTGTAGTACAATACCAATGGTGGTGGTGGTGGGGGTCTATAGTGGGGGTGATGAAATAGATATATATCTATGTAATCCTGATATAAGATAGTTGTTGGGACCGGATAAAAGTTCTCTTATATCCGGATTTCTTTTATATCCGGGTTTGGTCTATTTTATATACATTACCACAGGCTCTAATTTGGGACCAGAGAAAATCTCTCCTATATTAGGGTTGCTCTTATATCATAGTCTCTTATATCCGGGTTATACTGTAGAATGAAAAGCAGTCTTTTATCAGCCACTCTGTTACTCACAGAGCAGATTGAACCCATGAGGCACAGAGGAAAATTACGCCTAACATACATTAGTGAGCTTGATTAAATGGATGGCAAAACAGGGTTTAGGAGAAATAACAGAAAGACAAAAATTATTAAAAGCTGCAAGGGACAGGAAGTTGTGAAGAGCCATGATTACCTACATCCTGAGGGAACATGGTACATAAAGATGAATATACTGAGGAGAGAGTTAAATGATCTGCAGTGAGAAGCCACAAAAAACAACTTTTAGAACAATAAAAATTTCATGGTAGCTACCAACTTGAATTATTGTTCACATACACTCACATATATTTTAATGCACACTCACATGCTGGTTAGATATGGCAGTAGGATTAAGGCTCTACTGAACCCTATATGTGTGGGAGTTCCTGATTGATTCAGTCAGTCAGTTGAGTGCCATATGTGATACATGTTTGAGTGATCATGTCTTGAAAGAGACATGACTGACTGAGCAGAAGATTATTCCGCAGTAGGTTGCCATTGCTTTCTGCGGTAGAATGGTTACCAACCAAGGCTATAGAACCTAATCTGTCCTGTTATTTAACCCATAACTGGTAGAAATAGACGGATTAATACCTTTCCTAAGGGTATTTGTGCGTAAGTGAATGCAATGAATTCAGCTGGAATTCGCCAGAACCATTAAGTTACGGGTCATCTCTCTACTGCCTCAGTAGCAGATTTAGGGCTTTTGAGCTCTTTTGCCACCAAGACATGCTTGCCTGTTCCTTCCTTTTGAAACCATTGGACTTATGAAAACAAAGCTTTCTACTGTAATGTTATCTTTCTTCAAAATAGCCAAGAATTAGGAAGGCCATAGACAGAGGAAGACAGCGGATAACAAATTTGCAGGGTCTGATCAGGTGGATGACGGAACGGGGGTTGTCAGGAGTAACAGAAGCAAACATACTAAGAGCCACAAGGGATAGGGAGACGTGGAGAACCATGATCGCCTACGTCCTGAAGGGACAGGGCACATAGAAGAAGAAGAATAGTGAGAGAGAGTATTGAAGAATTAGAAAACTAGGTTGAGGAAATAAAGAAGAGGTTTATTAGATACTCATACATAGGATGGAATAACTTGAGTCAATCAAATGCTACTCAAATCCTACACTAATGTGGCTACTTGCTATATTTATAAGTAGTAGCAGTCCATTGTCCCAGTATTAGGGAAGAGATGGGTCCTACTCTACAACAATACATAAAATATTTTATTGTTCCATTGTTAATTAAAATTAGACAAAAATCTTTTCTGAAAATATGCAGAAAGAAAAAAACTTGAGTAAATCAAATGCTACTCAATTGCTACTCTAATATGGCTACTTGTGATATTCATAAGTAGGACCAGTCCATTGTCACAGCAGCAGGGAAGAGCAGGAAGTATGCTGAGTCTTATTGAATAGCACTTTCATTGTTCTATGCTTAAGAACACATTCACAAAAAGGTAAAAGCTTTGTATGCTGTATATTGCTTCTTCAATCCAATAAATGTAATGTTTGATATATGTTTGGCCTATTCTCTTTCTTTCACAATGTTTACTAACTAAATATTATATACCTGCTGATGTGTTACAAAACCCTTTGCAGCCAAGGCAATTCTAAGTAAAGGTCTTGTAACTGTGTCACTCATTGCTTTGGAAGCAATACTTGCTTTGCTGAATGAGTTTGAGATGGTTAAAAAATGCAACTTATCCACAAAGAAAATGGAAAAGACTTTTAACTCCAGCAGGCTGTCACATGACTCTCAATGTCCCCTTAAGATATCAGTACATTCTTCCTGCTAAAAGAAATATAATTGCCATATGTATCTCTATAGATTTAATTACTTACCCAAACTAAACTTAAAATATTGCATTTTTATGTAGCAGACTACATTGCACAAAAGGTTTGTACCAAAAAACAGGAAATATTTAGTAATACAACTTTTTATTGTGAAGTATCAAAATTAAGATTACAAATCTTAATTATCAAACTTGCCTATAACTTTCCATCAACAACCATACAAGTCAAATGAATAGTAAAAAAAATAGAAAAAATATCACAGGGTTGGACTATGGTGATATTACAAGTAGGTTTCTATTCGTCTCTTCAAATACTGCTTGCTTTTTGTATGTGCTTTAATTTTTTTTATGTGGCTCAATTTGTGACTTTACACATACACACTCAAACAAACAAACACACACACACACACACACATAGAATTAATGTGGAGAAGTTTGTCACTTAACTGAGCAGAGTCATGCCAACTTCAAAGTTTTGTGAAGGCACCATTATGATGTCCTCATTCTTCAGGACTTTTTTCATATTTTTCGATATCAATATTTCAATATTGAGCACTTTACAACAAAAAAAAACCTGCTTGCCAAAATACCCTTTTACCACTAAACCACTGAAAAAAACAACAATCTTGGCACTAAACATCATCATGGCTCAACAGTATATATATATATATATAGTATAACTTATAGGATACATATATATATATATATAGTATATATAGTATATATATATAAATGCAAACTTATCACTATACTTGTTTCGAAAAACCCTCCGCGTATATATGTGGAAGGAAAAAATGGTTGTAAAAAAAGAAAGAGCTAAGCCAATGAACATCAGCAAAAGTGATTTGGACCGAGCCAGTACGTAGCCCAAAGAAAAAACCCAAGACAAGTAATCAATAACAAAAAAGTGCTCAATACATAAGCAGAACAGAATAAGTAAATTAACCTACCAAGGTTTCACCTAAATGGATCTTCAGGGAAGGTTCCTTCCCTGAAAATCCATTTAGGTGAAACCTTGGTAGGTTTGTTGGCTCACTAGGTTAATTTATTTAGTATATATATATATATATATATATATATATATATATTGTATACATATATATAGTATAATTTATACTTATATAGTCATGTTTTGTATAGAAAATGTTTTCATGTTTAACTTATTTCTGAAGTTCATGTCTTTGTAATATTCTGGTTGCTAACCAAAGCTATAGAACCCAATCTGTCCTGCTATTCAACCCATAGCTGGAGGAAGAGATGAGTATTTGTGCATAAGAGAATGAAATTAATTTGACTGAAATTCAAATTAGGCTCTCCGATTTCTTATTCTGAGCCGCTAGCTATGACATGACAACACCCATCATAGATATACTAATGCCTGAAATGGGCCTTGGAGAATACAGAAGACCAATTTTTAAATATGATAAAAAAATCAAGAAATAAAGTTTTTTAAAATATTATCAAAATCAATGTTTCTCTGAGAATTTTTATTCATTGTTCTTTTCCTAAATTATTTTAATGCTTTTTTTATGATACTTTTTTTGTAAAAGTTATGATCACTTTCTTATTGATGCATACAGACTTATTTTTCTGCTTTTTGTTCTTTACTTTATATTGAATAGAAACACTAGATTAACAAAGGATTGAAAAAAGCTAACTTACTTTAAACAATGCATCACCTAAAGATGGTTTCTTAGCCTTCAGCCCAAGCTGTTTCTTCAGTTGTCGAGATTTCTCCATACTTTTGGGTTTGATCACATAAATGACTGTAATTATTCCTGGTCTCTCCTTCTGCAAATCAAGTAATATAAAACATTTAAAAATGACAGCAACACAAGTTGCTTCTCAGAAACATAGAAGAAGAATTGGTCCACAAACATTAAAATTGTCTTATTCATATATATTTATTCTAAATGGAATTTTACAAAATTTTGGTTCAAAAGCCAATGATCTTTATTTAACACTACTTATCCTTTTACAAATTCATAATCCTTTTACTGTGAAACAAATAAAATGTAAACGCAAATTCTACTCTATCAGCTTTTTTTCTCACACTTCCTGCCCGTGAAATTCCCTTCCATTTACTTGCTTCCTCGACAGCTACAATTTCCAAGAATTTAAATGTAAAGTCAATAGTCATCTCCTATTTCACTAACCTGCATCCTCTCTCTTTCATGTTTCTTTCTCCATCCACTCCACTCTCATCAGTATTCTCATCCTTCTCTTACCCACTTCTTGACACCCCCTATAACTTGTCACTCTTTCTCATAACTTTCCTCCTATGTAACCCCCTGCACAACAGTGGCAGTAAAATGCTTTTCTTGGGGCGATATGATTATGAAAAAAAAATTCCTATGATTCTTTCTTTTTCTCTCTTTCTTTCTTTTTATCTCTTTCTTTCTTTTTCTTTTTCTTTTTCTTTCATTCTTTATCCTCTCTCACATGCTCCTTTCTCCATCCACTTGACTCTCATCAGTATTCTCATCCTTCTCTTACCCATTTTCTGACACCTCCTATAAGCTGTCACTCTTTTTCATAACTTTCCTCCTATGTAAACCCCTGCAAAACAGTGGCAGTAAAATGCCTTGCTTGGGGCGATATGATTATAAAAAAAAATTTCTATCCATTTATATTCCAGAAAATGTAAATAAATCTAAAAGACATGCATGTGTAGCTAATCAGTATTTCATTGACTGACTGATTTGTTTTCTATGGCTTATCAACAGACAAGAATTTATTATGTAAATATAAAGTGGGGGATTAATTTTATATTACAATCAATATATAAATTGATCTCTCACTTTATGATGAAACCTGATTTACTTTGAAATGATTGATTACAATCATAACTACTCATATTTTCAGCATTCCCCTGCAATCATTTCTTTTCATTGCACGTTGTTACTGTTCAGTTGCAATTACGCCACATCAGCATTCATAGGTAATTGTACTTGGTTCACTTATCAATGTTCAAATGCAATTAACTCTTCAACTCATTATATATTTAATTTATATTTAACCATAGTGTTTCCTTATAGATTACATAATATTCTGACTTCCATTAAATCTTAGATACCAGTATAAAAAGTGCAAACGAGGTGATTATTTGTCAGAAACGTTCATTTTATTGGTGATCGATACAAAGTTTCTTTCTAATGACTGCAATTATTCCAATTAACAGATTGTTCAATTTTTTACAAAGATTCACATGAATAAATCACTTCTTTTATCTCATTTTTTATTTTAATTTCAATATGCAGAAACAAACTTTTATATTCCAAATAAAATTTTTTTTTTTTGAACAGATGGAAAATTAGAAAATAAATATCATTTGGCACTTTTTGCCACTTGCAAAATTGAAAATTTTAAAAAAATATTTCTTAAAAATGATTAATTCTGTAATCATATAATGCAATAGCATATTAATTAATCATATAAAGTTATATAGTACAATAACACATTGATTAATTTTGAAATCATATAGTAGAATAATATGATATAATACACACAAACATACACACATATATAATTAATATATGATAAATAAAAGTTGTAATAAAAAACTTACATTGCTCTAGTAACAGTGTTCAGTATTAGAGATAGCTTCTATCGCCTCAAACAAACCATTGTAGCAGAAAAATTATTAAAAATGGAAATTTAAATTTTTTTCTAAGTAATTGTTAGCCTACATCAAAGTCTATAAAAGTGATGAGGGTCGACGTTATGTAAGTATTTGTTTGATAGATTCAACTTAGCATCTGCATTTTGCAGCCTAACTAGACAGGAGTTGTGCTCAGATGTACATCAAAATTTTAGAACGCTAATGACAACTTGAAATTTTTCAGAAAGCCAAAATTAGGGGTAGAAAAATATATATTATCACCTCACTTTATATTATCTATACCTGAATATGTTGCTCCTCCCACCCTAATCCAATAGAGACATTCTACATTGTTATCTATATCTATAAAAGTGACGAGGGTGAATGTTGGGCAAGTATTTGCTATGTAAATTCATCATATGCTTTTTATTCTTATTATTCCTTAAACTACCCAAGTGAAGCTGGGCTAAACTGCTATCTATATCTATAAAGGTGATGAGGGTGCATGTTGGGTATGTATTTGCTATGTAAATTCATCATATGTTTTTTATTCTTATTATTCTTTAAACTACCCAAGTGAAACCGGGCTAAACTGCTAGTTTGACTATAAAGTGCATACAACCCCCAAACGTCCAGAGTAGGGGGGCAAGCCTGATTAGTGTTCCCAGATAGTACATTGTGACCCTCAATATCTTTACAACATCTGCTTTTTTCTACCTACAACAATATGTTACAAATTAAACTAAGCACAAAGAATAATAAAATTTTTGCAAATTTTGACATCATTTTGGGTTCTTTTTTTTTTTTTCATCCAAATTTGTGATTTATTTTTGCTCCTGCTAAGTCTCGAAAAAAAAACACTATGAAATTCACTATTTTTTATCCATGATGTTCAATGGGTTAAAATTATTCAACTTTTTAACAAGAAAGATCTCAAATAGTTGTTTAAAATTGCCACAAAACATTGTTGACTTATTTAAGATGGTACGTTCTATTACGACATGTCTCTAATTTGTATTTAGATGGATAATTGTTGCAGTTTTACATTTTTAATTTCTTGCATCCGTGTTGTTTGTTTTTGACTTTGTCAACTGAACAGTATAGTAGGGTCAGTTGGGAACCATCTGTGAAAAAAAAGAGCACCATGACACAATTCTATCCATCAAACATTTGGCATTCATGCCAGAAGCTCCAACACAAAGATAGGTATCAATCTGAGGACAATGAAGAAGATTCGGAAGGAGTTAGAGGAGTCTAATGGGGATTACAAAGCTACAGCAGTATTTACATTATTCGGACTATTGTCCTCATCTTTGTTGCCATTTGTACAATGTTTTGGCCATTGTATGCTAAATGGGTGGAAGAAATTGTGATCAAAAAAGGTATTTTCCAGATACAAGTCCTGAGAGGGGAGAAGAGATGAGATCATACAATTCCCAATGGTATTTGCCTGTAAATGAATGCAATGAACATAAAGAGAGAGAGGGCAAGGGGTTTCAAAGGCTATAAGAGATAGGAACTTGTGGAGGGCCATGTTCTAAAGAGACACAGTGCATAGAATGAAGAATTCTTACTTCATGAAAAGTTTTTACCTTGCCTAATATTCAGAACTAGTGCATACTACACCCAAATGCTGTGGCTGGGGAGCAGGATTGGGGACCCAGGTAGTGCTTTTGTGATGCAATTCACTCTGTCAGAAATTTGGAAATGGAATGTTGTACTGCTTGGTATTCATACCAGAAGCTCCAATGCAAAGATTTCAGAGTGTTTGGGTATCAATCTGACAATGCAGAAAATTCAAAAAATGTTGAATGAGTTTAATGGTGATTACGAAAGCAGTTTAGGAAACTCACTCTGATTGTTCTGGTAAGAAAAAATTCCTGAATTTGTTAGTGAGGGCCTCAGACTTAACAAGGAAGCCTGCACCAAGTGCCTTGAGAAGATAGTGCTGCCCTGGGTCAAGAAAGTGGCTGATAGAAAACCCTATGTCTAGCAACAGAACTCAACAATATGCCACACAAGCAGGAGAACCCAGTCATGGCTGTCAGACAATATCTGCACCCACATCACCTCTTACATTTGGCCACCTACCTCCCCAGACTTCAACCTCCTTGCTTATTATGTGGGGCACATTTGAGTGACAGACCAACAAAACTACTTGTAATACCAAAAATAAATTGAAGGCAAGCATTATGGCAGCATTCACTCACTTAAACAAGGAGACTGTTCAAAAGAGAAGCAAGAGATTCCAAAGTTGTCTGAAAGGCATGGTTGGAGCCAATGGCAATTTTATTGAATAAATTCATTTTTATTGTTATTAGATATTTTTGTGTAATTTTAGTAAACTATATCTGTTAAAATGAGATATCAATGTTATTTTAACTTTTGCATAATTTAGATGGTAATTTATCCATCACACCCTGATCCATATGATACATTATTGCATATAATTGGATTGCAATAAAATTTGTATTTTATATGAATACTACCTTATAGAAATTGAAATGTAGCAGAGTGCTACCCCCATATAAATTTGGAGCATGTCATAGATTGAGGGTGGAGTACAGGACATTTGCACTGGCCTTGAATTAACAAGAAATATATAGAGATTCGATGGCATTTTATTAAAATAATGCTCATATCACAATCCCATCTCACCTTTTAGCTTAAATTCCCAGAGTTAAGACTTGATAAGACCTGGGCGAAACTGGTTATCTCTTTTTAGATCTTAATAAAATGCATTGAATCTCTATATTTCTTGCTATTATTAAATTTTGTCCAATTAAAAATTTATTCATATATATATATATATATATATATATATATTACTTTAACCATTGTTTTTAGTGGATACCCATATTTAAAATTGACTTGTTTTTTAAACAGTGTGTAGATCAGATAGTGGTTTCTCTTATGAATAGGGTTGTAGGTTTGAGCCCAGCTAGAAAACGCATTTTCTTTATTAATTTTTACTGCCAATAGATGTAACACACATCAAAGTAATTATAAAATTAATGCAAAGTTACTCACAAATATGGTATATCTATATATTTAAAATTATATGGATATGTACAGACAGACAAAAAAGAATTAGATACAGGTTGTGATGGGTAAATTTTTGCCGTTTTTTATTTTTAATTTCCCAAATAAGCATTGTTTGTTTTTTATTTTGTCAGCTGGACAGTATAGCAGGGTATGTTGGGCACCATTTGTAAGAAAAAGAGCAAGATGATGCAATTCACACCACCAGAAATTTAGAAATGGCATGCTATACTGGTTAGAATTAATTCTAGAATCTCTGATACAAACATATCAGCGTGTTTAAATGTCAATCTGAGGACACTGCAGAGGATTTGGAAAGAGTTGGAGGAGTTTGATTGGAGTTGGAGGACTATAATTGTGATTATAGAGGTTTTTGGAGTGATCACTTGATCGTAATATTATGCCTCCGTATATATGCGTGCATATAAGTATATATATATATATATATATATATATATATATATGTCGATGTTTACTGGAAAAAATTTCAATATTAAAATACCCCCACCAACACCGGCTACTGAGTCTTAGGAGGGAATTCATCAGTAAGTGCCGCCACAAGGCAAATTTTTTGAATACTTAAATTTAGAATGTAAATCCCCATTGACTAGATGTTAGAATATAAATTAAAAGGATTCAATTTAAGTTTTAATCTTAATTTTACCCTAACGTTAACCTTAAAAAGTATTTTAACCCCCCTACCTTCCTATCCCAAGCTCCTTTAATTGCCTATCTTTAGAAAATATAGATTCTTTTACTAAACCCCTTTTTCCTTGGTTAACACATATATGTATATATATATATATATATATATATATTTTTTTTTTTCTCTAATATTTTTTCTCTAATAATTTTTAAACTGATAACTTCCTGTAATTGGCATTTAGCTCGCTTCTACCTAAAAGGCTTAATCAAATAAACTTAAATAAAAATTTTTTAAATCTTATATTGAAACCCATTCCTTCTTGCCTAAATATACCTCTTCAAACAGCCCAAAATCTTAACCTTAAAAAAGTAATTTAACTCATTCAATTGTCTATCTTTATAAAATATGAACTCCTATTCCTCCCCTTCCTAAATATACCGTTTCAACACCCTGTAACCCCACCCCTGCGACTACCAGCTCTGTCCTTTTCTACTTTGTGATCGTTGTTAACCTAAAACCCCTCCACACTCTACCCCAGGGCCTTCGCCATTTGGAAAAAACAATGTCATGTAGAATCTCTATTAGAGATCCTATGTCGAAATGTACATCCGGCACCTTTGAATTTTGAAAATTTTCTCTAATTTATATATATATATATATATATATATATATATATATATGTGTGTGTGTGTGTGTGTGTGTGATTATTGTAAATTAGTCATAAGAAGTTATCTTCCCTTATTGGAACTCTCAGTGAACAAAATAGAAACAAGGCTTCAGCCTCTTTTTCATAATTGACAGTGGGCATTTTAAACATATATAAAGTCAATAAAATCATGCAGTTTAGGTCCCATGTGTTTCATCGTAATTCCTGATTAAAGCCAGGTCCCAATATATTACAATTACAAATATTTTGTCAAACATAATGATGTGTAAATAAATGCATAACTACTGTTTTTTGTATATGTGCTTATTCATATGTGACCATATCTGTATAGACAGAGTGCAATAGACAAATTGTTGTCTAAATTATGCAAAAAATGAAAGTAACACTGACATCTCATTTTAACAAAATTACACAAAAATGTCTTGAAATAGAAAAGAGCAAAATTGCCATTGGCTTCAACCACAGCCTCCAGATGGCTTTGCACTCTATGTATGCATATATATATATATATATATATATATATATATATTGCGGATGACTATAGTATTTACGCTCTCACACCCTGATTGAGCACTCTGGAAGAGTGAGAGACTTTGAAAACAGTAACTACTCCGGCATATACGCACCACTCATTCAATAATGAATTAGAGCACTCTGGCTATTGGGCATGTATAATGATATACTTGCTAAAAGGTCTGCCTTCTTCTACCGTATGCTCGTGGCCCAGAGGTAGAATCGCCGACTGACGCCAATTCGGTTGGGTTTCAATCCTGGGTTAGGAAGCGATCGGAGTCTAACTGTACTGATGAGCTGTGATACAGCCAAACAAATCTGTCTGCAGATGACTATATATATTTATATATATATATATAGAGAGAGAGAGAGAGTGAGAAGGAGAGAGAGAGAATCTTGAAATGATTTTTTTAATTCAATAATTTTAATAAAAGAATCTTAAATTTTGTAAGAAAAATCAATGAGAATTTCTGAAACAGAATTTTTTTAAAAATATGTTGGTTTTAGATACCCTTAGAGACAGACAGACAGATATTAAGTTGCAAATGTATGATCTTTGAAAGCTACAAGTTTTCACATTAACTCTTAGTATAACTAAAAATAAAGCTAGCATCAGGTTAAAATAAATGAATAAAAAGCCAATAAAACTATCTGTAGAGCAATGATGTAAACTGAAGTCTGTATATCATTATTAATATGGCATAAATTTAATTGAAGAATAAAGAAAAAAACACAGCTGAAAAAATTTCTGATTTTCAAGTGTTTCTATTTGTAGGCAAGAATAACCCACTGAGCAAAAAGAATTAACAATGGAGAATGGAAATTATAAGACATTAAAAATATATTTAAATGTTTGACAGTAGCCTTGTAGGAAATATGCCGAGCAAATTCGAAACAGCCAAAGTCACCAGAGATGTAGTTTGTGATCAATTGTGAAAATGCACAGGTTAATTTAATATTTATAAATAAATATCAATGATCAAATTTATAGTAAAGAAAAAGATTGTGACAGAATTTTTTAACGCTACTTCTTCTGTTCTAACACAAGTGGAAGGAAATAAAAATTAAGTACAAGGAGTGTGGGGTTGGAATTCAAGGCATAAAAATAGAATCTCCCTCTGTATCTATTTCTCTTTTTCTTTCTCTCTCTCTCTCTATATATATATATGTATACATACATTCTCTCTTTATTCACTTTCTCTATCTGACTCTTTTTCTCTCTCTCTCTTTCTCACTTTTTCTCTCTTTCTCTCGTTTTCACTCTCTCTTTCTCTCTCTCTTTTCACACTATCTCTTTCTAACATTTCTTGTTCTATCTATCTATCTATCTATCTCTTTCTCTCCTTACTCACTCTCTCTCTCACTGGCTCACTTTTCTCTCTCTAACTCTCTTTCTCACTTCTTTTTCTTTTCTTTCTCTGTTTATCTCTATTTTCTTTCTCTCTTTTTTACTCACTTATTCTCTTTCTCACTATCTCACTCTTTCTCTCTTTCTAACAGTTTTTTAAAGTCATTAAAATAAAGAAGAAAAAATCATTGATGCATAAATGAATGTTGCTGTTAATTCAATATGGTTAATCACGCTTCGTTAAATTCAATTTGTCATGACATTATTTTTTATTCTGATGATGCAATCAATCAAAATACTGTTTTTCCACATGAAATATGAAAAAATGGCATGGAATATATTCTGATAATGTTACCATAAATTAGATTATTGTCCCTAACACAAAAGTTTAACTATATTGTATATATTTCTAATCTGACATTTTCATTATATCAAGTATTATTTTTAGTGGATGTTGATATTTGTAACAGAGCCCAGTCCACACTCCACCCACGTCTATTGAACAGGTGAAGAGGCTCATCCCTTGTTCCCTGTTTAGGATGTGGTTTCCAGTTTTCTCTTTTCCAATCTTTTCACTCCTTTTTTTTTTTTTTAATTGGAGTAGATAGACTAAACTATCGTCCGGTTCACACTCCACCCATGTCTATTGAACAGGTGAAGAGGCTCATCCCTTGTTCCCTGTTTAGGATGTGGTTTCCGGTTTTCTCTTTTCCAATCTTTTCACTCTTACGTAGCCCCCTGCACATCAGTGGCATTACCGCCTTGCTCGAGGTGATATGATTAAAAAAAAAAGAAAAAAAGATCCCTCATTTATATTTTAAACAGCATATATTGCCTCTACTGGCACTTGAGAAATCTTAATAAAGAAAATATGCATTCAAGCTAGGTTTGAATCTGCATCCTCCTTTTATATATATATATATATATATATATATATATATATATATATATATACTAGCAGTATAGTCCGGCATTGCTCGGGTGTAATGAAAGCTTTAAAACTAATCCATAGTCCTGGAGCTCAGACTCTTTGGACGTTGGCACGAAAAACTAAAAAGCAATAGTTGTTTCCAGTTACAGTGAAACCGTAGACTGAAAGAAAAATGAATGGATGTAAGTCAAATTTTGATTTCCTGCTATTGATATAAAATAAGTTTTTTTCGTCATAAACTGAATTTTGAAGGCTAAATAAGTCCTCTGAGTAAACAGTATCATGGCTGAGACTAAGAACTACAATTATACCTACTTAGAGCCAAACTCGAAGCAAAAACTAAAATAAAAAGGCTGAAAAAAATACAGACATACAGGCATGTAAACAGACACACACACACACAAACATCTTGCCTTTTATATATATGTTATCAATTTTCTGCACTATTGTAAGAACTGCAACCTTGAAACTTCTGAATATCGTTTCTTATGTCTTTGTCTATGAGTGTATCAAATTTGATTAAAATCAGACCACTCCTTCTATAACCCGATTTTTTCAATTATCAATTTTTGATATTTATCAGGGGTACCTCGACACCAAACCTAGCTAAGAACACTCGCAGGCGCTTAAAGTACAATTGTGTAAATTTTCAAGAAAATTGTTTCAGCCATTTTGGAGTCTATAGGTAACGGACACACACACACATACACACACATACACACAGAGACAAAGTTCCATTTATAAATAAGTTTATATATATATATACTACCGAGCATAATTATTAGGCTACCCGAGTGTTTTAAAAAATTATGTATTTCATACTATTTTTTCATATTTATTTTCCAAGTGAATAACTGTAAATGAAAATAAAATAGCTCTTTTGTTAATATTACACAATAACATGTGCATCAAATGAATTTATAAATATTTAATAATTACCCATATTGCAGTTTCATCAATGAAAGAATGAAGAAAAGTTAAGATGATACAGACGAGTTCATCTTCGCTTTCTTGCCTTGTAAAATTTTGCAAAGTAATAATAACAAAAGAACCATTCTATTTTCATTTAGAATTATCCACTTGGCAATAAATATTAAAAATAGTATGAAATACATCATTTCTTTAAAAAAAAACTGGGGTGGGCTAATAATTATGGCCGGTAGTATATATATATATATATATATATATATTTTTTTTTTTTTTTTCTAAACATATACTGTAAAAACAAAAATTGTCCAGCATTTGGATATTTTTAACTTAGAACCAGCATAATAAAAAATTATCCAAATGTTGGACAATTCTTTTCTCTATTTTCACCTGAAATTAAAGCCAAAATACGATGCTTAGAACAGCTCATGCTTAAACATAATAGACATTCATTGTCTGTTATATTTAACAGTGTATGTTTAGAAAATTATCTGCTGCCTCAATACACTATATATATATGCCGTTATTTTACCATTTTGCTGCAGGGAACTCCACAGCCAAGAAAGGTTCTACTTTTTTCCTTTTTAAGGAAAGCACATTTTCTTTTACAGATTATTTTTCTCAAAGGCCTATATCTACTCAGTTTTGTATCTGAAATGTAAACAAAACAATTTCTAAAGAATAAATGGATTTATTTTTAATCTGACATTTTTATTATATCAAGTGTTATTTTTAGTGGATACTCATGTTTAAAAATTAAGCAGAAAATGAAGTAATGAGATAGAGAGGTTTGCAGTTTATAGTTAAGGTTATGATGGGATGACTTGGAAAAGGCCTTGTCTATCAGTGGATTTATAATAGCTTCTGCTGCTAATGATGATGATGATGATGATGATGATAGAAAGTGAAAATTTTAAATACAATCCAACATATTTTGGCTGATGGATGCACAACCATTTTTAAATATATTTTATGTTGTTAGAACCAAATCCAGAATTAAGCAAAAAATAGAAAAAGGAAATAAGCCTTCCTCTAATGTACCTGAAGTATCTCAAGAGCTTTTAACCAGATGGATATTCCTGCAGAGGAAGCCTGCTGCAAATTTGCCAGAACAGACATTCCTTTGACTTGGTCTGCACATTTCAAAAGGCTGTAGTAAAATCGGAGAAGTGATGCCAAGTCTTCATCAATGGTGACGTCTAATAGCGAAACAGCAGATACTGGAAATGTCACCAAACAGTTGCCACTTATGTCGGTTGCTCCTGTAAAACGAAAAAAGAAAACAAATACAACTCATAAATCAAAACTTTCACAACTGAAGAATCTTACTGATGAAATTTAACAGCCATATTTGATGACCCTCTTCTCCCCCAACCCCCATTCCATCAGTCAGTCAGTTAAGTGCCATATGTGAAACATGCTTGGGCGATCATGTCTCGAAAGAGACATGACTGACTGGGCAGAAGATTATCCCGCAGTAGGTTGCCATTGCTTTCTGCGGTAGACTGGTTGCTAGTCAAAGCTATAGAACCCAATCTGTCCTGTTATTTAACCCATAACTGGAAGGAAGAGACGGATTAATACCTTTCTCAAGGGTATTTGCGCATAAGTGAATGCAATGAATTCAACTGGAATTCGAACTCGTCTCTCCGATTCCCACTCCATCAAATGTCTAAAATATATCTCTCAAGTCTTAGACTTAAAGCTGAAGTATCTGGTAGACTTTTGTAGACTATCAGAGTCTATACCTAGCTTAACTCTATAATATCATAGTATTAGCTGTAAACATGAACGAGAGTGTTATATACCTTCAGATAGAGAAACTTCTTCAAATATTTCAATTAAAATACAGATTTAAAAATTAGACTATTTATTAAATTAATTAAAACAATAGTTAATTATTAAAATGCCTATGGCATTGCCAATAGGATGTTTAAGTCACTTGGATGAGCCAGAATTTGTCAGACTTGAATCCAGTATTTTGCAATCTAGTCAGTCAGTTGAGTGTCATATGTGATACACACGTTGGGCAATCATGTCTCGAAAGAGACATGACTGACTGGGCAGAAGATTATCCCGCAGTAGGTTGCCATTGCTTTCTGCAGTAGACTGGTTGCCGACCAAGGCTATAGAACCCAATCTGTCCTGTTATTTAACCCATGACTGGAGGGAAGAGACAGATTAATACCTTTTTGAAGGGTATTTGTGTGTAAGTGAATGCAAGGAATTCCACTGGAATTTGAACTCGGCACCCCCGATTGGTTGTTCCGAGTCGATATCCACTGTACCACAATGCACATCCCTTGCAATCTAGACTAGGGCTAAACTCTTGAAAGTCAACCCAGCAAGAGTGAGAGAAAATGAAATAACTGACCTCAGCAGGTTGTGAAGCAATAATGAAAATGTTTTTTATAGCATATCCCAAATTAGAGAAATTGACTACTGATCATGTGCCATAGAACAACATAATACAACAGTGGCAAAAATATTTTGTTCAAAATTGTTGAAAGTACTACCATCTTGAATTCAGAGGAAAGTTAAGTAATAATTGTGCAAAACATTTTTTAAAATTGGAAAAATATCTAATTCATAAAACATAACCTTGACTTTCTGGCAAAATTTTAAGGTAAATTTTCTGATTGTCTCGTTATTTTTAAAAATTGGCATCATCTTTAAATATTTTTTCTTATAAGAAAAAGATCTGGGACAGAAATGACATGCTATACCCTAAGAAAACCAAACACCACTATGATCATCTCCATAACAATTTATTGCTATGAAACCTGAACACCAAGAAAAAAATTCCCAGTTTTCAAAAATGAATGTCTCATAACTTTGAAAGGTAAAAATATCAGAGACAGAATCAAAATGGCTGTCACAAAGAAAAAGTCAGATGAGATGACTGATATAATTACCCTTATTTATAGAAAGAAGCTAAACTAAAGAATGAAACTTTGTTTATCTAAACTTATTTATAAATGGAACACTGTGTGTGTGTATGTATGTGTGTGTGTCCATTACCTATAGACTCTGAAACAGCTGAACCGATTTTCTTGAAAATTTACACAGTTGTACTACAAGCATCTGCGAGTGTTCTTAGCTTAGGTTTTGTGTCGAGGTACCCCCGATAAATATCGAAAATCGATAATCGAAAAAATTGGGTTATAGAAGGAGTGGTCCAATTTTAATCAAATTTGATACACTCATAGACAAAGACATAAGAAACGATATTCAGAAGATTCAAGGTTGCAGTTCTTACAATAGTGCAGAAAATCGATAAAATATATATATAAAAGGCAAGATGTTTGTGTGCGTGTCTGTTTATCTGCCTGTATGTCTGTATTTTTTTCAGCACTTTTATTTTAGTTTTTACTTCAGGTTTGACTCTAAGTAGGTATAATTGTAGTTCTTAGTCTCAGCCATGATACCATTTACTCAGAGGACTTATTTAGGCTTCAAAATTCAGTTTACAATGAAAAAAACTTATTTGGTATCGATACCAGGAAATCAAAATTTGACTTACATCCATTCATTTTTCTTTCAGTCTATAGTTTCGCTTTAACTGGAAACAACTATTGCTTTTTAGTCTTTTGTGCTAGTCCAAAGAGTCTGAGCTCCAGGACCATGGATTAGTTTTAAAGCTTTTATTATACTCGAGCAACGCTGGGCTTTACTGCTAGTATATCATACAAAGACAGCTTCCGTGGCAAAAGACAATATGATAGACTATGTGTCAAATCATTGAGGGCATGAGATGTCACATTTAACACTTGAAAGGATTGCCTTGGAAAAAACAAAATGGTGGTGCAGACCAGAAGTATGCCCAAATCTCTTTAACAATTTTTATCTGACTTGTCTGAAAATTTGGTTGGGTTTGGTTAGGTTGGGTTAGTGGATTTTATGACATCAATACTTGCTCAGTTATTTAATATCAAAATCTGTTTTTTTTATTCTACTGGAGTTTATTAGAAAACATTGCTCATGTTGTTACTTGAATCAATATGTAAACATTAGCACTATTTTTGCTCATGTAAACATGATTCAGGTTTATGCTTAAGACTGTAGGTAAACATTAGTCTGATTTATACTTGTGTCAGTAAGTAAACACACATACCACCACTACCACCACCACCACCAACAACAACAACAACACCACACAGTTACACACCAGTGTGGATCAATAAATCTGCAGGATGACATATAGTCAAGACCTAATGTCAAGCAGAGTGAAAGGAAAATGAAATGATAGGGTCTTAAATATAATATGGAGATTCTTCTGTGTTTCTAGAGAAATCATGTTTAGGACGTCAGATTCAAATGAATCAGATGTATCTCCTATATCCTAAGCAAGGACATATTCTGCAAACTGGAGGTGGTTAGTCTTGGTTTTTTTCAAAATTAAGGATGGCTAGCTGGAGATTTCTATATCTATGAATGATATATCCCAAAAAGGAAACAGCAGAATTTATAGAAATTCATGAATAATATTGGTTCTGTGTAATCTGGATGTTGAAATAGAGTTGTTGTTGTTGATGATAATAAGGTGAGTTGTTTTGAATTCTTTATACTAGATAATTTAACTTTGTCATTCTGGTTGACTGGAGTTGTGCATTACTTTATAATGTTTCTAAGAAAAAATTCATCTAGCTTATAGCTAACATGCATTTGATTTTTATAGTAAATGTTAATATATATATATATATATATATATATATATATATAAGAGGATACCCCACTTCAATGATAAACAAGAGTTTTCAACTGGTGGAAGAAATAGCATTAGAATCTCTCCGGAATCCAAAAAACAAAAAAACATGAAAAAAAAGAAAACGTTCTTGTGTACATCTCCACACACAACAAAAGTAACCCAGAATTATTTACAAAAATAAAAAGACACATAGAACGCACAAAAATACATACATGGGCAACAAAAGGCCTGAATAAAAGAGTAGCCCAGCACAGAAGTAACATTAAACTAGACAATAACAGGAAATTGTATGTTTCCCAACACTTACATGAATGAAGTGGAGGTAAATTCAGAGTAATGCCTATCTACTAAAATGCAGATTATGCCACACCCATGATGCAGGAAGAAACATTTGTAAAAAATACAAGCCTTCCCTCAACAAAATAACATGAAAAGCCTAAGAAACACATGCAGACACTACATTCAAAAACACTAAAAAAAATTAAAAATTTCCAAACCATTGCAAAAAATAGTATTCCAAAAACAACAAAAATAACTCGATGACCCATAGAATTGATTCAAAGTTGCTGAAAACAATTTTGAAGTATAAAGATGAAAACAAATCAAATTTTTCTGGCCACTGAAAGGTGAATGATTCCCAAAATGGAATGTAAAAAAAACAGCAAACAAACACACACGCATATGACCTTTCTGACTTGCTCATTGACCACTTATTCATATATACACGGTATCTCATATATAAAGTCACAAGTTTATTCACCTGAAGAGAGTCAACTTTGGACTCAAAACACATGTAGTAACACAAATGCCAATTATGGACACTTAATATATTATGCAAAAAACAAGTAATAATAATAATAATAATAATAATAATAATAACAATAAATCTACACTTTAAACAAAATGTTCACAGCGTTTTTATATGTATATATATATATATATATATATATATATATATATATATATATATATATATATATATATATATATTACAGTAATGTTCACCATTTACAATGCCTGGGGGCTGCTCAAGGTAGAAGATTATATTATGAGACAGTTCATGTTGGTTCCACAAAGCATTGGTTCATGGGAAGGAGTTATTCCATGGGAACTTACTTTTCACTGATAGAATACTGATAGTTGCTACTATTTAAGTAGCATAGCATGCTCTTTCCATGAAGGTTTGAACTGAATATATATATATATATATATATATATATATGGATTAGAATCAAATATGGATTTGAATCTGACAGAATGATAGGATAAGGAACAAATAGGAAATGTTTATAAATTTAACATATTTCACTTTTGTTAATGCTTCATCAGAAAATTAAATATGAATGTGAAAAGAAAATTTTGATATTTTGTGTTGTTTGTTTTTTATTGTTTAAGAAAATCCAATGTACATCTGTCCCATCAAACAACAATGGTTTCTCTTGCAATGGAGAACACAAGTTCAAATCCTGCCAGAGGGAGTGTCCTTTTTTAAATATTGAGTGTCTATTCAAGTATGGATATCTACTAGAAATAAAGTTTAAAGTGATAACAATTTGTTAGATTAACGAATAAAAGCTCATTACTTTTTTTTTACACACATGAAGAAGATTTTTAAAAAGAGTTTGTCAAACAAATAAGTCTTAAGAAATCAGTCTTACAGGTAAAGTCTGCTTACCTGTGAGCTGGGCAACTCCTGACTGTAAGATCTTTTCACTCACCATGAAGGTTGTTCCAACAGATATGTTCATTTCTACAATTCAAATAAAAAGATTCTGGTGAATACAAAATTCAAAGAAAGATATAAATCTTTTTTATCTTATTTTAATTGTTTCATCTTAGCTAAAACAATTTTTAAAAAATGATCAAAGTTAAAATAAAATTTAAAGTCTGGCATTGTTACAAAATTACATTTCTTTCGTTTATCACCCAATATCATCATTTTTCTCAGCAAATTTATTTTTGGATCACTAACAATACAGTAAAATACAGGTGGGGGGATACTAGAATCAAGCAAGTAGAAAAATTTAAACATCTAGGAAGTGTTATAGCAGAAGATGGAAAGTGCAACACAGAGATCCGAAGGTGAATTGGCATAGTGAAGGACGCATTCCAGAAGCTGAGTAAAGTACTTAGACACAGGAAAATTTCCCTAGAAACAAAGAAGAGAGTGCTAGATTGCTATGTGATGTCAGTTCTTCAAAACAGCAGTGAATGCTGGACATCATCAAAGATGAGGAAAAAACTTGAAGCAGCAGAAATGTGGTTTTACAGACGGATGCTGCAGATATCATGGACCAAACATGTGAGCAATGATGAAGTTTTGAAAGAATGGCATTGAAAAGAAAACTAAGAGTGAGCATCAGGAAGAGACAACTGAAGTTCCTGGGACATGCAATGAGGAAGGAGGGCTTAGAGAACCTTATACTGACAAGCCAGATAGAAGGAAAAAGAGACAGAGGAAGGCAGCGGATAACATATTTGAAGGGCCTGATCAGGTGAATGACAGAACAGGGACTGCGTTGAGTAACAGGAGAAAACATATTAAGACCACCAGGGATAGGGAGACGTGGAAAGCCATGATCGCCCACGTCCTGAAAGGATAGGGTACATAGAAGAAGATTCAGTGCCAGGCAGATTTTCTTGCCAGAATTCATCTTGCACATTTATAAATTTAATATTGCTGCCATATCTGGTCTGGTGCTCAAAAAAATTCAAAGAAGCGTCTGTAATGTTACCAGTCCTGACTTGACATTTTGACTTCAATCTCTTTCTCATTGTTGCAATGTGGCTTCTTTCCGTTTATTTTTCTATAAATATTTTCATAGCAATTGTCATAGTGAACTCTCCTCTTTGGTAACTTGACCAGATGAATTTAAGCATACTGAAATAGTAGCAACAAAATCTCACCATTTTACTTTTGAACTAGCTGAATGTAACCGTAAGTTACATTCTAATAATCTCTTTTCTCATACTTCTCACCTGTGGAAATCTCTTCAGGTTTCTTGCTTGGCCACCACTTTCAAAGATTTAATCTTCAAAGTTTTCAATGCAATGTCATTTGCCATATTCCTCTCTTCCTGAATCATGTTCTTTTATCATTCTTTCTTCTCACTACAATTTCTCATTTTCTTTCATTTCTTTGCATCTTAGTGGCATTATCACCTTGCTTGGTGGTGAAATAAATAAAAAATGAACTAATCTTTTTTTAGAGCATAAACACCATTAGACAAGAAACAGGCCTCTTGAAAGGCATCATGTCCACCATCAAGGAAAGAACTTGAAAATGGTATGACCATGTCACAAGTGCCAACATGACTGACTGGGCAGAAGATTATCCTGCAGTAGGTTACCATTGCTTTCTGCGGTAGACTGGTTGCCAGCCAAGCCTATAGAACCCAATCTGTTCTGTTATTTAACCCATAACTGGAAGGAAGAAACGGATTAATACCTTTCCCAAGGGTATTTGCGCGTAAGTGAATGCAATGAATTCAACTGGAATTTGAACTCAGCTCCTCGATTTCTCATTTCGAGCCGATATCCACTGTACCACAATGCACATAGGGAAAAGAAGAAGAGGCAAGCAGAGGGAAAAAAATGAGCTGCAGGGATTGGAAGATCAATCAAAGAGACTCCAACTGCTAGTCATTGGCGTGCAACTAGGACAGATGTTGGGATCTAATCAGATGCTTGGTTGTGGTGGTGGTGGAGGGGAGCATCATCATCTTTGCTGTCATCATCATCATCATCATCATCATCATCACTTTCTGTTTAAGAAAAAAATGTAACTTACTTAATGCTTTTTGTTTTTTCATAAGATCTTTTTAAAAATCCTCTTATTTGTGTCTAAGGATTTTTTTTCTAGGAGTTAAGAATTAAAAAACTAATATCTTTAAAAGACAACATATGGAATTATACCGCAATTATATGCAAATTAGCCTGGCACTATTTAAGTAGTAAGTAGCTGACAGGCTGGGTAGCAATCTATTGCGTCATACTCGACACAGAGAGCTACGTCATGACTATTGCGACAAACAGTGAGATATGCAACTCAACAATGGTGTTTCCAATGGGATCCTTGGGGTCATTGGACAATTCAGTGCACATTGAGGCATGGATGAGAGCTTTAACGGCATTAGCAGGAGTTAAAAAATTGAAAGACTCAAGGATGAAAGGAGGAGGAAATCAAATAACGGATTTGTTTTTGGCTACCAAGGGATGTGCGGCTTTAATGAGAATTTCTACCATGTCTTACCTAAAGAAGTTGGAAGAAATGACCTTCTAGGAAATTGTCAATCATTAAGAAGAATATTAGGCCAAAGAAAAAAATGGTTATTGCTGAACAAACCAAGTTTCTGGAAGCAAGGCAGTGGCCATAAGGAATCTGTAATGCAATAATTGCACAAGCTTAAGGAGTCAGCTAAGTATTGCGAGTTCACAAAATTAGGAACACAAGAAATGTTGATGGAAGACGAATTGATTCTTCTAAGGTTGATTGAGGAATTACAAGACCCAAGTCATTAACAAAAAATCTTGTAATGTATGCAAAACAACCAAACAAATTTAGAAACAGGTCTAGAATTTTTACAACACTTAGAGTTAATCAGAGAATTTAATCAAATAAAAGAAGAGCTCAAAGAGTACAGGATGAATATGGTCAAAGTCAGAATGAAATACAAATATTATGGAAGAATGCATAAAAGGAATAAATACAAATATCCAGCACTAAGAAAACTACTCGAATTGCAGAAGAAGGAATCATTTTCAGAGTGTATGTAGGTATGAGAAGCAAGTAGAGAAAATGCAAACAGTGAAAACATCTGAAGAAGAAGAAGAGAAAGAAGCCAGAATACTTGCAGTAAATGTGCCAAAGAAAGGTTGAGAAAATATAAGAATAAATGGTCATATATTTAATATGCGAGTGGATACTGGTAGTGAAATTACTTTAATACCAAAGAATTTTTGGATTAAGTTGGGAAAACCCAAACTAAAAATAAGCTATGTGAAATTAAAGGAGTTTGATGGATCAACCATAAAGACAATAGATTTCTTTCAGGGCACTTTTGAAACTGGTACGAGATTTGAAGTAATTCTAATTGTGGTGGTAGCATGCCATAAAGATCATGGATTGTTAGGAATCGACATATTAAAGGTGGATACAGCAAAGCTGATAAATTCCATGGAGATATGATAAAATGGAATAGGATTGTTGAAAGGGTAAAAAGTGAGCATTCGGTTGAAAGAGAATTATCACCCTAAATATATAGAGGCGAGAAAAGTCCCGGTTCACATACTTCCTTTGGTGGTAGCAAAGATGAGCAGAATGATCCAACAAATCAGTCAGTTAAGTGCCATATGTGATACATGCTTTGGGCAATCATGTCTCGAAAGAGACATGACTGACTGGGCAGAAGATTATCCCGCAGTAGGCTGCCATTGCTTTCTGCGGTAGACCGGTTGCCAACCAAGGCTATAGAACCCAATCTGTCCTGTTATTTGACCCATAGCTAGAGGGAAGCAATGGATTAATACCTTTCCCAAGGGTATTTGCACGTATATGATTGCAACAAATTCAACTGGAATTCGAACTTGGCACTCCGATTTCTCGTTCCGAGTCGATATCCACTGGACCACAATGCACATCCAACAAGGCATTGTAGAAAAGGTGACTCAAGGTGGATGTAACTGGGTGACACCTATTGTTGCAATAAAAGAAGCTGAAGGAGACTTAAGGATATGTGGTGATTATAAGGTAGGATTAAATCACCAAATATGCTCAGATTCATTTCCATTGCTGAATATTGAAATTGCGAGCCACAAGCTAGCAAATATGGAATATTTTGCTAAAATTGATCTTAAATCTGTGTACAACCAAATTGAGATTGATGAAAAATTCAAAGAATTTGCCACAAAAATCACTCCTATAGGTCTGCTAAGATAGACTCGTCTACCATTTGGGATTAAGACTATGAAGATGTTGATTATATTTGTTAAATTGGCCTTGTGCCAAACACAACTGAAGTCCTCACAATTTACTCCAAATCGGAAGGTTGGAAAGATAAAACTGTTTTGTGTGTACCAACAAAGTAGTAGTAATCTCTTGTTCCGGTAAATAATGTAAGGAATTCAGAGTTCATTTGTTATAGCGAAATGTGATTTGTACAGAAAATAATAAGTCCATGTTTCAGCTGTGTGCATCAACAAAGTAGAAGTAGAAGTAACGTCTTTTTCCTTTCTTTCTTTTTGTGTATGGTGAGTAGGTGAAGTGGAAGAAGAGATAAAGAAAACAGCACATGAGAAGGTAAGTGTGAATGTGTGTCACTGAGGTAATTGTGCCCGATCAGCGGTTTGAAATATCTCTTGTTACATTGTGGCCCTGTTGAAAACTCTCTGCTTTCTTCTCTCTCTGTCTGCCTGACCAAAAAGCATGAAATATGCCAAGCTGATCCCAAGATCAAAGCATTTTTTGTTGGGAAAAAATATGACATAGATCATTGAAATTTCAATTCATTATTTTCTGTAAATCGCTCTCATATCATTTGTAAATAAATATTTTCACACTAGCAAATTGAAATTTACCTTGGTCCTTTTCTTAGCATGGAGGAAATCTTTTTTCCTATTGGTCAGAAATAGATTTTCACACAGGCTTGCAAAATTTGCCTTGATCTTTGTCTCAGTAAAAGGAAATCTTTTATCCTATTGGTCAGAAATAGATTTTCACACAGGCTTGCAAAATTTGCCTTGATCTTTGTCTCAGCATGGAGGAAATCTTTTTTCCTATTGGTCAGAAATAGATTTTCATACAGGCTTGCAAAATTTGCCTTGATCTTTGTCTCAGCATGGAGGAAATTTTTTTTTCTTATCAGTCAGAAGTAGATTTTCACACAGGCTTGCAAAATTTGCCTTGATCTTTGTCTCAGTAAAAGGAAATCTTTTTTCCTATTGGTCAGAAATAGATTTTCACACAGGCTTGCAAAATGTGCCTTGATCTTTGTCTCAGCATGGAGAAAATTTTTTTTCCTATTGGTCAGAAATAGATTTTCACACAGGCGTGCAAAATTTGCCTTGATCTTTGTCTCAGCATGGAGGAAATCTTTTTTCCTATTGGTCAGAAATAAATTTTCACACAGGCTTGCAAAATTTGCCTTGATCTTTGTCTCAGCATGGAGGAAATCTTTTTTCCTATTGGTCAGAAATAGATTTTCACACAGGCTTGCAAAATTTGCCTTGATCTTTGTCTCAGCATGGAGGAAATTTTTTTTCTTATCGGTCAGAAGTAGATTTTCACACAGGCTTGCAAAATTTGCCTTGATCTTTGTCTCAGTAAAAGGAAATCTTTTTTCCTATTGGTCAGAAATAGATTTTCACACAGGCTTGCAAAATGTGCCTTGATCTTTGTCTCAGCATGGAGAAAATTTTTTTTTCTTATTGGTCAGAAATAGATTTTCACACAGGCTTGCAAAATTTGCCTTGATCCTTGTCTCAGCATGAAGGAAATCTTTTTTCCTATTAGTTAGAAATAGATTTTCACACAGGCTTGCAAAATTTGCCATGATCTTTGTCTCAGTAAAAGGAAATCTTTTTTCCTATTGGTCAGAAATAGATTTTAACACTGGCTTGCAAAATTTGCCTTGATCTTTGTCTCAGCATGAAGGAAATCTTTTTAATTATTAGTCAAAAATAGATTTTCATACAGGCTTGCAAAATTTGCCTTGATCTTTGTCTCAGCATGGAGGAAATCTTTTTTCCTATTGGTCAGAAATAGATTTTCACACAGGCTTGCAAAATTTGCCTTGATCTTTGTCTCAGCATGGAGGAAATCTTTTTTCCTATTGGTCAAAAATAGATTTTCACACAGGCTTGCAAAATTTGCCTTGATCTTTGTCTCAGCATGGAGGAAATCTTTTTTCCTATTAGTAAGAAATAGATTTTCACACAGGCTTGCAAAATTTGCCTTGATCTTTGTCTCAGCATGGAGGAAATCTTTTTTCCTATTGGTCAGAAATAGATTTTCACACAGGCTTGCAAAATTTGCCTTGATCTTTGTCTCAGCATGGAGGAAATCTTTTTTCCTATTAGTAAGAAATAGATTTTCACACTGGCTCGCAAATTTGCAAACAGTGAAAAAAAGAGAGTTATTTTTATTTTGTACTCACCACAAGATCCCCAGTCACATTTTTTCAGAAAGGAACTGAAGGAGTGTTATTAGGAAAAATACGTAACATATTTATATTCTAGGATGATATAAGGGTAGAAGCAAAAACCAAGAAAGAATTAGAGTATAAAATTAAACAAATATTAACTAGATTAAAAAAGGTTAAATTAACGGTGAACAGAGACAAATGTGAATTTGATTGTATTTGGGCTATCAGATATCGAAAAAAGGCATAGCACCTGATGAGAGTTTGACAAAGAAGATTACAGATATAGCAATTTCAACAAATAAGAAAAAACTAGAGTACGTTTTGGAGCTAATAAACTTTTACAAGTATATTCAAAGGTCAGTCAGTTAAGTGCCATACGTGATACACGCTTGGGCGATCATGTCTCTTTCGAGACATGACTGACTGGGCAGAAGATTATCCCGCAGTAGGTTGCCATTGCTTTCTGCGATAGATTGGTTGCCAACCAAGGCTATAGAACCCGATCTGTCCTGTTATTCAACCCATAACTGGAAGGAATAGACAGATTAATACCTTTCCCAAGGTTATTTGCGCATAAGTGAATGCAATGAATTCAGCTGGAATTCGAACTCGGCTCCCCGATTTCTCATTCTGAGCCAACATCCAATGCACCACAACGCATATTCCAAGGTACAGTGAAATAATTGAGCCATTTGTGGAGTTACACAAGAAGAGCAGTAAGTTTGAGTGAACGCAAAGGCAAAATAGTGCTTTTGAAGTACTAAAGACAATCATGAGGTGAAAACCATTGATCAAAGGGCTCAATTTTAGAAAAGAAATAACCACAACTACTGGTGCAAGTGAAAAAGTGATCACTGCCGTTTTATTGCAAGAGGAACCTCCAATTATGTAACTGTCAAGAAGGTTAACGTCAGCAGAGATTAACTATTCGAATATTGAGAAAGAGGCATAAGCAATCATCGGAACTATAGAGAAGGCGTGAAAGTTTTTGATAGACAAAACTTTTTGTTGAAGTCAAACCACAAGCCATTGGAACTCACTTTCAACCCAAGGAAAAAATTGCCAAAGTTTACGTCTTCAAGGATACTGCGTTGGGCGATAAAAATCATAGTATTTGATTTTGACATAATATATGTGAAAGGAAACACTATTCCTCATGTGGACACTTTGTCAAGGTTAAAGTTTGTGAATGGAACAGAAGAGGAGCACGAAACTGACTTAAAAGTAAAACCGAGCAGTATCCAGTGTTAAACAGAGTGATGAAAAGAATAAAAAGTAATAGATGGAGCAATTGCTCAATGGTGGAACAACCATTCAAGGCGGCAAGACACAAGTTGGCTATATAGAATGGTATAATATTTAATTCTGAGGTAATAGTAGTTCCATGAGTGTTCAGAAAAGATGTATTGAGAGGAATGCATGATGCTGTGCATTATGGTGTAGCAGCAACATGGAGAAGATCAAAACTGCAAGCTTGGTGGCCAGAGCATTTGAAGGAGGTTGAGGAGTATAATAGAAGGTGTCCAAAGTGTAATGAGATAAGAAGTTTCAGACAGAAAGAAATTCATTCGTGGCTTAAGGAAGCACAGCCCTGGGTTAAAGTGCACATGGACGATTGTACATATCAGGGATATAGGGTCACTTTTAGTACTAGTGGATGTGTACTCATGTTGACAAGACTAAAAGATAGAAGAGCAGCCACAGTAAAACATGTTTTCGAGAAATGGATTGCCTCAAATGGTAGTTACAGACAATGCGCATGGGTTTTGGAAGGAGAGTTTGTGCGTCTGGTTAAGATGGATTGGATGGTTTGTGTGTCTGGTGAAGATGGATTGGCTGCATCCCATATAAGACCCCACCATGCCATCCACAATCTAAATGGATAGTGGAGATAATCATGCAAATTGTGAAAATGATTTTGAAGACATTTTCACCTATTAATGAGAGTATTGAGGTGTTCTTATCAAAAATGTTCTTAGCTATAGGTCTGTCTCACATGTGGGAAGGAAATTGTACCCATCCACAGTAATGGGAAGGCAGATCAGAGCCTCCATAACAATGTCTTTTGCTATGAGGGAGAAGGTGTGGTATAAG